>OV656867.1:68232148-68977898 GCA_927399465.1 Sarcophaga caerulescens | reverse complement strand
CATAGGATTTTTAAATGAATAAAAAATTTCGATGACATCTCACGCACACGCTTAATGAAGGGCACTATGCAGAATAAAGTTATATTTTTCTTCTCTAAGTGTACTACTAGTCGCCGTAGGCTAGTAGGTAGTGTGTTGGCTTATTAGACATAAGGTCTCGGTTCAAACCCCAGGTCGGACACCTCCAACTAAACAAAATATGAAAAAATATTTCTTCGGAGACTTCCTCTCAGCAGATTTCTGGCAAAAACTCTAAGAGTGAAATAAAATTGCCATGAAAAGTTTCTTAAAAATCTGTTTTTCGGAGTCTATTTTGAACTGTAGGTCCCGCCACTCATGTATAACAGCATAAGTGGTGCGAGAATAAGGTCGTAATCGAAACAGAAGGTTTGGAATGACCAATTATGTATGTATGTATGTAAGTGTATGACGTAAGAATATACAGTGGCTTCCAGCTTATTTCAACCAGCACCTTTAAAAAAAATTAAGCTCGTAAAATTTCGAAACGAAACAAGATATTAAAAAATTTTGAATAAGAGTTTATAGAATATGTTTAAAAATTAAGAAAAAAAGTTTTATTTAGTCTCAAATGTAAACTTACAAACTGAAAACCAAAAATATAGGAACCCAATTCGTCACAACTTACTATAAACAAACAATTAAATGATTAATTAACGAATAGTTTTAATTTCAAAATTTAGTATGACCTCCTGTTTGCTTAATTACAGCTTTCAGCCTTTCTTGCATTGATTTCACTTTCCAGTGGTTTGGGGAGTTATTTTTGCCCATTCCTTTTTCAGAGCTGCTATAAGGTCATTCTTGTTCGAAATCTGGTGTTGGCGGACGTTTTGATCACAAATTGCCCATAAATTTGAGACTGAATAAAACTTTTTTGTTTAATTTTTAAACATATTCTATAAACTCTTATTAAATTTTTTTTAAAGGTGCTGGTTGAAATAAGGTGGGAGCCACTGTATGTACTTCGGTTCCATTCCACGGCGTTTCTAGCGATTTTATTAATTTAACTTGCAAGGCTGAGAAACTTAGATCTTTTGCACGTCTCTAGTTGCATTGTTCTACATCTTGCAGTAAGAATTAAGGATTTTCCAAAATATTTTTTTCCCCAACTTTTTTGTTACCTCACAGATCTTGTCTTAATGGCCTGTGGTTATGTTAATGTAACGAGTTTTTAATAAAAACAAAAAAGAAATTTGTTGTCCTTTTAATGGAATTCAAATAAACGGATTAATTATAGAAAAGCAAACATTTTTTTTTCTCTAGCAAATCCACAAACAAATGAAAAATTTTACATTAACGAGACTAAAAAGAAAGAAAAATTATTCGCATTTCGTTTAAAATTCATGTGTTTCCTTTCATTTTAATAACTTTCGTATGCACTTTTAATTTAACAGACAAAATACAGAAAATAAAAAAATTTTAATACGAGTGTTTTTTTTTTTGTTTTTTATAAATTCATAATTCATGGATTTTTTGTTTTTGTAGTTGCATAAAAAAATTATTTTTAATAGAAATTCACATCTCATGTGAACCATTCCTTAATGGGACTTTTTTCTCTCTCACTCTCTTCCTCCTCCTTTCAAATACATTTTTGTTGACTAAATTTTGTTCAGCACATGTCTGTGTGTGTAATTTTTTTTGTAATTTGCCTAAGTACCTGTGTATATAACCATACCCTAGACGTTGTCATATGGGATACAAGAAATATTCATTACACTGTACAGGAGCTGAAGAGGAGATAAAGTTTTGGGGACCAACAAACGGTAGCATAGGAGTAGTAAAGCCAACAGCAAACAACTTTATGGTTAAAGTGTCACAAAAGGTGTAAAATTTTAATTTATATGCACAAAAGAATAATAAAAAAAAAATATTAAAAAAAACAGAGAGAGAGAGAGAGAGACAGCGACAGAGAGGAATAACAGAAAAATGTCGCCAAACGGAATGTAATTTTGAATTTAACAAATTGAAAAAATAATAAACGACCAAAAAGAAAAGAAGGAAACTCATATTAAAGTTCTTTATGTACACATACATATACATGCATACATACATACGTTCGAGAGACTACAAATATATTGTATTGTATATGGTTATGATGATAGCTCACACTTACTAAAATAGTGAGTGCATCCTTGAACCATAGAGAGAAGAAATACTCACACTCAGCATACCACTTCACTTACATAATCATCATTCTCGTCACTAGTATTGCCAGCATCCCATTTAATTTTCTTTCATACACGCAACACATACATATATAAAGACTCTTTTTTGTTGTAGAAAGTCTTCAGTCCTCTTTAGTGGAAAATTAAAAAAAACGAAAAAAATACGAAAAAAAAAAATATCAAACAAGAGTCTTTTCTGTGAATCTGGGTGGTATTTGAACATAAAATGCAGAATTTTTATTTGTTGTTGATTTTCTTCGCATTCGAATTGTAACATCCTTGCGTATGAATACGTTTCTTTCAACACTCACACAACAACACACTGCGTAGGCTTCCTTATGGCCACGTAACGAACTCAAACGAGTGAGCATAAGTGAGTGAGAGAGCATATAAGCATTTTATTTTCTTTTTAAGGAGTCTACGTTTAGGGGAATTTAACAGAGTTTGAAAGGAATCAATTCTTAAGACATTTTTATTAAAAAAAAACCAAAAAATATTACAAAAAAAATTATTGAAGTTCTAAATTAAATTCAATGCTTTTGACGTAAATTCATACTTATATGGGGCTGGCTGCGTTTATACAGTCTAGATTATCCAAATGTCAACATCAGTTGCATGTGTAGCTTCCTACACATAACAGACGACGCAATGGCATATAACCTCAAAATAGTGCGGCCTTAATCCTGTAACAGCACAAATAATAGGCCCATCAGTATGGGACCGATGGACTAATAGTCACCAAAATTCTATAAGAATTCAAATTGATTGAAAAACCGGGTTATCCGTCTAATTGGCCTGGGTAGGCTGTGAGCTGATATTTAGAGAAAGGTTTGCCATACAAACAATCGAACAACGCGTGAAAATAGCTAAATCGATTGCAGAAGTGGTTTTTGAAACGTGGCTTCTTTTCGAGCATTACGCGGTGCTTATGATCGTCAAGATCGGTCTGCTTCGTAAGGAATTGTAACCCACGAGGCGAATGAATTTGAAAACAAGTTGTAGTCGGAGTTGGTTAAGAAACATGTTAGTACGTGTTGGTATAACTACAGCAATAAGAACCTGTCTTACAGCAACGCTGAAGACAGGAAACATCATCAGGAAACATCGTTACCTGATCAACTGACTGTCCCCTGGACAGTACCTATATAAACGCTTTGATTTTGAAAAATATTTATTTAAGCAATAAGAGGAAACGGAACAAATTGGAGGCTACGTACTATCTTAAGAAAGAGGCCATAGATCGAGGACAGATAGTGGGACAGAAGTGAAGGTGTTTAAGATTTCTAGAATGAAATATTTCGAGCCCATGGCGCAACTTTTTAGGACAGAAAGAATAAAGAACGGGACATAGCAATATAATGTAAAAGTTAACTAAAGAATATTGTGGACAAGGCAGTGAACATCTCTGTGTTGGATTATATAGGAATTCACTGTAATGAGCAGATAAATCAGCTTGTGTATGATTGGAATAATATGTTTAGAAGTGGCCGTAGTCTAGTAGGTAGTTTGTTGGCTTATTAAATGTGAGGCCACGGTTAAAACCATAGGTCTGAAATCTCTAACAAAACGAAATATAGAATATTTTCTTCGGTGGCTTCCTCTTAGCAAATTTCTGAGAAAAATTCAGAGAGTAAATAAAATTGCCAATAGAAATAAAAATAGTTTCCCGCCACTCATGTACTCGTATAAAATTAAAATATACAACATAAGTGGTGTATGTATGAAGGGTATGGTATACTAGGCGAAATGAATCATGAAATGTGTCGGGATCACCTTAGAATCTATGTATATGTAGAAAATAGTGCGAAGTACCCGCTATTTAAGAACGTGTATTGAGATAGAAGGGATATTTTATTTTATCCTTGGCTATCAGTACCAAACTCATACAATTGTTTGGAAGGAAGTAGGTTAGCTACGTCAATTTTATTACCCGTTGTGCATACGATTTCATAAATTTTTTAAATAGTATTTGAAACAATTGAAGCTCTCTAATAATAAGAAATCTGCACAGAGCTCTGTATGACTTTAGTTGGGTTTGTGAATATATTTTGCAATACAAAGGTACCATCATTTACTATAAGAAAGTGCGGCAGAGTTAACAAGTTATTAGCGGAGCAACATCATAAGTACAGAGTAGTGAATTCGTAGTGATACTTGTGAATTTTGTGTAATGTAGTGAATGAATGTAATAAAGTAATGAATATTTTTAATCACACTGATCATAAACTTCAAGTCGTAATCTTGTTGGTAGGTAGTGTGTGGGCTTATTAGACGTGAGGCCAAGGTTCAAACCCCTGGTCAGACTTCTCCAACAAACACAATATTTCTTCGGCGACTTCCTCCTTAGCAGATTTCTGGCAAAAACTGTGAAAGCAAATAAAAGCAACAAAAATATGAAAAGTTTCTCAAAAAAATCTGTTGTTCGGAGTCGCCCTTAAACTGTAGGACCCGCCATTCATGCATAAAATTAACACACACACAACATAAGTGATGTGGGAAGCTTCCGTCTGTCATCTTCCGGAACAGTTTTTAATAAAAATTTCTTTATCAAAGTTAATTTATAAAAATTTCTTGAAATCAAGAATTCACTCTTAACAGATCTGCGAAAACAAAAACAATCCTATGGAATCGTATAGCAACCTAATATTGCCACAATTCGTTGTGTTAAAGTCCAACTCCTTTGCGATAATTGTAACGAACGTTCAGAGTGCAAACAACGATTTTCTTCGTTTTCATGTGCGAGTATCTGAAGCAGTTTTGTTTTTCGATTCATTTTTCTTGTTGATGTTGCTTTTTTTGTTTTTGTTAACAAATAAACGACAGCAACAAATGAAAATGATGCGCGCGCGTTAAAAATGGGCGGAGTTGTTGAATGTAAGAAATAAAAAAATAAAATAAAATGAAATATGTTTTGTAGATACTTTTTTCAATAGGGATTTTCTATTTAAACAAAGAAAAACAAAAAAACCCCATATACCAACGCCACTCTACTACCATACAGTTTAACTGCTGATGAATTCAATGTGAGGCTGGGTGCTGATTTAATTCCAACAAAACCAACAAAACGAGAAAACAAATTTTTTGTTGTTGAAATTTTTGTAACTGAAAAGCAGCATCTGTTGTGTGTTGTTACTCGTTGTACGATTGGAAATCATTGTTTTATTTGTTATTTTTTTTTTGGATTTTATTTTTCGTTTTTTATATTTTTTTTTTCATACAAAAATTTCATTTCATTTGTTTTTACCACATTGCCAGAGTGTGAATGAAAGGCGGAGCATATGAGTCTGGCTTGTGTAATGGCAGCCATCCAAATCTATATGGAATTTGTTTTTATTGTTTTTATTTTAAGAACCTACATTTCTCTTTCCATACCCTTCACTTGTCCTCCCTACCACAAAAAAAAAAATGTGTTGGTTCAAGTGAGAAATCAACTTTTAAAGTTTTAGTCAATTTCCAAGCTGTACATTAAATAATAACAATAACAACAATAGCAAAAACAAAAATAAAAAAATAATATTGTATGAAGAGTATTAAAAATAATGAGTTTTTGTTTAATAATAATTTAAAATCATGGTTTTTTTTTCTGTTTGTTTTAAACTTAATTAAATTAAATTTGTTTATACTACGAGTAGTAATTGAATTATAAATTCATATTAAAAAAAAACGGAGTAAAAATAATAATAAGCGAATGTCGATTAATTAATGGATACTTGAACGTATGATTAATATGAAATTAAAAATATCACTCATACGCAGGATATGGTGGCGTATGATTATTAAGAAAAAGAAGTTAAGAAATAATGACAAACCAGAAAATAATTCTGTGTAGAATATACGGTGTGAGGGTAAGGTTAAGTTAGCTTAAATTAGTAGCTTTTGCAAAGATGATAGCTTACTCGGGTAATACCCAAGGTCTCTAAAGTCTATTGTTATACCAATCGCACGTTGCGTTATCAAAATTTTACTCATGCCTAGCATTTCTCAACTATTGCGATTGTTTTACGAAGCATACATACGTACATAATTGGTAATTACAACCCTTCAGTCAGGATTACGACCTAGCTTCTTACACAATTTAAGTTGTGTGTGTTAATTTTACACATGAGTAGTGGGACTTACAGTTTAAAGTCGATTCCGAAGGACAGATGTTTGAGAAACTTTTTCATGGCAATTTTGTTTACCCTCCGAGTTTATACCAGAAATCTGCTGAGAAGGAAACGCCGAAGAAATATTTTTTTCATATTTCCTTTTGTACGAGTTGTCTGAGCTGGGGTTTAACCCGTGGTTTCACGTCTAATAAGACAACACTTTACCTACTAGATTACGGCGACTTGCGTTTTTTATAAAGGCGTGTAAATTTATTCAAATAATCTTTTGCTAGACACGTTTTGCCCTTTAATTATGGTTACCCAAAAAGCCTTAGCCTTAGGTTTCCAAATGCCGAAAAATAATAGAAAACTTGTTCTATGGTCTGTTTTTCTTTCTTGTCATTACGGCTTCTGTAGAAGTACGTACTTATGCACCCAGGGTTCAGTATCCTGTAATAATTGTTATGAGGCTTCTAAGGCGGATTCTGGTTGGGTTCAATGCAAGTTTTGTTCTGGTCTCTCTGTAAGTAGATTCATTATTTCGTCTTTCCGTTTGCAAATGAGTGAAACTATCATTGCACAGGAATTCCAATCACACGTATGACTTCATTTGATTTTTCTGTTATACCAGACTTTGTAGGTTTTTTAATTTTATTTGTACCTTCAATCTCCTCGTGTATAGGGAATTCATATGAGCGTAACTGCCAAATATTTCGTAAAAACAAAAAATCTCAATATCATAGTGAAAATCGTTGACCTGAAACATCTTTTCCTATCCATAAGAAACTTAACATTGTACAAATAACAATTTGGACTTTGGCATTAAACTGAATAAAAAAGTTGGCCTTGTGTACCGAATATACAACAAAATTTGTCATTTCTGAAGTAAGTGGTGACAAAAAGTGGTCACTTATGAATCGTATGCAGCCAATAAAAGGAGGGCATGATTGGTTGTTGAAGATTTTGTTCTGATAAAGTCGTCGTAGTCTAGTAGGTAGTGTGTCGGCTTATTAGATAACAGACCGTGGCCCAAACTCCAGATGAGACGTCTTGAACTAAAGAAAATATAAATTATTTCATATTTACTTCATCTCAGTAGTCTTCTCACAATAACTCTGTGAGTAAATAAAAATGTGTAGAAAAGTTGCCCAAAAATCTGTCGGTCGGAGTCGTCTTTAAACTGTTGGTCCCATCACTTATGGATAAAATAAACACAGTGTAAGAAGCCACGCTGTATTCCTGACTGAAGGCCTGTAATGAGTTATTAAGTACATAAGTAAGCAAGTTGGTGGCTTACGCAAGTATTTATTGAATAGTATGAGAGGAGTACATTCAGATCGTATGGCCTCAGTACTTTGTCACTTTGTCACTACAGTAATAATAAGAAGTATTCCTCAACTACAAACTAATTTCCCACAGCTAAACTTTGAATTGAGAAATATTCTGTGAAAAAAACTAGATTCTGAAGTGGAACAGAAGACTAAGAAGTAGAATTATTTTCCATCAGAGCAACCGCAGTGTATTCATGTTGTCAATGCTTCCATAAAACCTTCGACAAATTAGCAAATATTTTTTGAATCTCTTCTTAATAGAGCAATGGGTTAAACTTAATACCAACCATACAATTACTGTTAATAATACGCAAACCCATATAAAAACATAATGAAATTTTTATGGGGTTGGACATGTATTTTTCATCTGACATGTCATATTTCGGATGTGTCATGTAAAACTATTAAAATATTGCTCCTGTACAAAACATCTGCCAAAGAATTGTACCGTATTTAAATTGAATAGTATGAGAGCATATGATAAAAGCCTTGTTACCAAAAATGTAAGCAATAGGAATACACTCAATGGCAGTTAAAACTGGCATTTGGTGGCAGCTTGACGCTCTAATGACGCTTTGCTTGGACATTGATGTGTTAATACTGTAAAAAACAGACATTATGTCGGATATATGTACGTTGAAAAGCAGTTGTTTTAAATTGTTGATCAAAATACTATTTTCTTAGGGAATAGCACATGTCACAAGTCAGATATAAAAAACATAATGCGAAGTATTGTCTTTAGGTATTTATCGCGCCGTAGCCGAAATCTCTAAATTGATTAGAGTTTGAATACTATCCCTGCCATATCGTCTTGTTCCGCAGTACTTTCCTCAGACAATTTTTTATGTTTGAGTTTTAAGATAGTCCTTCTCTAGGTCCTTGCTATCTTGTAGCAACTGGTGCCTTGAATTACTATCTTGTTGATCCACATCAACTATACTCATATATTCTCACCTCACACTTACAGTTCCTCTTTTCAAGTTTTTTAATTGTTAACAGTTCCATGATAGATGAGGTGAAATTTAAGGCCCCGATTATGGTTTACAACAGTTGTAAATTTAATGTTGTATTTTTTAAATTGCGATTATGATTTACAACAGTTGTTTTTAAGTGTTGTCAGAACTGTCAAAAACTTACAACACCTCATTAGCTGTTGTCTCGCGGTAAGTTTAACAAAGGAAATGGAGAAAATTTTGTAAGTATGTATAACAGTGCATATTTGTGGAAGTTTTAAAAATTATGAATAACTTTAAATATTTTATAGAAAAATAACCAATAAGAAGCAGATGGAAAAGCTGGTTGAGTTAATGACAGCAAATCCTGATATTGGCCGTGACAAGTTACCATTTGGAACAAATAAGACACAGCACAAAGAGGCATGGAAGAAATTTCATTAAAGTTGCAAAATAATGATAAGGGATATGATATATATAAATTGTAAAAATTTTTTAAATATAATATAAAAATGGTTTTGATTTTGTTACAGGTATGGACTCATTATAACGCCAATTTGAAAAGAAAATTGGCTGCCAATAAAAAAAACTTTCAAGCTACTGGTGGTGGTCCGTCCACGGAAATTAGCTTGACCCCATTGGAGCAGAGCACCGTAGTGTTGGTGTCTATGCAATCGCAAGTAAATGCAAATGGATCTGCAATGGGATTGCAAATTCAAGACGATTCAGATGAGGCGGAATCGATATTGAAGGGCCTTCACCTAGCACTAACCGATGCAAACAGCAGTTGCCGAAAAGCCACAAAATACAAAAAAAAAAACAAGATGGAGAATGAGCGTTTAAAAATATTAATAAGGCAGGAAAAGAACCAAAGTGAGATTTTGATTACGTTAAAACGCCTTGAGAAGAATTTATATAAAAATTATCAAATAAATGAAAAAATGCTAGAAATAAAAAGAAAAAAGCTTGAATTACAAAATGAATTATTAAAAGTCAAACTTTAACCCAAAAAAAACTTGAAATGTAAAATATTTAGATATATATGTATTTTTGTTTATATTGATATATTTTAAGCACTTTTGAAATGAATTTATTGCAATACATACAATAAAAGAATATAATCAAGCAAAAAAAAAAAAATTTTATTTAAAAATGTAAACATTAATAAAAGTTAAAATTTGTGTTTTAAATAGGCTTTTTGTTCTTTTTATGTGCTTAAATTTTTTTAACGTAACAATTTTTGTTTTCAATTGACAGTTTTATACACTCCGAGATGTATTTTAGAGGAAAAGTATACTAACATTGAAGAACAACGCTGTGACACACACAACATCTACATGTTGTAAACCATAATCAAGGAAGTAATAAATGTTGTGTTGTCTCTGTTACAACACAACATTTATGTGTTGTGAACCATAATCGGGGCCTAAGACATATTTTAAGCAGCAACATAGTAGATAACATACATATCTAATTTCAGGCATAATAATGCATTCATAAATTTACAGTTACAATGTTGCACCGCATAAATTGTATGCGAGAGATGGTTAACAAATTATCTGAGCATTAAAATGATAATTTCGTTGAAACTGTTTTGAATTTCATATCAGGGAAGTTGAGTTAATCTCTAAGTAATCTAAAGACTCTGCTTCTGTCATTATTGCAAAGCAAAATGGGGGAAACAAGAAAAACAATTTATTTTCAAAAAGTTTAAAATATTTCATCAAAAAAAGGAAAGAAGAAAAACAACAACGCACTTTATATTGCCCACATACACATACATATGTACATATGATTGCATGATTCATAATAATTTTGCTTAACATGACCAGTAAATCATGTTGCTAGGTCATGCTGTAATTAACTTTTAAAAGCAAATTTTAAAACGAAAACATAGAAACCCATTAAAATTAAATCAAACCGATGTTCATTAGATTAAATAAGAAAAACAAAACAAAAAAAAAAAAATAAGTTGTTATAAAATTACAACAAAAAAACTTCCAACATGAAAGAAAATCCATTAAAAAAATATGTTTTTCTTTTCCCTGTGTTTGTGTGTTCTATTCGGAAAAAATTATAAAAATGCGCGTGAAATATTCGCAACGCAAACACGCACAAGATGTTCACACAACGCTAAGCAGTACAGCAATTGAATGTACAAAGGCTATACAACTACTATATACGTTTACAACAACAACAATAGCAAATAAAGTCTTGTAATTAAAACGTTAATTAATTAAGAAATAAAACAATAACAGCAAAAGCAACCGCAACAGCAAGTAAATGTTTTTTTTTTTATTTTTTATTTTTTAACCTAAAAATACCTTCAAATTGAATTTCAGAAATAGATTCTATATCCCCCACCAGAGGCTTCAGAGGCAAATGTTTCAGATACTTTCCATTTGCAAAGAATTGAATGATTTAGATAATTTCTTAATATCAATGCTTCGCTTTTTATGAAAATCTGAAGGGAAGTATACCCTTAAAAAATAAAAATTAATAGTTTTCTTAACTCAGATTTTGTATTTTCAAGCTTGTATTAAGGTGAGTTTTTCACAGATACATACAAGCACCATTGGCCATTACAATCGTTTAATAAGGATTCTGGTCTACTTTTAGCGTTTATTTGATCAATAAGTGGTGAACCAACAGAATTACAGATGTTCGTTCCACAGATTCCACTTTCCAATTGCTGTTGGTGCACCTATTTTCAGAGCAGAGCAGATCGAAGATGGAAAGGGGCACTACTGTTGGGATCTTTTGCAACACGGTATGAAAACTGCAGCATTTTCTTGAAGCAGTGGGTAACGTTATTCCTTCTAGTGTGGGAACCCGTCTAACGAGATTTTCGTTAACAGTTATATAGATCTGAGGGCAAGTGGAACGTTCGGGTGTAAGTCATAAGATATTTTTGTGATTGAAGGCTTTCGACCTGATTGAATTAATTTCTGCTAAGTTCTACACACAGTAAAATTAAATCCTGGAGGCATAGCTGCCAGATTTGATGATTTATCGTCATTTTGACGATTTTGTGCCCCGAAAATATCATATTGACGATTTGACGATTTATACTCCTTATTTTGACGATTTTTGGAAATAAAAAATTTACATCATTTTCCTTACTTTATGACATTAAAAGCCTCCTTAAGCTTTGTATTTGTTTTGCAATTGTTACTATTGCAAATTTAGGTTAGTTATTCGCGTATTTTGATTTTTCTGTATTTTATGTCTTTTTCATCCCTTAAAAGTCAAAAAATTATAACCTCTGCACGAAGAGCGTTCCACATACGAAAAGTTCGACTAAAAAAAGAATTATGTCTGTAATGCAGTGTGCGATCCACTGGCCAATCGACCACATACGGATGTTGTAGTAGCGATAGAACCATGCTCCAATGAATCAATGGAGTTCGATACCCTACTACCGTTATTATCGAGCAGAATCGCCCTCTCCTGTACGCGGTCGAGAATTCTCAAAATATACGTTGAGTCACCGGCCTATACATGAGACTTGTATTCCATTCTCTTTCTGATATAAGTGGTGTAAATAGTAAAATCAGATTTAGTGAAGTATTTCTAGCAACGTCTTAAGACATCGCATTGAATTTTCATGCTCAGAATCTCAAGAGCTTCTGACTCCCTAATATT
Organism: Sarcophaga caerulescens; assembly: GCA_927399465.1. Lineage (NCBI taxonomy): Eukaryota > Metazoa > Arthropoda > Insecta > Diptera > Sarcophagidae > Sarcophaga > Sarcophaga caerulescens. Next base: position 68,965,698 of record OV656867.1, on the reverse strand, counting down.
TACATCATCCCTAGATTTAGATTATGTAATGTTATCACTGCGCTTATGCGCTTAAACAACACTGGTATACATTGCTTAAACCTTAAAAAATTTTTTCTTGAAAATGATGTAAAACTCCTTGATTTTTGAAAAAGATCAGAAATGAAAATGAGGGTTGTTTGCTTTTAATTTCCAGTCTTGACTAAATTTATTAAAAAATATTAGTATTATCACATTCATCAGTTAATGTAGAGAGATTATTAAGCCAAGTTAATTTAAATTTTGGACTTGTTAAATTTTTTGTTATATGTACATATATACATAATATGTATGTATATGATTTACGTATATATACTATATATATGGGCAATTTCGTATCAAGTGACCCAATTTTTAAAATCGATGTCTTCCGATTTGGATGAAATTTGCACCAAGTAGTACTATTGGATAGTAGGCCAGACACAAATTTTCAGCTCTATCAGTCAAGAACTGCCGGAGTTAGATGGGGTCAAAGTTGGACATTTTGGTCATACAGGGTTTTTTTTTTAAATGTGTGTAACTTTTCACCTATTGGTCGTAGCAAAAAAAAAAAGAGCTTTGTGGTCACTTAATGGGACGCGAGTGGAAAAACTTATATTTTTGGGGTATCTATAAAAAAAAAATTGGAATTCAAAGAAGAAAGTGTTTCAATTTTTACCATATGCACTATTTTAATTTTTTTCCTTATTTCTGTGTAAGTTTTATTACTTATTAAAATAAAACTTATACCGAGTTACTAGACAAATTAACCTTTCCGACGATATCGAATAAAGTCACTTTTTTCTGTAGAAAAGTTGCAAAATATATATTTTTTTATTTATTACTTATAATACTAAACGCAAACGCATACTGAGTGAGTTCCGCTGCTTCCTGCCAAAACGCAATGCTTCGGCCTCAGTTGGGTAAATTTTGTAAATCCAATTTTGATGTCCTCGTGTTCAGATTGAAATGTTGCATATAACTCATTCAGGTTACAGAGAACCATCCTCTTCTGCATTTGGACTTTCTGGCCATCGATTCGAACAGACACCCAGTCTTTCATTCCTGGCATCATTCGACTCATATCATCTCGCTGATAAAATTGAGTTACTAGAGTTTCAGTTTCGCACGATAAAGTTTTTCCACTCGCATCCCATTAAGTGACCACAAAGTTCTTAAAGGGAAAGAACTAAGCTTTCTTTGAGCAAAAAAAAAAAAAAAGCATCCATTAAAAAAAATATAGTGCATATGGTAAAATTTAATAACTTTGGATTTTGAGTTAAAATATTTTTTTTTTATAGATATGCCTCTTGCTACTAAGTGCCCACAAAGATCTTAAAGGAAATGGTCTAAGTTTTCTTTTGAGGAAAACTAAAAAAAAACTCCATTTCGAAAAAAAAAATGGGGGAAAATGAAAATGGTACATGTGCCAAATATTGAAAAAAATCTTATTCTTGAGTTAAAAAATAATTTTTTTTGATAGATATCCCACTCGCATCCCATTAAGCGATTATAAAGGCCTTATTAAAGGAAATTGTATAAGCTTTCTTTTGAGCAAAAAAAAAAAAAGGGCCCAAATTGAAAAAAATTAAAAAAAAAAAAATTATTTTTAAAAAAAACTAAAAAAAAATTTTTAAAAAATTAAAAAAATTATTTTTGGAAAGATTGAAGAAATAGCTATCTAATATTTTATTTATTTATTTATTTATTTATTATAACTAACATAACACAACAAGATTTTAATCTTATAAGTTATAGTGCTATGCTTAGGATCAATAAGATAAAAACATAAAACATAAAAAAAATAAAAATAATTGTAAAGTATAAGAAATTATGCAAAAAAAATAGCAAATTAATATAAGAAACAAATTAATAAAAATATTAAATTTAAGTAGAAATATAATTTCAAGCAATTTAGAAAACAAACAGAAATAACTAAAAAAGTGAAAAGAAAGAAAAAATTAAGAATTATAAAAATATAAAAAAGAAATATTTACAAAAATCAGAGTAAGAAAGTAAGGATAAATATTTAACCGATATAGTAACCATACTAAGGAAGTAACATACTTTTCATTAAGAGAATAATTTAAATAACTCCTTTTTGAACGCATTTGCATTGCCTAACTTTTGTATGTAATTCGGTAGGGAATTCCAGAGACTTGTGGTGTGTATAAAAAACTGACGCTGTGACAGAAGAGTCCTGTACCGTTGTTGAATAATCTTTATGCCCCGGAATGACCTAGCAAACTTGACTCGGCCCAATAAATATTCCGGCTGTCCCGTATTAATAATCTTATGGAATAGAATGAGGCATTTAATTTTCAGAAGATTATCAAATTTCACACCAGATATCTGGTACGCTAAATGAGAAATATGATCACGGCGACCTTTAAGAAACACGTATCTTGCTATATTGTTGTATGCCAAGTTTAGTTTGCGGTTGTCATTACTATCGCAATTTGCGAAGATTTCGCACCCAAACAATAGCACAGGAATTAAATAAGTTTTAGCAAGTTGCATACGAATTGCAAAAGGAGTTGAATCAATGACCGCCCATAAGTTCCGAAGCATGCTGTATATTCTGCCAACAACAACGCTTATATGGCCAGACCACGATAATCTGTCATTAAATACAATACCCAGATTGGTAGCAGACTTGACATAGTCAATTTTATTTCCCCTGATAATATCCTTTGGAAAATTTTTGCTAGGACCAATAGGTGAAAAGTTACACACATTTTAAAAAAACCCTGTATGACCAAAATGTCCAACTTTGACCCCCTCTAACTCCGGCAGTTCTTGACTGATAAGAGCTGAAAATTTGTGTCTGGCCAACTATCCAATAGTACTAACCTTGGTGCAAACTAAAACGTTGACGCTTTTATTTAGGTTGCTCATTACAGCGTAAAATCTGGGCGCTAAATTACGTTGCGCTTTACGCCGTAATTTGGACTGTTAACTTTATACGTTTCAATACAATTTTTTTTAAACGTTTAATTTATTTATTTATTTTTTCTGACGATTTTTTTGACGATTTCCATGAACGTCTTTGACGATTTTTTTCCAATATTTGACGATTTAATCCTTCACTTATCTGGCAGCTATGCCTGGAGGATCAAATGCAAGAAATCCAACTTGCGAAAAAATACAACATTTTGTTGTATATATTTTCATTTTTAGCCGTATTTACATAGAGCACTTTTTTGTTGCTCATTTGAAGAAAACAATTAACTTTGTCGCCGGTCCCAAGTAGAGTTCGATCGTAAGGAAACCTGTTTTGGAATGCTTGATAACCAGCTTACTAGGTCCATTTCCCCTCCAAGTCCATTTTTTCTCCGATTTATCCACATTTGAAGAAAACAATTAGCTCCGTCGGCTATATCTCCGATCCCAAGGGTTACCCGACCGTAATGAAAACTGTTTTGGAATCTTTAGTCAAATAGCTAACCAGTCTACTACTTTCACTTTTTCTCCAATATATCTCTATTTTCGTGATTATTTAAGATTTTCACTCACACACATGATTTGGCGATTTATCTTAATGTTTTGACGGTTTTCCAAAACATGTTGCCGAATTTGACGATTTTCTTTAGAAAATTTGACGATTTCATGCTCAACAAACCTGGTAACACTGCATATGAGCTCCTCAACGTGATGAACATTATCCAGTGAATACGCAAACTCGGCCATGTCGTTTGTATGGAAGTAGATGTGCCGGCGAGATGGATATTTGATGTGCAGATTGGCAGAAGTTGGCGTGGAGGAAGATCTTGTATGCGTTGGAAGGACCAAAGGACCAAATTGAGAGAAAATGTGAGATGAAGAAACGACTGGAAGAAAGCAGGATCGACAAACGGGTTGTTAAGGCCAATTAAGTAACCCAGTAAGTAATCTACCATTTCTATAGGATTATCAGACAATGGTTTCGAGTGAAGGATCAAGGAATATGGCGTCAGTTTACCGACGGGGATATGAAATTGAAGTCGCCGTAGTCTAGTAGGTAGTGTGTTGGCTTATTAGACGTAAAGCCAGGGTTCGAGCCCCAGGCCAATTATCAAAATAAAATACAAAAAGTATTTCTTCGGCGATTTCCTCTCAGCAGATTTCTGGCAAAAACTCTGAGAATAAACAAAATTGCCATGAAAAGTTTCTCAAAAAATCTGTCGTTCGGAGTCGACTTTAAACTGTAGGTCCCGCCACTTAAGTATAAAATTAACACACACAACATAAGTGGTGTGAGAAACTAGGTCAATAACCCTGACTGAAGGGTTGTAATGACCAATTATGTATGTATGTATGATATGAAATAGATTTCACTCAAATGTCTGCAGCATAGCAAAACGTTATTCCTTCTCTTTAGTTTTATTCCAGTGATTGGAAACTGCTCTTTGTGCAATGTTTAGTTTTTGAACAATCGAAACAAAACTTTTAAAAATATCTCCAATTTCGTAAAATTGTTCTTACAAAGTTAGAAAGAAGAGAAGATAGTATTCGGGGTTGATAACACCACTATTAGTAGACAGGTTTACTTTTCTTAAATCAATCTCTCAAATAGCCATCAGAATAATTAGGATTTGTTTTCTAAAAGTATTTAAGATGACTTGAACAATCCACAACGCAATATACGCTTATTGTCGTATATACATATATGTACATAAAGTGATATTAATTAAAAAAATAGATTTTCTTTTGGAAAAATAATTAGCAAAAATGCAATAAAAAAAATAAGAAAAATTATAAAATTTTCCTATGATTAGAGGAAAATGTATAACAACTGCAAAATGAGTATGTTTTTATTTATTTTTCAGCAATTTTTCATTGGCTTGGCTTTCATAATTAAGGCTGTGTTAAACAATGCCAATTATCGTGATAATAAAGTTAATCATAGTGATTCGGCTAAAAATGTATTCCCCCTATGCGAATACAACACGCATTAACAGACATACTAAAGCACCACGTAATACACACACATGAATTCATTGAAGCATATGGGTTGTTTCACAATTGAAAGGCATTATCAAGGGAAATTTGTTTAAGAAAATGAAAACGTAGTATATGACTCGGTAAGTAAGAATCGTGGTTCGATAGAGGATCTTTTGCTTTGGCACGGATTTTCAAGCAGTTCCACAAAAAAGTCTATAAAAACCACATGTCCTTGGTGGCCAAGATAAAATACAGTTTTGTAGAAAACCACAGGCCTCCCATAATCTCAATTGCCGCCGAAAAAGATTTCAGTTATCTTATGGTAGTAGTCGCCGTAGTCTAGTAGGTAGTGTGTTGGCTTATGAGACGTAAAGCCCGGGTTCGTATCCCAGGTCAGGCATCAAAACGAAATATGAAAAAAATATTTCTTCGGCGACTTTAAACTGTAGGTCCCGCCACTCATGTATAAAATTAACGCACACAACATAAGTTGGTGTGAGAAGCTAGGTCGAAATCCTGACTGAAGGGTTGTAATGACCAATTATGTATGCATGTACATATCAGAGATCAGCAACGAGTATTCAAGACGATGAGTAGATTCGAGTCATACTTATAATTTCAGATACTTATACGCATTCATACTTATTTTAATATCATACTCATACTACTCATATTCAAAGTTAGAAATACACATCGTACTCATACTTAACAATACGCATGATGTTGTTGATTTCGACTCTCCATGATTCAACGTATACACGAATCACAAAATAAGTATGATTCGAGTACGAACACCACAATACTCGCTAGAAGGTTGTGTGTGTGCTTTGCTTGCTGTCTTTGTCTTTTCTTTTTTCTTCTTTTGTAAATGCAACAATAACTACTACTGTAAATATTGATGAATGATTCGAGTGACTCGAATCATTCGTAAGTATTATAAGTATTTTTCTAAATTTATGAATCTGAATGAGTAGACGTATGAATCAAACAATGAATCGAATGTTTGTGAGTTTGATGTCAACGCTGTACTCATACTCATTGGAACCTATACTTATAAATCAATGTTGTTGCGAGTACGAATGAATCAGAGTAGTTGAATTTCAATACTCTTAACTCACTCATACTCAAAATTTCATGAGTACTTATGAGTAGCGAAAATACGATCCATTGCTGATCTCTGGTACATATGTATGTATCTTATGGCAGTAGTGCTCTGAATTGATGGTAATGGCTCTTTCTTCGAGGGTTAATTTCTTATAAAAACGACAACTCCAGACAATAATGCACACCAAACATTCACTCTTTACCCACGCATTATCCTTTTCACTCTTGCTACTATGGTCTCAATAGGCAGAATAGCAGAGACATCTCTCGTACGACAAATCTAATACTCTACAAGACGCCCATCCTCTCCGGTGGCGCAGAGGTATGGACACTATTAAGCATTGATGCAGTAGCTCTGAGAGTTTTCGAGAGAAAAATCCTATGTAAGACCTTCGGTCCAGTGCGAATAGGCGATGATTTCCGCATCCGATCCAGCAATCAGCTGTGTGAGCTTTTCAACGGCATGGACATTGTGCAGCGTATTAACATCCAGCGGCTGCGCCGGCTAGGCCATGTCGTTCGAATGGAGGAGAATGCTCCGCTGAGACGGATTTTTGATGCAGGGATTTGCGGAAGTCGGCGAAGAGGTCGACCTTGTTTGCGTTGGAAGCATCAAATCGATTGGTGTGATCAACTGGCGAACGCGCGCAAGTAGCGGAGGCACCTCGAAGGATGTGTTAAAGCTGGCCGTAATCCGTTAGTCGGGTTGTTAATAGCCAATTGAGTAAGTATGTAATTATACTTTCAGTGAGTGAGTAATAAATTTTGTGGAGGTCGCAGTATTGTAGAATTAAAAAACGTGTTTCTTCTATGTCAGAATCCAAGTCACTAATAATTTTATTTTATTCCAATAAAAAACTTTCTAACTGTAGTTATATTATAGCACTAATACCAATTCTTAAATTTAAATTTATAAAATATATTTCAATGTTGTATTCTAAATGTACAAGGTTGTAACTAATTAGTATTTCAAAAGAGTATGTAAACGGTTAATCAAATTCAAATAATAAAAACTTTCTATACCAAAGGCAGAAACTGCTATAATACTCCCCGGCCAGCTTCTGCGTTATTTGTAAAATTTAGGAAACTTTACGCGTCTACCATATCGGGTAACAGTAGGTGGTGGTTCAGGATTAACATTTTTGTTGGTTTCCTCACACATTGGTCTTCGTAGGTTGTCTTTCTGCATCTCTGGGACATCATAAACATACGTTTTTGCTGGCTTGATTCTGTCGATCGAAATTTTATCTCTCTCTTTACCACGTTTTATAATAAAATACTTTTTATGTCGCTTTTCCACTTCAAACGGACCTTCAAAAGCGGGTTCCAAAGATTTACGTACCCTGTCGACCCTTATGAAAACAAACTTGCAAGTGTCTAATTCTGGATTTACAAAATCGGCTTTTGTTGAATGCCAAGATGGTTCAGGACATCGCAGGTCACACATAGCTTGTCGTAATTTTTGAACGAATTCGGTTTGACTATCTTTATACTCACTCTTAATCCAAAATTCTCCTGGTACGCGCAACTGTGTTCCATATAGCAGTTCGGCTGGACTTGCTCCAATATCAAGTTTAATTGTAGTTCGTAGTCCTAATAGCACTAAGGGGAGAACGAAAGTCCAGTCTTTAGTAGCATAACACTTTATGGCATTTTTCAGAGTGCGGTGCCACCTTTCAACCATACCGTTCGCTTGTGGATGGTATGCTGTGGTACGTAGGTGGTAAATTCCGAGTACTTTCGTAAGCTCCCGAAAGAGATTAGATTCGAACTGTCTACCTAAATCTGTTGTTACCTTTTCTGGAACACCATATAACGCTATCCATCCAGTAATGAAGGCTGACGCTACAGTAGGAGCTGAGATGTCAGGAATGGGAATCGCTGTAGGCCATCTCGAAAAACGATCCACACAAGTAATGCAATAACGATTGCCGCCTGAAGTTGGTAGTGGACCTACAAGGTCAATGTTCACGTGTTGAAAACGTTTGTCGACGGGATCATAATTGCTGAGAGGTGCAGAGGTACGTCTGGTACTTTTTACTTTCTGACACTGTAAACAGCCACGCACAAATTTTGTAACATCTCTTGCCACACCTGGCCAGACGAAGCGGTCCATTACGAGCTTTCGCGTAGCTCTTATGCTAGGATGCGCGAGATTATGCAGTTTTCGCATTACTATCTCTCGATGTGTTTGTGGCACATATGGTCTTATATTATTGCCATTTATGTTGCAGTATAACATTCTTGTAGAACCTGGAATTAATAAACGTGTGAATTTAATGGACAAATCTTTACCTGAATTCATAAATGATTTCAATTCAGGGTCGTTGTCTTGCTCTGTTGCCATCTTAACAAAATCAATCGTATCAGATATTACACTGTTGATTCGAGAGAGCCAGTCTGCTGTGTTGTTGTCTTTGCCTTTTATGTGGCGGATGTCAGTGGAAAATTGACTAATGAAGTCTAATTGGCGTACTCTTCTAGGTGGCATCTTTTCACTTTTTTGATTAAACGCATAAACAAGCGGTTTATGGTCTGTAAAAATTGTAAACGTACGCCCTTCCAATGCATATTTAAAATGCTGGACGCCTTGGTAAACTGCAGTAAGTTCACGATCGTAAGCACTATACATGCGTTGAGCGTCAGTGAGTTGTTTCGAATAGAAACCCAGCGGTCGAGATTTTCCATCTACGATTTGATGTAATACGGCCCCGACTGCATACTCAGACGCATCTACGGTCAGCGTTAAGTTACCATGAGGTGACATGTAACTTAGTTGTGTTACGTTGGCCAAATCATTTTTGCAAGCCTCGAAAGCTGCTAACGCCTCAGGAGTCCACACAATTTTTGTGCTGTCTTTCTTTTTGTTGCCGATTATAAGTTTTTGTAGAACACATTGATGTTTCGTTGCATGTTGTAAAAACGGCCGATAAAAATTGATCATACCTAAAAATTTTTTTAACTCTTTGGCCATTGTCGGTTTTTTAAAATTACGAACAGCTTCCACTTTCCTTTCAGGGGGCCGAAAACCTTCACTACTAATGCTGTGACCTAAAAACTCGAGCTCGGTTCGTCCAAGCTTGCACTTGTCGGCATTTATTGACAGGTTTCCTTTTCTTAATCTGTCAAAAACTTCACGCAAATCCTTTTCATGCTGTTGTTCATCTACAGAGGCCACTAAAATGTCATCGATGTACGCAAACGTGAAATCCAAACCTCGCAGCAAGTCATCAATATAACGTTGAAATGTTTGAGCAGCATTTCGTAACCCAAACGTCATATACGAAAACTCAAAAAGGCCAAAAGGCGTTGAAATGGCTGTTTTGGGTATATCGGCAGGTTCTATAGGTATTTGATGATATGCACGTTGTAAATCTATAGCCGAGAATATTTTCTTACCATACAAAATACTGGTGACATCGTGGATGTATGGTATTGGATACCTATCGGGGAGTGTAATTGCATTAAGCCGGCGATAGTCGCCACACGGTCTCCATTCGTTGTTTGGTTTTCGTACCAAATGCAGGGGACTGGCCCATTGACTTTTTGATGGACGGCAAATTCCTTTCTCCATAAGGTACTGGAACTCCTTTCTCGCCGCTTCCAGTCGCTCGCCCACAAGACGTCTTGGTCGAGAAAATACAGGTGGGCCCTTGGTCACAATGTGGTGAGTAGTATTTGTTCCTGTCGGTGTTCTGTTTGAATTGAGGATACACAAATCGTTATATTCACGCAATAACTTGGCAAATTGGGAGTCACTTTTATGTGTTAAAACTTTTATTGATAAATTTTCTAAGAAATTGCCTTTTGTTTCTAACAATGTTCTTCTATCAACGAGTTTACCTCTCTTCATATCAACGAGCAAATCATATGTTTTTAAGAAATCAGAGCCTATGATTGCGCTATTGACGTCGGCGATGTAAAAATTCCAGGGTAAATTACGGCGCAAGCCAAATGTCAAAGTTAAACGGCGTTGACCATACGTCTTGATCGGCGAGCCATTGGCTGCGTAAAATGTAGGAGTTGATTGCTGTTTTTGTTTATCATTTTTATTGGGCGGAATTACAGACACATCGGCGCCTGTGTCAACTAAAAATTTAATACTTGTGTTTTTATCACAAATAATAAGGCGAGCAATCTGCAATATTTGGTCGTCAGCACCGCTCGCAGAGTCTGACGGTTTACTTAGTTTTTTGTATTATTGAATGAAAAATTGCAGGGAGTCCGACACTTACGTGCTTTTTCACCAAATTTTTCGTGGTACCAGCATTGGCCTGATGTTGTAGCTGTTGGTGTTGTAGATCTGCGTCCTCTACTCCTGCTTCTACCACGAAATCGGTTTTCACCCTTGCTCAAAAGTTGTTCCAATTGTTTTTCTATGCGTTGTATACGCAGGTTGGTGTCGTCTGAAAGGTGTTGTTGTTTTGAAACCGCTGCAACCTGTTGGTAGTCTGACACTTCTAATATCTTGTCCGCCAGTTTTGCTAGCTCTGGCAAGTCGGCATTTGAAGCTTGTAGTATAGCTCTTGCTTGCGCTGGCAATCTCTGTAACCAGAGTGATTTAAGGAAATCATTGTTTATTTTACCCTTAGCCAATCCACTCAGTTCGTTCAATAACTGAGTTGGTCGTTTATCTCCCAAATCAATTTCAGAAATTAATTTTTGAATTTTCTTTTGTTCGCTGTCACAGTACCTTTCAATGATGCAAGATTTGAGGTTAGTGTATTTGTCTCGCTCCGGCGGGTTTAATATTGCGTCGGATATTTGTGCAAGAACTCCACTTTCAATGGCGGCAACTACAGTGTTAAATCTGGACGTATCACTGTTAATACCAGATATGTTAAATTGGGCCTCTACTTGCGCAAACCATATTTCAGGCTGCTCCGGCCAAAAAGGGGGCACTTTCACAGACACTCTATTAACGATGGTATTATTTTCGTTGTTGGCAGGTGATGTACCAGAAGCTGCTGATGTTTGTGCAGGTGGATGTGTCAGATTTTGCTCTTGCTTATCGATATTCATAGTAATATTCGTCGTTCAAAGTGTCGGGGTCACCAATTGTGGAGGTCGCAGTATTGTAGAATTAAAAAACGTGTTTCTTCTATGTCAGAATCCAAGTCACTAATAATTTTATTTTATTCCAATAAAAAACTTTCTAACTGTAGTTATATTATAGCACTAATACCAATTCTTAAATTTAAATTTATAAAATATATTTCAATGTTGTATTCTAAATGTACAAGGTTGTAACTAATTAGTATTTCAAAAGAGTATGTAAACGGTTAATCAAATTCAAATAATAAAAACTTTCTATACCAAAGGCAGAAACTGCTATAATTTCATATCTAAAGAAAATTTTTGTTTAAAAAATCATCATTGAATGCCTGATATAATTAAGTGGATGTGGATTCCCTTATATGCGTGCACTTTTAAAGTAGACAGACACTGTTAAAGCCATTAACACTGACTTTATTTCTGCTTCATATTTCAGCCAATTCAACAAATTCAAGCAACAACTACTTGAACAATGAGAGTGAATATCAGTGTCTAATGGTTTCCTGAACAGAAAAAACCCCACTCAATTCAATTGTTTAATGTTTCTAATCATTAGAAGAAAACAACAACAACAACAAATATAACGACAACAACAACAAATCAACACCCATCTAAGCCTGAGACTAAAAGATGAAAGATGATGAACGTACGAAACCAAACAATTCTTCATACTCTGGTTTCTTGCTAATCTTTCTAATGCATCAACATTGTTGTTGTTCATAATTTCATGTACATACTGCCATGTATTTATGAATTTATGTATGATCATGATGATCTTAATGATCAACGTAATGAAATAGACAAGACAATACCAAGCAATACATACATACCTCGCAGGTATGAACATGAAATTTTTGTTACAAATTTATTATGCGAACTGCATTAAGACACGCATTCTCAACATAATTTTTGAATGTTTGTTTGAAATCTTTGTTTGAAATAGCAGAAAATTCAAACTAAATCAAATCAAACCAAGCCAAACTACATCAAATAGATGAAATTGTTGTTGCCGTTGTTTTTCTTAATTTTATTTTTAATTGCAGCAACAAGAAAACAGAAGAGTTGAAATAATGCTGCTCATACCCTGAAAATGATCAAAAGAGTTGAAGACATTTTGAAAGTAGTACTACTCGTACTCTGAAAATGATTAGAAGAGTTGAAGAGGTTGTGAAATTAGTGATGCTACTCGTACCCTGAAAATTATTAGACGAGTTGAAGAGATTTTGAAAGTAGTGCTGCTCGTATCCTGAAAATGATTAGAAGAGTTGAAGAGATTTTGAAAGTAGTCCTGCTCGTACCCTGGAAATTATCAGAAGAGTTGAAGAGGTTTTGAAAGTAATGCTACTCGTACCCTGAAAATTATGTACGTCTTTAACAATATACGTCAGAGTGAAATAACAAAATTTCATGCCTTCTAATAGTATTTTATAATCAATGCTAGACTTAATTTATTTCTTCTACAACACAATGTAGGGGTATTATGGTTTGTAATCTGAGAAAACTTTATTTTTTCTATTTTTATAATGAAATCACACGATTTCCTAATGATACTCAAGAAATATTTCAAATTAATTGCGTTACTTAAAGTTTTAACGCATTAATGGCTAAGAATAATTGCTGGGGAGATTTCTTTTCATATCGTTTCTTTGCTTTAACAATAATAAAAAAAAATAATAATTTTCACAAGTCTATGGAATAAGCCATTAAAAATATGTTTTAATTGATAAGAAAGTTTGTGAACATGATAGCGATTATTGACCATCTTAGTTGTGCGATTTTAAAGTTTGTTTCAACTCTGTTTACTATATTTTCGTTTAAAGCTTGTGTTCAAATCTTCACTACAAAATTTATGGATGACTACAAAATCTGATGTAAAATTTGTCACGCTGGTGCGTATGATAATAATTTAAAACTATTGGCGATAAGGCCAGAAAAGTGTGCTGCTCTAGAAGAGCACATAAATTACAAACAAGTAGGACTAAATCCTTAAATCATAATGCGGAAGTGTATACACAATTTTATATGGTACTTACTTTTTTATTTATTTATTTATTTAATTAAGTCAATGGACAAATTCCTTACTAACTAATAACAAAAATAGGTGCGAATAAAATTAAATACAATTACAAACAGTTTCTTCAAAAATAACGTAATTATTACAGTAAAAATAGGAAAAGTTAAGAATTGAGAAATACAATAATATTCCGTTTTATCACGCAAGAATTTAAAGAAAAATCAACAAAGTCTGACATATAATTAAATTGACGGCAAATTCTAGTTAATGGATCAGCAACAGCATAATTAGTTCTGCAGAAATGAATATAAATAAGATTATAACAGCGGAAGTTACGACAAGGAATATTGAATTTAACCGATCTTAACAGAAATTCACAGCAAATATTACCATTGATCAGGTTAAACATAAAGGATATATTTAACATCGTTCGACGGCTCTTAAGGGTAGGCAGTTTTATTAATGCCAGTCTGCTAGTATATGGAGGCATATCCGAATAATTCCATCCAAGGCCACGCAAACAGAAGAGAAGAAATTGTTTCTGCACAGATTCGATGTGTTCACTGTAAACATCATAGTGAGGATCCCATACAATGGATCCATACTCCAAAATTGGTCTGACAAGTGATACATATAGCTGTTTCGTAATATAGGGATCAGAAAATTCTTTTGCCCAACGTTTTATGAAGCCAAGAGTGCTTCTTGCCTTATTTACAGTCAAAGTGATATGATCATTAAAGTTTAATTTTGTGTCTAATAGGATCCCAAGATCAATAAAAGAGTCAACATTCTCCAATTGATGACCTCCAAGCAAGTAATTAACCGTGATAAAATTATTTCTTGAGAATCGCATACATTTACATTTTTTAATATTCAGCTCCATCATGTTGTACTCGCACCACAAAAAGAAATTATTGAAATTATTTTGAAGATACATATGCTCGATGAAATTATTAAAGGAGAGAAAAACTTTTACATCGTCAGCATACATCAAGATATTGGCAAAATTAATTATGTTGGGAAGATCGTTTATAAACAGCGAAAAAAGAAGTGGACCAAGATGGTTGCCCTGAGGAACACCAGATAGCACATAAATATACTTAGATAAGCTATTGTTCACGCATACGGTCTGCTTTCTACCAGTCAAATACGACTCTAGCCATCTTAAACTCCTATGATTTACACCCATTAAATCCAATTTAGTTAACAGTAGTTTGTGATTCACTTTATCGAACGCTTTGCTAAAATCCGTAAAAATTACATCAGTTTGCTTGTGTTGAGAAAAGGCCGCATTTACAATGGATGTTAACTGAAGCACATTAGTCGTTGTTGAGCAGCCCTTTCGGAAACCATGTTGATGAGGTGATAATAACGATGAAGTATGATGGACCAAAAAATCGGCAATCAGTTTCTCGAACATTTTTGGAATAGCACTCAGCTTTGCAATGCCCCTATAATTTGTAACATCAGACTTATTGCCAGATTTAAAAAGCGGTATAATATACGAGTCTTTCCAAAACAAAGGAAAATATCCATAATTAATCGAGGTATTAAACAATATGACTAATGGTGTGATGAATGATTCTGCACATCGATTTAAAATACAACTTGGAACCCCATCCGGACCAGGACGAAAAGACATCTTTAAACTTTTCAGGTTTACAAATATCGCAGTCACTAAAAGTTGGAATAGATATTACTTGAGCCGATTTCAGCGGGAAAGGGTAATTATTTGTATCCTTGTAAGCAGAGTTAGAATAAGTACCGGCGAAGAAATCAGCAAACATATCACATATGACACCAACACTTCTGGATTCTTTATCAGCAAATTTCATAAAGGATGGATAACCAGTAGATTTCCTCTTGGAATTTACAAACGTATAGAAAGATCTAAGATTCTTAATAAAATTATTTTTCATTTTATCCATATATGTTTTATATAATAAGTGATTTAGAATGTTATATTCAGACCGGTAAATAGAATATCTTCCATAATCAATAATGGAGCCAGAACTTTTGTATTTCTTGTAATACTTGTTCTTTTGATTTTTCAGTCGCGACAGTTGTTTCGAATTCCATGGTGGACCAACCAGAGTATATGAAGGTTTTAAGGGAACACAAATTTCAATTATTGAATGAACTTTCTTATAAAAGTTAGAAATCATCAAGTCAATATCAGAATCATTGTTAACAGGAATAGATAAGGTTTCATTCCAAGAAGTATTTTTCATCATGTCATTAAATAAATGGTAATTGGTTCGATTAAAACAGTAAACTTTACTAATTTTAGAAGGCTTAGCTTTGAAATTAGTTGGAAGGAAAAAATTAGTTTTTAAGGTCGGATGATATCGATCCTCAGGCAAAGTTACAGGTTCAGAACGTAAAACACTACAGTGATTAACATCATTAACAAATACAAGATCCAGTATTTTTCCAAAGTCATTACAAAATGAGTTTATTTGATACAGTGATAGTCCAAAAATATCGTTTAGGAATACGTCATGGCAAGTTTTAGTTTTACTCGGAATTAAATAAGGCACATCAGGTACATGTTTCCATGCAATTGAGGGTAGATTAAAATCACCCATAACAAAAACAGAATCATCTTTCTTAGCACATTGGACAACAGATGTTATTGCGTCAACATGATCAGAGTAAACAGCATAGTCAGAATCAGGGGGAACATATGAACAAGAGAAGTAGACTTTAGACGTTTTTAATTTTACAACAACAGCAACAAATTCAATATTAGCAGTATGGGTTACAAACTGTTCTGATGGATATAATGAAGAGACAGCAATTAATACACCACCTCCTCTGCGTGTATTACGATTGTATCTATAAATTTGATATTTGTTATAAAGAATTTCTGCATTAAAAACACTGTCATTAAGCCAAGTTTCAGTAAAGACAATTACATCATACATAAAATCATGACTATTAACGAAGAGTTTAGACAATTTAGTATTTAATCCACGAACATTTTGATATACTATTGATAAACTATCACAGTGAATATTTAGTTTTTTGTAATTTGCGGTGTAGGTAGACGTACAATATTATTCCTTTGTCTCTCAGAGCAAACATATTCCCGGACATATGTTTTTGCAGGCCAAAAATTAAAATCAAGTATTTTTTCAAAGTATTCGTCCGGAACTGTAATTTTAAAAGACGATATTGTTCTCGGTTGCGAGTATGCAAATTTATGAATCGATAAATTAATCCCGTCACCTATTTTAGATCTTATATAAAATTCAATGTCCTTTATGGCAGTGTCAGAAGCTAAACGTGAGATAAAAATGCTTCTAGCAGGTGGTATGACTCTTAACGGCTTAGGTGAGGTTATCAAGGTGTTATTAATATCAGTTTGTATCCTATGTTGCTATGGTGAAACGAAACGCCGACTCATTTTTTTTTTAAATTATCATTACTAGGTGCTGGCAGTTCGAAATTCTCTTCTACACGCCTTGTGGAGTCCATAAAGTTGCTTTTTTCTTGGCTACGTTCTCATAAGTTCCTCTAGAAACATGACTGATCCAACTACTTTCATCCAACTTCTTTCAGCGATTTGAACTCGGTTTGGCGTTTTTCCAGTTTTCTGTTTGAAATAACATTTGACCCGATTGTTTTTAACAATCTTTGTAGTGAACTAGATAATGAATAACTGCAGTGATTGACGAGGCATTCTTGATTGTAACAGCATGCAAGAAATGTAAGGAAATTCATGGAGAAGTACACCAAATGCCTGACATAATTTTTTCGCAGTTATAATGTGAGAACTGTAACTAGATGAGCGCTGGTGTTGTTTCGCCTTCAATAAAGATAGAGAAAAAAAAGAAAAATAGATGAAATGTGTTTTACGATTTTACCAGCCGAGGCCGGAGTGTTCGAATAATCAAACGTTGCTGGTATGCTCGCGTCTGCCGGGCTATGGCTCGTCGGATGGGGTGGTCCTTGTCTGGTTATCCGAAACAGAAGTTCACTCACATATATAAAAAAAAATTCCATACCAGACTTTAACAGACATATTCTACGGGACCCGAAAGCAATCAAACTAGGTCTAAAAGGAAACTAAACAAAAAGAAAAAAAAAATGTTCATCGGAGTAATACATCCTCAATGAGGAGGGCTTGCAGATGTTGATGCCGCCCAATACCCTCCCACAGGAGTCCACAGGGCCCTTCCATGATAACTCGAGAGACTTGGAGCTATCCCTTAATCAATCCTAACCTTCGTTCTCCCTATCACCCTCCTATCGACTTACCTATGGTAACCTTATTCCATCATTAATGATCAGAAAGGAAAACAAAAAAAAAATTTATAATTGTATACAGACTTACAATTTATTGGTTAGTTTACAATTGATACAAAATTTCCTTTTGCTTATATATATTTATATAAATACATAAGGACATAAATTGCCCAATTATCCTTATGGCTTTTGTTTAACCTACTTATGGTAGGTCCTACTATTCCCTTTCTTTTCCTCTCTTTAACCTGTGTTAACCGAAACATACGACCCAAAAACTAAGACTAACCCTAACGCTAATAAACGAGCTCGCTTACCAGAGTTGACACAACGCTCCCCAAGGTACGGGGTTATCATTTAATCGCAAAATAGAGAAAAAGAAAAGAAACTTAGTCATATTTGGGGCAAGAACTACTTTAAAAAAAATATTAACCGGCACTTAAACTAAAATACACCGAACTACTTAAACTAACAATAGTAAATACTCATAGTAAAAAAATAAAAAGAGAAAATATAAACACATAGGAAATATGCTATTCAATATATAGGTATATAATATTATGATATAAAGTGAGAATAACAAGTTTCGTCCAGTTGTCTGTCTTTATATCCGGAAGTCATATACCTGGTTTTACCCATAGAAACATCTCCGGTTAGCTGATGGTAACGGTCTATGATACCGTTGGTATGGATGTTGATACAGATGCTGTTGTGTGGAAGTTGTTATAGATGTTGTTATATGGATGTTGGTACAGATGTTGTTGTGTGGAAGTTGATATAGATGCTGTTATATGGATGTGGGTACAGATGCTGTTGTGTGGAAGTTGGTATAGATGCTGTTATATGGATGTGGGTACAGATACTGTTGTGTGGAAGTTGATATAGTTGTTGTTATATGGATGTTGGTACCATTGTTGTTATATGGACGTTGGTATAGATGTTGTTGTATAGATGTTGTTATTTGGAAGTTGGTACAGATGTGGTTGTAGGGACGTTGGTATAGATGTTGTTGTATGAACGTGGGTATAGATGTTGTTATGTGGAAGTTGGTACCGATGTGGTTGTAGGGACGTTGGTATAGATGTTGTTATATGGATGTTGGTACAGATGCTGATATATGGACGTTGGTATAGATGTTGTTGTATGAACGTTGGTATAGTTGTTGTTATATGGATGTTGGTATAGATGCTGTTATATGGATGTTGGTATAGATGCTGTTATATGGATGTTGGTATAGATGTTGTTGTGTGGAAGTTGGTATAGATGCTGTTCTATGGATGTGGGTACAGATGCTGTTATATGGGAGTTGGTATAGATGCTGTTAAATGGATGTGGGTACAGATGCTGTTATATGGACGTTGGTATAGATGTTGTTATGTGGAAGTTGGTACAGATGCTGTTATATGGACGTTGGTATAGATGTTGTTGTATGAACGTTGGTATAGTTGTTGTTATATGGATGTTGGTATAGATGCTGTTATATGGATGTTGGTATAGATGCTGTTATATGGATGTTGGTATAGATGTTGTTGTGTGGAAGTTGGTATAGATGCTGTTATATGGATGTGGGTACAGATGCTGTTATATGGGAGTTGGTATAGATGCTGTTAAATGGATGTGGGTACAGATGCTGTTATATGGACGTTGGTATAGATGTTGTTATGTGGAAGTTGGTACAGATGCTGTTATATGGACGTTGGTATAGATGTTGTTATGTGGAAGTTGGTACCGGTGTCGTCGTGTGGAAATTGGTGCAGATGTGGCATTTTATTAATATTTGTTGTTGTGTTCGTTTTAATACTCTTTGTTTTTTTTTTTTCCTTTTTTTTTTTACGAGCAAAAAACAAATTTTTTCTTTATAGGATCTCCTTATCCAAAGTACTTGATTTAATTTCCCGTTATTTTTCTTTTTGCTTTATTTCCTTTATATTTCCCTTTATTTTTATAACTTTTCATCACGCCGGCTAGAAGCCAAAAACACAAAAAAGGACGAGTCGTACTGTCATTGCCTTTTTATACTCAAATTCTTCTTTTTCTTCCAGAATGTTCGGTACCGTTATTTTTCTTGTATATTAACGAAAATATATCTGTCTCACATCCACATCAGTAGCCGTCGCCTTTATCTAAATGGCTCGCGTTGCCAACTGTGGAAACTCCTTCTATAGAGCTGCCACCCCGTCACTTATTTTCTCCCGCAATACGCATGTGTAACGTACACGGCAAACCTTGAAACTTGACACACATGACACAGTTACCAGTATCCTGTCTTCGACAGCCTGATGAAGTCATTAAGCCTACTCTACACCGTCCATTGTAAACTTTGTAGTCGTGTTGTATTCAATAGTAGAGTCCTTGATTTTTTTATTTTAATATATTGACCTATATTTTGTGTAGAAATGTAAGTCTTACGTTATACATAAAATCCGTGGGCAAGGTAACATATGTATGTAATCGGTAGAAACAAGATCTTCAAAACATTAGATAATAAGATGCATAGCATAATTGATGCTTCTTTCAATCGTGATTGATTGCTTCCTTACTGTGTCTGGTACTACTCTAAGTATCAACAAAGATAAGACACATTCTTGTTGATCTCCAACAGTTTGCATGTTGAGTCTTTATTACGGGTGATTTTTTAGCTATTATCTTTTTGGCAACACTGGTTTAAACAGCTCATGCACGTTTCGTGTTTTGTTTCACTGTCAAACATCTTCCGTTTGGTCTATAATTTAACCATGAATCGTCTTACAACGCTTGCAAATCATTGAATTTTATTATCAAAATGCGTACTTCTTCAAAGATGATGCGAATCGTAACGTAACTGTGAATGGTGAGCGCTGCCGTGAGATGATATCCAACTTTTTTTGCCCAAAATGCAAGAGCTTGACTTGCATGACATGTGGTTTCAACAAGACGGTGCCACATGCCACACAGCACGCGTAACAATGGACTTATTGAGAGGCGAGTTCTGTGAACATTTTATTTCACGTTCGGGACCGGTCAATTGGCCGCCTAGATCGTGCGATTTAACGTCTTTAGACTATTTTTTGTTGGGCTATGTTAAAGCTTATGTCTATACAGACAAGCCCGCTTCAATTGACGCATTGGAAGACAACATTGAAGCATTTATTCGTGAGATACCGGCCGAAATGTTGGAAAGAGTATGCCAAAATTGGACTAAGCTGATGGATCATTTGAGGCGCAGTCGCGGTCAACATTTGCATGAAATAATCTTCAAACATTAAATAATATGGACAGTACTATCGATTCAAATAAAGATTTCATGCATTTTTCTGAATTATATGTGTTTTTTTTTTTTTGAAAAATTTTCCTATAGCTCTTAAAAAATCACCCTATATAAATTCAGGATCAGGTCTTTGCATTGGCATTGTTTTCCAGATGAATGGGCTATCAAAGGCCTTAAAAGTCTATAAATATGCAATGTAAAGGTAATCTACATAGCATTCTTTCCATTTCTCCTTTTTGGGGCCTCTGATGTAGACTTAGACTACCTATGTTCATGCCTGAGAGTTCGTTCAGATCATTCTTGTGGTAGATGCCAAGACAGCTTTTCCGGTATAGTGCTGGGCACCTACTGGGTACGGCGAAGAACAGTCTCATCTTCTTGCTCTTCTTTCCCATCTCTCTTACATAAGAGCTTTAACCATTTTTCCAGCTGGTAAATGTATTCCTGAAGGTACCAAATCGCTTCGTAAGGGTTCTCAACCGTTTAAAGAAAAGCAGTGCCATCTTCCGAAGCATATTACCACAAGTTAAGTTTGGCTAATAGCTCATCAGCAGGTCGAAATTATTTCTCTTCTACTTCTAAGTTTTTTCCAGTTTTTCGTTCTCAAAATTATTTCTTTTTCTCAAGCCATTTTTGTGACAAGAGTCTCCCGTCTAGAGCTGTTTACTCCTGGTTTATTTATTTTGCTTAGAAATAAAATTTATTTTTTTTTCTTGGCCCATTTGAACAACTGATGGCATAATAAGTGTCCTTTTTTAGCTTTTATGGCAGGATTTTATTTTCTCCGGACTTATGACAACACTAATCCTGTCAAGAAAATATAAAAGGAAATACAATAAAAAACAATATTTTTTGCAAAAATAATAACATGAAAAAAAAGGCGAAAAGAAAAAAATTACCTTTACAAAGCAAGGAAAATAGACTGTAAAGAATGAAAACCTAAATCCACATAAAATACAAGCAACACCCGCTGGGAATGACAGACTCTTAGGTTTTTGGGCAAAATGGTGATGAGTTGGTTTGTTGCAGGAAAAAATTAAAAAAAAAAAAAACAAAAAAACAAAAAAATGCCAACAACATGTCATACAATATATTACACTGTAAACAACACTAAAATATTGTTGCAAGAAAGAAAAAATTACAAAAAAAAAAAGAAATACAGAGAGTTTAGTGGTCTAAATAATGGCCTCTTAAAAAGTCGAAGAAAAATTTTAGAAAAAAGCAAAAAAAAAAATTTCGAAAGCCACCATAACTTTGGCGAAAGGAAGCAAAGAATTCTTAGAGAAAGAAAAAATCACAGTTACAGTTACAGTTACAACAGCAACAGTAACTGTTTTAAACCATTTAAGCACTTTTTTGGCAGTTGATAAAAAGAATGTCTTTTTAAGCCTCATAAACATAAAATACAACAGGCCATCATCTCACATACCAAAACATTTAAACCAGCGAAGCCAGAAGAAAAAAAAAAAAGCAATTCCACATGAAAACGAATAACAGAAGTTATAAAACCCGGGGGATTTTTTCATTTCATTTCATGAACGGATTTCTTCGTTTTTTCTTCTTCTTTTTGCAACATTTTTATTAGAACTTAAGAAAAGTGTCGCAAAGGTATGACCACCAATATGCATGGTGAAAGAGAGAGAGAGAGAGAGAGAGAGAGTATGGGGAGGGGGCTAAATAAATAACTTGTTTGAAATTTTATTTTTAGGCAGACCATCGGTATCAGGCTAACTGTTACAGTCTTTATAGGATCAGCTTAAACTCCTGTTGCGTTGAAATCACTTTCATTTGTGTTGCAAAGAGAAAGGCATTAAATAGCCAATAAATTTGGCAAGTAAATCTTAAACGTACTCCCTTTGTGCGGCCTACAAGAGTTTTATTAAATTCTTGTATTTGCAAAAGAAAAGTGTATTCTACAGTTACTTTTTTCATTAAAAGCAAGAGATGGTTAACAAGTTGAAATGAGTTTAACTGTGTTGACTGCCAGGGCAGAAAAGAAAAGATTGGAAACTAGAAGTCATCTCGTCGATCGGCAGTTAACATGTTAAATAAAATTAAAATAAATCAATTTTTTAATTATTTTGAAAAGGTTGAAGTTACCCAATTTTCTTCCAACACTCCTGCACTCCCTAATAGTAACAGGTGCACAAGAGGTTTTTATCGGGAAACGAATGGAGAACCTTGGTCTCTATGAGACTCTCCATACCTAAACACAGTGGTGTTGTCGAGCCGGAACGCTCCGGAACGTTGTTCCGGTACTTCCTTTTTGGACAGGAACGCGTTCCGGAACTAAAGTTGATTTCTGATAACGAGAATTGGCTGACGTTTTGAAAAAAAAAAAAATTTTAAAAAATTGCTGATTTTTTTTCTAATTTTTGACGAATTTTTATATGTATTTTTATAAACAAGGGTTTGAACCGAACCCGAACCGGAACGAACCGGCTTGTTTTTCCGAACCGTGAACCGGAGTCCGGAACGTTTTTTTCTGCTGAACCGGAACTTGACCCGAACCGAAACAAATACGTGAACCCGAACCCGAACTTAGTACTACTTAAGAATTTGAGTATTTAAAACCATTTTTTTAACCCTTTCGGCCGCATTTAAATTTAACTGCTGCTACCAAGAGAATCACTTATTTTTTCACATATACATATACACAAAATTTGTTTCGTAAAGATTTTCGTTTCCTTTCCTTTTTATGCTATATTCAGGGCCGATCTTGGCGATGGGCGAAAATTGGGGGAATCTCCCACCCCCGTCGTCAAAATGGGACTTGAGACCTAAAAAAAAACGCCGCCGCCAGGATTATCATGGAAAATCACCCCCGTCGTTAAATTTGGGACATGAGACCGCACAGAGCGGCCGCCTACCCAAGATCGACCCTGTCTATATAATTATATGTACGCGTTCCGGTAAAAAAAAAATTAGCACAACTCCACTGCCTAAACAGCATTACGTTCAAAATCATATTATATACTGAACCGCACGCTCTTTTAACTTTTGAAAATATAGTACTGGCAGAGAAGTTACAAGCACTTGTTTCTATCGGGTTTTTCATTAAGCGCTTTCTATTCTTAAATTTAAATACAATAAAGTGTGTGTGCAATATCATCGAATTTTTTTTAATTCGTTTGAAAGACCATTATGATGCCATTATGTGTAGAATACAATGTCGTTCAAATGTCCTTCAGGGCTTCTCTGGCTGAAACGCATACGTAATCCAATTTTGTGTGACTGTGCACATAAATCAAACAGAATTTGACTAATGACATGGGTTATGTTAGCTTTGAGGATCGCTGTGGTTTGTAGCTTATTCACAATCACCTACGAGTAAAAGTTCTATGGTATCGGCTACCGGTTTACATCACACCCACGTGCGATGACCATGCCCTTAAAATTGCTCGTACAGAATACACAAGTGGCATGAGCTGTGTGGCATGTAGCACTGTCCTTTCAAAACCACATATCTTTGGGGTCCAGATCATCCACTTCAGACCAAAAGAGGTTGAAAATCATCGAACAGGGCTTAACGTTGACAGGCATAGCCAGCATCGTTATCAAAGAAATACGGACGGCGTCTTCGGTCCAGCTCAAGATTCACATCATACAGTGACATTTTTGTGATGTATTGGATGCTCTTGGATTGGAAATGGAATACGAAATTTTTTTTTTCCACTCATCGTTGAAAAAATTTTTTTAACGACAATTAGGGTCTGCACGCAACACCCAAATCTATTATTTGCACATGTTGTTGAATGCATGTTGTTGAAGTCGCCGTAGTCTAGTAGGTAGTGTGTTGGCTTATTAGACGTAAAGCCCAGGGTTCGAGCCCCAGGCCAGACATCAAAAAATAAAAATATACAAAAAGTATTTTTTCGGCGATTTCTTCTCAGTTTCTAAAAAAATCTGTCGTTCGGAGTCGACTTTAAACTGTACGTCCCGCCACTTATGTATAAAATTAACACACACAACATAAGTGGTGTGAGAAACTGCGGGCTTCTTGGGGACGATTGCCAGTAGACTGTCTAATGGTGAAGGTATAGCACTGGCCATTTTATAGTCAGCTAGCAGCAACTCGTTTCCTTGCCGTTCGCAACTTCCCCCTTTCCACCTTTCCTAAAAAAACCTGCACAATACACTGCATGAGTAGGGGCCATCCCCTGAGTGCTGGTTTCATTAAAAAAAAAAAAGTAGTGTGTTGGCTTATTAGACGTAAAGCCCAGGGTTCGAGCCCCAGGCCAGACATCAAAACAAAATACAAAAAGTATTTCTTCGGCGATTTCCTCTCAGCAGATTTCTGGCAAAAACACTGAGAATAAATAAAATTTGCCATGAAAAGTTTCTCAAAAAAAATCTGTCGTTCGGAGTCGACTTTAAACTGTAGGTCCCGCCACTTATGTATAAAATTAACACACACACCATAAGTGGTGTGAGAAACTAGGTCAATAATCCTGACTGAAGGGTTGTAATGACCAATTATGTATGTATGTTGAATGCTGTATACACCTACGTTTAGTTGTCATAGCAGTCTGTGTAAATGACAACTAATTTGACAGATGTAGCTTCAACAAGATTACCGTTATAAACAGTCAAAGTTCGAAATACTTTATAAAAAATCCAAAAGACATCTTTACGTTGTTTGTATTTTCTTAAGCCGCTGTTTTTTTTTTGATAACAAAGCCTCCATTCTCAGTCAGTCAGAATGGAATTACAGAACTAACGAAACATGTACCGTTATACGTTAAACATAGGTCGTAAATTTAAAGATGGGAGAATATGTACGAAATAGATTATCACGGAACAGCAAGAACTATAGTTTATAAGAATTTTTTTGATGATTTATATTACAGTTCCTTGAAACAATTTTTTCATTTGACGAAAATGGTAACCTCAACAATTATAAAACCAATGTTTATAATTTCGCAAACCTTATAGCTGAACTTATAAATAAAAACCTTTCAAATATTTCTAGAAAAACATGTAATCATCATACGCTAAATTCATGCAGTAACTGTTTTAGGTTATGAGTTAAAATACAGGCTAGTTTTCCTTTCAATAGTTTTGTTCTGTTTTTTTTCTTGTTAGCCATATGCTCTCGGTTTATCCTTTTGCTAGGGGGGCAAAGGAAGTGTAAGGAACCATAAATTCAAACATTAACTTCAGAGCAAATTGAACTTGACGTTGACATGCAACATCCTTCCTTTTTTAACTTCAAAATGTTGCATTAAATTGTTAAACAACACGATGGTAAACATTTTCAAGACATGGTATTATTTGTTGATGTTGTTTTTAAAGGTACATACAAATAAACAACAACAACAACAAAATCAAAATCTAATTAAATGCTAAATTTCAGTCCAGTGACAAGAAATTTCTTCTTTAAACGATTCTGTTTCAAAACATGGCTTCTGCCACAACCCATCATTACGGTTCTTCTTAACCTGGCCTCATAGCTGAAAACTACAGCTAAACATGCATTTAAAGGTTCTAGTTTTCCATTTTTTCCTTCTTCTATTATAGGCTATATAGGTTTGGTCTGTTTTTTTTTTTTTTTGATGTTTGACTTGGGGAAATTTCCGTTTTTACTACACAAAAACGTCCAAATGGCCAACATTATTTAAGGTTTTCGTTTCGTTCTCTTTTTTGCTTTATTTTCTTGAAATATTTACAAGGTAAACTGCTGTAATTTAACTTAATTTCTTTATTCACTTGTTCCCTTTTGCTTTTCTCAAAATATACACGACCAAGAAACAATTTTAATTTGAGCTACAATTCCGAGGATATCCTTTTAGTTTCGCGAGGACATAAATTTCATGTCAAACTGTTGTTGTAAACAAATACAACACAGCTCAAAAGTGTGCACAACTATTATGACAGGTAAGATATTAAATTACACCGTTTCCAATATGTTCTTTCAGAAATTCGAAGTGAACTTTAATTGTGTATCATTATGTGTAGTATTATTAAAGAATTTAAATTCCTGTTACACTTTCAAGGAATTCTACTTTGATTTAATTTTAAGCCTTAAAACTTATTTTTTTTTTTTCTGTTACCTTTAACCACACTAACTACAAAAACAGCAATATGAAAAAAAAGTTGTAAAACTTTTTCATTTTCATCTCCGTGGAAGGTGATAGATAAACTTGCTTCGCCGCCTAATCCTATGGGGATGCTTTACGCGCGAGTTTGTTCTTGAATAAATTCACTGATAAGACAGGATTTTCTTAACTGAATGAAATTTATTACTCGTTACCAATTTTTTCTTCTTCTTTTCTTTTTGTAAAAATAAAAGTTGTATCGCCTATCTCTACAGCTTTAATGCTACACACACACAGAGAGAGAGAGAGAGAGAGAAAGTATATTACCACAAGTCTTTGTGGCAATTAGTGCTCTAATCAAATAAGCCGTTTTAATTAGTTGCCTAGTGTTGCACGTTGTGTTCTTCTTTAAGTGTAAATGGCTTTAAATTTTCTTCTAAGAAATACTAAAGAATGGAATAAAAATCAATTTTAAGGGAATAATTTAAGGTACTAAGGCACTTAATACTCTTAAAGTGTTTGTGTTGAGGGGAAGACATACATACATAAATGCCTCAAAGCAAGCTCTAAACATTCTAATTCGCAAGACGTTCAAAAAATATTTCTTAAAAACTGTAATATTCTCGAGTTTTTTGGGAAATGAATTTGCCGACTTTATAAAGGTGAAGTGAATTGACTACAAGCTAGACCAACTTAGGTTCGAATCCGGGTGAAGGTGAAAAAAAATTTGAAATGCAACTGGAAAGCCATTTGAACGTCCAGAGGAGATATTACAACAAGGAATATTCCAAAAACATCAGGCAGCATCAGATATGATGAGGCAATCCCATATATTTATATAGAAGGCATAGATGGCAACTCTATCATCCTGGAATTTACTACAGCAGAGAAGATATTGCAACAAGCAATAACAAGGAATATTATTGATGAGCAATGTAAACCAATGCAGAATAATCCCATATATTTTCACAGAAGGCGTTGATGGTAACTCTATCATCCTACGATCTACTACAGCAGATAAATCAACCGTTCATAAAAAAAGTAATTTCATGATCTTGCCTGTAGTCATGTTTATTCTACTTTGAACTCGGTTCATTCCTATGTAAAATTCGACTTTATAAACGAGGTACATATTCCATTTACTTTAATATTGCTTGGAAATGAAGTCTTACATTACATAGGAAGAGGTCCCACTTAGGCCAGCATTTAGGCCTACAATTATTTCTACCATTCCCTAGAGAAAACCATTCCGAGTCCAAATAAATCTACCTATTGCAGCAATCTTTATATCAGAGAGCTCGGTCAACGATGTCAGCAAATTATAGGTCATAAACCTCTGTGTCTTGATGTCTCTTCCTCCTCAGACCCACAGCGTTTGCAGATGTCATTAGTTGGAATGCCGAGTCTTTCGGCATGACAAGTAAAAGAACAATGGTCCCTAAGGATCGCCATTATGCGATGGATGACCATATGATTTAAGAACAGAAGTGAGTCAGTTGTCTGCCTGTCCACACGTGTCCAGCAGAATCTGGCAATATTGCACGTACCCTCATACTGCCAACGAGATTGAGCCTCATCGTAGAACGAGTGGACAATATCCAAATTAACCGATGCAATGGGAATACCTACATATGTCATGTAACATGTCGGAGATTGCTTACACTGTACCGGCCCTGGTCGGTTTTTGAGCAATGCAATATCCAACGATATTCCTGCGTCCCGTAATGCATATAAGAGTTACGTGTGAATGATCCAAAATTTATCGAAGAAACCCAAAATTCATGGACAAGGACGGTCGTTGAAGCTACGTTCATTAGGAACTTAATCGCAGCCTGCCTACCCGTGTAAATGCGGAGATTTTCGTGGCAATCAATAAGCATTGCGCAGTCTTCAAATTACTGCTGCCATCTATACGTTAGGTGCCTCAATTTTTGGACTACCCACGTATATATCGGGTCCGCCATCTAACGTTTTTTTTTCAACTAGAGCTTATTTCGTGAATGGTAACACTTAGCTCATGTCTGATTTGACAGATAATTAGTTTTATTCTTCCGCTGAACGAATACGGTTGTGTATACGCTTGAACAACGCTGGGAAATATTCATTACTTTGAAAATCATGGTAATGTTGCAGAATGTGTGCGAAAATTGCGTACGGATTTTAGAAGAAGAGAAGCACCGCCAGTTCCGTATGTTCGTTATCTTGTGAAAAAAGTGAAAGAAACTGGCATCCTCATCGATAAACCAAAGCGTGAAAAGCCAAAAACAGTGCGTACACCCGAGAATATTGCTGCTGTGGCAGCGTGTGCGTGAAGCGCCATCAACATCAATTCACCGTCGTTCTCAACAATTGAACATTTCGGAGACATCATTGAGACGAATTTTGCATAAAGACCTTGGTATGACGCCATACAAAGTCCAATTGGTTCAGAAGTTGAAGCCAATTGCGTTGAAGCCAATGCGTTTTCGCTTCGCTAAGTGGGCCTGCGATCGACTTACAGAAGGTCAGACATCAAAACGAAAATATTTCTTCGGCGACTTCCTCTCAGCAGATTTCTGGCAAAAAATCTGAGAGTAAATAAAATTGCCATGAAAAGCTTCTCAATAAAATTTGTCGTTCGGAGTCGACTTTAAACTGTAGGTCCCGCCACTCATGTATAAAATTAACACACACAACATGAGTAGTGTGAGAAGCTAGGACTGAAGGGTGCGGGCTTCTTGGGGACGATTGCTGAAGACTGTCTAATGGTGAAGGTATAGCACTGGCCATTTTATAGTCAGCTAGCAGCAACTCGTTTCCTTGCCGTTCGCATCTTGAGATGTCCACAAACAATACTTTTTCCTAAAAACCTGCACAATGCACTGCATGAGTAGGGGCCATCCCATGAGTGTTGGTCTCACAAAAAAAAAAAAAAAAAAAAAAAAAAAAAAGATGCCGATTTTGGCAAAAAAATTATCTTTTCAAATGAAGCTCATTTTGATCTTGGCGGGTATGTAAACAAGCAAAATTGTCGCATTTGGGGCACAGAAAACCCGCACGCATACATTGAAAAGCCGACGCACCCAAAACGAGTCACTGTTTGGAGCGGATTTTGGTCCAGAGGCATAATTGGGCCATTTTTCTTCGAAAATGAGCAAGGAGTGGCCGTTACAGTCAATGGCGATCGTTATCGGTCCATGTTGAACGAATTTTTGTTCACAAAAATTGAAGAGGAGGATATTGGCAACATTTGGTTTCAACAGGAGGGCGCTACGTGCCACACAGCCGAAGCTACACTCAATGTTTTGCGCCCTGTTTTTGAAGATCGCTTTATCAGCCGCAGAGCTGATGTCGTTTGGCCACCTCGGAGCTGCGATTTGACACCGTTGGACTATTATTTATGGGGTGCCGTCAAAGATAAGTGTTACGCCGACAAGCCAGAGACAATTGACGCTTTAAAGGACAATATTCGTGAAGCCATTGGTGAAATACAGCTGCACACAATCGATAATGTGCTTAAAAATTGAACCGATCGCGTAGGCTACTGCATGGCCAGCAGAGGCAGCCATTTGAATGAAGTTATTTTCCACTATTAACCGGAAAGATTGTACTTTCAAATAAAAAAAGAAATTTGAGAAAATATTTAGTAATTTTTTTTGAAAGCATTTTCAAAAAAAAAAATTTATTTGGCGGACCCTTTATATGTCATTATTGTTTATTACATAGATTGGTCGTAACCAAGTGATATTCATCAACTCTTTAGTTGCTTAAGCTTAATGATCTGGACTCGGATATAATTTTCACGCGAGTTGCAACAGCTATGGGCATGGATTAGATAGTCTTCTAGAAGATAATACGTATACATTATGAAGGAACAAGTGAAAGAACAAGAGAAACTCCTAACAGTGTGTAAGTTATTCTTCCCTAACTTAAGCACATTTATAAGACGCTAGGAGCTGTAAGGCCACTTGATCTGTGGTGGATTTTAACTCTAATGAATCCGAAACTTTAACAATGAAAATGTCCATCCAAAGTGATATAACTAGGAAAAATGATTGCTGACAGCAATTACAATCAGCTGCGTTAAAGGCATACGTTAGCACCATATAATCAAAAGCATTGCTTTGGATGATTACTAAACAACAGTTTAGGCCATAAATAAGAAAATCAATTCTGAAGTTTTTCCCATTAAAATTATAATTTTGAAGCAACAAAATGTTTTAATTGAAAACAGCCAACAGTGTTACACAAAAAATATTTCGTAATTGTTTGGCCATTAGAGTCTTTAGTAGTCTATCGGTTATTGAAAGATGATTATCATGATTGATTTTTTTGTTAACACTTTAACACCAGCCATCCAGCCAGCCACCAATCGCACATTACAATGTTTTGTACGACTAAACTCTCTCTCTCTCTCTGTGCAACATTTAAGTGACACTGTAATGTATGGTTTTCGAAAAAATTCGCTTGAATTATTCATAAATGGCGGTGAAGATATTCAACGTTTTTAGAAAATAATGAATGCCTTAAAAGCGTGTGCACTGAAAATGATCTTCTATGGTCGTCAAACAAACACAAAGTGCTACAAAGTGTACTCAGTGTAAAGAGGTAACCGGGGTGCTGCAATCAAAAGTGTCTAAAAGTGATATTTTGTTCGGGTGACATGATGCCAAAGGTATTTGTCAAGATTATATTGATTTTCTATGAATTTTTCTGAATTTTTTTTGTACTTCTGGAATAAACCACATAACCAAAATTGTTGTTGTTTTATTGTAATTGTAACTGGAAAAATAAATTTTCCTTTTTCTAATTTTCCATCAAACCACATATGCATTTTAAATGAAATTTTCACATGCCACACATTTTTAGTTGAATGCGTTCAAAAACAGAATGAAATGAAAAAACATTTATGCTGTGAAGTATTTTAAATTGCACATGTTATTGGCCACTACCCCGCTATTTACCCCTCAGTTATATGTTATAATCGAAATAAAATTTTCTAAATCCCCGGTAATCATAGCACAGAAGTATTGCCAGGGAATAGTCTTGAAAATGATAAAATTCTCTACGAGCGAGTGTTAAAAGGGAATCAAGTCAGTCACTCAGTTGTTCAGTTACGTTCAATTGTTGTCGAATAACACAAAAACAAAAAAAAAAAACATGGAATTTACGCTTTAGCTGGTAATGAAAACAGAACCAGAGAGAGATACAAAACAAAAAAAAAAATGAAAATATTTTTTCTGTTGTATTGTGTTCTGTTTTGTTTTAAAATCGCTTCATTTAACATATAATAACTGCGAGCGATAAAAATATGCCAAGCCAGCCAGGCAGTCAGGCAGGATGTGCGAGTATTTTCGTTTTGCTCAGTTGGTTGGTTGGTTGGTTGGTTGGTTGATTGTGTTATTATTTCGTAAAATATATTCTAAAATATTATATGTGGGAGTGTATTAAATATGCCACATTTAAGTTGGCGTATTACAATTGCGGCATGTAATACAGGCTATAATGTAATCTATCAATTAGCAATTAACCCTATGGTCGGCAAAAGAACAAAGTGATATTGAATTCATTCATTGTACTGGAGAAGACATATATAATTTTCAAATTTTCGTGTGATTATCATTCTCTGTAGATAAGCTCTCAATTTACATTGACGCGTCTGCTGCATTTGTAACCCTTTGATCTACGCCTTTACAAGCGTTTCAAGTATTTGCCAATCTTTGCTTAAATTCAGAATAGTAGTAGTCGTCATATTCTAGAAGGTAGTGTGTTGGCTTATTAGACGTAAGGCCACGGTTTAAACCACAGCTAAGACATCTTCAACAAAACGAAATATGAACAAATATTTCTAGGGCGACTTCCTCTCAGCAGAGATCTGGCAAAAACTCCGAAAGAAATTCAAATTGCCTTTTTGCCAATTTGAATTTAAACAGTAGGTCCCGCCACTTACAAATAAAATTAATGTCGTAATCCTGATGGAAGGGTTGTAATGACAAAATATGTATGTATGTAAACAACCATATTTTTTCATTTCATTTCCGATTGATGGATGCCATAGTGTTAGTTAGAAAAGTGTTACATCGAAATGCTTGCTGGACAAGTCATGTCACCGTATGCTACTTCATTTAACAAATTTCTGTTGACAAAGTTATTTGCCGGGCGGGCCTTAGCAGAGGATCACACGAGTTGGTTTGAAATTTTCATTTAAGATGTCGGTTGACAAACGTCAAAGTCGCTGTAGTCTAGTAGGTAGTGTGTTCGCTTAATAGACATGAGGCCACGGTTCAAACCCCAGGTCAGACATCTCCACCAAAATAAGATATAAAAAAAAATATGTCTACGGCGAATTCCTCTCAGCGGATTTCTGGCAAAAACTTTGAGAATAAATAAAAATTGCCAAGAAAAGTTTCTCAAACACCAGTTGTTCGGTTTCGGCTTTAGACTGTAGGTCCCACCCAGCGTTACCATTTGCCAAGTTTTTCCTTTTTTTCAAGTTTTTGGAGATGCGAAAAAGTTTTAATTAAATTTGTTTTCTAAAAAAACAAGTTTTTTCGACAAAATTACATTAAAAATTTTTTCAATAAATTCAGTATTAAAACAGGAAATATTTACATTTTAAAATAAAATATTGTGTATTTTATTAGTCCCGGACAAAAAACGCAAAAAAACACCAACAGAGGGCACCGGGCTCCGGAATTTCCTTTAAAAAATGTTAGTACTTTTGTAGAAAACAAGTTTTTTTTTTTTGTAAAAAAAGTTTTTTTCTCCAGAAATAAAGTTTTTTAAACGCATACATAAGTGGCGTGAGAAACTGGGTCGTAATCCTGACTGAAGGATTGTAATGACTGAAGCTACTGGTTGATGGTATTGGTGACTTTCCCAGTTCTACATCAAAACAAAATTAAAGATTTAACATTTGCTTGAAAATGCTTAGCTTATGGTGTTTTCTTTTCTACAAAGAAAATGTCACCCTCTTACAAGGTACATTAAAAAATTTTTGACCAACCCTGTTGTAATGTCATTTTTATTTGAGAAGAACATAACACAAATATTAAAAAGGTTATGCCCTGTGTTTACCACTTATTTTAAGAAAATGAATGAGGAAATGCCAATTTGTTCAAAGGTGTTGACAGTTGCAAATTTTTATGCTGCTGACCATGTAGCTTTAATAATGTAATATTTCCTTAAGATTACTCCACAAAACAATGAAAAAATTAACTTCAAATTGGATAAAAATACCAGGCGACTTTTTTTAAATTTCATCTGGTAGCCCTATAAATAAACAAAAGTTATCTGCTGTACAGGGCACTAGCAGCACTCTCGATTTATACAGGGCATAAAATGCAATGCCCTCCACCATTGGCAAGTGCGAATTATTTAGAATAAAACATACCACCCTTTTAGAGGGCGAAACATTTTTAAGAAACAAACGCAAAATTTCATTTTGCGTTAATAAAATGCACATTTTTTGGTAGAAAAGAAAACAGCATTTGTATATGACAGAATAGATTCTTGGTTTAAGACTTTATCCTTGACTTGCACAGTGATATGGATTACAGAGAGACCACACTTTGCCATACAATTACACTGGATTGTGTTTAAAAAAGTTCATAAAAAAATTGTTAAAAACAAACGCTACCTGTTGTATATTTCTCCCAACGAATGCATCACCAAATCACGTTCTTGATACAACATTAGTACCCGAGGAAAATTGGAGTGCAAAATACTAAAAGTACCAGGTTATTAATTACTGGTACTGAAGAAGTTGCAACATGAATTCTGATCCACATTAAATACATATAAGGAGACTTGCTTGTCATACAATTGCAGTTATTTTCTGCGTTTTCATCTTCACGTTTAAGGTTTAAACGCCTACCTACACGAGGGTGGTAAATCACATCAGCCTCACATGTTTTTGCATTCTCACAGTTGTTGTTATTCCCTTTTGTTTTTAAAATTTACCAAAAAAGGCATGAATAAAATAACAAAAAAAAAAAAAAAACAGAGAACAACAGTTTATTTTTCTGTTGAAATTGTAAAAACATAATTAGCAAAAAAAAAAAATTTTTATGAAATTTCTTGCCACAATTGCCTGTTGCTGCCACACATGAATGCGAATTTATTCTGACACAATTACTCGGCAGGATATTTTAAATATCAAAGAGCAGTAAAAAAAAAGAACGCAATGTTAGTAACAGAGATATTTATTGTATATGAACGAGGGTAGATGATGTGTTTTTCCTTTCATTTTTTTTTTGATGATTTTGACTGATGAGCCAATTGTTATTATTATTTTTTTTTTGTTTATCATGCGGCAACATTGTTTAGTTTTGTGTGATGCCTTAAAGAGCGTAACAAGCTTCTTTTCATTTTGAAGAATACAACAATAAAATAACAATGTTTAAATAAAAATATTTTCATAATGAAACTTGAAAAAAAAGAAGAAAAAACCAATAATTTGATAGGAAATTGAAGTTCAAAATTTAAGTGTTTGAAGAAAACTTTTTTTTTTTTGCCTAAAATCCGATTTCAACACATTTTTTTTTTAAAATTTGCCTTAACTTTACCATTCCAAAAGTGGAAGCACCTGCCTTTACTGTTTGGTTTGGTAATATTTTACATAAAATTTTGTAAAAAGTTTACAGACGTAAAAAAAGAAAGATTTTTAGTTTTGAATTGTTACGTGATCTATTCTGGAGTGGAGGGCATTGGTGGTTTTTCAGAGATGTATTATGAGGAAGGGCTCATATATACATATGTGGGAACGAACTTGCAGCTTCTGTAAAAGCTGTGTTGAAGGAAGAGCGGATGTTGCAAGTGGCTCAAGTGAGTCTTGTACGTAGTCTGGCCGAATCAACATCGCGCAACGGAACCAATCACTTACTGAATATTATTTTTTATTATTTACTTATCTTAATTATAATTTAATTGAACTAAAAAATAAATGAACTGAAATCGAAGATAAAATACCATAAAATTGGGGACTCAACCAAAATAGTTAAAATAAAAAGGAAAAAAAAAAGACAACGAAAACTATACGAAGAAAAAAGTGATTGTGTTTGTGTGTGAAAAAAAAAGAAAGAAAAAAGTGCATAAGAAAAATACTCTCTTCATCGTCTCATTGTGTTTGCTTGTGTAACAGAAGTTCTTGGTATGATACATATGTAGAAAAGGGGAAGAACTTTAGAGAACACACATGTTGCATGTATGAAAACAACCCCAGTTAGAGAAACTGAGCTTTAGAGATCGAACATTTGCAGAAGAAACACATTCATTGTTGTTGTATATATTCGTTGAGAGTGCTGTATTGAGAGTAAACAAGAAGTAACTGTTTGAACATTGAGAAGAGAGAAAAAACTGTAACGTATATTTTGGTAACTAAGCGTGGGAAGAGAAGAAATAAAATAGAGACAATGACACGTTTGGGCGACTTTGAGTGTGTGCGTGGGAAATTGAGAACAGATAGTCGTGCAGCAGTGGTTGCTTTGCATAAGTTTGTTTTTGAAGACGAGGGTGACCGTGGCAACAGACAACGTTTGCGTGAATTTGACGGGTTTGCAGACAATGCTGAGAGGTACAATTCCAAGAAGAAGTACGTTGAGGAGAATTTGAGTACAGCAGATTTGGTTTGTATATGTAATTTGCTTAACATAAACTACGACGTAGACAACTTGTTTGAACACATATATACGAACTTGCGTATGGGTCAGTTGTTATGTTCGAAAAGTGTTGATGACGTTGACGACGAAGATGATGATCATGATGATTTAGAGAACGCGATTGTGCAGAACAACAATAAACAAACGACGACAGCAAATAGTATATTGGAAATGTGTGCAAGTGGTGCAAGTAGTTTGTCTGTTGATGCTTATAAACACAACGACGGCGTCAAACGACAGGCGATAACAAATGAAGAGTCCTGCTTACACTCAAACAAGCTTCTACGACGCAAAGATGATTTGATTGATAACAACGACGGCGATATGCAACAACGACATGTGAGTAATGTGAATAATTACAACGACGACGACGGGCGGCAAACTTTACGACGCAATAATAATTTCGATGGTTATGACGACGGCTACGTGCAAGAGACTACTCGACGAGGTTTTACCATGAGTTTTAGAGATATAGAGGATTCTATACGTAGTTTTGATGGAACCAGTGTTTTACCAATTCATGCCTGGATAGAAGAGTTCGAGGAAACAGCAGCTGTGATGGGATGGGATGAATTACAACGATTTGTATTTGCGAAAAGATCTTTGAAGGGTGTAGCGAAACTATTTATTTCGAGTGAAAGGGGAATAACAACATATGATAAATTAAAGAAAGCATTGTTTGATGAATTCGAAACCCGTACCAGCAGTATCCAGCTCCACAAAATGTTATCCGAACGCAAGATGGGAAAAGATGAAAATGTTCATGAGTACTATTTGAAAATGAGGGAATTAGCTGCAAGAGGCAATATTGATTACAGTTCACTGATGCAGTACGTGATCGATGGCATAAACGACAACGACGTGAATAAGATGATTTTATATGGTGCAAATAATTCCAAGGATTTCAAAGATAAGTTGCGGTGTTACGAGACAATGAACAAGTCCAGCAAGCGGTTGATTTATTCTAAGAGGAACGAGAAGGATTTACCCAAGGGCAAGAATTCCGAAATAAAATGTTATAACTGCGGCGGAAAGGGACATAGGTCTAATAATTGCGATAATAAATCCAAAGGTACCAAATGTTTTAATTGTGAAAAATTTGGCCATATCTCCAAAGATTGTCCGCGAAAAAAAGGTGAGTCCAATAATATTCGGTTACTGAATGAGTACGAGGATGACATCATGATGAAGACAGTTAAAATTGGTGACGTAACAACGAACGCTCTTTTCGACACCGGCAGCAAATTTAACGTTATGCGAAAATCAACATTCAGGAAATTGGGGAAATCATCACCAGACTGTACCTTGACAGAATCTGAATTTTATTTGAGCGGTTTTGGTCACAACAGAGGAGATAATTTGATTAAACCTATCGGCAATGCTGATTTTTTGGTGACAATTGGTGAGGAGGACTTCAACCTAACGTTTCATGTCGTACCCGATGATTGTATGGATGTCAGTGTAGTGTTAGGTAAACCACTTTGTCTACTGGCCGACGTACGAATTACACCCGATGGTCTTAATATTACGAAATTCACCAGGAATGACGACGTTCACATGATTATGAGAATAGATCTCGTAGAGAAACCTGATTTAGATATTGACGAGACAGCTAGTGAGAATGCTAAGGTAATGGTGACTGAGATGATTGAAAATTATGAACCGGCTAAGACTAAAACAACGAATGTGGAAATGCGCATAGTCCTTAAAGATGAAACTCCGATCTATTGCAACCCACGACGTCTACCGTTGAAAGAGAGGACAATTGTTGAAGACCAGATCGAGCAATGGTTAAGTGAGGACATTATTGAACCATCAGAATCCGAATTCTGCAGTCCGATTGTTTTGGCGAAGAAACGAGATTCAACATCTAGACTATGTATAGATTTCAGACGAATGAATAGGGTCATCGTAAAGGATCGTTACCCGCTTCCATTAATTGAGGACCAGTTAGATCGTTTGCAGCAGGCGAAGATTTTTAGCACGATAGATCTACGTAATGGATTTTTCCATGTTTCCGTGCACGAGGATAGTAGGAAATATACATCCTTCGTAACCCATAATGGACAGTACCAATTTAAGAAAGTACCTTTCGGTCTTTCAAATTCCCCAGGCGTATTTCAACGACACGTGAATGCTATTTTTCGAGACCTGACACGACAGGGTATAGCTTTACCTTATGTTGACGACATCATAATACCAGCAGAGAACGAGAACGACGCGCTGGAAAATTTACAAAAGGTTTTGGAGCTATGTAGAGACTATGGTCTTGACATCAATGTGAAAAAGTGCCATTTTTTGAGGAAAAGAATTCAATTCTTGGGCCACGTAATCGAAGACCAGAAAATATCACCATCACCGGATAAGACGACAGCTATGATAAAATACCCAGCACCGCGAAATATGAAGCAATTGGAAAGTTTTCTTGGTTTAGCTGGATACTTCAGAAAATTTATCCCGAACTTTTCCATGATTGCAAAACCACTTACCGATTTGAAGAAAAAGAACGCTAAGTTCCACTTCGGAGATGAACAGTTGATTTCGTTTAATGCTTTAAAAACTATCATGAGTAAAAACCCAGTTTTAAGAATCTACAACCCGAATTGCGAGACAGAAGTGCATACAGACGCCTCAATCGACGGATATGGTGCTGTACTGTTACAAAAAAGCCCTGATGATAACCTATTACACCCCATTTATTATATGAGCAGAAGGACAACCGATCCTGAACGAAAGTATACTAGTTACGAACTTGAAGTTTTAGCAGTCATAGAAGCCCTTAAGAAGTTCCGTGTGTATCTTATTGGTGTTAAATTTAAATTGGTTACAGACTGTAACGCTTTTACCAAAACTCTGGACAAAAAAGACCTTTCCACAAGAGTAGCAAGATAGATATTGTTCCTGCAGGAGTATGATTATATTGTTGAACACCGTCCCGGAACGCAAATGCGGCACGTCGACGCTCTGAGCCGAAACCCAATAATGATGATAACGCAAGATGACCTGTCTACCAAAATTGTAAGACTGCAAGAACAGGACGAAGAATTAAACACCATCCGAGAAATATTGAAGGAAAAGTCAACATACAAGGATTACTTATTGAAGTCTGACGTTTTGTACAAGATTGTTGATGACTGTGAATTGTTGGTCGTACCTAAAGGTATGCAGAACGAGGTAATCCGAAAAGCCCACGAGAGAGGTCACTTTTCTACGAAAAAGACAAAAGAGTTAATTTTCGGCGAGTATTTTATACCTAAATTAGATGAGAAAATTAGCAGGTGCATTGCGAATTGTATTCCTTGTGTTATAGCCAATCGTAAGAGGGGTAAGCAAGAAGGAGAACTTCACCCCAT
Organism: Sarcophaga caerulescens; assembly: GCA_927399465.1. Lineage (NCBI taxonomy): Eukaryota > Metazoa > Arthropoda > Insecta > Diptera > Sarcophagidae > Sarcophaga > Sarcophaga caerulescens. Next base: position 68,926,081 of record OV656867.1, on the reverse strand, counting down.
ACCGAAAGAAGACGTACCTCTACATACTTACCATGTGGACTACCTAGGCCCACTTGAATCAACGAGCAAAGTTTATAAGCATATTTTTGCGGTAATAGATTCATTTACGAAGTTTTGTTGGCTATACCCTACCAAGACAACCACAGCTAAAGATGCGATTACACGCTTGCAGATGCAGAGTGCCATATTTGGGAACCCCTTCCAAATAGTTTCTGACCGCGGCGCGGCGTTCACCAGTGATGACTTCAGAATTTATTGTGAGGACGAGAACATCAGGCACATATTGATCACTACCGGTTTACCGCGAGCTAACGGACAAATCGAAAGACTCAACAGCACAATCATTTCGGTTTTAGCTAAATTGAGCGTTGAAGATCCCACTAAATGGTATAGACATGTCAACAGAGTTCAACAGACAATTAATTCGACGTATCACCGAAGTATCAACACAACACCATTTCAACTATTGGTCGGTTCGAAGATGCGAAGTAAAGATGACATCCACTTGAAAGATCTACTTGAAAAGGAGCTGATAGCTAATTTTGATGACCAACGTAATGAACTACGAGACGCAGCCAAGCAGCAGATTTTGAGGGTCCAGTCCGAGAATTGCAAAACTTTTAATCGAAAGAGGAAATCTGCCTTGAAGTACAAAGTTGGCGACCTTGTGGCCATTAAGAGAACCCAGCTTGGAGGAGGAATGAAACTGAGAGCCAAATATCTAGGTCCCTATAAAGTTGTCAAGATGAAGCCTAATGACACTTATGATGTTGTAAAGTATGCTGGTTGTGAAGGCCCTAAACGGACAACCACTTGTGCTGAGTATATGAAGCCTTGGCCTAATGAGTGCTATGATGATGATTTTGATGACCCGCAGGATGGCCGAGATGTGGGAACGAACTTGCAGCTTCTGTAAAAGCTGTGTTGAAGGAAGAGCGGATGTTGCAAGTGGCTCAAGTGAGTCTTGTACGTAGTCTGGCCGAATCAACATCGCGCAACGGAACCAATCACTTACTGAATATTATTTTTTATTATTTACTTATCTTAATTATAATTTAATTGAACTAAAAAATAAATGAACTGAAATCGAAGATAAAATACCATACATATACGTACATACGTCCTATGGTTTCTGTGTGTTTTTGTTTTATTAAAATGTGTATCAAATTGGGAATTTAAACATGACTAGATGACCCATGCGAATATTTCGCATCGTTAGTTGTCATTTTTGTAACATAAAATAAAAATAATTAATAGCAATTTTATTAAAAGTATAAAAATATTAGAAATCATAATATATCATACATATTTACATACATATGTTTAAATGCTTTTATAATACTTCTTTGAATACAATGTTAGAGGTAATGACATGATCATCGTTAACTTTTTGCCCGTACGAATCCTTAATACAAACAAAAATATCTTTAAACGTACGCACTCGAGAAAAAGCCACGTATAACTGCCCATGTGAAAAGACCGGTTCTGCTAAATACGATCCTATCTTTTGAAGGGTTTGACCTTGTTTTTCTTAAAACCTTTTTAACTGTTAAATATCAGCTGACACTATATATATGTATATATTAAAAGACACCGTATTACTACACTTCATAAAACAAACAATGCCATGACAATAACGACATTACCAAAATGGCTTTTACAACTTTATATATTATGTGGAATAGCATTACAATTAAGCGACCCTGTTTATCGCACTTGATCTAACAACTACTGCAAAGTATTGCCAAAACAGCTTTTTACAACTTAATATGCATATTATATATAACTGACTTAGTAATAAACGGCATTATAGTAAATAGCGGTATTGCCAGAATGGATTTTAATACATACTATATTATGTAGAACTGCATTACTATTAAGCGACCCTGTATTACCACACTTGAACAAAAACATATAATCATAATGACAACAGTATTATCATGCAGTTCTATATAAAATATAATTTTTATCAATGAAAATATTAATTTTTCAATTTCTAATTATTTTTCGTCATTAGTGTTAGATTTAAGCTTTAAAATGAGATATCATTCATTAAATTTGATGCGGTGGTATGGGAGATATTTGCAACCGACAAAAAAAAATGCTTTAGAAATAATATATATGATAGTTTTCAGATTTGTGATAAGTTTCTGCAAGCGAGTCTATAATTTTTTTTTTAATTTAATTCGCATTGCATTCGAGCATTTAGTGATTGTGATATGAATGCCACTCTATTGTTTTTTCAAGAAATATTTTCGTTATTCACTAACTGAATTATTCTATCCAAATGGGCAATCTAGTCTAGTAGGTAGTGTGTTGGATTATTAGACATGATGCTACGGTTCAAAAGCCAGGTTAGACATCTCTAACATAACGAAATATGAAAAAATATTTATTAGGCGACTTCCTCTCAGCAGATTTCTGGCAAAAACTCTGAGAGAAAATAAAATCACCATGAAAAGTTTTTCAAAAAATCTGTCGTTTAGAGTCGACTTTAAACTGTAGGTTACGCTATTCATGTGTAAAATTAACACACACGGCTTAAGTGGTGTGAGAAGCTAGGTCGTAATCTTGACTGAAGGGTTGTAATGATCAATTATGTATGTAAGCCGCGTTGCGCCCCACTACTTAACATTTTAGAGTCTACTGATTCTGTCTATGGGATAGCTAACTCTCTTACTGAATTTCATGTTAAAATTGTCGCCCACTAACCTTACCATAGTCTCAAAAGCTCTGATCTTTGTTGCCATATACAGCGGCTTTAATTTAAATCGAGCTTCAGCACCTGATGTTGCCTAACTTATGGTAGAGCCGATTGACTATCACTTTTTCCTTATGAGTGTACAGGGTGGCTGATATGTATTGCAACCAACTTCAGGTTGTTATCATTTGTAAACCGCTCGTCTGACAGCTGACAGATTTATTCCATTGACAGTTCATTTTATTATTTACAAGCTTACAAAAGCATTTTGATCTATTGCATTCAGAAAAAAAGTTATTCGTGATGGAATTCAAGCGTGATAGTGTGATTGCTTTATATTTGCCTGGAAAACCACAGGTGGCCATCGTTAGAGCCCTGCAGCATTTAAATGTGAATAAATCTTTTGTTTCTCGTACCATTGCTCGTTAAAGTGATACTGGCAGTGTTGCATCGCGTCCAAAAAGTGGACAAAAAAAAACGGTAACAACACCAGAAATGATCCGAAAAGTGAAGGCCAGATTTGATCGAAATCCACGCCGCAGTGGTAGAAAAATTGCTCGTGAGCTGAACATATCGCGAGAACGGATGCAACACATATTGAAAAATGAGCTTGGACTAAAGCCATTAAAGTTCCAAAAAGTGCAAGAGCTCACCGATGGACAAAAAAAGTTAGACTGGAAAGAGCCAAGGATTTACTTCGCTTGCACGAAATTGGCCAGTTACCGAATTTGGTTTTCTCCGATGAGAAGCCATTCCAAATTGAGCAGTTTGTGAACAAACAAAATGATCGGGTTTACTTGCCAAAGAGGTCAACTGAAAATTTACACCTGCGATTGGCCACCAGAACTCAAGCGCCGCCGATGGTAATGGCGCTCGTATTCATCGACCGTGGGGTAAAAATAAATGCCGAATATTGTCGGGAAAATGTCTTAAAGACAGTATTGAAGCCCTGGGCAGACAAACATTTCGGCCGCAGACCATGGACATTCCAACAGGACTCAGCACCACCGCACTCAGCACTCGTCAACCAAGAATGGCTTAAAAAGGAGGTTCCTCGCTTCATTTCTACCGCACAATGGCCACCAAAATCTCCGGATCTCAATCCGTTGGACTTTTGCGCCTGGGGCATTTTGGAGAGTAAGGTTCTCACTAAAAAATACCAAAGTGTCGATCATCTCAAGACGGCGCTTCGCCGGGTATGGGCCAAAATACCGCAGAGCCACATTCGTGCAGCCTGTGATGGCTTTGTCGGCCGTTTGAAGGCCATAATTCGTACCAAAGGTGGCCAATTCGAACAAATCTAAACTGATTCTAAAATTTGATGTTATTTCCAACATTTTTTGCTTTTGAACAATAAAATAAAAAAAAAATTAAAAAAATATAGCGCTTTACTTTGTTGCATTATACATATATCAGCCACCCTGTATGTAATAGTCTCTTACATGTTTATACTCTTCAGGTAACCGTCCTAAAATTTTGTTTACTGAATCATTTGCTGTAAATTTATAGAATTTTTGGTGAAATTTTTCATATTCATCGGCCATCTTTCGTCATTCTTCCTATGCTTCATTAAAGGTTTGACAATTATTTTACTGGGCTGTACAAATATGTTTTAAAATCTTTCAAGATGACGATTCGGATGATGATGCTGATGACGATAATGTTGGAAGATGATGTGGATGACAAAAGAATATTGTTGTCCTTCTTGTAAAATTCAATTCAGGAAAAAAAGAAAGAAAAAAATTTAAATACTTGAGAAGAAAAAAAATGTGATTTGCCCGCGTTGACATGACAAAAGCGGATCTGCATATATTTGCATAAAATTTTTTATACGATTTTATGTCTTTGTACGGAGCAAAGAAAACATACAACATTTCTATTGTATTTATAAAGAAAAAGTCCTCATCTTGAAGGTGTATTTAAAAGTTTTTTCTGTTTTTTCTTTTTCGCTCTACAAAGGCGCATTAAAAATCTCTTAAAAACGTTTCAGTTTTTTTTCTTTTATTTTTTTTTTGCTGTAAAAATCTCTTGTGATTTTCTTAATGTCTTGGCATTCAAATGCGTTTCATTTCGTTTCCTTTTCATATTTTTACCCCTTTCTGTGTTGTGTTATGCTGTTTTTTTTTTGGGGAAAAACACGCATAAAATATTTTTTACGAAGTGAAAAGAAATCTTTCAGAGGCTTTACATGTTTTATTGACTTACAAATGAAAAATTATTTGCTTAAAATGTGTCATTCTGTGGAATCATTTATCAGTTGATTTGAATGTCTTTAATACGCTTGTAAAGGATTTCAAATGCTTGGATGACATGCAAACTCTCTCCCTCGAATAGAAAGTTTAACATGTGTTCTGTACTGTGATAATTTCATTTTTTTCTTTTTCTCTTTTTTTTTTGATGCGACACAGGATTATTTGATACTTAATGTTGTACGGGTAGTAGGAAAGGAAGTTGAGTTAATGGCATAAAGGATTATTGCTGCAGGATTAGACAATTTGGGCTTGCTGCCGAAGATCTTTACTTGTCCGTTAAAATTATTTTTAGTAGGAATTTCCAATGTAATAATACGAAGACTACATTGTAATATCACGAAGCAAGCTAGTGTGTAGTACATATCGCAGGCTAAACAAAATTTAATACCAACTAGCTGCCACTCATCCACTTGTTATTGGTTTTTTTTTTTTTTTTTCATTTTTATATAATTAGATCCTCACTGTAATGTGAGCTAACAATTAGTATTCAAATCTTAAAATCTATACGAATTCTACTATTATGTTAATTTAGTCCAGCTAGCGCGGAACGAAATATTAATGGTTCACGGAATTAATTTGACATTGTTCTCACTCTTCTTCTTATGAGGTCCGCGGTGTCTCTTCTTCTCAATCGGATGTGACCAGGATCATTCAAGATTACACGGGCTAGTGGGTTCGGGTGGACCTATAGCTTCTTCAAATACGTCTCAGCATACCACGAGATTTCCTCTTTAACCAATGGCACGTTCAGGTCTTTATGAATGTTGGAATTTCTTATAAACCATGGAGCATTTGTTATCAATCACAATATTTTATTTTGTCGCCTTTGAATACGTTCAATGGTAGAAGCTGAGGCAGTGCACCATAACTGCACTCCGTAGCACCAAATTGGCTTCAAAATTGCATTATAGAGAAGGAGCTTGCAATCCAAGCTAAGGACCGAATTTCTATTAATAAGCCAATTTATTGGTATCGCCTTCAATTTCATTTGCGTCAACTTAGCATCTACGTGGCTTTTCCATGTTAGCCGGCGGTCAAGATATATACCCAAATATTTAACCACAGAACTCTGAGGGATAATTTTGTTGTTTATTCGAACAGGCGGGCAGGATTCCCTACGCAGTGTAAATGTAACGTGAGTACATTTTTGCTCGTTAACCTTTATCCTCCATCGCTTCAACCAGGCCTCTAGCTGTGCTATATGATCTTGCAAATACCTAGTTGCTTCCTGTGGATCTTCATGGATACTGAAGATGGCTGTATCATCGGCAAATGTTGAGGTTTGGGTACTACTGTATGTTGGCATATCAGAGGTATAGACCAGATATAGCATGGGTCCCAGGATACTTACTTACAAGAAATCGCCTTCCTTGACTTTAAACTTACGATTAATTAAATACTCTCGTAATAGGTTGCAGACATTTGGTGGCAAATTTTGTCTCAGCTAATGTATCAAACCTTCATGCCACACTTTATCGAACGCCTGTGAAACATCGATAAATAGAGCGGAGCAGTATTTTTTTCCTCAAAGGTCCTTCTTATGGCACTCACCAGTCTATGTGTTTGTTCGATTGTGCTATGTTTGCTTCTAAATCCAAACTGATGATTTGGAATACACTCACCGTCACTCAATAATGGGTGTAACTTTTTGATTAGAGCTTTCTCGAACAGCTTTGATATATTAGACAGCAGGCTTATTGGTCTGTATGACTCTACCTTTGTGTGGTCCTTTCCAGGTTTCGGGATCATAGAGATAAGCGAAATTTTCCATGCTCGTGGATAATATTCTAGGCGCAAAACAGCATTGAATATGAAGAGTAGTAATCTTTTTGTCAGGCGCGGCGTCTCCGAAATCATTTTATTACTGATTCTGTCAAAACCTGGTGCTTTTCTGAGGTTAAAATCGCTGATAACGCTTTCAACGTCATGCAACTGAAGTCTTAATAATGAGAGTGTTATTGGTGGCTTTCAGACATACATCAAGCACAAGTCCACTGTAACCACTGTAAATCTTTTTCCAAATTTAGCATATTAAGAGAGATGTTTTAAATTCCTTTTAATTCCTTTTAGAAATTTAGGGCTATTGCATAGAATTTACCCCATGTTCTTCATAATTCAGATTTTCCAGCTAAGGTTTGGCTCCATCGATTGTCCACCCTCTACATATAAATGCGAAGTTCAGGTTATTTCTTTTTCCTGTGACATAATGCTGCGTATGTGCCCAAGAGGAGAATAAAAGTTTTCTTTTCCTCCTTATCACTGAAGCTTCTGCAGTCATTGTGAATATGGCAATATCCAGAACTAACCTCCGACAACTATGCGGCTTTAATTGTGATTGCAGATCCTCAAAGTGTCTACAAATCCAGCGAAATCACCCGAATGTATAATAACTTGCAATATATACTTAATTCCAACACTCTGCTGTTTTCCTGAATGCTACAACATCCCGCAATCGAAGTGCTATGAAAATTATACCATTTAGCCATCTCGCTCAGTCTCACGGCAGCCGTAGACTACCATATGGGTCGTAATCTATTAAATTAATGCCCTGACTGTCGCCTGGTTATCAGAGAGTGCAATAATAACTTTCCCACAATTATAAAACCCAAGATCTGCAGAAAACATCGCCTCTATCCGCAAGAGTGTGCAAAAGAATCCGAGACAGTTGATTTTGTCTCCATCACAAGAACTCGGCCTCTTGCAAAGCACAACTTGGCGTCGTTACTTGGCCCTGCATTTTATAAAATTCATTTGATCCCGGAACTGCTGTTAAATGGTTGGAAACTGACCCCAATTTTCAGCGAAAAATTATGTTCACCAATGAGGCCAGTTTCCGAGTGAACGTGAACAAATAAAATTGTCAAATTGGAACGATACCGCAAGAGATCCAAGTGCGTCCAATCCATCCCAAAAAAGGCGTAGTTTGGTGTAGATTCTGAACTGGTGGAGTATCGGTCCATATTTCTTTGAGAACGATATTGGCTAGATTATCACTTCCAGTGGCGAGTACTACAGGTCGATGATTACCAAATTCTTTTGCCATAAATTGAATGATATGAACAACGACATGTGCCTTCACCAGCTCATACATATCCCATTGAATATGCTGCACGATCTACTTGAGGGCATAGTTATTTCACGTGAAGGTGATGTGATCTGGCCATCGAGATTGTGCGATTCGAATCGATTTTTTATGTTTCAGGTGTATGTCAAAAAGCCACAAGTCACAGAGGTCCTCGAAGCCAATATAACCCATGCCTTCAGTTAATTTTAGCCTGGTTTATGCGTCATAGTAAAATTAAACATTTTGGATGCACTACATACAGAGAAGTGGTGGAGTACATTTAAACGATGTTTTTTTTCACAATTAAGTTGTCATAGTCTAGTAGGTAGTGTGTTGGCTCAAAAACCATTTCTTTGACATCGCGAACAAAGCGAAATAGATCTTCGGGGACTACCTTTCAGCAGTCTTCTGGCAAAAACTCTGAGAGAAAACTAAAATTGTAATGAAAAGTTTCTCAAAGATCTGTTAATCGGAATCGACTTTAAGCTGTAGGTTCCACGGCTCATAGATAAACTCAACACACACAACATGGGTGTTGTGAGAGGCTAGATCGTAATCCTGATTGAACGGGGTTGTAATGGCCAATTAACTTACTTAAATAATGGCATCAAAAGGTGATGCAAAAGAATAAAAAATTTCGATTATATCTCAAACACACTCTTAATGAAAGACGCGATATTAAATTTCAGAAAATAAATATTTTTCCTTATAAAGACGGTTTCACTTTTACCCCTCTTTCACATACTTTTTGTATAAATTTATTTATTTAAATTTAAAGACTTTAAAGACTTAAAATTTTTCTAAATCATCTCCCCTTTTACCTTTTTTTTTTGTTGGTCTTATTTAGATTGCATTTTCATTTTAAACAATCATACATTATCGATAATGTTAATAAGCTGGCTAAAATGGGCCTATAAAAACAATTTAGCCAGAGAGCCATAAAATATAAAATAAATAACTTATTCTTAGAACGGTTGAAAAACAACAATAACAACTTCAAAGTCCTGTAATGAAAAAAAGAGAAAAAGTGAAATGCTTTTAGAAAACGTTACTACATAATGGTAAAAACAAACGCCTTCCATGCCAATAAAAATAGAAAAAAAAAAACAACAACGAGAAGAACCCTTTCAGTTTTATTACTTTTCAACACAATTTTCCTTTTAACTGGTACAACAGAAGCAACAACAACAACGAGAGCAATAATAATAATAATAATGATGTGGTTATTTAAAACCCTTTTACCCCATCGTCTCTCCTCTGGTATCATTATAATAATGATTTCAGGAAAAAAAAATTGAAAAAACTGAACTCCTTTCTGCTCTACACACTCTTGGACTCCGGACTACTTTCTATCTAAATAAGTGTCCATGCGTGTGTGTTACGTATGTATGTGTGCATATGTGTGTGAATTATATTAAGTAACCATATTCATTTCATTACAGTATTTCCCTTTCCTTTTGTTCGTGCGAGTGCCTGTGTGTGTGTGCATTTTGTAAGCATTTTGGTTGCTTGTGTAAATATTTGCCTCGAGGGTACTTTTGAAATTTATTACTTTAAGCTTTTGGTTGGCTGCTCTAATGGTCATTTGTTAGAATCCGTTGTTGCAACCAACAGAAACAGAAACATTTATTTTCTTTAAATTGTTACAAATTCTAAATGGGCAACAACAACTCAGATAGTTATCCTTGAACATACACTCCCCACACCTTTAAACATGAAAAACTTTACAAATTTTTGTTGACCATCAATGCCAGCGATGTGCTTATGTTTTCCCCGACTTTAAATTGTTAATGTCAGCGAGTGTCAGGATGTGTTTTTTTTTCGGAAATTATTTAAAAATTTTTTTATTTTATTTTTTTTTTTTATTTGTTGTAATAAATTTTGTTGTCAATATAAGCGTAAACATACATTGTACATTTAATTATATTCTGTGTGTCTTCTTTTTGTAAATGCCATTTGATTTCATTATCCCTCCCAAGGGGCATACAATCATGGTCAAAATGAATAAATTTGTTTTATGACCATTAGCACCCCTTTTCTAGATATATGATCTTAAAAAATGTGGACCAATTAAATTTATTGCATTTGAAGATGGTGAGAAAATAATTTGGAAAAAAAGGAAAACAAAAAATGGTTTTCTTTGCTTATCAGAATACTTATTTTTTTGATTGAATTTTTATTAATTTTTGAAAGGAACTTGAAGGAATAAAAACGATTAAGGCGTAGATATAAAAACCTCTCCAGATTTTCAATCAAAAATGTAAACGTAATGTCAACGATGGCTCATACTCAAGACGTGGCCTTACACAGGCCGTGCACTACTGTGTTGGAACTAAGACAGAGGGAGTAGTGTTTAAAGATATTAAATTTTAATCTATTAACACAGCACATACATACATCATTGCAACCCTGTAGTAAGGATTATAACCTAGTTTCTCACACCACCTACGTTGTGTGTGTTAATTTTATACACGAGTGGCGGGACCTACAGTTTAAGTCGTCTCGGAACGAAAGATTTTTCAGAAACTTTTTATGGCAATTTTATTTACTCTCAGAGTTTTTGCCAGAAATCTGCTGAGAGGCAGTTGCCGAAGAAATATTTTTTTATATTTCGTTTTGTTGAAGATGTCTGAGATGCCGTGGCCTACTGCTCTTGGTGACAGGCGAGGAGTACGTGAAATATGAAATTTTTCCCTAAAAACATTCTTATCGAAATTGAATATTTTCAATAATTTACAATCCATGAACAACATACTCCAAACACTTGTCAAATTTCAGACTTACAATGAACGAATTATACCGAATGTCTAATAAGCGGATGTTTGGAAAGGTATGTTCAACGTAAGAAAAGATAAAGAGAGGTAAGGATTCTTCTCAAACTTAGTGGATTTGAGGCAATCAAGACATTTGCTGGGAAACTACAATAAGAGAACATCTGCGTCAGGTATCAGTCTATCCAGGAATAACAAAAGGTTGATAACCAATCTTGTGGCAGGCTACTGTAGACTCAGGGTACACTTATTCAGTGTGTTGATTATCTCGAACTCAACATGTAGATTGTGTAACCATTAGAATAAATCATCGGAAAATATTCTTGTAACCTGTGGGTCATTAACGCATCACAGGAAGAAACAACTGAGTGGTAGACGAGGAATTATCATTGTTGATACTGAATAGTATACTGAAGTATTTCATGGCAATAGTCTTGAAGAAGATACCCTATTTGAGGTTTAGTAGAATGAATAAACTATTCTACAAACTCTTTTTATCCCTCTTGAAGAAAGTTGTTGTGAGTGGCGTGGACCTGCAGTTTTAAGTGGACTCCGAACGACAGATTCTTGAGAAATATTTCCATGGCAATTTTATTTATTTACTCTTAAAGTTTTTGCCAGAAATCTGTTGAGAGACAGTCGCCAAAGAAATATTTTTTTATATTTTATTTTTGTTGGAGATGTCTGACCTGGAGTTTGAACCTTGGCCTCACTTCTAATAAGCCGACCAGAGATCAGCAATGAATCGTATTTTCGCTACTCATAGGTACTTATGAAATTTTGAGTATGAGTGAGTCAAGAGTATTAAAATTCAACTACTCTGATTCATTCGTACTCGCTACAAGTATAGGTTGCAATGAGTATGAGTACAACGTTGACATCAAACTCACAACATCCGATTCATTGTTTGATTCATACGCCTACTCATTCAGATTCATAAATTTAGAAAAATACTTATAATACTTACGAATGATTCGAGTCACTCGAATCATTCATCAAAATTTACAGTAGTAGTTATTGTTGCTTTCACGAAAGAAGAGAAAAGACAAAGACAGCAAGCAAAGCACATACACAACCTTCTAGCGAGTATTATGGTGTCCGTACTCGAATCATACTTATTTTGTGCTTCGTGTATATGTTGAATCATGGAGAGTCGAAATCAACAACATCGTGCGTATTGTTAAGTATGAGTACGATGAGTATTTCTAACTTTGAATATGAGTAGTATGAGTATTATATTAAAATAAGTATGAATGCGTATAAGTAGCTGAAATTATAAGTATGACTCGAATCTACTCATCGTTTTGAATACTCGTTGCTGTCTCCGACACACTACTTACTAGGCTACGGTGACTAAACGGTATTACATGTGAGTCGTTCAACAGGGGTGTTTGTCATCACCGTTGGTCTTTCTTATAGTAATGTATGCCATGCGATTGAAAAGAAGTCATTTGGAATTGTAGGAAATACTTTAAAGCTGAATATTCGGCTAGAGACGTTGGATTATGATGCTGATATATAGGATCTCTTCCGTAGGCTTTGTGATATGCAAGGGAAACTGGATGATATTTCTGTGGACTCATGTGAAATTGGTGCCGGTATAAATGTAGCTCAAAGATGCAAATTAATCCCAGATTGTATTTCAATACTTGGGTAGCAAAAAGCGATTGACCTGTAAAGGATCTGGAGAGTTGAATTAAGACGTTGATTGGTCGATAGGACATGGAACTTCAATATGTACATCGTTGGAATGAAGCTACTTATCTATATCCGCGTTTTGAAAGGTATAAACTTAAAGATTCTAAACAGAAGACAAAAATGAAGACAGCTTAGTGATAGCGCCTGAAATCAGATCTCTTCATAGTTTGATTTCGATCTGCGAAACAAAATATATATGTATGTACATATCAAACCATTTCAATAGTATAAAAGGAAATGTTTGTTGTTTTAATTACAAAAAATCTATTTCTTGATCACTATTATGTACAGAATAACCGCAAAGTAGGGAGGTTTTAATCATAACTGGTGATCACAACAAAAACATTGAATCATGGAAGGTCATATTCGTGCGTTTAGTGTGAAGCAAATATTTGTACCCACCTTTTAAATTAAGGTCTTTAGTTATTTAAAAACTAATTTATAGGCTCACCCCAAATGATTATTATTCTTTTTGTTAAGAAGGCCACAAATTGACCATAAAAACGCTTTTTAGGGATACTGTTGGAAAAAACAATAAAGAACTTAATTTTTTCTCTCGCTAAAAATATCATAAAGAAATGTAATCATCAGACCATAAAATTCTTTTTATTTTTTTTTTGTGGAACAATTAACAGAAAAATGCACAATCGCACCACATTACAAGGTAAACATGCCTCACAAAGTCATTGTGGAGAGGAAAAAAAAATATTTTTTTATTTAATTTTTTTATGCCATTTTTTTAAAATATTTTTTTCATGTTTATTTTTCGTAAAGCATTGTTCGAGAATAGGAAAAAAGAAATAAAAAAAAAGAAAACAAGTAAATGACATGATATTCGCGTTCGCGAATTACATGGAAAACAATTCAGAAAAATTGAAGAGAAATAAAATGAAAATAAAATGAAGCAGCGAAAAAACGAATGTTATGAGAACGAACGTGAAATAAAAACCCTTTTTTCTTCATGCCAACAGATTATGAATGTGAATTTGTCATGCAAGCATTAACAACAACAGCAACAACAAAAACAATAAAAAAAACATGGCTAAAATGAAATGAAATTCGGTTTTTCTTTTTCTTTTTTATTTTAATTTTCACTTCAATGTATACAAAAAATTCTCACACATCTATACTAGACCTATACATACACACACACACACACACACACACACATGTGTATGTATTTATAGAGGAAGGAAAGGGTTTTTTTTCTTATTTTGCTAGTATTCAAGCCGACCACATTGTTGCAAACAAACCATAAAAGCCAGAGCGGTGTTAACGGTTCTCTAACACAATACCTTACGCGATGCGGCCTTACACAATGGTTAAGAATGTTTTTGAAAATAAATTCGAGTATAACAATTAAACAATTTAAGCCTGAATTTTTTCTTTTTTTTGGTATGTTGCAGGGGGCATTTGTTATGCCATTTGACATGACTTTATCGTTATAATTGTTTCAATATCTTTATTACAAAAACACTTGAGATTTTAATCGAAATTACCAGAAAAGAAAAACAAAAAATTAAAGAAAACAACATGTTTAACAAACATTTTTCCTTTTTAATAAATCAACTTCCACTCCCTCCCCTCCTTAAATCCTGTTCTAAACAAAAATTTCCATATTTATGTGCCTTGTTTTTATTTGTGTTTTCTCTTCTTATGGCTTAAAATTAATTTAAAAACGAATTTCAAATCAATTTTTATTGCTTTTCCTCGAATATGGGCCAAAAGATATATTGATTGACTTACTTACAGATTATTTGTTTGCTTGTTTGTTTGATTGAATTAATGAATACATACATACATATTTAAATGATTAATTGTTTGCATATGATTTATTTTCGAAAGTCCTTTGCTATTTGAAAAGTCTATTTTTATTGCCAAATCTATACAATGGTTATGTCATAAAATATTTATGGCAGAAAGAATTAAAAAGAAAAGTTTTCTTTGTTCAATGTTTTCTTAAGAATTAAGAATATATGCAGGGTAATATCTCGTATAAATAAAATGTCAACATTTAAGTGCCATTTAATAAGGATTTCAAAAAAACAAACATTTACACACTCACACGAAATGTGTTTGCATTTGGGCTCTAATATTAAATTCAAAGACTTTAGTTGGCAGCAGTTTTGGGCTTTAGAAAAAGTTAGCAATTGTTACAAAGAAAAAAAGAGAGGAATTTTGGGCACTCGCTTTAGGCATTGTGGAGTTTAGAATATAAAGAGTAGAGGCAGTGTCCCATTATTATTAATTATTGACGTTTAGATGTGCTAAAGTACTGCGACCAAACGATCTTTTTCACTTCTATCTATCGGGTGCGCCATCTAACGTTTTTTTTTTCAACTAGTGCATATTTCGTGAATGGTAACTCTTAGCTCAAGTCTGATTTGACAGATAATTAGTTTTATCCTTCGCTGAACGAATATGGTTCCATCCAATGCGTTTTCGCTTTGCTAAGATGGCCTGCGACCGACTTACAGAAGATGCCGATTTTGGCAAAAAAATCAACTTTTCAGATGAAGCCCATTTTGATCTTGGCGTGTATGTAAACAAGCAAAATTGTCGAATTTGGGGCACAGAAAACCCGCACGCATACATTGAAAAGCCGACGCACCCAAAACGAGTCACTGTTTGGTGCGGATTTTGGTGCAGAAAATGAGCAAGGGGTGGCCGTTACAGTCAATGGCGATCGTTATCGGGCCATGTTGAACGAATTTTTGTCCACAAAAATTGAAGAGGAGGATATTGGCAACATTTGGTTTCAACAGGACGGCGCTACGTGCCACACAGCCGAAGCTACACTCGATGTTTTGCGTCCTGTTTTTGAAGATCGCATTATCAGCCGCAGAGCTGATGTCGTTTGGCCACCTCGGAGCTGCGATTTGACACCGTTGGACTATTATTTGTGGGGTGCCGTCAAAGATAAGTGTTACGCCGACAAGCCAGAGACAATTGACGCTTTAAAAGACAATATTCGTTAAGCCATTGGTGAAATACAGCTGCACACAATCGATAATGTGCTTAAAAATTGCACCGATCGTGTACGCTACTGCATGGCCAGCCGAGGCAGCCATTTGAATGAAATTATTTTCCATTATTAACCGGAAGGATTGTACTTTCAAATAAAAAAAGAAATTTGAGAAAATATTCAGTAAATTTTTTTAAAGCATTTTCAAAAAAAAAAAAGTTATTTGGCGGACCCTTTATATTAGCGCAGTCCTATAAAAACTCATCCTATCCTGTTACCCTGATAAAATCCATAATATTGTTTAGTATCACACACACAGCACATAACTGGTCATTACAACTCTTCAGTCCGGATTACGACCTAGCTTCTCACACCACTTATGTTGTGTGTGTTAATTTTATACATTAGTGGCGGGACCTACAGTTTAAAGTCGACACGGAACAATAGATTTTTGGGAAGCTTTTGATGACAATTTTATTTACCTTCAGAGTTCTTGACAGAAATCTGCTGCGGAAGTCGCATATTTTTGTTTGGTTCGAGATCTCTGAACGGGGTTTTGAACCGTGGCCTCCCGTTTAACATGCCAAGTTTGTTTAGTGTCAGTATGAATAATTTCCTGCCTAATTTTTGATACACACCCTGGTGTATTCCTCTGCACTAATAACTGATCCGCAAAGGATCAAAATATTTATTCTGATAATTCACTCTCCTTACCAGAGAATCTACATAATGAGCTTGAGGCGATCTCCCTTCTGAATAAGTGTTCTTCGAGTTTACAGTGGCCAGTCAAATGTTTGGTTACTATGCTCCGTCTATTCCTGAATAGTCACTAAATCTAAATTACTAAAGGCATCCAGTGGCGAACTCCTAATCTGTTTGAAATCTTTTTTATATACCAGCATGAATCCCTATTTTCTGTGGACATTGGAATAAAATTTGCTTAACTTGTAAGAGAGTTTAGGGAAAATGGTTAATGAATAAACGGATTCTTTCGATACGTGTCAATCGACGTTAATTGTTAGGAACTGACACCAAGGTGTCAGTTATATCTTTAGCGAATTCCATTTTAGTATGGATAACAAGTAAATTCAAGATAAGATAATGCGTGGGAGGTGGTTATGAATCCGTTACTGTAATTAAAAAGAACTTTAACTCCCTAGTGTCCTACAAATAAAATAGAACTGAGGCTTATATTCCACTTTTGATCAAATATAGAAGGTGTAAACTGTAAACAGATCAGATAGATCAAGTATTTCTCACATATTTTATTAAAAATAGGAGACTGTAATCCTTAAGGATTACAACACTTAAGGCGGATAGCGAACTTTTTACGCATGTGGGTAGTATGAGAGAAATCAAATGCTTCCTGCGGATCAAACAACTCGCTTCGTTTTAAGTTTTACGTCAGGTGGCAGGCATACATAATAATGTTAACGGTAAAAAAAAAATCTACCTTATTTCGTAAGAGGCCAACGTAACTCCAACCATTCTGAGTGGATCACAACCTATCGCCTTTACAAGAAGCCTAAATGCATGTCTGCATGTTTTAAGTCGCATTCACTGCAGTAGATTCGGATGCTATAGTCTTATCAGCTTCTAATCTTAACCATACGTATTACAGAAACCACAACAGAAAGCTTAATGGTAGCCCGATGCTTCTCTGGATATTTAGAAAAAATATGCTCGTTCCAAAGAACATTCGATTGGATTCGCATTTCTAGCAATATTTGAACTACTTATGGCTACAAAGAGGCCTTTTTTATGAAAAGGGTAGATCCATGCGGAGATCACGTATGTATGGCTGCCTTCTATAATGTATCAATACAAAGTTTGTATGCAGTTCTACTACTATATATAAACTACGTAGATATGCAAAGTAACCAAACAATGCATCAACTATAAATCTGATGCATGATTGCTTTTTGACTGCGTTAAAAATACACATTGACGACGTTTTGAAATAGAATACATTGTATATAAATATTTTGTACAGCGGCATTATGAAACACGATACTTTGTTCAAACACAAAGCAACTAACATTTTGGAAGGCAGCCTATATGCATTATTGGTACAGTTCTTTAGTCACCATTACGGCTTGGCATCATACGGCACCCATGTTGTATGCGTAATAACCTATAGTTTAACGAGGATTCCGAGAGACAGATTTGAAAAGCTTTTTCGTGGTATTTAGTTTCTCTCAGAGTTTTTGGCAAATCGCTGAGAAAGGGAATCTGAAAGAAATTGTTTTTACATCTCACAGTAAAGGTATGAACTCTCAAACCAGTTGGCTAGCTACTACTAGCATTAGATTAAATATTGTTATCACTCTAAAGATAAATATGCCTTTATCTTATACGTCCTTGTTATTATTGGAAAAAAATGGGAAATGTTTTGTACAAGCTTGATTGAGCAGAAGAAGAGTTGGGTTGAGGTTTGATCAAACTTAAAAGTGGTGACAGACGATTCAATAGCTTACAGTATAAGTATTAATTCAGGGTTTGGACGAACAGTACATGATACCTTTTTAATCTCATCAAACATACAGCAAAACTTTTTGATTTTCAACTTTGTTACGATCACTGTTGACAATCAATTGGCTCAATGTCTGAATAAACATACTTACAGTGTAAGTATGAATTCAGTGTTTGGAATGAGTGGAACACCACCTTATACCTTCCTAATGCCATCAAACATACAGCAAAACTTTTTGACTTTTAATTTTGTTATGATCACTGTTGTGATTGTCAGTCATTGTAGTGTAGTAGGTAGTGTGTTTGCTTATTAGACATGAGGACCCCAAGTCATACAAAACGAAATTTAAATGCTTCTTCGGCGACTTTTCTCAGCAGATTTCTGCATTAACCTAATTTTTATCAAGATGACATCCTATCTTTCTTATACCTTTGGACATTCCTTGGGGAGTTCTATTGCATAAGTATATATATTAAGCGTAAACCCTATTTTGTATGTATCTCTCTTTTCATATATTTTATTCTTTTGTTAAACATTAATTGTGAGGTTGGAAAACTTTTTGAATCGGATGTTCTTTCTTTTTCTCTTCGGAGTAATCTTTTGCGTTGGGCTTTTCCAACGAAATCCTTATCATTGATGTATCTTTTAATAGTGTCTTCTTATCCGATTCAGAGATTTTTCTAACTGAACCGTGTTCTTATTAAATTTGTTGTGTATATTTACTCATGTAATTTTTCAATTATCTTAACAACATCAACGAGCATCAACGTGATTAATAACCTACTACATCTCATCGTGGATACTCCATTAACTTGCAAAATCCGGAGGCCTCTGCGAAAAACAAGTAATGCGGGTGAGTGAGTCAATCAAATTATTATTATATTTTTATCTTAATTATTTTCTGGTTTTATAAACAATTTGAACTAAATTTCCATTAGTTTCGCGTTTTAATAATGTTCAAACATAATTATTTGATTCTTCATTTCGAACATATATTGATATTCGTTGATTAAACGCCATTTAAGCGTTCTTTTATTGATTTTCCTTTGGTATTAAAAGATAATTGGGAAACCGTATATTTTTCTCGTATTTTCATAAGTATCCTCATCTTTTTTTTATTTGCACTTCGGTGATTGAAATCCTTTTAACACTCTAGTATTAATTAAACCAATTTATTTAAGTTTAACTTTATATGAATATTGCCATGTACTTTAGGCGTAAATTTGAGGAAAGGGAACATGAATTTTTCCTTTTTCAATTACCTATTTTTTTATCTTAATTTTACCATTATTTCTTTTGAATAAATTTTATATCTGTAATTATGGATTATTGAATTCACTAGTTTTTCTTCTTGGATAAATCTTCGTTGAGTAGGGTGTAGAGTTTGTGTTTGGGATCCTGTGACCTTTGTGCCGATGGATCAAGGTTGGGAGGGTTATGAGGCATTGATTCCTAATACCACCTGGGAATCCGGTAGCTATTTTAGTTAATCTCCTTCATAGTTTTCTTTTTTTTCATTCAAAGGATAGTAGTTAATTATCTGGTTAGGTCATTTCCATAGTTAAAAACAGGGAGTCTACAATAATTTTTATGTAATTTCCCGGTAGTTAGGGTAGACACGAACCCCCCACCCGACTGAAGCTAGTGATTAATGGCTCCCGCCGTCTACTTGGACTAACTTCCGGTCTTGAGTCCTTCCCTTTTCGTTATACTTGTAGTATAGCAAATCTTCCTTTTACGGGACATTTCCCGGCGTGGACACCGGCCTGTGCTGTACTTTTGGGGTACGTCAGCTAGAGGAAATTTAACGGAAAGCGACTCTTAATGACCATCATCCTTAATATTGCATTATGCAGTGGAATTTTAGGGATCGTAAACCTATTTGAAATAGGAATTATATTATTATATTAAAATATTACATAAAATGGCTACTCTAAGAGTAAATAAAAATTGCCATGAAAAGTTTCTCAAAAATCTGTCATTCGGAGTCACCTTTAAACAGTAGGTCCCGCCATTAATTAAAAACACAACGTAATTGGTGTGAGAAGCTAGGTCGTAATCCTGACTGAAGAGTTCTAATGACCAATTATGTAAGTATGCCTTAGTTTTTGCCATGGAAAACGTTAAACCAATCTTTGAGGTTTGCGATTATTATATTGCATACCTATTTCAGAATGATGCCTATTTCCTTACAACTTTGTAAGCGAGTTGGAAAATTTTTGGTTTTATTTATTAATTAATCTTCGTTGGGTAGGAAAAATAAAAATTAAATTCTCTTTCCTTAAATATGAAAACAACTAATATATTAAAGAAAATGCTCTTATACTCCCTAAAGCTGTAAAAAAATATAGTTTTCTTTAGTGAATGCATTCTCTTTTAGATAAGAAACCAACCAACACTACAACTACATCAATTGCAACTACAAGTACAACAAATATAGTAGAATGGGGAAAAACTAATTTAAAATGAAATGCATTTTTAATAAAGCGAAACATAAAATTCAATTTAAATTCAAAGACGTGTTCCAATAAAAAAAAAGGAAAAACTTGAAGGAAAATGAACAAATAATATGAGAAAATGGAAAACCAAAGAAAGAGAAAAATAAATGGAAAAAAGAAAAGAAAATAATATTGAGTAAAAATAATGTCATTTTCAACATCATCATCTTACCAAAGGAGGAAAACTAAACCAACAAAAATAATGAAAAAAAAAAAAACGAAATAAAATTGCATGATCTGTGAAAGAAAATAAGGCGGACAGACAGAGCAAGAAAAAAAAACGCATTTTACACATGGCAAATTGCAACCACTGTCATCAGCGAGGGTGAGAGCTGGAAAATGGGAGTTGGAAAACAGCAAAGCATAGAGGCAATAATAATCATTTTCCTGCCATCCACATGGCGAAAAACCAAAGTGACAGCAGACAAATAAAATAATGCACACGCATACGTATGGCAAATTCATATACTTACACATACATTTACATGAACGAAAATACATGCATTTTTATATGCATTTAAAATATAAAATAAAATGAAAATGAAAAAGGAAAATTTTATTTATTTTTAAAAAAGCTATCGTGTATACGAAAACATCACCACCAACAACCCCCATTTGATGACAGTATGTAAGTGAAACCATGTCATAAAAAACCAACAAAAAATATCCTCTTTTTGGGTGTGATTAAGGAGGAACTGCAGTACCTAAAAGTGTGCTTCATTTTTTCTTTTCATTTCATTTCAATTCAACATCTTAAATCGGGTTCCAGTAGTTCGTAGTTTCTTTTAGTGCTCTTGCCCTGTTATCTTGTTTCGGAGCCTCTGTGGCCTGTGTATGTGCATGGCGGATGTGTAGATGTAGTTGTGTGTGTAATTTTCTTTATATGCTTTTTTATCTTTATATGCCATTCTCTATTCTGTTGTTTTTGCTTTTATTATTACAAACGTTATGTGATTCGTGCGTGAAAAATAGGAGGAGCTCAGCTCCAATCCAACAACAATAACTACAACGACAGATAATATCGGAAAATACAACACAAGTAAAATTGAAAAAAGCAGAAGAAGAAGCATAAATAAAATATTTCTCATGCGCATAAGATGCCTGGAAAACAAAAATTAAATAAAAACAAAATGAATTTATTTTTATCAACTTTATTTTGTTGATAGAATTGAAATAAAAAAAAAATAAAAAATAAATAAAGCCACGCACGGTACCTTCCAAATTCCTTAAATTTTAAAACATAAAATATCTACGAAAGTCTGCATATTATTTTAGATCTGAAACCATTTCAATCTATAGCCTCTAGCAATCGAAATGGGAAAATGTAAGTTGCGACACATTTGAAGGTCACATACATAATGGCTCCATAGCGAATACCATATAATGGAACTTGCAGTCGAAGTAAGCATTACAAACTTGATGGGAACATATTTAGTATTCAGATTAATGGGAAGTATTGCTCTGTTGGTGTTGCTAGAATGATCACCGAATAGTGGTAATAACTGCTATGAACATAATATTGTAACCGTCAATCATACGTTATTTTAATTTCGTTGAGAAGAAAGATCATTGAGTTTAATTGTCATGTAAGCCATTTGCCATTTGGAACCAAGACCTAAAAATGAGTTCAATGTCCGTAAGTCACGGAAAAATTAAGGGTCTCAGTAAACTACTTGCGGATAGTTGCTGAATAAAAAAAAAATTAATCTTTTTCCCAAGCGAAAGCATTTATGGTCAGTAAATTTTAGTTGTATGTTTAGTGGAATAGACGGGAAATCATATATTATAAGCCCTAGTCTAACAGGTAGTGTCTTGGCTTATTAGACGAGAGTCTGTGATTCAAAATCCAGATTAGAAATTAAAAAAAAAAAACGAAATTTGAAGAAATTTTTCTGTTGGCGGTTTCCCCTTAGCAATCTTCAGGCAAAAAAACTGAGAGTAAATGAAAATTGCCATGAAAAGCTTTTCAAAAATCTGTAAAAATTTAGGTCTTGCCACTCATGAATAAAATGAACACACAACAGGGGTGGTGTGAGAAGCTAGGTTACATTCCTGACTAAAGGAATTTGCCATTTTGGCAATAATTAATACCCTTTGCGAAATTTTAATATTGGCATGCGGTATGTTTAGTTTAAGTAAACAGAAGTGTTTAAGACGCATCAGATCTTTCAAAACAATCGAGAATATGTCAATGGTAGAACTTGTTTTGATCGCTTAGGTACGTTAATTATTATTATAGTTTTTTTGGGATAGTTAGGATATGAGATGTGTACCAGAGATCAGCAACGAGTAATCAAAACGATGAGTAGATTCGAGTCATACTTATAATTTCAGCTACTTATACGCATTCATACTTATTTTAATATCATACTCATACTACTCATACTCAAAGTTAGAAATACTCATCGTACTCATACTTAACAATACGCATTATGTTGTTGATTTCGACTCTCCATGATTCAACTTATACACGAAGCACAAAATAAGTATGATTCGAGTACGAACACCACAATACTCGCTAGAAGGTTGTGTGTGTGCTTTGCTTTCTGTCTTTGTCTTTTCTTTTCTCTTCTTTTGTAAATGCAACAATAACTACTACTGTAAATTTTGATGAATGATTCGAGTGACTCGAATCATTCGTAAGTATTATAAGTATTTTTCTAAATTTATGAATCTGAATGAGTAGGCGTATGAATCAAACAATGAATCGAATGTTTGTGAGTTTGATGTCAACGTTGTACTCATACTCATTGCAACCTATACTTATAAATCAATGTTGCAGCGAGTACGAATGAATCAGAGTAGTTGAATTTCAATACTCTTGACTCACTCATACTCAAAATTTTATAAGTACCTATGAGTAGCGAAAATACGATTCATTGCTGATCTCTGATGTGTACCAGAAATTGAAGATTTTGATTTGTCATAACAACGTCAGTGATTATGTTGATAGAACATGATGAATTAGGGGTCCAAGCAATGGAGGCTATCTAGAGCTTGGAAGTTGTCTTTGAACTTACTTGCTGTAGCGGTCTTCCTAGCGCAAGATCATATGACATGTAACAATCAAGTAACAATCATTTGGAAAATACCTGATTAATAAAACCGGAAAAAGCAAAGAAAATATATGTCTGTACTACGTTCCTTACATAATGAAAAAGAATAAAGAAATAATCAGTTGGCAAAAAGCAATACAGAGTTATGACAAAAGAACTCTTAGTTTTTTATTTATTCATCAATGCTTGTGATTGAGTTTTTAACTAAAAATTATACTGCAATTTTATTACTTGCAAAGCTTTTTCCAATACAATGTCTTGGTCATTACAGCCCTTCAGTCAGGATTACGACCTAGCTTCTCACACCACTTATGTTGTGTGAGTTAATTTTATAGATGGGTGGCGTGACCTACAGTTTAAAGTCAACTCCGAACGACAGATTTTTGTGCAGCTTTTCTTGGCAATTTTATTTACTCTCAGAGTTTTTGCCAGTAATCTGCTGAGAGGAAGCCGCCAAAGAAATATTTTCATATTTTCGTTTGATGTCTGACCTAGGGTTTGAACTCGGGCCTTCAGTCTAATAAGCCAACACACTACCTACTAGACTACGGCGACTTCTTCAAGAGTTTGGGAATCTTTTTTCTTTTTTCTTTTTTTCTTGTCAACAAAGTTCAGATTGTTGCCTTAGTTAATTAGAAACGCAGTATTTTCATTAAATCAGAAGAGTGATGAATCTTTAAAGATAATATTTCATGTCTATTTAATAGCCTTTAATCTGTTAAAGTTTAATAAATTTCTATTCCTGATACACAAGAGTTTGACCAAACAGTAAACTATGTTTCGATATGAATTATAATTTTATTGTAATTTAATGAATTCATTTTCTATTTATTTTTCTTCAATCATATATACGATCTAATAGTACCTCGTAAAAGGTTGACAAATTAAAAATTATTTCATTTAACAATATGTATACAAATTTCACTTTCACTGAGATAACCAGCTGCATGATACCCAAATCAATCAATCAATCAAAAAAACATTCAATTAATTTGTACAATTTTAGAGAAATAAATTCCTGAAAAATTTGTTTTTGTTTAAAATCGAATTGAAAATGAAAATTCCAACAAACAAAAAAAAAACAAAAACAATTTCAAATGTTATGCAACAATAAGCGCAACATTCTTTAAACACATCGAATACGTGAGGATGCCAAGCCATTGAACAACTAATGATAGACTCTGTCAGACGCTAATGTGATGGGCAAATTACACACTCCATAAAGAGAGAGAGACACACACATACGTACATTAGGGGGTCCCGAAATTTTTTTTTTTAGAATTCCCTAACGCAAGACCTCCTAAAATTTGCGTAATTGATCGTAGATTACCAAAATGATTTTAAAAATAAAATGAAAAGTAGTACAGTAGACGCTCGTAAATTAGAACCACTTTGTTCCTGGGGTGATTCTAATTTTCGAGAAGTTCTAATTTCCAAAGGTTTTTTTTTAATATAAAGCAACATAAAAGTGTATCTTCGTTTAGAAAATATAATAAAAAAACTCGTCTGCGTAGATATTTTAATTTTATTTATATAAAGCGAGCATAAAACATACTATTTAATTGAAATATATTACAGCTAATTTAAGAAAAATATACACACATATGTATGTATATGTGTCTAAAGTTGAAAGAGTTGTTAGATTATTTAAATTTCTTAGTGCTCAGTGAGTCAAATTTCAAAATTACTAATCTTTTATCATATAATCAGAAATTTTTGTTTGCTTTTTTGGCTTTATTAAATTTGTGATAACAATATCATTGCGCAGGGCTGAAAGATTGCTCATGTACTTTGTAGAAAACAATTCACTAGTTCTACACCAATTTATTAAATTATTTACGCTCTCAGTCGCTAAAGCATTAGAAGTAACTCTTGTAACTTCAACAATATCTTTATCGCCGCTATCTAAATTTTCATCATCGCTACTTTGTTCATGTTCCGATAAGTACTCAAACATGTCCTCATTCCATTTTTCGATTTCATCTGCGCTGATGGAATGGTTTGAAGCAATTTCTTCTAAAAGCGTTTGATTAATTTGGATAACTTCATCGCAGTCATTGTTTCGCACTAAGTGGGCTATAGGAATGTTGTCGTCGCTGTCGTATTGGTCCGAATCCCAGTTTTTCAATTTAGACCAAGAACTCTTTAACACTCTTTGAGGCAACTCGTCTCAAGCTTGCTTGAGTAATATTATTGCATCACGTATTGAGAAGGATTTTAGAAGGTTATTCAGTTCACCATTTTCAGCTATTAATTGGGTAAGTAACTTACTTCTGTAAATAAGTTTTGTTAATTTTATGGAATTTTGATCCATTGGTTACACAGCTGCTGTCACATTTGGCGAAGACTTTGAATTGGCATATGAGCGGAACAGTTGTCAATAAGTAAAAATGCTTTTGGAGGTAAATTATTTTCTCTAGAAAAACGAATGACCTGGTAAACAAAACCATAAATTATTTGTCAAAATTTTTAATTACCAAACCTACAAATTAAAACTATAGAGACAATTTTTAAGTGTTAAAAGCTAACAAAAAAATAAAAACGCTCAATAATTAGAACCGACAGTTCTAATTTCAGAGCATGTAATGTATTAAAAACGTTGATTCTAATTTCCGAAGGATTCGAATTTCAGCGAGTTCTAATTTATGAGCGTCTACTGTAGTAGGCAAAAAATAACAGCTTGGAAATTGATGACTTTCCTTGTCACACACAAGCTGTCGAAAAATGTGTTAAACTGGTAACAGAAGCCTCTCAATGTGTAACTAAAGCTGCTTCTAGAGATGACCTTATTAGAACCAGGTTGAAATAACGAGCAGAAATGCCAAATTTTGATCAAAAAAATATGTTTAAATTTTAAGTTTTGATCATTTATTATAAGTTTTATTTTCTTGTACATTAATTGCAAGTATCGTATAAAATATATTAATAAAATATATTTGTATCTCGTTATTTTTTTTTATTTCATTTTAAGCTTATGGTTTAGGTTTGTAAAAACGTTTTCAAAAGTAGAGCCCTCAAGATGGCATGTAATTCGATTTTTATTACTTTTACCGTAATCTGTGTAAAATTACGTAAATTTTGATACCTCTTGCGAAAGTGTAGCTCAAAAAACTATTTTTGTCATTCAAGGACGGGACAGCCTAACTAACGTACATACTGATGAAACATCAATGAATTACGCATAACACGCGTTTTCCAATGAAAATTTTTTTCATTTTTCCATTTTTCATTATTGAATTCATTATAAATTAAAAATAAAATATAAAACAAATACAATAACAACAAAACCAACACAAATAAAGCAAAACTAAACGAAATAATTTGAAAATAAAACAAAAAAAGAAGAAGAAGAAAAAACCAAACAAATTCAGAAAATTGTTCATTCATAACGACATGCCAATGAACAAACCAGAGACATTCATCTCGCCAGTGAGCCATCCATTTCAAAAAAGGAATCTCATTAAATGCCAACAACAACAACAACAACTACCACAACTACATTAAATAAAAGAAAAATAACAATGAATACCAACAACAATATTTGTTCACATTTTTTAAGTGATCAATTTGAAAAACAACAGAGAAGACAACTATAAAAAAAAGAGTGAAAATGATGAAGAAGAAACATTTTAAGATGCTGCTGCCTTTGCTGTTGATGTTGTTGGCACACATAGCAATTACAAGAGTAGCAAGGAATCAACATTGATGACAACCATTGATTTCTACGCAAAGAAGAGAAAGAAAAGGAACAAACGAACGAATGAACGAATGAACCAACGATTAATTATGAATCAGTTACAAAGTAATTACATGACATACGATATGCGTTTCGTTCATTCGATTTGTGGTTGCTTGTTGTTGTTGTTGTTATTGTTTGTTTAATTTTCTGTTTCTGATTCTGTCCGTCCATTTGCACATAGTATTTTACAAAGATACAAACATACATAGATTTACAAGAGAATTTCTTACAATCAAAATTCCTTGGCTTATAAAGCAATAGCAGCTGTTTAAAGGAATTCATTCATTTGATTACAATTTTAAGTGAATAATAATTTTCAAATGGATTCCCTGTACTCTATAGATTTGTGCAAGCGAATAAAACAAAAGGTTTGTCTTATCATTGACAAATCGGTCTTTAAATTATTCAATATTTTCGAAAATAACACAATTGGTCATTACAACCCTTCAGTGAGGATTACGACTTAGTTTCTCATACCACTCATGTTGTGTGTGTTAATTTTATATAGGGTCCGCCAAATAACTTTTTTTTGTTTGAAAATGCTTTAAAAAAAACTACTGAATATTTTCTCAAATTTCTTTTTTTATTTGAAAGTACAATCCTTCCGGTTAATAATGGAAAATAATTTCATTCAAATGGCTGCCTCGGCTGGCCATGCAGTAGCCTACACGATCGGTCCAATTTTTAAGCACATTATCGATTGTGTGCAGCTGTATTTCACCAACTTCACGAATATTGTCCTTTAAAGCGTCAATTGTCTCTGGCTTGTCGGCGTAACACTTATCTTTGACGGCACCCCACAAATAATAGTCCAACGGTGTCAAATCGCAGCTCCGAGGTGGCCAAACGACATCAGCTCTGCGGCTGATAATGCAATCTTCAAAAACAGGGCGCAAAACATCGAGTGTAGCTTCGGCTGTGTGGCACGTAGCGCCGTCCTGTTCAAACCAAATGTTGCCAATATCCTCCTCTTTAATTTTTGTGAACAAAAATTCGTTCAACATGGCCCGATAACGATCGCCATTGACTATAACGGCCACTCCTTGCTCATTTTCGAAGAAAAATGGCCCAATTATGCCTCTGGACCAAAATCCGTACCAAACAGTGACTCGTTTTGGGTGCGTCGGCTTTTCAATGTATGCGTGCGGGTTTTCTGTGCCACAAATGCGACAATTTTGCTTGTTTACATACCCGCCAAGATCAAAATGAGCTTCATCTGAAAAGATGATTTTTTTTGCCAAAATCGGCATCTTCTGTAAGTCGATCGCAGGCCCACTTAGCGAAGCGAGTGGTTGCGTATACACAACCATATTCGTTCAGCGGAAGCATAAAAACTAATTATCTGTCAAATCAGACATGAGCTAAGTGTTACCATTCACGAAATAAGCACTAGTGGAAAAAAACGTTAGATGGCGGACCCGATATATGAGTGGCGGGACCACCTTCAGTTTAAAGTCGACTCCGAACAACAGTTCTTTTAGAAACTTTTCATTGCAATTTTAATTTGCTCTCAGAGTTTTAGCCAGAAATCTGCTTAGAGGAAGTCGCCGTAGAAATATTTTTTTTCATTATTTCGTTTTGTTTTAGATGTCTGACCTGGGGTTTGAACTGTGACTTAACGTCTAACAAGCCAACACATATCGATTGTTATTATTCCGTCAAAGGTGTAAATTTTATCCAAATTTCTTTCGGTTAGAAATTGAAATTCTGCGTGCCTAAGAGTCCTCCGCTTCAAGTTCCCATGTGACGGTCTATGATAGAGAAAATATTTTGTGATCGTTACTATAGCTTCTGCAGAAGTCAGGGGATCAGTGAGTTATTGGGGATCAGTGTCATGTTGTAACTTTTATGTGGTTCGTCCTACGAAGGACTCTGGTTAAAATCTGAATCAAAGATTTAAAAAATTTGAAGATTTTAATCCTAGAATTGGTCTCAGCATTTAGATAGATTAGGATCACTCGCTATTTAGTTTGTTTGACTAAGAATGGATCATAAAAGAATTTCTCGAAAATTTTTGCTTGATTTGAAGGGAGACAAAAGTTTATATAGTCCGAGTAGATTGATTTCTTAAACGAAAGCATCTAAAAACGTTTTGACAAACGTCGATATCAGAAAAATATAATTATACAATTATGCCGCCATTCCTAAATCTGCAATAAATACTGAATTTTTCAGAAAGAAATTGGATGCTTTTGAATCTTATGTGGACTGGTATCGTCTCAAATTCGACAATTTTGTTTGTTCACGTAGGCATTCATTCAGAAATGTGCCTCACCGCTGTTGAGAATTCATTAGGGATTTTAGGATCACTTGCCAACTGTTCCCGAGCCCAGTCCAGGGAGTACATGGATGGTGATTTGGCAACAAAGTTTGAATAAATGAATATTAATTTGACAGATGTGACTTAAACAAGATGGCTGTAATCAACTGTCAAAGTTCGACAATCCCTGTTGGCATGCCCAATACATCTAAAAGCCAAGAAAAAGCTCTGAAACTGGTATCGAGTTGTATTCAATTGCCACAGTTAATTGGTTTATCTAACTTTTGAAAGTTAATAGAGAAGAGTCCTATAAAATGCAATTAAAGTCTGAAGACTTGCTTCCACAGAAAGCGATTTAAAAGACTCAGGAGAAACTACATACCATTCTGTAGACTGCTGAGAATCGTTGTGGAGAAAGCGATGCAACTGTGCACAATTTCCGAATGGTTTTTAAACGATCCGATACCCTTATCTTGAGTCTGAATTGAATTTGAGCAACATTTTTATACCGGTTTTAAAACAAGAAAGATTTCGTCGTTTCTGCTAATTTGAAAACTAGTATTGATAGGTACAAATAGGTATTATTGAGCCTCTAGAATTATATATAAATATGTACTTCTACGCTAGAAGACCCATCGAATAGAATGCATTCCTTTAAGACTCTGTCTCATATAAATTTTTTTCTTAAACAAAATTTCAAACTTAAGGAATAAACATGATCACAATGATCGTTGACAAACAATCGATAACTTAAGTAAAAAAAAAAATCGACAAAAGCAACAACAATAAGAAAAACTACTTAATAGTAAACAACAACATACTACGAGCATTCGATTGGATCGAACGTAGTTCAATATTGAAACACAGGCTCAAACTTACCTAAACTATTGATAGATGGATGGACAGACAAATACTTGTAGACATATACAGATACACACACTTTTGCAGAAGTAGTGTTACACATGTATAATGAATGTTGTTGAAGAAACTGATTTGTTGTTGTTGTTCTTGTTGTTGTTGCAAGTTTAACAAGAGTTACGACAAATATCTGTGACAGTTGTTGATTTGTCTGTAATTGCATGTTTTTAATGCATTTCATTGTTGGTTGCTGTTGTTGTTCATGATGTTGTTGTTGTTGTTACTGTGGTGTTTGTCTGTTCATTTGTGCCAGATGTTTATTTAAGTATTGTTGCTGCTGTTGTTGCAAACAGCTACAAATTCTGTTGTGCCATGAATTCTGCATAATTTTCCTTCTTTTTTTTCCCAGTTTTTCTTTTTTTCCATCGTTTTTTGTATCGTAGATCTACGATGTTTTCTTTTTTTCCTTGTGTTTTTGCTTTGGAAGAGTAAAAAAAATAAAATTGAAAATAATTCGTTATGTTTCGTTTGTTTGTTTTGGCTATCGTTCAGTCTTAATCAGATCGTTTGGCAACTGATCGAAATTTTCCATTTTTTTTCTTGCATTTGTTGTAATTAAAATTCAATTGTTGTCTACTCCATATGTTTTAACAAGAACACACGCATAATTCAACAGATGAGAGAGTGTTTTGTTGTTTTGTAAGAAATCAGAATTATTGAACTGATTAAAGAAACTGAAATGATTTTAATTCCATTGAACGCCAACATGCAGTGGAGATTGAAACTGTAATTAAAGGAAAAGAAAAACGTTTGTAAATAAAGAAATAAATTAAATTTAAAAAATTATAACAAGGAACGCTAATAGCTAGTATATTAAAGGGTATTTTCATAGATGTTCACACCTTTTAATTGAAAACAATGATCTATGTGACAACGAAATGGTAGGCTCTAGTTGTTATATGCCTTATTTGGTTTGTTTGATAAGACGGCATAACGATAAATTTTCAGATCTTCTCTGGTATTAGTTTAGTTGATTACGCCGATGCATGTTTACTATCATCCTATCAGCTGCTACAGTGCACTAAACACAAGCTGTGTTAAGAAAGACGCAAAAC
Organism: Sarcophaga caerulescens; assembly: GCA_927399465.1. NCBI lineage: Eukaryota > Metazoa > Arthropoda > Insecta > Diptera > Sarcophagidae > Sarcophaga > Sarcophaga caerulescens. The sequence goes on along the minus strand of OV656867.1, from coordinate 68,894,631 downwards.
GAAATAAAAACTTGACTGACGTACATAAGTGAAATCGTATTATCAAGTGATAGTGTTTTAGATTTTCTCAAAATTCTTTGTTTTATTAAAATTTAAAGTTTAAAATTTAAGAAAACATGCCCCATAAATCAGTAATCACCGGTCAATCTATAAAGTCCTATTTACGCTTTGATATCTGAGCTCCCACAAACTCATTCTTTCAATATTGAAACATTGTTAAATTTACCGAATGTAAGAATTAAACCCTGGCTATATGATAACACCCAACAGATTTTAGGGTTAAAGGAAGATTCAACGCTGTACTCTTATATTTTTCTACATAGTTTGAGAACTCTAGGGGACATAGTTAGACATTAGGGGGGCCAACAAAATGAATTGTTTTTTAACGACCTAGTATTTACATAATTAGTCATTACAACCCTTCAGTCAGGATTACGACCTAGCTTCTCACACCACTTATGTTGTGTGCGTTAATTTTATACATGAGTGGCGGGACCTACAGTTTAACGTCGACTCCGAACGACAGATTTTTTGAGAAGCTTTTCATGGCAATTTTTATTTACTCTCAGAGTTTTTGCCAGAAATCTGCTGAGAGGAAGTCGCCGAAGAAATATTTTCATATTTTCGTTTTGATGTCTGACCTGGGATTCGAACTCGGGCCTTCAGTCTAATAAGCCAACACACTACCCACTAGACTACGACGACCTAGTATTTGGCACAGGAAATTTATGTTTCTTGAAGGGCTTATAAGTAAATACAGTTGGATTAGATAAAATTGGTAGCCGTCTCGATAGCTACTCCGTCACAAAATTATAACATCCGATTGCTAACTTTCAGTCATCTCGATAACTGCACGAAATCAAAACACACGTTCTGTCATTAAAATATGGATGCCCTAGAATTCTTCTTGTGGACAAAGAAGATACTCTGTTGTCTGCTCTTCATCCTCGTCAATGGAGCTTCTACACCTAAAGGCCAGAACTATTCCTAAGATGTTCCTTACGTTCTTAAGATCTGATCTGATTTAACTCCAATTTGTTGTCTGCATACAACCATATCGGGCCAGACGTATCTGCTCTCTCTGTTAATTGTCCCATCTTTCTTTTGCAAATGAATAAAGTTTCTGTGAGACAATATAAATGAATACCAATTCAATTTAATTCGGCTTTGTTGTTATCTTCAATGTCTCCATATAAAGATAAAAGATAACAGGTATATTTGTGTGTATAACCATTCGATATACTCTGATGTTGAATTCGCACAATATTTATAATCATTATATGAGGCTAAATATTTAGAACTACAGCGGTCGGGCAGCACAAGGTACAATCTAAGATTGTTGTTTTGAAAAGATTCCACATCCGACTTTGTCGCGTAATCTTGTTCCATTAGTAAATACATGGATGATGCTCTCAGGGAGGTGTAAATCATTATCATAAAAGAATCTATCAAGTATCTTCGTTATACAACAAGGATACACAGCGATTGCAGGTATTACGCTGTCAAAATATGTATCCAGATCAGAGATCAGCAACGAGTATTCAAAACGATTAGTAGATTCGGGCCATACTTATTATTTCTGATACTTATACGCTTTCATACTTATTTTAATATCATACTCATTCTACTCATACTCAAAGTTGGAAGTACTCGTCGTATTCATACTTAACAATACGCATGATGTTATTGACTTCGACTCGTCTCTACTTAACATTTACACGAAACACAAAATAAGTATGATTCGCGTACGAACACTACTATACTCACAAGAAGATTGTGTGTATGCTTTGCTTGTTGTCTTTGTCTTTCCTTTCTTCTTTGTTTGTATATGCAACAATAACAAAGGCTGTAAATTTTGATGAATGATTCGAGCCACTCGAATCACTTATAAGTATTATAAGTATTTTTCTAAATTTATGAATCAGAATGAGTAGGCGTATGAATCAAACACATTTCGAATGTTGTGAGTTTGATGTCAACGTTGTACTCATACTCATTGTAACCTATACTTATAAATCAATGTTGTAGCGAGTACGAATGAATCAGAGTAGTTGAATTTCAATTCTGTTGATTCACTCATACTCAAAATTGCATGAGTGCTTATGAATAGTGGAAAAACGATTCATTGCTGATCTCTGATCCAGATCAACTGTACTCAAGATTTTGGCATGACCATAGCTTTTGTACTTCCACGCTTATATGCAGCTTAGCCTCATTGTCGTTGTCGCTGTCAAATGTTTCGTCTGGATGGTCTGGTTTCGACGAGATGGATTTTTTCTATTTGGGACTGCATAATATCATTAAACTGAGTCCTGTGATTCCCTGTCCAGTTTAGCTTCATTCTCAGGACTTGCTTTGCATATTTCGACACTTAAATTTTGGGAAATTGGTTGTGGTAAGCCAGTAATAAAGAGAAAACTTTCCGGAACCTATGAAACATCCTTGTCGTAAGTGGTCTCTACATATTACGTGTATAGTTTAAACAATTCTTTGAGAATGTTTGTGATTGTTACAGGCATTCCTGAATTCCGTTTCCATTGCCCTTTTGTAATGTTTAAATCAATGCTGAGCTTTATCTCTCCACAGTGTTACCAAACGTTGGCTTAAGCTGTACAAGTTGCTCACAAAATTTGGCGAGTTTACTCGGAGGCCCTATGCTTCAATGTAATACTCTGATGGTGTGTCACCCTACCAATATTGAGTATGTCTGCTCTGATGGTTTGTCATCCCAACCATATCGAGAGTGTATTAATTTTGACAGTTAAACATCGAATCAATACAACATATTTGAAAAGAGAGCTTAAAGCTTATACCAGAAGAGTGAAGAGAGAAGAAGATGTTCGAGATTAGGTTCGAAGTCGTAAGTCAACAAACTACTCGCTTGAGTACGGTGACCACTGATCTTACGTTAAGTAGTAAAAAACACGAAACGATAAATATTTTATTCATTCGGTTTGGGAAGTTTAATTTGATAAATGAAAAGTTCTAAATCTATTTGGAAAGAAAGCAAGAGTACTTCTTGCTGGAGATAAAGAATCGTTGAATACCGAAAGTTCCTTCGGTGCTTTGAATTTAGAGGATGACCCGAATGAGTTCATCCGCCATCGAGCACAGGAATTGGATCTGTGTCCATCCACTTTATGGAAGATTTTTCGGAAGGATCTTGGTTTGCGTGCTTACAAAATCCAACTCGTGCAAGAATTGAAGCCAAACGATCATCAAGTAAGGCGTAGATTCGTCAAATGGGCCCAAAACGAGATTACCGTTGTTCCAGATTTTCATAAGTGAATTTTGTTTAGAGATGAAGCGCACTTCTGGTTGAATGGCTACGTCAACAAACAAAACTGCCACATTTGGAGTGAAGGTAATCCTCAAGTGTATGTGGAAACACCGTTACATCCAGAAAAACTGACTGTTTGGTGCGCTTTATGGGCTGGTGGAATCATTGGTCCGTACTTTTTCAAAAACGATGGTGGCCAGAACGTTACAGTCAATGGTGATCGGTATAGAGCCATGATTACTAACTTTTTCATTCCTGAATTGAATACCCGTGATGTCCAGGAGATGTGGTTTCAACAAGACGGCGCAACATGTCACACAGCTCGTGCCACAATAGATTTATTGAAAGACACGTTTGGTGACCGCCTAATTTCACGTTTTGGACCTGTGAATTGGCTTCCAAGATCTTGTGATTTAACACCGCTAGACTACTTTCTGTGGGGCTATGTAAAGTCATTGGTCTATGCGGTAAAGCCACAAACGCTTGACCATTTGGAAGACAACATTCGGCGTGTTATTGCCGATATACGGCCACAAATGTTGGGAAAAGTCATCGAAAATTGGACGTCCAGATTGGACTACATCCGCGCCAGCCGTGGCGGTCATATGCCAGAAATCATATTTAAAATGTGATGCCACAAGATTATCTTTCGGATAAATAAAATTCATGTCAATCGAATAATGCATCGTTGTTTTATTGCAACTTAAAGTTCTATACCTCTGTAAAAAACACCCTATATAATCTTAAAGTAACCAGATGTTGCAGTTTGGAAGGAAAGCCAACCAAAGTCTATTTTTGTATTACAAAGTTTGAAAACAATTTATTTAAATCCATTTCATAGGTGTTCTGCTGCTGTCTTTATTCATATTTTGTGTTGAACACAATGATTTCTTAAATTTACTTAAATTTATACCCAACAATATATAATTATCCCAAACAAGAATGGACAATTGTAATGCTGCTTCCCCTCTCTCCATCTCTATCTCTGGCTATAAATCAAAATTTGCAATCCTTTTGGATGCCCGCCTTTCCCTTTTATACCACCATTAAGGGCATGAGAAGAAGAAAGAAAAAAAAGTTTATCAGCAATTTTCTTGTGCTACGAGGTGTAAAGAAATGGCATTTGTTGGCGTTGTTCATCAACAGCAACAACAATAAAGTTCATTATTAAAGCCAAATGCAAATAACCCGAGAGTTCAAAAAGAAAAAAACAAGCCTTTTTAACAAGCCTCAATTTTTGATAAACGTTTTGTCGTCCGCTCTTACTCAATACAACGAAAAAAAGTTTTCTTTTTTTCTTTGTATTCAAAGGTAGGCAGGCAGGCGACGGTGGCAGTTTTGTCATCGTGCTTGCGGTTGGTAAATATAACAACTTGGAAATTGTCATCCCTTTTTTTCCAAACATTTTATGAATGAAATGAAATCCTTTAAACTCAACACAAACACACGCACATGCAGAGAAACATTTGGAAAAGTAGAATAAAATTTAAAAAAAGGAATCAAAAGGGTTTCAAGGATATTTTATGCAGATTTCTCAACATATTTAAGCATAAGCGGTACATGCTGCTACTGATGCTGATGTTGATGCGCTTCCAATACGCTTGAGTGATTTGTTTTAAAAACAACTACAAAAGAGACTTAAAAAAATATTGACAACAAGAACGCCGTTTACGATGTTGTTGCTGTTGATGATGATGATGATGATGTCATTGGTTTAAAAAGGCATTTATTTTGTTATTGTTAAAAGGATTTACTGTGAGTAAAAAGGAAAAGAAAAAAAATGTTTTGCATACTTTCAGGTTAAACAACTAACGCCTGGTAGCCCAATTGAAGGGTGTTGTACGAAAAAAAAAATACTTTTTGCGGTAAATTCATTCACTTTTGATTTTATTACGATAAATATTTTTATTGAAAGGCGACAGGCCGTAAAATGATGTGTCAATTGCACTGACGATGATGATGATATTCTTGCTTATCAATCCAACCAAGGGAATGAAGCCTACTTTTGTGGGAAAAAATTCTCATTCTTTTTTTTATGCCTGAATTGTGTCATTTTATTTTGTAGTTATTTGTTGCTGTTGTTGTTTGCCGATTATGTAAATTATTTTCCTTGTTGTTATTGCAAAATAACCACAATCAGTTTAAATTCCATTTTTAATTAGAGGAGCGTGTAAGATAACTCTTATCTCTTTTGGTCTTTTCAACTCTCCAACACATTCTGCGTAGGTTTGAAGCTAATTTCATAAATTATCAGAACAAAATATCGTTTTTTATAATTAACAGTGCTGCAACAAAGTTTCGAGTTCTTCTTTTGAAGAAAACTTGTTCTTAAGTTTGTGCAAAATTTATGTTAAAATTTAAATGAAATACTCTTTTACTCCTCCAGCAATTTAGAGCAGTTTAATGAGTATCATAAAGTTGTTAGAAAGTTTTTCAATAAGACAATAAACAGTATTTCTTTCATACAGTGGTTTGAATGGAAACTGATTTTGTTCCTTTACGTTCATTCTAAGCCATCTCCCCATATTCCAAGCTTTGTTTCAATTTAATTAAACAACTTTCTCCAGCCACTTGCTAAGACTGTTTTCGGCAGCAGTTTCTAGGATGACTGGGTCTATTCTCTTGTCTTCATAAAATACTCAGTTGTTGTAAGCGTAAGTATAAGGAACTTTGTTAATTGAGTCCGACTTTTTCCCAAGTGCTGTCACTAACTGACTTTCTATTATATTCTTACTCCTCTTCAGGGACCCAGGGGTCAGTAGACATCCTGGATTGATTCTTTTGAGGCAGATGGAAGGCTTTTAATTTCAAAAATGGAAAGTCTTCTCGAATATTTTTCGCTTTCAATCGTTACCCGATTACTCCGGTGTTGGCGTTAATGTAGTCGCCGTAGTGTGGTAGGTCATGTGTTGACTTATTAGACGTGAGGCCACAGTTCAAACCCCAGCTCAGACATCTCCAACAAAATGAAATTTGAATATTTGTTCGGTGATGACTTCTCAGTGGTCAGGCAAAAACTCTGACAGGAAATAAAATTTGGAGTCGACTTTAAACTGTAGGTTCCGCCACTCATGTTTAAAACGCACACAACATAAGTGGAGTGAGAAGCAGGTCGTAATGTATGTATGTATGTATATAAACGTACATGGAAGTTATGAGAGTTCTCAAAGTTCCTGTTGGTTGTTTCCCCGTACAAAAGTTGAGCTCAAGCTGAGGCAAGCGCCTGAATTAAGTCTGGCTGCTTACATTTTTCTAAAGTGACAGATTTTAGTAAAGATGCAGAAGCTTCTCGTCTTCGAGTAAATAACTTTGGCAGAATAAACTTAGGCAATCATAATGTAACTGCCCAAGAAAGCAGATCGTATAGAATCCAAGTACTTGTTAGTTACAACATCACCATGAAAGCATTATGTCTTACTATCAGCATATCTTCGAAACCAACAAAACGGCTTCAAACGACTTAACCTTTTAGTCAGGATAACAACCTTCTCACACCAACCATGCTGTGTGTTTTAAGGTTATACATGAGATGGGGGGGACTATTTTTTTATTTTGAACGTTATGCTGGGGCTCTCGTCTAATAAACCAACACACTACCTTTTACACCAACGGATCACTTAAATGATCCACGTCTCTTCGTAGAGAAGAATGGCGCATTTTATGAAAATATTGGAACGCTACAGGAATGAATTTTACAATGTGCAACAAACCACACTTATAGATAAGACATTATCTACGGAAGATCTATGTGAATACATCGACTGCGGATTATGTATGTTGAGTTTAATGTACGGTTTAGAAGTGATGATTTTAATACGGAAGATAAAGAACGCATAGATAAGCCAAAATAGTTCATAATTGATGAAAGAGCGTAAGGAGAAGTAATGATAATTCAATAAATCGTCTAATCCGACGAATCAACGAAAGAGCCGGATATCTATATGAAATGAAAGTTAATATATGTAGGTGAGACCAAAAGGTCATTGAAACCGATCCAGACGATTACAAGGAATCAGTACCGAACATAATTGATTCTTAAACCGTTAACCAAACATCATTGATTATTTAGTGCGATTTACTTGGAAATTTAAACATGAAATGAATTGCTAAAAAGCCTTTTTTAAAAATCTTTGATTTAATTGAAGCCTTAACGAAAGCCCTTTTAAACCACTGTCTTGTGTTGTTAATGTTAATGGCACACCTTAAGTGTTTGATAAACTGCAAAAACTTTTCTTTAATAATTAAAATTTAAATGAAAACTATTTCTATGCAAAGAAAATTTAATTCAACAGAACAAAACAAAAGAAAAACTTTAACTTTAACATGGAAAATATTTTTAATTAAAGCGAGAAAACTGCTGGCAATAAATTTCGTAGAATTTAAATGAAAAAATAAAATCAAAACATATGCGTTAAATAATTAATTCGAATTAAAGTGATGCTTCTACAAGTGACATGACTTTACAAATTAAAAATTAAATCGTAAATTAAATTCTATGCCTGGCCACAAACTACTCGTATTTGCAAAACAATTAAAATAATTGGCCTTAAAAGACTGACACTAAACAGGCAACTACAAAAATGACTTGCAAACTGTTAATGTTTTAAGGCATTTTGGTGGAAGAAAACAAAAATATTTTCCTTTGAAAGGAGAACAATTGAACGTTTAGTTAAAGGCATTACGAACAACTGTCACTGTAAACTCCCACTTGACCACTAGAAACTAAATGGCCTTGAATGAATGCAATGCCTAAACAGTAGTAAATTAGATTGCAATGGTTTCCCTTGTAACTCTTGGTAAAACATTTTCAATTACGAAATGAAAGCGATAATTGATGTGTGTGTATGTGTGCAAACGTTCTGGTTTATCTATTTCACTTAATAGGGTACAAATCGTTTTAAATGTTTTAAATAAAGACCCTTTTTTTCTTATTGTCATACAGAATAACCACCCTTTGTTTTACACTCTCATTTAACAAATGACCAGCACTGGCCTTTAAAAATATGCTACGCTTACAAACACCCCTATTTTAAACCACAACTGCAAGCCAGTGTTAAATGCTACACAGGCAGTTCCAATCAATTGATCACTTTACATTGCCACACATACGTTGCAAGTATGTAGGTAGTTATTGGCAAATGTGTTACTTCCTCAATTTTATTTGACACTTTAATGGTTCTGGTCTATTGCTTCCTTAAACGTACGCTCAGCTCAACATTATGTTGTAAGCAATTGAAATTTTCAATTTAAATTTAATTTTCAATTTTAAACTATTTTTGATTAAATAATCAATTAAATTGTTAATTGCTGCATGAAGGCCCCCTTTTATGTTGCAACTATTTCTTATGTTTTGTAATCTTTTCTTAATTGATTTAAAATCAACAGATTTCTGTTCTAAAAACAGAGGGTTTATTAATTTCCCCCCCTAAAATGGTTGTCATTTTAATGAACAAATTAATTAATTTGTATCACACCACGCTCTCAATATCAATATGTTGTTGCCTATCAAAAGGAGGGGGAGATCAAATGACAGACAGCCAAGTATGTGTTTAAAATTGTTTGAATTGTGTTTGTGATTAAAAGGAGCTGAACATGCAATCTGTTATGGTTAATTCTTGATAATTGAGATTATTGATTATTGAGAGATTACTGTTTGAAAATTGTATTGTACCATTAAAGGAATTCTTAAATGGAATTGAAAGAATGTATGATCAAGTCTTAAATACCATATGAAGGAGGCATTGGACCTTAACATTTTCAAGAGGCAGAGCTGTGTAGTGGATGTAGTGGGTGCCTACAAGCGCGAGCAATATAAAGTGCTTTTCATAATTATAGCACCACCCTAATTTTTTGAATTTCTAAAAAAGTACATTACAATAACAACAACAAAACATTTCATTATGTGTAGTGTTAACGTAAAAGAAAAAATAACACTAAATTTTTCAAATTGTTACCGCAATTTTTACTTCAGTATAAAAATTAAGGTTTTTGGTCTTTGCATAATTATAGCACCATAATAATTGATTTTTTTTATTGTTTTGTTGTTTCTAATAATAAAGGTAATATTTAATTACACATTCCGTCCAAGAAAATGTTGAGTGGTGTTGGAAAGGGGCAGATTTTAGTTTTAAAAGACAAATCTCTTTCAGTACGTGCCTTCACAAGAAAAATTGGAAGATCTCACAAGGTGGTCATAAATTTTCTGTAAAACCGAAACGAATATGGTAAGATGAAACATACGGGTCGCCCAAGAAAGCTTTCGGTGCTCAGCGCACCTAAAATCGCAAGGGAGATTTCCGGTACATCAAGAAGTTGCCGTGAAATTTCTCAAGTTCTTGACCAGGCTGTCAGCATTTTAACCGTCTGGTGAAAAGTTAAACGCAATCTTTACATCGAAAGACAAAATTGAAAGTTGCTCAACATTTACTTCCTATGCACGAAAAAGAAAGATGCGAATTTGCAGAACTTAACATGGATAGGAATTGGGAGAATGTAAGAGTAATTTTTCAATAATAACAAACAATGAATATAAAATTTTTTGTCTTCAGATCATATTCTCTGATAAAAAAAAAGTGAACTTAGATGGACCAAATGCCTATCGATACTACTGTCGTGACCTTAAACAGGAACCAAAGTATTTTACTAAAAGAAATTTTGGGGGAGGTAGTCTCATGGTTTGGGGGGCTATTTCTACAAGTGGTTACATACTGTTTTTAGCTGTAGTTTGAGATTATTTTCTTGAGAGAAAATAATGAAAAAAATTATGTTTTCCAACAGGACAATGCCAGAATTCATGCCAGCAGACTGAGTATGGAATGATTTCGTAACCAATCTATTGAGGTTTTATCGTTGCCAGCTTGCTCGTCTGACATGAATATAATTGAAAACGTTTGGGGAATTCTTGTCCGAAGAGTATATTCAAATAACAGACAATTTACCAGTGTTGAAGATTTGAAATTAAAGATAATCGAAGAATGGGGAAAAATAGACGGAGAAATATTGAATAATCTTTATACGAGTATGAAAGATTGAATATTTAATTTAATAAGCTCTAAGGGAGGGATTACTAAGTTTTAAGTATCAACATTTTTGGTAAATAAAGCTTCTTATTTAACAAAACTGAGACTGGTGCTATAATTATGCAAAGACCAAAAACCTTAATTTTTATACTGAAGTAAAAATTTCGGTAACAATTTGAAAAATTTAGTGTTATTTTTTCGTTTACGTTAACACTACACATAATGAAATGTTTTGTTGTTGTTATTGTAATGTACTTTTTTAGAAATTCAAAAAATTAGGGTGGTGCTATAATTATGAAAAGCACTTTATGTAAACATGAATGAGGAAGGTGTAAGACCCCATCATCTTTTAAGGAAGAGTACCATCTAATGAGCAAAGTTCAAATTTTACAAACCAATGCAAGGTAACAGCCCAGTACCTGCTATAGTACACTAATTGCCTGGTTAGTTGGAAAAACATGATTAATTGTATTGCAGGCGCCGTAGTCTAGTAGGCAGTTTGTTGGCTTATTGACGTGAGGCCACGGTTTTAACTCCAGGTCAGACATTTCCTTTGGCCACTTCCTCTTAGCAGATTTCTGGTAAAAGCTCTGAGAGTAAATAAATAACCATGAAAAAGTTTCTCAAAAATCTGTCGTTTAGAATCGACTTTTAGCTGTAGGTTCCATCACTCATGTATAAATTTAACACACACACAACATAGGTGGTGTGAGAAACTAGGTCGTAATACTGACTGAATGGTTGTAATGACCAATTATATACATATGTATGTATGCTATTGCATCGAACCAAACCAAATAAATAATAAGGAAGAAGGGGCAATGTTTTGTGAAAAATTTTCCTTCCGTAAAGGAAATATAATGTCGGGTCTTCCAACAGACACTTTCCATAGCTCATAACGATCATCTTGTTAAAGCCACTTTTTTAAATTATTTGTTATTTGTCACAGTTTGGTTTACCAAATCACCATAGACGGATACAATACACCAAAGACAACGACGTGAGTTAGCAAAGCGTACTCTAGAGAAGTTGGTAACTGACCTAATGAGAATCAATTTCTTTTGATCTTCATCAACATCATCATCAACATGTGGTTTCAGCATTTGGACGTAACAAAATCGTGCAATTTGACATCGTTAGACTTTATCTTGTAGGGTTTGCTTACGAATAAAGCACTATAAACCATTTACTATCGGTCAAATGCAACCTAATTTATGCATCAGACTCATGGCAAATTGATAATTTGGGATGAGTTCCACCCAATGAAGTCGAGGCGGACTTTTAAACGATGTTACATTCCACACATAATGGCATCGGTAGGTCTTTCAAACAAATAAATATTTCTATGGCATCTTCAAACACACTTTATTTTATTGATATTTAAAGAAAGCGGGCGCTTATATGAAGACCCTATAATACATATAAGATTTAGTACACGACATTTGATTTCATTCCGTTTTACATGCTCCAAATTCAATTTGACGTTTTTATCTTTTTGTCTGTGTGCTCTAATCAATGACATTTCTGACTTTATCTGCTAGGCTTTCCTTTGAGTTAAGAACGATTATTTTCTTCCTACATGCTAAAGAATAAATTGTCGTACAGAATAAAGCCTTTTGGATACCAATTGGACCTTGATTACGGTTATGATTATTACAACCCTTCACTCAGGATTATAATCTAGTTTCTCACATCACTTTTGTTTTGTGTTAATTTTATACATGAGTGGCAGGACCTACAGTTTAAGTCGCTGCAAACGACAGATTTTTGAGAAACTTTTTCATGGCAATTTTATTTCCTGTCAGAGTTTTTGCCTGACCACTGTGAAGTTGTCACCGAAGAAATATTCAAATTTTGTTTTGTTGGAGAAGTCAGAACTGGAACTGTGGATAAGCTAACACACTACCTACTAGACTACGGTGACTACCGATATAGGATTTCCTTAAAATGCCTTCCCCAAACCTGTTGGCCTGATGGACTTCAGATGCTATCCAGTGTCGTTGTCTTGAAATTGATAAGCACCCGGGTGTTTGTTTTGGAATGCATTAACTCAGCACAGGTCACAAGTGTGTGTTCTGCTGATAGTTTCTCCTTATCAAAGCATCTCCAATTGATATTGAAACGTTCCTTGAGCCTACAATACCCGGTTGACTTCAATGTTGTTTCATATCAGCGTCTTAAATTTGTTTAAAGCGTAATGACGTTTAAGAAGTCATCAACAATTTAAATTCAGATTTTGCTTTGCATATTTAAAATTAAAATTTATTTCTCAAACTCATAATTTACTGACGTTTGGTTTATTTGTCATCATTAGCCAAATATTAATAGACTTCTCTACATATTTTTTTTTCTTAACAGATCCTAGTAATAAATTTTAAGTGATGATGATGCCAAAGAACATTAATAAACGTAATGAAGCCTCTTGAGTAAATGACATCACTTTGTTACACAACCCAGTGCAAAAAATGCTAAAAAGAGAAGACAATTGTAATGCCAAGTAAGGCAACAGCAAAGCTTTATAAGCACTGGAGGATAGAAAGAGTCACTGAAAGAGAAAATGTTACCATAAATCTGAAAATCACTTGTCGTATGACGGGCATTAAAGTTTTATGCGCGCTATTAAAAGACATTAAAAGACAAACACAAAGCATTGAAATTAGGAAACATTCGTTTATTTCTAAAACAGTGAACACTGAACTGAACTGAATGAACACTTAACAAGTGTTTCAAAAGGAAACAAATGAAAAAAAAAAAACAGGGAAAGGACAAGATAACAATAAAACACAACAAACAATATTAGCAGCTATCTTACGGTTTCATTTGAGAAAAATAACCACAAAAAAAACAGAAATAGTTTCTGAAACATATACAAGCATACAAAGCAGGGTATGTGTGTATGTGTGTTTGAGCGTTTCTCTTCCACTTCATTGAAAACATTCGCAACATTTGTTGGTGACGTTAATTTATACAATAATTGTGGTTTTTGGTTTTGGTTTCCTTCGATTTGTTGAAACTGCGATTTGCTGGCGCATAAGTGGTGTGGGTAAGTGCGGTTAACATTAAAGGACTTCTTCTACGATTGCTTTTGTGTGTGTATGTATGTGTGTGTTTATGAAATAAAACACAAATAGATAGTAAATGATGGTGGCCACCACTCGTACTTGATGGTATTGTCTGTCGAAAGCGGTAACAAATTGACAGGCCTAACGAATCCTCTACCACAACAGCATCGATTAAAACAAACACTTTGCAAATGAAGGCAAATAAACAAAAACATAAAAAAATCAAGAGAGAGAGAGAGCAGAGCAGATTCATTTGCTGTTGAAATATCTGTGAGATTTGAAAACATAATTTGTGATTTGTTAGCCGACAAAAAAAAAAAAAAAAAAGACAAATAAACGCAGAGCCATTGAAATGACCTCGTCTTTAAATTAATTTTTTTTTTTGTGTTTTCTTTCTTCTGTCAACGTAACAAATGTTATATTTTTGATAGGATTTTCCCCTCTCTACAAAAAAAAAAAAAAAGTTTAAGAAGTTTTTCCGATTTTTTTTTTTCGCATAATTTTTAATGGTTTTTATGCAAATGTGCTGTCCTTACCTTCTTTATTTAAATCATAAAGAAGTGCTTTAAAATCGTAATTTTTTTCGTTGGATATTTTTACATTAAAATCTAAAATGCCATTAACATTCTCACACATACTGCGGTAAGTTTAATTCATATTCATATAAAGTTTATTTGAAATGCTCGTATGCATGTATGTATGGAGTTTTTCCTTATAATTCTGACCAGTTGATGAACAATTTTTTTAATGCTTTTTATGTAGAACGGCATCAAATTTTAAATTGAATAAAAAATTGTTAGAATTCCTTTCAGTTTTATATTTAAAATATAATGATTGAAAATATTAGTGAAGAGAAAAGGTATTTTCTTGCCTTTAAAGCTAGCAAATGGAACCGAACTTTTAATTTTTCTAGAAGATTGATATTCTGTTTCGTACACATCGCTAATACATACATAATTAGTCATTACAACCCTTCAGTAAGGATTATTGACCTCGTTTCTCACACCACTCATGTTGTGTGTGTTAATTTTATACATGAGTGGCGGGACCTACAGTTTAAAGTCGACTCCGAACGACAGATTTTTTGAGAAACTTTTTTATTTACACTCAGAGTTTTTGCCAGAAATCTGCTGAGAGGAAATCGCCGCAGAAATACTTTTTGTATTTTGTTTTGATGTCTGGCCTGGGGCTCGAATCCTGGCTTTACGTCTAATAAGCCAACACACTACCTACTAGACTACGGCGACTTCACACATCGTTAATAACCTGCCAAATAATCTGGCATTACGAATTTGGTTAAGAGTCCGTTGTCAGGATCTGGCACCAATGAATTACCACTCTCTTTGAAAAATCATCTTCAGCGATTTGAGCGATTTCTGGATGAATAGGTACGTCCAATGCATCCCGAAAAAGTCACTGTTTGGTATAGATTTCGGTGTCAATAATAATCAATCGGTCAATGAGTATCAAATTCTTTTGATCTTAAAATTCTATGATCTGGAAATCATCATCAACATGTGTTTTCAATATAACATCATTAGACTTTACCTTGTGGGGTTTACTTACGAATAAACCACAATAAGCTATGCTATCAGTCAAATTCAGTCTAATTTATGCGTCAGACTCACGGCAAATTGATCATTTGGAATGAGTTCAACCAAGAGAAATCGAGGCAGACATTTGAATGATAGGTTGCAGAACATGAAAAGGCCTTTTCCTACCTTAACGCAGCTACAGGAGCTGCTCAATGTCCTACTGAACAGTCATATGAGCTTCAAGAGAATACTGAGCTCTGACACAGCAACAAGGCGAGCATACATACATAATTGTTCATTTCAACCTTTTAGTCAGGATGACGACCTAGTTTCACACACCACTTATGTTGTGTGTGTTAATTTTAAACATGAGTGACGGGACTTATAGTTTAAAGTCGACTCCGATCGACCGATTTTTTAAAAACTTTTCATTGCAATTTTTTTTATTTACTCTCAGAGTTTTGCCAGAAATTTGCTGAGAGCAAGTCGCTGAATACTTCGTTTTGTTAGAACGTCTGACCCCAGATCTATACAGAATTTATACAGAATTTTCGGTCCAATGCGATAGACGATGATTTCCACATCCGAAGCAACAATGAAATTCCTAAACTTCTTCGATTTACATTTTCCTCAAACAAATATTTCCGATTATTTTTTCTTGTTAAAAAAACTGTACTCAAAAGTGCAGTTACATGTTATGAAATGCTAAAACTTTATCTCAATTCATCAACGTCGTCTATGTTACAATAAAAAAAATATCCTTTTTATCCTTAAGCAGTTTTAAAACAGTTTGAATATTTTATTTATTTTTCAAATGTGATAATGTGGTTGGAAGCGGGGGGGAATATTATTATTTTTAACATGTCTAACCCACACTTCTCTTTTCACACATAACTGTAAAATAATACTACATATTTATGCAACCGAGAAGTGTCAAACAAGTGTCATCATCATGAGCACACATACATACATATAATCCGTATGCAAAATTAATGTGTGATCTTTAGTATGTATTTGAAAAATTATTTGAAATTCATTTTTATTTGAAATGAAGAAAAAAAAAAAGCAGAAATTTAATGATTTAGTTTGTAATAGAAACTTGGTCAAAGGTTAAATAGTTGATAGCTGTAAAGTTTAACCTGAGTAATTAAGACGTATTGTTTTAATATTTTAAAAAGAGAATATACTCGGGAAGTCTATATGAAATAAAAAGATTATCTATTTATTTGCAGGCAATAAAAATCCCATGAGAAGTCAGTGGTAGTCTTTACAACGTTTCAGTCAGGTCTCACACATCACCCATGCTGTGTGTGTTAATTTTATACATGAGTTGCGGGGCATACAGTTTAAAGTCGAGTCCGAATACAGATTTTTGATTTTTAATTTTTTCATGACAATTTTTTATTTACTCTCAGAGTTTTTGCCAGAAATCTGCTGAGGGGAAGTCGCCGAAGACCTGGGGTTTGAAGTGTGGCCTCATGTCTAATAAGCCTAGACTACGGCACAAAACGAATTAAAAATAGCGTTTTACGCCTGCAAAAGGCATGATCATGGATTTTAGACTAGCAGTGGGCCATATGGGAAGCAACGTTGCTTTATGGTGCATATGTTTGGTGACTGGTGGGCAAACGTTAATGCCACTGCCGACTTAAAAACTGAGTGCGCAGGTTGTCAGATGTTCTGATCACCATTGCACTCTGTTCCACTGCAACTAGGGCATTATTTGCTATACTCAAGTGGTTCTCAATTAAAGCAGAATGCTGAGATAAGGGCAGTAAGGCTCAATGCAGTTCAATTCCGTCCCAATCTGGATTTGACCTAAAGATCTGAAAGTTCCCAAAGAAATTCTGGAGATTTATACTGATGTGACTCTATGATGCACGACAGTTTGGGTCGTGTTCCTATACTGTTTTCCAGGCGGCCATGACCATTTTGAAAGCGTTACAATGCTTTTCTCTGAAAATCTCTTGGGCTACTAGAACAGGCAGACTGCGATTAAGTCCTAAACGGACGTATTTTTTCAAAGGATTAACATGTTTTTAACACATTCGCGGACAGCTAAATTCTGTGTTGTCTCATTGTGGGGCATGGAGCGAAATCATTAGAATCAAGAATATAGTCATATTTAGTCAAATTTTTTTAATAATTTTATTCAACGGGTAATGCCGTCTTGTCCCAGCGATAATATCAAGTTGATAGCACAGGACACTCACATTAACAAACCATAATTTAACATTAACTTTACTGCGGGAGCTACTGTTTTGTCCCAATGATAAATAAAATTGGCGACGGTATATGCCGTCCTGTCCCATAATTTTGAACTGAAATTGACGGCATATGCCGTCTTGTCCGCGAATGTGTTAACAAGTCTAATATTTGGTACTTTCTTTTCATTATCTTGTTGCAAAGGTACTTTTTAATTACTGTTCTTCAAGGTACTTCGTCTTTTAAAAAAATCTTTCCATTATTTTTATAACTTTCATTTTTAAGGAATACTTATTAAAGCCTCCTGACACTACCCCTCCGAAAAACACTCCAAATAAATGGGACCAACAATTAAATGCAGATATTGTTACAAATAACGAGCAGTGCTACAAAAATACAAGAAAATAAAAAAGAAATATCGACGCAAAAAAGTTATAAGGAGACTTGGGATAACGCCCCCTTCTTAAAGGGAATAAAAAACAATAATAGCAGCAACAACAACAACAAAATATCTTACGTTGATGACAAGCGAAGCAATTGACTGCAATTTAAGTTCAAGTAGTTCAGGGGATTTTTTTTTGTTTTCTTAGAGGCATGGTGGAATACACAGAAATATTATTTGCAACATTGACAACAACAACAGTAACAATTGTAAGAATGTCTCAAATAAAAAACAAGGTAGAAAAACAATAATATCCTCTGAGAATAATGTATCAGCAAAATATGCTTTTTATTTGAAAAACGGCTGTTGGCTGGCTGGCTGGCTGTCTGGCTAAGATGGTGGTGCTACTAAACCAGATGAAGCCTGAAACTAAAGCAGGAAATAATCCTGCGATACAAAACTTTTCACTCCTGCTTTACTGCAAAAGCCAAAGATAAAGAGTGTGGTATGGCGTATGAAAGAAAAACCTCTTGTTTCTGTTCGAGCAGTCAAATACACTTGAGTGCATTCAAGTGTTTTTTCCTCCCGTATTTACAGCATTTAGTTGGAGTGTTTCTTTCCTTTGTCTTTGTTATTTTTTCTTTTTGCTGTTGTTGTTGCTGTTGTTGTAATGAAACTGGTAATGATGTTATTTTTTCCCCTTATCTCAAGTGGTGCTTTTAGAGTCCTCTAAACAGTCTTTAAAGATGGCTGCCGAGCTTAAGGAAAATATCCAGCAATCGTTGACATTCAAGTGCAGAGGAAGAATAGAGTTAAAGATTTCAAATAATTTTTTATTTGTTTAAATGATAACAAAAGGAAAAAGAAAATTAATTTTATTTGTAACACCATTTACTTTAAAAAAATTATGTTAAAAGAAGACAATAAAAAAGCAAACAAGGTTTTGTTTAATTAAAAAGTTTTAGCATAAAACTATAATACTCCATTAAAAGCGGCCTGGCCCTGGGGCAAACTACATTTTCAACTCAAATACTATAAAAGAAACTCGTTTTATTGCATTTGAAATAAAAAACATTCTTTTTTGCATATTTTTTGGAAATTTTCGATAAATGGTCCCTCCTGATAGTGGTAAATCAATTTGTTTTATGATGGTACGAACGCTCCGAATTGAGGGTCCGATTAGTAAGTCATAAGATTTATATATAAATCATTAATGGGAAAAATAATACGACATCAAAGTGGCACATACAAATTTGATAAAAAAAAAAAATGAGATCTACGAAACATTTCTTAGCGCACTTTACAGTATATTTGAGGTGTTTCTTCTGTGGGAATTAATTTTTCACTGAAGCATATTTTTGTTCGGCATAAGGCATACTTGTATTAAAATTCAATGTCTTACGTCTTCTTACAAGACATTTTGATTGGTTTAATATTCAAGTAAATAGTTCAAATGATAAGGAAAGGGAATTACTTTTTTATGGACATAAAGTAATATTTTGGAAAAAATATAAGGTTGCTTAGTAGCAGGTGAGGAAAATTGTGAATCAAAATTTAATCCCCACCAATAAATATCTAAAAAATATTCCCTCAAGTCAAAGATGTATAATTTTATGTATGTTGAAATGAAAATCAAAATAACGTATATTACTAACACTTTTCTACGACTGTAAACAAAAAAAATTCACTCAA
This sequence comes from Sarcophaga caerulescens, assembly GCA_927399465.1. Classification (NCBI taxonomy): domain Eukaryota; kingdom Metazoa; phylum Arthropoda; class Insecta; order Diptera; family Sarcophagidae; genus Sarcophaga; species Sarcophaga caerulescens. The sequence goes on along the minus strand of OV656867.1, from coordinate 68,875,456 downwards.
CTTATTTTCTCATTCTCTTACTCACTAAACACAACCAAAAAATTTTTGGTAACCCCTGTAAGAATAAACAAGAACAATGCAATTATATTTACATACGTCATTAAAAGAGCATGATGTTGATCAGTGGTGTTGTCGAGCCGGAACGCTCCGGAACGTTGTTCCGGTACTTTCTTTTTGGACGGGAACGCGTTCCGGAACTAAAGATGATTTCTGATAACGAAATGATAAAAATGATAAAATTAAAAAGAAATGCTGATTTTTTTTCTACTTTTTGGCGAATTTTTATATGTATTTTTATAAACAAGGGTTTGAACCGAACCCGAACCGGAACAAAAACCGGAATGAACCGGCTTGTTTTTCCGAATCGTGAACCGGAGTCCAGAACGTTTTTTTCTGCTGAACCGGAACTCGACCCGAACCGAAAGAAATACCTACCCAGGATCGGCCCTGTCTATATAATTATATATACGCGTTCCGGTAAGAAAAAAGTTAGCACAACATGATGTTGATGAACTTTGAACAGGTCTTTCTCCAGTTTTAAGAAAACTAACAACAACAACTGCATTGCGTAAAATTGTTTGTGTTGTACATGAAAAAGAAAACAAAATAACACCTGAACATCATTATTACGATTTTACAACACAGTTATCATAACTTATGATAGAGAAATCCATTATGACGTTAATTATTGTTAATGAAGATGCGTAATACAAAACAGAAATCAAAAAACCCACAGAGTACATGTGCAAATAGTTATAAAGGGTAATTTTTTAGCTATTATCTTTTTGGTAACACTGGTTTAAACAGCTCACGCATGTTTCGTGTTTTGTTTCACTGTCAAACATCTTCAGTTTGGTCTATAATTTAACCATGAATCGTCTTACAAACGAACAACGCTTGCAAATCATTGAATTTTATTATCAAAATGGGCTCTTGGAAAGTTGGCCGAAGATCCACTTCTTTATCGAAAAATTGTGTTCAGCGACGAAGCTCATTTTTGACTCAATGGATACGTAAATAAGCAGAATTGTCGATTTTGCAGTGAAGATCAGCCAGAAGCATTGCAAAAGCTACCAATGCATCCAGAAAAAGTCACAGTTTGGTGCGGTTAATGGGCTGGTGGCATCATTGGACCGTACTTCTTCAAAGATGCTGCGAATCGTAACGCGTTTAGATTATTTTTTGTGGGGCTATGTTAAAGCTCATGTTTATACAGACAAGCCCGCTTCAATTGACGCATTGGAAGACAACATTGAAGCATTTTTTCGTAACATACCGGCCGAAATATTGGAAAGAGTATTCCAAAATTGGACTAAGCGGATGGACCATTTGAGGCGCAGTCGCGGTCAACATTTGCATGAAATAACCTTCAAACATTAAATTATATGGACCGTACTATCGATTCAAATAAAGATTTCATGCATTTTTCTGAATTTTATGTGTTTTTGTTTGAAAATGTTTCCTATAGCTCTTAAAAAATCACCCTGTAGTAAGAAGGAGGCCATTTTCACATTTGTCTTGTAAGTACTTAAATAGTACAAAAGGACTTTCTAATTTAAAGTTACATTAACAGTTTACATATGAAATTGTAAAAAAACGTACGAAAATTTGCGAAGCATCTTAATATCAAGAAAAAGAGTATTAAGTATTCTCTCTCTCCCACACTAAATATTCTACCCACTTATGTACGAAAGTTTAGGAAACAGGTAACCAGCGTTGCCATTTGCCAAGTTTTCCCTTTTTTCCAAGTTTTTTGAGATACGGAAAAGTTTTCATAAAATTTGTTTTCTAACAAAACAAGTTTTTTCGACAAAATTCAATTAATTTTTTTTTCAATAAATTCAATAATAATAACACGAAATATTTACATTTTTAAATAAAATATTGAGTATTTTATTAGTGCCGGGTAAAAGTAGCAAAGAAACACCAACAGAGGGCATCGTGTTCCGGTATTTCCTTTAAACATTTTGATACTTTTGTAGAAAACAAGTTTTTTTTCCCAGAAATAAAAGGTTTTTTAAAAAAGATTTCTGGCAACGCTGCAGGTAACACAGTTCACACACTCAGTTTGAGCAGTGGTTACCATTTCATAGCACAATTGTAATGAGAGAATTTACACACATTGCTTATTCTCTTTTAATTAGTTGTCGATCAGAGTGCGACAAGTATACGTCTTATTGAGTGTTATAACATTTTTTGTTTCAGGTTACACTCAAAAAATTATTTATGTTATAAAATACTTTAAATGATGATGACAAAAGACAGAAAAAATGAATTTTATTTGTAACACTTTAAAAAAAATATTATGTTAAAAGAAGACAATAAAAAATCAAATAAAAGATTTTTTTCGAAAATTTTTTTTTGTATTTACGATGATCCGTTATTATCTTATCAGTGTAGATCAGTTTCTTTTACGAATTAAGGGTCCAATTATCAGGACATAAGATATGATCACATATTGTGATGTTTTTGTATGACAGGCTATTTCACTTGCTTGTCTTTTTATTACACTCAATTTTGTTTGTGTTTTCCATGCAAACAGACAAGCAAGTGAAATAGCCAGTCTTACAAAAACATCGCAATAAGATATAATACGTATATCAAGGTGGCACATAGAGATCCAATAAGAAAGTGAGTAAAATATCAGTCTAATGCATTGGTATTGTAGTCTACGAAACATTTCCCAAAGCACTTTACAGTATATTTGGGGGCCTTATCCTGATAGAGCACGAATGTTGGTGAACGGTGTTGAATCGCAGCTTCTTGGCGGCCAATTGAGATTACCATTTCGTCTAATTAAATAGCCATCAAACGTTTGACGCAATAAATTTATTGTGGCATGAGATGTTTGGCAAGTTGGGCGATCCTGTTGAAACCAAACATCGTTCACATCAATACCATAAAGAGCAGGTGCAAAAAATCGGTTATTATGGTGCGCTAGGTGTCTCCTTTGACCGTAATGGTTGCGTCGTCCTCATTTTCAATGAAATCTGAGCCAATGATGCCTCTGCTCCACCAAACAGTCACTCGGAATGGGTGCAATGGCTTCTGTAGGACCACGTGTGTGTTTTCTGAGCCCCAAATACGGCAATTTTGCTTATTAATGTACCCATCAAGATGAAAATAAGCTTCATCCGAAAAGATTTTTTTACCATCATCGTGCAGTTTCTCGTTGGCCCAAAAATTCCAACGTTACTCACCAAATACATTACGTTCAGTGGAGAGAATATAATGATTTTTTTAACAGAATATGGTTCAAATTTAAATGCGATTATCCAATTTTTTTCGGTTTCATACGGCAGAAGGACATGCTTGTATTTCACTCTCCTATCCATCCTACTAAATTCTAAAAATTAAGGGAAAGTTTGTGATCGATTTACTACTGGTGGATTACAGCATTCGTTGTATTCTTCCTCTGTATGCTTATGAATAGTGAGGGCTAAATATGGTTTGGTAGCTGAGAATATCAAACTGTGTTGACATTACTCTTCAGTAGGAAAGTCATCATGAATTGTTTGAAGCCAGAGCAACGCTTTGTAAAGATTAAAAAAAAACAACTGCTCGCGACGTTCATAGAGAACTTCCTACATTTTACGATCAACATATCGAGCCATAACCGCAAAAATATCTCAAGCGACAAAAACGAAATTTTACAGGGGAAGCTCTTTATTATTTATTTCCTGTGCAAATTAAGTTAGAAAGTTAAACTTTTTTTTGTTATAAATTCATAACGGTACAGAGTGTGACCCTGAAATTTTTATAGATGATGCAAATGATGACAATGAATTTATTTATTACAAAAAACGATGTATGAAAAATATGTCGCTTGAGATATTTTTGCGGTTATGGCTCGATATGTAAGTGGCCTAGGGTGTAAGCAATTCCTGCAGTTATTATTTGTTTTCGCTCTAATTTTGCATTTTTCGATTCAAAATCTATCAAAAATACAATGAAGAAGAGAATATTGCTGCTGTAACACATAGTCTTGCAGAAGACCACGAGATATATTTGCTGACCTTGGTACGTCTTTGAAAATCTTACGAGAAAACTCTAACGTAAGGATCTTAGCTTACTTACCTGTAATAAAATAGCCCGTACCAGAACTGAAGCCAGCTAACCATCGTTCGCGAAGCATTTTTGCTGATGACACAACATTTGGATCTGTAAGAAGAAAAACAAACAAAGAACTGTGTTTAATGATGAGGCTTATTAGTTATTCTAGGCATTAGACCTTAAAGTTCTGCTTTTATAGTGTAGATAGTGGTTGACGAAGTCGCCGTAGTCTAGTAGGCAGTGTGTTGTCTTATTAGACTGAAGGCCCGAGTTCGGATCCCAGGTCAGACATCAAAACGGTAATATGAAAATATTTCTTCTGCGACTTCCTCTCAGCAGATTTCTGGCAAAAACTCTGAGAGTAAATAAAATTGCCATGAAAAGCTTCTCAAAAAACTGTCGTTCAGAGTCGACTTTAAACTGTAGGTCCCGCCACTTGTGTATAAAATTAACGCACACAACATAAGTGGTGTGAGAAGCTAGGTCGTAATCCTGACTGAAGGGTTGTAATGACCAATTATGTATGTATGTAGTGGTTATCAATTACAAAAAATAGTTCTTCGGCGTCTGCCTCTCAGCAGATTTCTAGCAACTTAACGCTGAGAGTAAAATCAAATTGATTTACACTGATACAAATTAACAGACACAACATGAGTGATGTGAGAAGTTAGGTTGTAATCCTAACTGAAGGCTTGTAATGACCAATTATGTATGTAGGTATGTATGTCTCTACTTGAAAATATCGGCCTTCAAAAGAAGTAAAATTAAACGTTAAAACTGCAGATGCTTATGTTTTAACAACTCTCGTATATTCTATTCATTATTTACATGTCAATTTTATACTGATAAATAGTCAGACGACGACCATCGAGTGTCGAAATTTATGATGTCGTTATTCGTATTACTTGTACAGTTGCAGTTGGCATCCGAAAAGATGATTATGTTGTCAAAATCGATGTCTTCATGTAGTTTCTCGTTGGCCCATCTAGTGAAGCGAAAACGAAGCGGATGGTCATACGGCTTCAACTCTTGAACCAATTGAACTTTGTAAGGCGTCATACCGAAATCTTTTCGCAAAATTCGACGTAAACTGGTGCGTGAAATGTTCAATTCTTGAGAACGGTGACGAATTCATATTGATGGACGCACACTCTCAGTCACAGCTTCGATATTTTCGGGTACGAGCACGCTCACATTTTGGCGCATCAACAATTAAACCAGTTTCAGGAACTTTAGTAACAAACCTGCGACCAAATTTTGTACGACATTTTCGTGCAATTTCCAATTGTCAAATCAATCCTAACGTTTCTCAAGCGTAAATCGATTCATTACGTTCAGTGGAGATAATTTACTGAATTTTGTGACAGAATCGAATGACATTTGCCAGATGCGAACCAATAACTGATGGTTCAAATTTAAACCGATAGATGGCCCACCCGATATAAAGCAGAAATTTATCTTTAGTTTGGTATCCAACAAAGGTCTTGAAATGTTTAGATCCCTAAAACTAAACTTAAACAAACACTAGTTTTCTATTGTTTTTTTTATTTTATTAGTACACTAGAGCCCCGACATGCGTCGTTAATGGGGACCGGAGAATTGCGACGCAAATCGAAACAACTTTTTCTATACAAATGCATCGAAATTTAATTTATTGGGACCAAGAATTCCAACGAAAGCAAAATTAATGAATAATGAAAACATTTTTCATTATTTTATTTAGTTCAACAAATGTTTTTTAATTATTATAAAGAAATAACAAAACAGTAAACAGTAGTTGCAAGAATTTTAAAATACAAAAAAAAAATTTAAATATGTACCACAATACAAATACTAAAATGGTAGTACTCAATGCTGCAAGAAAAAAATTAAACGTATGTAGCGTCACAAATCGAAATTTAAACGACGCAAGTTGGGATTCAAACGACGCAAATCGAATCGACTCTAATCGTGGACGAAACGACTGAAATATAATCGACGCGAATTGAAATTGCAACAACGAGTTTTGAGTTTTGTCAATTTTTAAAAAGCGACGCAAATCGAAACGACGCAAATCGGGTCGACGCAAGTCGGGGCTCTAGTGTACATATTTACACCGGAAACGGTGTAATTAATTTTTTTTCTTCAATACACTGACAATATTTTTCTTCTTTTTAATTCCTCTTATCTTTTTTAAGAGTCTGACTGGCTGGAATCTTTTTCAATTTAACTTTATTTCGTTTGTGTTTCTGTTTTTCTCGTCGTGTTTCTTTCTTAAATGGAACGACGCCATTTTTATTTGAACATTCGTTTTACTTTTAATAGCTTAAAGGATACACTTTTCATATGTGAGTGTGAGTGTGTGTGATGAGTTTATAGTTGCGAGTAGTAAAAATTGTAACTGTTAATTGCAGATGTTCTCAATTACAAGCATTGATAAGCGACTAAATGGCGCTTCTTAAGCATCTTAAGGCTTAAGAATATCAAAAATTAATGCAAAACACACAAACAGAAAGAAAAAACAAGAGATCACAGGAATGCTTCTCAAGTGTTTCGAAAACACTGTGGGTGGTACTTAAAAACACAAATACACTCACACTTATGTAGCTTGCATTGCATACTTTTAGGTTAGACATCCCTTTCCCTTAAAGACTTACATTTTATGAGATTTTCCTTATTTTGTTGTTGAATCGTATTCCTCAAACTCGCTTTTCTTTGTTGATAATTGTGCATTAATTGTACCAAATGTTTGCTTGGCTGACTGCTATCAATGTGTCCTCCTTGTATCATTGGTTTAATGGTCGCATACATTTCATTTTATTGTTTTCATTTTTCCCATCCACATAAAGATTTCATATCTGCTTTTTGGAGTCATTTTCCATTTTATATTTCTGCTCTAATTATTTGCCTTCAATTGGTTTAAGGACTGTAATTAATTTCATTCTGAAAATGGCTCCACCATATGAATGGCGTCACCATTTGCCATGGCATCGTATAAATATGGGAACGAAAAAGAATAAATTTCATGCACAATTTTTATATCCTGCAGTTTTATGGCATCTTTTGTGATATTTTGATTAGTAAATTAGGCCATAAATTAGAAAATCATATGGAACTGAAGAACTCGGCATTTTAATTTCTGTTTTTATGTGCTAAGTGAGTTAAATATGAAATATTTAAGAAATTCTTAAAGACACAAAGTCTCAAGAATTGTTTACAATAGATTTTATTTTGAAGTATGTAGGCAGGTATGTTGGATGTGAAGATAGAATGCTTTACGACATATACCTTAGCCGTGCTAGTTGTGCGCTCATCATTTGGTGTATCAACTATAGGAAGTCTGGATTTTGTTATTTAGTCTGTACTTTGTTGTTCGAATTATACCTGTTACCCAAGAAGATTTCCTTTCACAAAATGGACAATGTGGTATCACCATTCAACTCGAACAGTGTTGTTTTCGCTGACTTTTTTGCGGAGCTCTTCTTTTCTTCCTACCTCATCCGCCATGACTCTGATTAAAGGTTTTTGTGTTAGATCAGGGTTAGGGTCTTGAACTATTTGTGATGGCCCGAGAATAATTTTCTTGTTCTTTCACCATGAGACCGTACTTTACAACAACGTATGAGGTGGTTGTAGAACCCAGTTCCTTTGGAACCTCCTCGACTTCACTTAATATATTTGCTTTCTGTTTGAGAGCTTAGAGATGCTCGCACTGACTTCATCAATCATTTTGGTGACATCGTTAGCAGAAATTATTTTAATTTTAGTCTGTGGATTGATGAAGACGATACGTGGCTCGAGAGTAAATCAACACAGTTTGCCGGAACTTAGTTTATGGCTCCCTTCACCGTAACTTTGAATTTTTGTTGTTGTTTTTTTTTTAATTTTTTTTTGCGAAACAGCCTTGTAGATGGCGTTAGTTCGCAGAAACTCTTAGACTGATTGTCTTGGTGATCCAGGAGTTCGTTTAATTCCATTTTCAATCTATGGCAGGAGAAGGAATATTCTCAGCTCCATCCATTATCTGCCACCTGAGGACGCGTTTTCTAGAAGACCTTCACAACCCCCGATCCGCCACCCTTAAATCATAATCTAGTTTTCAGAAAAGAGTTGAGTTCACTAATGTAATGTAGGCTTCCCTAAGTATGGCAACTAAAGCCTTGACAATTCAAACACAAAAGAACTTGATCATGAAGGTATCAGTGCGCACCGGTCAATCTATTAAGATAGTTTTACCCAAAAAAATGATTTTCTGTCTTTCGCAAGCGGTGAAATCAGGGAAAATGGAGTCTGATACTCTATGATGATGGCACGACATCACCAACAACAATTATCTTCAGAAACTTCTCTAAACTGGAGAAATAACTGTATCAACCACGAACAGAGTACAACGAAGACGAAAATCTATGGGCTCAGGTTAAGAAAATCGATTCTTGTGTATCTACTTTACAATAGAGAGTAAGGGCCGACAATATTTAAACACATTGAATTAGGCAAGTGCCTCTTAAAGACCAATCAACCATGATTACCTCACAAATAGCAAGTGAGTGCCTGCGTTGGTGTCATAGACAAAAGGGCTATTAGGGTATTTAGGATCCGGAGTAGCTGGCAAAATAATTGGCAAATGCGGCCCTAATTGATCATGAGCCATTCTGTAGACATACAAGAAGCCATAGGATGTATTGGGGGAATAGTAAATTTGCGGCTTACTGGCATATTTGCGTTTGCCAGCGTCAGGCCATACGATTTCTATTCGCAAATAGCAAAATCCTGGATAAGCTGCTTTCGTTTAGGGGAGCATTAACATTCTAACGTTCAAAATTACTGGCACCTAGCAATACTATCTGGAGGAAGCTATTGAACGTTGGAAAAATTCTGCCTTAATCGTATTGCCTCAATAGTATTCCCCTAATATCCTAATACTCTGCAATAGGAACATTCTTATGTTTAAAATGATTGGAACTACCAATACTATCTGGAGGAAAGTATTGAACCTTAAGAATATTGTCCCTTCAATAGTAGTTCCCTAATACACCCAATACAGTACTTTCAGTGCAATTGAACAGATCGAGCACTTACTTTCCCAGTCCTAAGTAATCCTTACTCTCTATACGTATACCATTGACCAAACCAAACTGTGTGCTACGTTACTTGTGATAGACAAAAAGGAAAACGAAATGATTTTTCCTTATAAGATCTGTACACCTAATAAATCTTGGTCATTACACAGCTGTAATCCTAAAAAAAACCACGTATGATTTTCAATTTTATTACCTTTTAAAACCACATACTCTACGGCATTTTATAAGGAACCTTCAAATAACAGTTAAAGATAACGTTTCTTTCATGTCTGTCCCTCTGAAATTATGATGGATTTGTGGATCAATTCAGCAGTTACTATTGGGTCACACCTAAAACCCAACAAAAAACCACAAAACAGAAGAAGAAATGAATCGAAATGCAATGTAATGATGATAATAATTGGCCCATTACGATGACAATCGCATACAAGAGATGAGCTCATGGCTCATGTGTCCATCCAATAACACATTACCGTGTCTGTATCACCACATTGTGAATGTGGTGGCAGGCAGCATTGTGTTGTGGCAATTTTCCATTGCGATACCTTTTTTAGATCGATTATGATTGATGTTTCGTGTATTTATGTTGCATATTAAAAAAAATACACGAAACTGACTGACATACATACACATGTGCCATATTCACATATGTACATTCACACAAATGTACAGAGACAGACAGAAAGACAGGACAGACAGACAGAAATCATCAAAATATGTATGTTTTCTTGTGATAGAAATTGAGTTGTAATGATGTACGACTTAATTTCTTTCTTTCAACATGTGGCATAAAAAACGAAAAACATAAATCCCATAAGATATTTTTCTTTTAAACAGGATTTGTTTGTTTTTTTTTTTTTGTGTTTGAAAATATCCTTTTGGTACGTGTTCGTATATTAATGCAAGGATTTGCCTGTGTGTGTGTGTTTGAGTATAAATTACGTATGTAAAGAGGCGACAAATTAAAATGCAAATACAAGATGAATCGTTTTTATTTTCCCAAATGAGGCTGAATTCCATACGACACAAACCATTAAAATGGGAGTGAAAATAATTATGAGACGAATAATGACAGGAGGGAGTTATTTTTTGTAATGTATTCCAATGCTTGTCCTTCTCTCTTTCTGTCTATATTTGTGGGCTGCAGAAAAACTGAATAATTTTTGTGTAAAATGTATAGAAAGAGGCGTTATTTGACACGTGATCTTATTAATTTGATGGAATTGTTGGCATTTATTTCACAATTTATTCCTGTTTTCTTTATTTTTAATAACAAGCACATGGAAATACGTGTGTTAGTAATAAGGCTGTGGTATAAGTGAGTGTTGAATCTCACATTTTTTGTGGACAGAAAGGACAACGAAGTCGAAATATTGCAATACTTGCCGCAGTTAAGACATGTCACTGTATGATTGGAAAAAGATCTGAATATGGAAACCACCGGGCTATGGAATTTTCAAGAACGCTGTCTTGACGACGAGAAACAAATAAAATGGTTTGCATAACCTCATAGTGCTGATTACGAATAGGATCAAAGAAGCATTCATTTTTTCATCTACGAATGAATTCATTATTTTTAGAGTTACAGCTCAACGTTACTTATTGGTATGGAAAATAACTTTTTGAAGTTGCCGTAGCCTATTAGGTAGTATCTTAGCTTATTAGACATGAGACCAAGGTTTAAACCCCAGGTCAGACATCTTCAACAAAACGAAGTACAAAAAAAAAAAAAGAATATTTCTTCGGCAACTTCCTCTCAGCTGATTTCTGGTAAAAACTCTCGAGAATAAAATAAAAATTGCCCTTGAAAAGTTGCTCAAAAATCCAGCGTTTGCAGTCGATTTTAAACTGTGGGTCCCGCCACTCATGTATAAAATTAACACACACAACATAAGTGGTGTGAGAAACTAGGTCGTAATCCTGACTGAAGAGTTGTAATGACCAATTATGTATGTATGTATGTAAGCTTTTTTAAAGCCATGCCTTGGAAATTCAGAATATTTCTCAGGCAGCAGTGTCACAGAATATACACAGAATGGAAAGCAGTGACGTTTGACAAACTCTCATAACATAATTTTACTAAAATATTTAGAGGGAGAAAAAAATGAATTATAAGTTTTGCAAAGCAAATGTGTTAGAAGCAACAGATATACAGACTGAAAACTGGCGGAAAAGTTGAAAAATTAAATGTAAACTAACATTGATTTTGTGTTAAAAAAGAGAAAATTTGGGATATTTTTTAATTTCTTCAATGAAAAGTTAAAAGATTCTTAAATATTTAATTATTAATCGAAATGTATGTGGTCTTTGGTCGCAATGAATATAATTTCTTGTGCAAAAGGTAAGTAAGAAACTAAATATATCAAGATCAAATAAGACATACTGCTCATAAAATTTTTTTCTTGCAGAACTTTGTGTATATTACTAGTATTTATTAATTTCTTGAATGAAAACATTAAAATTCGGCAATTTTTTTATTATTAATCGAACTCTTAGCAAATTCTCTTCACAATGAAATAAGTTCCGTGTGTAAAAGATAAGTAAAAAGAAAAATATAACGAAATATATACTCATAACTTTTTGTTTCAGGAGTTTGTGAATATACCTCTCAATTGGTTAAATACTAAGTTATTGACAATCGATGAAAGGTGTCACCAAATACATTAGTTCCGTATTATGTTTCCCCAATACAACAGTTCATTTCATTTCAAAACTATTCTATTATTCTACAAAAATATCATCAGATTCTAACAAAATAGAAAATAAAAACCCACCCTAAAATTTAACAAACATAAATAAACAAAAAAGAAAGAATCAGACAGGGACAGAAATACTTGTTGGTAATATTTGCTGTCCCTTTCACAAAATTTTTGTAAACGTCAAACTTTCGTTTCCCTTCTGTGTATATTCTGTGGCAGTGTATTCGTTATTTCTGCTGACACTATCCATGATTTCTTTCCTTAAAAAAGGTTTTAGATTTCACAGTCACATCAAATATACGTTTTTTGGTCGCTGATGGTAGTAGCCGGCGCCTCCGTAGTTTTTGAAACCGTTTAAATGCCCCTTTTGCTGCTTGAATCGTTTACTCGCGTGGGTTTGTTTTATTGTCATTTATTTCGCAGTGGTAGTATTCAGCGCATATTTATAAGTAATTCAATTTGTTTTGTATTCAGTTTTGCTTCGTGGAAATCATTGCAATATGATCAGCATAAGATTGGATGCCAGAGAATGCAGTTGTTGGAAGTCGAATCTACACTCGTTGGTCGATTTTTCCAGAAACATGACAAGAATACATCCGTATCGGACACTCTATAATGAAATGCAATGTAAGAACGAATTTGTCCAGGATGCCTTTCACTAAATGTGTAGTTCAGATACTTTGATGTTCTGGACAAATGTTTTTCGAATCTTAATGGCGGTTTAAGAATGCCATTAAGGCATGCTTAAACACTAAAGACTGATGCAACACCTAAAATAGTTGAATGTATGTGGAAGTAGTTGAAGTCCCCGATTACAAATACAATCTCAGCTTCGAATACATTAAAGAAATTGTTTAAAAAATTAAGTAGCATCATTCCTGCTCCAAATATCCATTTCAAAGCCACAAAGAGAGGCCATAGGAAGCCCAGTCAGGTAAGCTGGGTCGTCTTTTCGGTAATAATAGGACAGAATCTGCAAAATTCTTCATACATACATAATTGGTCACAACATTGGTGAATTACGACCTAGCTTCTCACACCAATTATGTTGTGTGTGTGTTAATTTTTAGACATGAGTGTAGGGACCCAACAATTCAAAGTCTACTCCGAACGACAAAGAAGTTATTCATGGCAATTTTATTTAGCCAAAGAGTTTTTGAAAGAAATCTGTTGAGAGTAAGTCGCCGAAGAAATATTGTTTTTCATATTTCGTTTTGTTAGAGATGTCTGACCTGTGGTTTGAACCGTGGCCTTACGTCTGATAAGCCAGCATACTACCTACTAGACTACGGCGACTTCTTTCTTCTTACCAATACAACAACTCAAAATATTGTTACGTTTTTACCTTTTAAAAAAGTTAAAAATATGAGTTCGTAGATTGCAAATAAAATAAAAATAAATATGTGTTTAATTTAAAGTCAATTCTTTATTATCTGCACAACTTTTGTGCCACTGTTCGAACTTATTCCACGTATACAATGATAACTTTTACAATATGTGCTTATTCGTGATATTTCTCTGCTTACAACCTTTTTTTTAAGCAACAACACTTGTTAGTTATTCTTCTTTGCTCACAACCTTTTTGTTAGCACGACACTAACAACTGTTTTCTTCACGCAACTTGTCTGCACACAAGTCTTACTGAATTATAACTCGATCTCGTATCTTCACACACCACTGATTGAATTCTCACTCAATTCAACGCGACGTCGTCACACGACTAACTTAACTCGAACTCCGAGAATCACGTATCTTCATACACGATTGACTGAATTCTAACTGAATCCTCGTTGCTCGCTTTATCTTGCCTTTTATATCACTGCATCAACAGTGTGATGAATGTTCGCCTTCGGGAACAATCCAAAAATGTAAACATCTCATCATTGTTGTTCGTGTATCCTGTTTACTTTCGTCCAGGCAGAATTGTTGTTGTTTTGTTTATTTGTCTTTCCGCTATATTTTTTTATACACGGACGTTGTTGCTATATTTTTGTTTATTCATCGATCTTGTAAACAAGCCCGTTGTTTTTGTTGCTATATGTTTACTTATTCGTTGATCACGTGATCAAGTCCATTGTTTTGTTTTTGGAGCTTTTGTTTATCATTTTATACATGATCAAGTCCATTGTGTTGTTTTTGGAGCTTTTTTTTATTATTTTAATAACACCATTTCCATTTTCGTAACAATATATAATCATTAACTGACTTGTTTCTAAACAATGACAGATGGGCACTCAATTATGTTAGAACTTGTAGAAGCATCATCTGTTCACCTGGAAAAATAAGAAAAAATGGATATGCATTGTGACAGCTCACTGCCTCACTTTTTTTTGATTCTTTTGCTTTATAAACTAATTAGAGTGAATTGTCTTTTGACTACAGTTGGTGACAGACAATTTCGGATAATTTTAAAGAAACAAATGTGATTAAAACCCAATGCCATACAATGTATCATATATGTACATGGTCTTCACTGTTTAATTTTTTAAATAATAAAGTGAACTTGGCTATAAATTTTCTTGAAATTTTTCTTAATATTTTAAATCTTTTTCTTTTTAATTTTAAATCACTTTGACGTTCCTTTAATTACTATCCATCATATTCTTAAAGAAAAAAAAAAAGAATTTGCTTTTAATTCTTATTAAATATTCAAGGTTTTTCCAATATTTTAATAACGCAACGAGCAAATACGAGTAAGTATTTTGAAAGCTTTTGACTATGGACGCCATTTGTAATTAAACAATTTCGACTGGCAAAGAAGAAAACGTTTCCGCTTCCTTGCATCATTGCGTCATGGCCGCTAAACTTAAACCACAAAAAAAAGAGACGGATACAAACAAAGTATGGAAGTTTTCATTAAAAACAAAAATTGTTCATTCATTCGTTCGTCCATTCATTCGTTTGTTTGTTGGTGCGTCGTTTGTGCGTTATTAGAAAATTAATTAGAATTTGTTTTGATATCAAAACTTTTTCCTTTGGTCACACCATTCATCCTTATCTATCTGTTTTTGGATAGTATAACCACCAGTTGGGATTTTCCAAATTAAAGGAAATATTTTTGGACCAGCAAACGAGACACACACACATACAGTTAAATTCATTATGCAAATCTGAGAGAGAGAGAGAGAGAGAGAGAGCAATGTTCTTCCGTTGATACTTCTTTAAGTAAATTTTCCTTTTTAAGAAAGAAAATAAAATGAAAAAATATTGTTTTTAATTTCATTTTCTTGCTTTACGCGCTTTTCCTTTTCATATTTGAAGTGTTTGAATATGAAATAAATTTGGGTTGTAGAAATAGGGAGGAAGAAGGCCTCAAGATTTAGAGGGAGAACTTTATAAGAGGACTAGTCATGGAAAACAAAAGAAAAAAGATTTAGAATTAAAGAATTTTCTTTTTTTTGTCTTTGTTTCATTGAAATAATTGTTAAAGAATTGAAAGCCATTCTTTTTTTTTTTTTTTTGTTGTAAATATTGTGTTTACTTTAAGCAGAATTTTAATTAAATTTTTGATTGTTGATGATGATTGTTTTAGTTTCAATTCAATTTTTTTATGTTTTTCCAAAAATACAATATCAGAACCCTTTTCTTTCTTTTATGCTTTTTTATTATTTTCTTTTTTCTCTCACTTTTGTTTGTGTGCAGCATGAATTTTAAATTTTTGTGTTGATTTGAAGTGTCTAAATTGAAGTGATTCGTTTTAAAGTGATTGTACACAGTCATTGAGTACGGTAAGTTGTGCCTAAACTTGCAGGAAAGACTTGTACTGCCAGATTTTATTAGAAATGCTACAATAGGTTAAAAATTTGTTTGACAAACCAAATGGTTTTTGGCTTCCCTTCCCAAATTTTTTATGCTGACTTTAAAAGAACTTACATAACATACATACATACATAATTGGTCATAACAACCCTTCAGACAGGCTTACGACCTAGCTTCTCACACCACTTATGTTGTGTGCGTTAATTTTATACATGAGTGGCGGGACCTACAGTTTAAAGTCGACTCCAAACGACAGTTTTTTGAGAAGCTTTTCATGGCAATTCTATTTACTCTCAGAGTTTTTGCTAGAAATCTGCTGAGAGGAAGTCGCCGAAGAAATTTTTCGTTTTGATGTCTGGCCTGGGATTCGAACTCGGGCCTTCAGTCTAATAAGCCAACACACTACCTACTAGAGTACGGCGACTTCTAACTTACATAACATACTGTCACGAAAATTAAAAATCTAGATACTGGTGTTTTGCTTTTACATCGCTTAACATTAAAATTATAAACAAAAGCTACAAAAACAAAACAGTGCAGTAAACAAACCTGTCTACAAATGATCGTACTGCTTAATATAACAACAAACACCAGCATAAAAAAATGGTAAACAAGTAAACAAAAAAATACACCAACAACACTACAATAATAGAACGTTCGCCTTCAACAACATTCATCAGATTGTTTACCTTGCCATATAAAAGGCAAGGCAAAGCAGAGGACTGAGTCAGTGAAGTTCAGTCAGTCTTGTGTGAAGACGCTGTGCGTTTCAAGAGAGTAATGGTGGTTTGAAGAAGATCACCGTTACAAAGATCTGTCGAATAATTGTCTAGAATAGTTATTCAATTGTTGTTGTTTACATCAAGTTGTGAACAGTGGCACACAGAATTGAGCGAATAATAAAGAGTTTTAATTAAAACCAACACAAATTTTTTATTTTATTTGCAATCTACGAGCTGATATTTTAAACGTTTTTAAAAGGTAAAAACGTAACAATACATACATAATTGGTCATTACAACCCTTCAGTTAGGATTACGACCTAGCTTCTCACACCATTTATGTAGTGTGTGTTAATTTTATACATGAGCGGCGGGGCCTACAGTTTAAAGTCGACTCCGAACGATAGATTTTTGAGAAACTTTTTATGGCAATTTTATTTACACTCAGAGTTCTTGCCAGAAATCTAATGAGAGGCAGTCGTCGAAGAAATATTTTTTTATATTTCGTTCTGTTGGAAATGTCTGACATGGGGTTTGAACCGTGGCCTCACGTCTAATAAGCCAACACACTACCTAATAGACTACGGCGACTACAAAAGAACTTGGGTTTGTAATTTCCAGAATTGAAATTCTCACTATTTAGGGTATTTGTTTAGCTGCCTGGGAACTATCGAGAACAATAACTATGATTTGTTAGCTGAGAGTATCAAACTCTTAACATTCCTATATTTTGCTAAATCACCAGAGACGACCATAGATAAGAACGTATGTTCGCTGAATGGGCTCTGGACTATTTGGCAACTGCTTCTAATCTTCATTGAAAAATCATCTCCAGCAATGAGACCCATTTCTGGATGAATCGGTACAAAATTTTTCGCATTTAGAACGATACCAATCCACAAGAGATCCAAGAGCATTCAATGCTTCAGGAAAAAATCAGTGCTTGATGTGGATTTTAGGCTAGCGGCTTTATTCCTTTAAATAGGCCAATACTATCAACAGCGAGCACTATAGCCTGTTGATGTGTGGTCTGGCCACCAACAACTTTTCTTTAAGAAAACATTAATGCTCCACGAGTTCCAAGAATGTGTTTCGATTATTTATTTCCATTCTCTTGGAATTTATAATGGAAAATCGCCATTCTAAATAACTGTTCCCTGAGTCTACAGTGTCCTATAAAATATTATTCCCATGATAGTCTGATGCATGACTCAGGTCTCATCTTATTGTAGTTTCCCAATATAAGTTTCGATATCCTCAAACCCACTTTGTTTGATTGGCTATGCGTCACACAGCGCATGCCACATGAAAAATTCTGCGCAAGCGTTTTGAGGGCATGTCTTCTCACATGGAGGTGTTGTGAACTGGCCACCGAGATCGAGTGATTTGACACAACGTTAGACTTTTTCTTGTGGGGTTTTCTAAGGCACAGGTGTATGCGAATAAGTCACAAACTATAGCGGCCCTCAGATTCAACACAGTCCATGACATCGGTCAAATTCAGGCTGATTGTCCATGACACATGGAAAATTAGACATTTTGGATGCGCTTCGCTGAGAAAAGCCGTGGGAGACATTTGAACGAAGTTATATTCTGCACATAATGACATCAATAAGTCTTTCAAACGAATAAAAAATTTTTTTTTTAAATTTGTTTATAGAAAGCTTTTAAAAAGAGAGCCTATATTCACCCTTATTCTGGTTGTCGTCGTCGTCGTCGCCGTCGTCGTCGTTACCAAAAATGATGTCGATAAAATCAGAGTCGACATAACATAATATCGACGGCGTATTGACTCACAGAATACCAAATGTGTGTCGACAGTCATCTATAACTGTCAATAACGACAAACAGAATACCAATTTTAAACTGTCGACGCAAGACGACGACGACAACCAGAATAAGGGTGATTGTTTCGTCTTGATCTTCAGAACAAAACTTGCCGAAAAGTTTCGTTTATAGTGTTCTAAACACCATTCTTTATGGATGGAACTTGCAAACGCCACTCTCTCTCAAAATTTTTATCAAGTATTGTAAACGAATGGATCAACCCGATCTCCGGTTACTGTACTTGTCTCTGTCGACACGTACACGTCCTCTAACCAATTGTAAACGAAATGGTGTTTTAGAATCAGGAAATACGGCAGCATGTGGAAAATCTTTGAATGAATCTTTTTGGTCAATCTCCACAAACAGTTTTAACACACCGAATATATTTCGAGAAGACTGCAATACATTGAACATCCATACGTTATTCTACATGCAATCGAACCGCTATTAGAAAAGGTGCCGGTAATTTGATCATCGACTTTGGAAAATTCTCCAAAAAATTCAAGGCCCTCTGAACCCTGCTCCCCACGATAGAGGATAACATCGCAGGCGAAAGTCGTGGAAAATTCAGACAGCTCTACTTCTAAAGAAAGAGTTTGACTTAAACATCAACAAATTGCTCACCACTACACCCACACACCCATATATCTACTGGAAGCGTTGAGAAAAGAAAGGATATTAATATCCTGGATTTCTGAGTATTTCGAAGCTTAGAGTTCGTTGTTAAAAAAAAAGTTTTTCTTTCATCAATTAACGCGTGGTGTAATGTTGAACCGAATGTGTTTATTAAAATCCAATTTGTAGGCCAATAACTGTTTCTCTGTTTCTCATTGATGTTGTTGTCACTGTTGTTGTTGTTGTTGTTGCCATTTGCCACTTTATTGCCATATTAATTAAAATTTTAACAGCGTATCAGCGTAAATCTCCCAACTTCACCAAACTCAAATTCAATTTCAAGCACACGGGCAAGTGTAAGCCAAACTTATAAAAAATGAAGTCAAAATCAGAAGAAAAAAAACCAAAAGAAAAGAATATCTTTTACAAAAATACAAACAAACACTCAAGAAAGTAAAAAAAAAGAAAATCGAAAAATTTAAAACAAATTCCAAACGCCCAGATTGTTTTCTTTTTTTTTTTTTTTTGGTTTTTACTACTGATCCAGTTACGCGTGAGAAATTTTTAAAAGCCTTCTGTTCAGTTGTGTTTTTTGTTTTTGTTTTCTTACCTTTCGAACACGTTTCTTCTGTGATTGTTTTACGAGAGTATGAAGCCAATTTTCGGTTGGCTCATGTCTATCCAAATGGCTATTTATGATCATAAATTTTCATCAAGTCGTTTAAGAGCACCAAAGCCAAAGACATTCAATCCAATCCAATCCAATCAAATTGGATGGTTTGTTGGCCTAAAATGAAAGAAAATTTAACCGCCAAATCAAAGAATGAAGGTTAAAACACGCTTGCCATACTGATTTTAATTTTCAAAACTGTTTTCTGTCTGTTTCGGTTTATTTTATATGAACCGGGGCTATAAATTTAGCATTTAAAATGGGTGCGCAATTGTTTTAAAAGTATTTTTATTAATGGCAACGAAACAATTTTATCGTGCAAATGACTCATAAGCTTATATCGGGCATTGGAAGAAGAGGAATTAAGTTTGAAGTCTTGTAAACTAATGATTCCGTAAAAATATTAGTAAGTGCACCCCCACTATTAGGATTTTAAAATTTTGCTACAAGCTTGAGTTAACAATTTGTTAAGCGAGACGAAGATTGTAAAAAAGTACTGCAGACTACGCAGGTAGTTGTACGCATATGCTCAAATGACCTATGAACTCTCTTTCACTTCAAGTATGACATGACTTAACTCCTCATGGATGTATTGGAGCAACGGACAGAGCGCAGTAAAATTGAATTGAATTAAATTCTGGCCTGCACTGTGCAGATTTTGCAATTCTGGAAGGCTACAGAAACATCAAGATCAACTATAAATGCAGTTTCATATCATTTCAATTGGTGACCTCTAGTCTGGTGTATATAAAACGTCCGCCAAATAACTTATTTTTTTTTTTGAAAATGCTTTAAAAAAAAATATTTTCTCAAATTTCTTTTTTTATTTGAAAGTACAATCCTTCCGGTTAATAATGGAAAATAATTTCATTCAAATGGCTGCCACGGCTGGCCATGCAGTAGCCTACACGATCGGTCCAATTTTTAAGCACATTATCGATTGTGTGCAGCTGTATTTCACCAATGGCTTCACGAATATTGTCCTTTAAAGCGTCAATTGTCTCTAGCTTGTCGGCGTAACACTTATCTTTGACGGCACCCCACAAATAATAGTCCAACGGTGTCAAATCGCAGCTCCGAGGTGACCAAACGACATCAGCTCTGCGGCTGATAATGCGATCTTCAAAAACAGGGCGCAAAACATCGAGTGTAGCTACGGCTGTGTGGCACGTAGCGCCGTCCTGTTGAAATCAAATGTTGCCAATATCCTCCTCTTCAATTTTTTTGAACAAAAATTCGTTCAACATGGCCCGATAACGATCGCCATTGACTGTAACGGCCACTCCTTGCTCATTTTCGAAGAAAAATGACCCAATTATGCCTCTGGACCAAAATCCGCACCAAACAGTGACTCGTTTTGGGTGCGTCGGCTTTTCAATGTATGCGTGCGGGTTTTCTGTGCCCCAAATGCGACAATTTTGCTTGTTTACATACACGCCAAGATCAAAATGAGCTTCATCTGAAAAGATGATTTTTTTTTGCCAAAATCGGCATCTTCTGTAAGTCGATCGCAGGCCCACTTAGCGTTGTTGTTCAAGCGTATACATAACCATTTTCGTTCAGCGGAATGAATTCAACCATTAGATCAGGGTATAATTGCTACGTTTAAGCTTTATGATATTCAACGAGCATTCCAACATATATGCAGTAGAGAAGGACAACCTTATGATCGTTGATGCATGGAAAAAATATTCTATTTTGGATTGCATTACATATGCTTTAATGGCCAAAGAAAAGTTAAGGGTATCAACATTAAATTGCTGCTGGAAGCACTTTGGCCAGAATGCGTCAAGAGTGGTACCTCAATGCCCCAAGCATTGATGGAGCCTTCTGAAATTATAGCCTTGGCACACGAAATCGGAGGAGAAGGATTTCAGGACCTACAAATTGAAGATGTCGACGAATTAATGATAGATAAACCTCTAGATGATGATTGTCTAATTGAATTAATAACAGATGACGGAAAATTGAGAACCATATAAACGATAACGACGAGGAGACCGAAATATGGCAACTAACTGCTAGTTGAATTGAAGACGGTCTAACATTTGGTAAAAGTATGGTAAATCATTTCTTAAAAAATGATCCTAATATGGAACGTGCCCTGAAATTCGAACGAGATATTAATAATTGTATTGCTGGGTATAAAGAGTTGTATAAAGAACTTAAAAAACCAAAAGTTCAACTTTCTATAAAAGATTTTTTAATAAAAAAATTCGACGGCGCAAGACCTTTCGGAAAGTAGTCCGACAGTTCAAAACTCTATTATCACCATTGGATAATTTGATGGATATCTCCAGTGATGATACCGACTTTAGTCCAGTTCGTCGCAAACAATTGCGCTTGTTATCAAGCAGCGACGAATAATTATGTAGCTATGTAAATATTTTTTCTTTATTTCTATTCTAATTTTTCTGTTCTTAATTCTGGATTAAAATATTTTTGTTTACTTACATGAGTATGCAGTTTTTTGGTGACCATAAAATGTACCACAGATGAGAGTAGTTTTTTAAGAATTCAATTTAGGGCACGTTGTTATAACATTTTAAAGTGAGAAATTTGATACTGAATAGAGTAATAGAGGGTTTATGCAAAGCGTTTTTTAGACTACAAGAAATATTGCAAGACTCTGTTGAACTGATATGAATAAGAAGAGGATTGATAGTCTCTTTACTTAAAACGCACGACCATTAGAGCTTTCACAGACATGTCAACAGTCTTGGAATTCCTTTAATCGACTTCTGCAGGAACAGTGGGTCTGAGTATTAATTTTTGGTGTCGCTATAAAAAAGAATTATAAACCAAATTAAGCTTTCGTCTATCTGTTATAGTTTTTGTCATGAAGAAGTGTGTTCTCCTCCAGCTTTATAGGATATACATATGTACCTATAGTGACTTCTTCAAGCCTACAATGACAATTGGCTGCCTGAAATCAGATATACATTCAATGTTTTTCTTCAAGCCAGCATCAATGGCCCACTGGTTCTAAAAATGTGTTCTGATGATTTATTTTCATTTTCGCGGAATTTACATGTTAGACTTGAAACAAACGCCATTCTAAATAAGTGTTTGAGTCTACCGGGCCCTGTAAAAGACCGGTTACCAAACTAAGGTTTTTTCCGGATAATTTGATACAAAATTCAGATCTCCTCTTAATGTAGTTTCCGAATAAAAGTTTCGATATCCTCAAACTCACTTTGTTCGATTGAGTATCACTGTATTCACGGTAATTATTTAAAATGGCAGAATACTTAACTTCCTGAGAATAAAACTGATAACTAATGGTGTTTTCTTTTCTACAAAGAAAATGTCACCCTCTCACAAGGTGCATTAAAAAAATTTTTGACCAACCCTGTTGTAATGTCATTTATTATTTGAGAAGAACATAACACAAATATTAAAAAGGGTATGCCCTGTGTTTACCACTTATTAAGAAAATGAATGAGGAAATGCCAATTTGTTCAAAGGTGTTGCCAGATAGCTAATTTTTCGACTTCATTTTTTGCACGCTTTTTTATAACAAAAAAATATTTTAACACTGTTCTAACATTGAATGCAATTTTTTATATTGCTGACCATGTAGCTTTAATAATGTAATATTTCCTTAAGATTACTCCACAAAACAATGAAAAAATTAACTTCAAATTGGATAACAATACGAGGCGACTTTTTTTAAATTTCATCTGGTAGCCCTATAAATACACAAAAGTCATCTGCTTTACAGGGCATTATCAGCACTCTCGATTTATACAGGGCATAAAATGCAATGCCCTCCACCATTGGCAAGTGCGAATTATTTAGAATAAAACATACCACCCTTTTAGAGGGCGAAACATTTTTAAGAAACAAACGCAAAATTGCATTTTGCGTTAATAAAATGCACATTTTTTGGTAGAAAAGAAAACACCATTAGAGTGCGTGTAGCAGCAATACAATTGCAAAAGTAGTATGATTTTTAATTAAAATAACTCCTTCCTGCAAAGCGATCTTAGTTTATAAAATATTGTGTGACCATATTTATTGCTCTTAATCAAAAACACTTATCGTTTACATCGAAATGTTAAATTCAATAAAGCAGAAGTATTCCCATGTAAATATTATGATTTTTTTTCTTTTCCAATTCATTGTGTTTTTCTGGTGTTTCTTTAATTTAAAATCCAGTCAGACAGTTTGTCATTCAAAAGACAATTTTTCTAACATAAAAACTAAAACAAACAACCAAAAAAATAAAAAAAAGAGTATGAAAATGTATAAAATTTTATGCATAAGTTTTATGTATGGAAACAGTTCATAAAATGTACCCCAGTATACTAGTAAGTAACAGTGGGTTAATGTATGTAAATTCGATTCAAATTTTATGTATCGCCGTTTAAGATCTACAACAAGCAAACTTCACTCCTAACAAACACACTCTCTCTCATACATATAGACTTTTGTGGCGATGGCAAGAGGCAACATAATTTGTTCATTGCCAATGAATGGAGGAGATTTTCTTTTAAAACTAAACAAGAGTTATTGGAGAGGAGAAGAGCAAAAAAATAATTTCTCAAGATTTGGTTTGGAAAAGTAAAATTGACCAGAAATTTTCAAATCAGGGGTCATTTCACACAGACCATCTTGAGTATGAGTTTAACTGGTCATTTCATTTGTTTGTTTGTTTATGATTATGAACTATTATAACTATTGTTGTTGTTGTTGTTGTTGTTGTTAACATAAAATTTCTTAATGTTTTTGTTTTAATTTGTTTAGCAGCATTATTAAGTTATTAAAATGTCATTGACTTGATTCCGTTTCTACATATATCACCCCCCCCCCCCCCTATTCTTTGCTTGTCTTTCGACCGTTTGTTGTTGATGCCAGACACCCCTGCATTTTAATTCATTCATTAATTCTACTTTATCTGGCATAAATTAAAAACAAAAAAGAAATATATTTCAGAATTTTAAATAAAAACGAATGCATTTTTATTGTCTGTTTATATGCATAGATTACCGGCTTTGATTCTCTTTTTTTTATATGGAATATCCGTTGCAATAAAAATAAAAATAAAAAAATTTCCGCCGGTATTTCGTTTTCTTAATTATGAAAACAAATATGGGTTAATTGAGAGTGATTTTCTTCATTCTTAATTGTTTTCTTTTTGAAGAAAATATTTTAGAAAAATTTTTTGGAATGGGCTGAATATCGTATTTGAAAAACCAAAAGTTTTTTTCTTATTGGTATCTGAGGAATATGAAACAATATATCCGTCAAATGTCAGGCCATTACTCTTTTCATGACATTTTTCATGACGTTTTTAGTTCAGAGAAGTGGCTGTGCCTTATCGATGTTCCATTAGATATTGAGTTTGAACTCAGTAACTGTTACTGGTTTATTCGAACAAAAGAAGTTGTCGTAGTCTAGTAGGTACTGTGTTGGCTTATTAGACATGAGGCCACGGTTTAAACTCCAGGTCAGACATCTGGAACAAATCGAAAATGAAAAACAAAAAATCTTCGGCGACTGCCTCTCAGCAGATTTCTGGCAAAAACTCTTAAGAGTAAAATAAAATTGAAAAGTTACTCAAAAATCCGTCGTTCAAAGTCGACTTTAAATTGCATGTCCCGCCACTCATGTATAAAATTAACACACACAATATAAGTGGTGTGAGGATTACTGGAGGATTGTAATGACCAATTATATACACCATGTTTCTCATGGTTTGCATGAATATTTTCGACAATTCTGTTTATTCACTAATCCATTCAGATGGAAATGAGCATTGAGCATTGAGTTCACTTCATTGCTTCATAACCCCTTACGAACGAATTGCCAACGCTTTCAATGATCTGCTGTATTGCTTTGTGTATTTTGAAGTTATTGAGGACGATACTGAATTGATATTTTCTCATTTGGTACCAAATTAGCCTGGTGTTCATGCAAGTGAATTCATTATCGTCTCGTTTCTTTGCAAATGATTCCTGTACAGTGGAATGCCAAACGCATTCATTCCCAATTTGCCGTGTATTAGCGTTTGCAAGTGCGTCAGTTTTGCTGTCACTTATGTTGTGATGTACTGCGATCATACGATCTATTGGGCATGCCTCCAACTTTATAGGGTAGCCCTATAATGTCTCTCTTACGCCCATTGTCCTGACAATGCTGCCCTGAATGCTGCACGATGTTAACAAAGACAACTCTTTGTCTAGAACCTCATATGCACCCAGGTTTTCTTCTGGGATGCAGTAAAGCCCCACACTCTCCAAGAATATGTTTCGATGATTAATTCTCATTTGCATAAAATCTACATGTTGTGGTCGAAACAATCGTTCTGAATAAGTTCACTGTGAGTCCACAGCGCCCTGTCGAAAGACTGGTTTTACTCTGATAGTAAAGAAAAATTGCCTTCGGTGTCGTCTTTAAACTGTAGGCAACGCCACTCATGAATGGTATTAACACACATACAAATTAAATGGTGTGAGAAGCTAGGTTGTAAACCTGGCTAAACGGCAGTAAGTAATTAACACATTCCCTGCCAATCCTAAATTACTCGTATATAAAGTCATTCCCATTGCCATTTATATTTTGAGTGTTATTGTTTACCAAAACCCTGTTATTTCTTGGTATGAGCTTATATATTATCATACATAATCATTTACAAGCAGAAAACCAGAGACGAGTATACTCGTCTTGGCAGTGCGGGATACCCTGTCAAAGACGAGTATATTCGTCCTTGGCAGCGAATGTGTTAAGTAAGTTAAGCAAGTAAGTATAGTCTTAATAGTTGTGGATTGTGTATTCAGATTCCAGTTTTATTATTCCAATATACTTGGCATTATGGCATAGGCTGAGAGTTACTCCTTTGGTATTAGGAGTATCAAATTAAAGGACTCTGTCTTGGTTGGGATAACCAGTCTATATTCGTTACACCATTTCGATATAATCTCAGTGGATTCCAGAATTTTCGCAAGTAAATTCTGCTGACGCAACATCTGCATAAACGCTAGGGTGGTTTGGTTGGTGTTCTATACTTAGCTGTGATATTCTTTGAAGCGCCAGTTTGGTAACACTTGAGGCGCTCAAAGTAGATTCGTTATTTCTGTATTTCAGCTGTCATCGAAATGAGCATGATATTAAAATTCTAAGATCAAAGACCATCTATTATTGCAACGAACAAACAAATTTATTAAAACGTCTCATGGAATTAAATTATCTTGCAAACATAACAGTATTGTACAATAAATAATCACTTGATCACCTGTAGACTTCTTTTAATTTTCCAAATAAGAAAATTATTTACCAGACTCCTGGCATACATAATGTCTAGACTTAAGCAAAAATAATTCCACATTTTAAAATATTCTTAGAAAAGAACACAAAAACAAAAACGAAAGACAAGCCAACATCTCTAAAACACACCTTAAAGGTATTTTTCATTACTTCTATTTGTATTTCTATTTATTTTTTGGTAACTGTATGGCATGAAAATTGAATTCCTTTTACCAAAAACGTTATAATTTCAAACAAACGCATAAAATTTATACAAAATTGAAAAATAAACAAATAATTTAACAAAAATTCAAGAATTTTCCACCATATTGGTTCGTTGGTGGGTTTGATATGACGAGTAAATCACACACAGAAACATACATACATTTTATTTAAATGGACGGACAAAGTGAGTTGAAGATAAAAATACATATACTCACTCTCCAGTATGCAACACAATCAAATAAACAAATCTGTAATGATATGCGATTTATTTGGCCGAGTGTATGAGGAGGCAAATAGCCATAATAACCATTGGCCATACTCCATACAGCCATACTTCACCCTCAAAATAAAATAACTAAGAAATGATAAAAACTGAGCAACAAACCGTACTGTCTTAGCCAAGCCATGAATTTCTAGAATATGAAATACTGGCACACTCACTCATACACGTATTTTATTTTATATTTTGGAAAATTTCATTTAACTGAAAGCATTTTATGCGATCCTTAAAGCCACAACAATAACAACAACTTTTGGAGAAATATTTTTACAATAACTTTTAGAGATACATACATACACACGAATAGACAAACAAATCCATTACATTTCATTATTGCCAAGGATGACTTTTCAACAGGCCATTATCAATGACCACAAATAACACAAATAAACTGGAAAACGAAAAATTGTTTGAAAATCATAGATAAACGCAGATACACAGATACGATGGACTGGCCAAAATAATCATGATATGACCGAAGAAAAAGTGAAAGAGAAGCAGAGAGAGGGAAAACACAAAAACACATAATCATTATTGCCATACAGTGGGTAACATAAAATCAAAATGATTAAAAACAAACATGATGACGTACGATATCGTGATCATTAGTTTTATTATTCTTGCTTCCATCCGAAAAGAAATATAAAGTATCGCGAGCATATGATTAAGCAAATAAAATAGTTTAAAAAATAATCACTCTTAAGTGATCCATGAAAGGTACTAAAACTCCTTTGAAAGCTGCAAAGGATCTTTCAAAACGTAATGTTTCAAAAAAAAAGCACTTTCAATGCTATCTTTAATCAGACTATTAAACTAGACGCGTACAGACATCCAAGTAAGTAAATGGCATTCCGCTGAACTTATCTTTAATCTAAAGCCTATCAATTCAATTCCGTTGAGCATTCCAATGCCCTAAACAATCAAAATTAATACAGACATACATATAGGTTGTGTGAGATCACACTTTTATCCATAACACTTCTCTAGCAACTTTACTACTCAGTCCTTAAATTACAAAAATCAAACTCTCAGTGTACAATACCAATGTGTTTTAAGTTGCACTTTTTATTTCAATGCTCTGTCTCAACGCTGACCTTCGTCTCAACTGTCTCAACGCTGACCAGAGATCAGCAACGAGTATTCAAAACGATGAGTAGATTCGAGTCATACTTATAATTTCAGCTACATATACGCATTCATACTTATTTTAATATCATACTCATACTACTCATATTCAAAGTTAGAAATACTCATCGTACTCATACTTAACAATACGCACGATGTTGTTGATTTCGACTCTCCATGATTCAACATATACACGAAGCACAAAATAAGTATGATTCGAGTACGAACACCACAATACTCGCTAGAAGGTTGTGTGTATGTGCTTTGCTTGCTGTCTTTGGCTTTTCTTTTCTCTTCTTTTGTAAATGCAACAATAACTACTACTGTAAATTTTGATGAATGATTCGAGTGACTCGAATCATTCGTAAGTATTATAAGTATTTTTCTAAATTTATGAATCTGAATGAGTAGGCGTATGAATCAAACAATGAATCGAATGTTGTGAGTTTGATGTCAACGTTGTACTCATACTCATTGCAACCTATACTTATAAATCAATGTTGTAGCGAGTACGAATGAATCAGAGTAGTTGAATTTTAATACTCTTGACTCACTCATACTCAAAATTTCATAAGTACCTATGAGTAGCGAAAATACGATTCATTGCTGATCTCTGACGCTGACCTGTCTTACTTTATGTCTGGCAACTCTGCGATATTTCTGTGTAGTATTGTTTTTGTATTTTGATTTTTGTTTTGATTCTCGTAATTTATTTTGCATTTGTTTTTCAAATTGTTTGTATCGTATTATTCGTATGCGTTTTTTTGTAGCATCCGCGTAACACTATTGTTGTTATAACTCACCGGAAAAACTTCTGCACGAACACATTAATGAACGCCTTCGCCCCAGTGGTGTTGTCGAGCCGGAACGCTCCGGAACGTCGTTCCGGTACTTCCATTTTGGACAGGAACGCGTTCCGGAACTAAAGATGATTTCTGATAAAGAGAATTGGCTGACGTTTTGAACAAAAAAAAAACGCCTCCGCCAGGATTATCATGGAAAATCACCCCCGTCGTTAAATTTGGGACATGAGACCGCACAGAGCGGCCGCCTACCCAGGATCGGCCTGTCTATATAATTATATACACGTTTCGGTAAAAAAAAATTAGCACAACACCACTGCTTCGCCCTGTCCGGTTAACGATCTACATATGTACATAATTGATCATTACAACCATTCAGTCAGGATTATGACTTCTGACACCACTTATGTTGTGTGTTAATTTACATACATGAGTGGAGGGACCTACAGTTTAAAATCGAGTTCGAACGAAAAATTTTTGAGAAACTTTTCATGGCAATTTTATTTACTCTCAGGGTTTTTGCCAGAAATCTGATGAGAGGAAGTCGCCGAAGAAATATTTTTTATATTTCGTTTGGTTGGAGATGTCTGACCTGGGGTTTGAACCATGGCCTCACGTCTAATAAGCCAATACACAGCCCACTAGCCTACGGCGATAGATGGCCTGAATTTTCAAAATGAGATCAAATTAAGTGAAGTACTTGGATCCACTTGAACCTATTTGAATGCTTCATTATACCCTTGAAAAGTTTACTGATTCCAGCTAAAATAGTTTTCATAAAAAGGACATCAAGAGTTTCTGACTTCCCAATATTTATGGCAGTCTTTCATACACAGGACATACAATATTGTTAGTGGAGTGCTTATGAGTCAGCGTTAAGTGTTTTACGATGGCCGCTATTCAAACGATCCCATTCAGATTGAAATACGAATGATTTTCTCAGATGCAAGTGAGTCGTTTATATTCAGACTTTTCGCCTCAATTTCCAAAGTGAATGACCTAAGATTAAGAGAATTATTATTGTTATCTGCAAAGGATTACATGGGAATGAAAGTAGCAGACCATTAAGAAAGAGAACTGGAAATAAAACAAAACGTTCTGTCTGAGTGGCTGCAAAAATAAGTAAACGTCTCTGGGCGACTGGACAGTGGCATGACTCGGATATCGGCCACGCAAGGATCCTGAGGGAATTTGGAGTTGTCGCGAGAAGTGACTATATGACACCGCTGTACGACTTCACGAGGAGATTCAGTACATCGGTTCCAGACAACGGGGCCTGGAAGGGTGGTGTGACCCACCTGTTAAGAGACTCCGTACAAATCTACACCGACGGTTCTAAGTTGAACGGAGCTGTTGGCAGTAGAATTTTTTCGGAATCGATTCGAATAGCCCAGTCTTTAAGACTGCCGGACCACTGCAGTGTCTTTCAGGCGGAGGTGGTGGCAATACAGGCTGCGGCGAGTATTATTGGAGACGGAAGGGTCTTCAAGCGGAACGTCACCATACTTTCTGATAGTCAGGCGGCTATCAAGGCTCTGAGTTCTAACGTGATGAACTCCAAGACGGTGTATGGCTGTCGCAGATATCTCGATGAGATAGCGGAACAATATGATATCCATATCGTATGGGTACCGGGGCACAGTGGCATTCCTGGTAACTGCAAAGCTGATGAACATGCCAGGCGGGGCACGACCATCGAACTCTCCGATGAGTTCTCGAATCTGGGCATACCTATGAGGACCTGCAAGCTCATAATTGATAATGCGATCGTCGATTCCGTCAACGACAGGTGGGCGGCCTCGGACACGGGTAGAACGGCTCGTAAAATCTGGCCAAGGCTGGATGAGGGGCGCACAATGAGTCTACTTAAACTCCAAAGAGGCGCGCTAAGTGTAGTTGTCGGTGTCATTACGGGGCATTGCATTATGGGTACGCATGCGAGGCGCATTGGTCTTGGACACCTTGCTAACGACTTCTGCAGAAGCTGCAGAGATGAGGAAGAGGAGGAAACTGTCTCTCACCTGCTGGGTACATGCCCGGCTCTTTGCCAAAGGAGAAGGAAGTACTTGGGTACTTATTACATGGATGATCTGGAGGAACTGTCAAGGATTGACATTGGCAGCCTAAATTGCTTCATCAGGAGCTCCGAGTGGTTCCGGGACTAGGGGATAACGGTTAACTGTGGTAACACAATGGGCCCAATGCGGCCTAAGTGAGTCCATCCAAGGACTTTTTCTTGGATGGGCAGCCACCTCTACGTACCTACCTATAATTAGAAAGGAGTGAATACCCATAACAAAATTAATAAGTTTCGATTGGAATGCACCACGTCAGACTCTGTCAAAAGCTTTACAAATTTTCATCAAATCTCTGGCATATACTGAAGTTGAAATACGAAACCATATTGCCTGGCGCTGATCAGATTGTTTGATTGTAAATATTTCACAAACTAAAGATTAAATTATTCTTTCCATAGCCTCGAAAAGTTCAGAACAAACTGTAAATTGGGCAGTAGTTTTCAAAATTTTTTTTCTTTAAATTTTAAATTGAATCTGCAAAACAAACTGATTTCAAAACTGATTTCTTTGTACTGTGGCATATTTTTTGCGACTGAGTGTAGAATTTTGATTTAATTTAGTAACTCCTAACTAAAATATACAAACGATTTATATACGAATGCGAGTATGAATAAGGAAAACTATGTGTTAAACTTAATAAAAATAAAGAAAGAAAAAATATGGAAAAAATTTATAAATTCAACTGCAAATGCTTGTTTTTTTTCGTTTTGGCTCGATTATTTTGGTAAGAAAAACAACATTTAAAAGAGTGACTCTATTATCAGCAACAACATAGTCTAGTAAATGTAGCCAAATAATAGAAAATAAATGAAAAAAAAAGAACCCCGATTAGATGAGGAGCAGCAGCAGCAGCAGCAGCATTAGAGAAACAGGAGCATAAGCAACAACAAAGCATGGCAATGGCAACCATATTAAAGAACAAATAAATGATTACTACATGATATCGAGGATAGTGGATAGTGGTCTCACTATCTACCAACTGACTCCACAACATATGTATACCAAATAAAAGTGGACTGATATGTACGTATGTATGTGTGCATGAGGAGGAGGTGAATGTGGGTTTCAAACAAACAAACCATTTGATATGAATGAGTATATTTTTCCTTAAACTATGTATGTGTTTATATAATAAAATGTAAGTGTGTGTGTTGGTATTATGATGATGATTTTTATTCTAGCTGGACTCATGCATAATTCAATAGAATTTCTAAATGATTATTCTTTATGTGACTGTTTATTTCTTTTGGCCATTTATTCATTTCTTGACTTTTTTTTCCCATTTTTTTTTTCTTCTTGTTTTTGTTTTTTTGGTTTTTTCATTTGAGTTGGCAATTTTATTCGTTTGTTTTTTTTTTTATATAAAATTTTATATTTTTGTTGGTTTGTTTGTATATCAATAGCGAATTTCCACATTGTTGACTTTACAATGATGTCGAGAACCATCAGCATCAGCGTCATCATCATCATCATAAAGATGACCAGCAGCTTTAACCGTTCCAATGACGCATAACGAACTCAAAGCAACATCATGTTTTACTCACTAACTGACTGACTGACCAGCTACGTAGCCATACAGGGATTTACAAAAAGTTTCGTTTTGTTTTTCATTTTTTGGAAAAGAACTCACATATGAAAGCAGCACTTCGTTTTATTGTATTTTTATGTTGTTGAAGGAGAAAATAAAAAAAAAAATTGTTTGTTTTTGTTGGTTTTTTGGTGTTTGGAGAGCATAGAATTTTATTTTGCCAATGATAAAAGTAACTCCACCCATAAATAAGCACAATAACCCCAACCCCAGTTCGCTTTATTATTACCACACAATCCCTTTGTATTGATTCCCTTTGGCAGTACGAATTCGAATTCATTTGGCCATTCATATTATCATTGGATTTTATTTTTATGGTATTTTTAGTTGCGATTCTCAATGTTTCCAAAATTTTATTTGTTTTTTCCCCTCAATTGAATAAAATGTTCTTTTAATATTTTACTATAGATCCCATGCCCCTTGTATTGCTACAGGAAAAGGAATTTTAAACTAGAACGAGTTTTTAAACATCCCCTGTCCTCTCTCTCTCTCTCTTGTCAATATGTTGCTTATCGAAAACGATAGTAATAATGTCACCATGTTATTGAAAATTAATTCATGTTTTTCACATATTATTTCTTTAACTTATTATTAAACCTTTAATATTCTTTTCAAAATTAAAATTTTATTTCAATTTTATTTTAAATAAAAATCTCTTCTCCTCAAAAACTTTTCCGTTCTGTGACTGCCGCATTCGAAAACAACCCTTTATGGCTGCATTGAATTATTTTTTTAAAAAAACACGTGCTTAACTTATATCACCTCTCATTAGTCTGGCAGTCTCGATTTTAATCAGTTTAAACAATAAATTGAAAAAAAAAATTAAGATTTTAAAACCAGTACACGCTTAGTACATGACTTCCTTCAATTGCATCATGATGTCTCGTCAGAAATTTCTGCTGAACTAAACTGAAATTGTGAATACAATGAATATAAACAAATATTATCAGTAATTAACCCATTGTGGAGGCATTATAGGCAACATTAGCAATTGTAAATAAACTACGTTTTTAAAGGAAAATAAATATTCCCAATACCACCACAATGTAGCAGGGGAAAGAAATAAGTTTTCATGCCCAGAACATCAAGAGCTTCTGACAACATAGTTATAAGGCACCCTGCTTATAGAGGACATACATACATTATTGTTAGAGGCGCTTATGAATGAGTAAACAACAGTATTTCGAATGTGAATTTTCATACCCAAAAAATCAAGAGCTTCTGACTCCATAGTATTTAAGGCACCCTTACATATATAGGACATTAGAGGCCCTTAAGGATCAGTAAACAAGAGTCTTTCGAGGATTAAACTTGGGCGTATTCAGAAGACCTCATTTGGAGATTGAAATGAATAACTGACTAGCTCGGGTGCAAGTGAGTCATGTACTATGTGACATATTTTACTGTCATCAGCAAAGGAGTGAATGGTATTGAAAGTTAAAGACAAAAAATCGTTAATAAAAATAGGAAATCGAATGGTTAATACAACAGACTGACTTCATCTAATTTTAAAAAACAGGCATGTTTTAAAGATTAGTTTTTAGAAGATATTTAGAAGAATATCTTGGCTCTAACCATTGGTAACTGTTTGGTAAGTTTTTATTTATTTTGCAAACTGTATTCAGAGCCATAAGAAAAAGGGAAGAATTTGAACAATTTAGAGTAACTACAGCTTTTTTTAATTAAAAGTTCAAAATCCTCAAAAGGCCCCCCTCTATAACCATAAGTATGTGTTATCAAATGGGTTAATTATGTCTGCTAAAATTCTGTTACCATTTCTTTTTGTTGTTGTTAAATTCATCCATTTTATGATGTGAAGTCGCCGTAGTTTAGTAGGTACTGTCTTGGCTTATTAGACGTAAAGCCAGGGTTCGAGCCCCAGGCCAGACATCAAACAAAATACAAAAAGTATTTCTTCGGCGATTTCCTCTCAGCAGATTTCTGGCAAAAACTCTGAGAGTAAATAAAATTGCCATGAAAAGTTTCTCAAAAAATCTGTCGTTCGGAGTCGACTTTAAACTGTAGGTCCCGCCACTTGTGTATAAAATTAACACACACAACATAAGTGGTGTGAGAACTAGGTCAATAATCCTGACTGAAGGTTTGTAATGACCAATATTTTACAAAACATGCTGTTTCATTACTTTCCATGGGATGTTCTTAAAAAACAACAGAATAATGAATTATTTTTTGTTATTACTTTTAAAGTTGTTTAAAATTGGTTTTTAAGAAGGCCAAATCACCTCAGACAATGTTGCAGAAGTCGCCTTAGACTAGTAGGTAGTTTGTTGGCTTATTAGACATGAGGCCACGGCTCAAATCAAACGTCAGACATATCCAACAAAACGAAATACAAGAAAAAAAAAATATTTCTTCGGCGACTTGCTCTCAACAGATTTCTGGCAAAAACTCTGAACTGAAGGGTTGTAATGACCAATTATGTATGTATGTATTATGGTACCAAAACGAATATCGTGGTTTCACTTACGAAGTAAAAGGGGCATTTGTAAACCTTCAAAAACTATGACCGCCCGCAGCAATCAAACTATATCGGATATCGTTGCGAATTTGAAGTTCGTGCATCTGTACGGAAGCGAAGCTTTGTTATTTCATCAATTGTTGTCCGACAAGGTAATATTATTGTACTATCGACCAATGATTTTCCATTCGCAAACAACTCACTTCCATGCAAAACGTTTTAGGACAAAATTGTTAGAAGTAATGTTTGATCAACGGAGTCTACATACATATGTATGTACATAGTTGGGTTATAAACTTTGGTTTCCTCCTATAATTAGCAACAATTTTTGTCATCAAGATAATAGGCAAGAAATTTAAAGCCAGGAGAGTTTTTATGGGAGTTGTCCTAAACATAGTAGTCTACTTAAACAATGCCATTTAATCC
The DNA here is from genome assembly GCA_927399465.1 of Sarcophaga caerulescens. Lineage (NCBI taxonomy): Eukaryota > Metazoa > Arthropoda > Insecta > Diptera > Sarcophagidae > Sarcophaga > Sarcophaga caerulescens. Next base: position 68,839,800 of record OV656867.1, on the reverse strand, counting down.
ACATGCAGTTCTATTTATTAATGAAAGAAGGCTTTTAATTTTTATCAGGTTATATACTCAAAGTTTCCTTTTATTACAGAAAATCTTTTAATTTTTGAAGCTCATCGATTCTGTTTTTGGATAGGAATGGGTTAAATCTTTAAAAAACTGGTCTGGTCTCGAAAAAACTAAAATATTCTACAAACAAATACACTTTTAAACAAAATAGTGGTAATGTCCTTTTAGGAAATATTATCACCATTTTAACTGTTTATCAATGATGACGAGACGTTTCTCGTGAAGGAACCTTTCAAGGTCTTCACACTGAAGCTGTTACAACATGTTTACGATGAGGAATAATTTTATTTATTTTATCAGAAGACTAATAGGTAGAGTGTTGGCTTAGTAGATGTGAAACCACGGTTTCTTAACTTCCTCTCAGGAGATTTCTAACAAAAAAAAAATCAGAGTAAATAAAATTGGAAATGAAAAGTATTTAAAAAATCACTCATGAATATTTTTTTCACACTTACGCTAACCTGGAACTAATAGGCGATGTGTTAATCTAACATTACCACTATAGGCACACACAATTGGTCATTACAATCACTTGTGTTGTGTGTTTTAATTTTATACTACATGAATGGCGGGACCTACAATTTAAAGTTTATTCCGAACGACAGATTTTTGAGAAACTTTTTCATGGCAATTTTTTTTTACTGTCAGAATTTTTGCCAGAAATCTGCTGAGGGAAAGTCTCCGAAGAAATTTTTTTTTCTTTGGATTTTGTTTTGCTGGATATGTCTGACCTCGTGTCTGAACCGTGGCCTCACATCTAATAAGCCAATCCACTACCTACTAGACTACGGCGACTGCATTCTAGTCCTAGATGCAGTAAAAATCTGTCGTTGTGTATTCAAGATATTCCTAGATTGTACATGAGAAATTAACTTCTCTGAAGTTTGGAAATTCCAAGTAATAAGTTCATCAAACATTGTTTAGACATTGCTGTCTGATATAATTAGAAAATGGCGTCAATAAAATGAAAGTTAAAGACGATTTTATGTATTTTTTTAAACAGGATGGGCTTATTTATTTATTTATTTATGAATCTTATAAGTGACAGTGCTATGTTTGGAATCATTAAGATTTAAAAAAATTAATAGTGAATCAAAACATATTAAATAAAAAATATAAAATTAATATAATTAATATCATGTTAAAATATAAAATATAAAGAAAAAAATATAATATAAAGAAATTTAAAAAAACTAATAATACTGTAGAATTAAATAAGAAAGTTGAAAAAATATTAAAAAAATGTTACTACATATTTATAAAAATCAATCTATAAAACTAGGAATAAAAATATAACCGATATAAACCTATAAAACAAATCAGAAATCATAAAAAAAATTTTACTTATGAAAATAATTTAAATAACTCCTTTTTGAACGCATTTGCATTGCCAAGATTCTGGATGTAGTTTGGTAGGGAATTCCAAAGACTAGTGGTGTGTATAAAAAACTGTCTCTGAGACAAGAGAGTCCTAAATCGTTGCTGAATAATGTTCCTACCCCGGTAGGATCTAGCAAATTTAATTCGACAAAATAAATATTCCGGCCGTTCCGTGTAAATTTTCTTATGAAGTAAAATAAGGCATCTAATTTTCAAGAGATTATCAAATTTCACATTAAGAATCCGGCAAGCCAAATGAGAAATGTGATCACGACTCCCTTTACGAAAGACATATCTAGCTATGTTATTAAATGCCAAGTTAAGTCTACGGTTATCATCACAATCATAGTTAGAGAAGATTTCACACCCATACAAAAGTACCGGAATTAAGTACGTTCTAGCAAGTTGCATATGAATGACAAAAGGAGTCGAATCAATAACAGTCCACAAGTTCCTAAGCATACTATAAATTCTACCAACAACGACACCTATATGATTAGACCACGATAAACTGCCATTAAAGACAATACCCAGATTCTTCGCAGATTTGACAAAGTCAATCTTATTTCCCCTGATGCACAATTCAGGTATGACAAATGATCTATCGGTCCTCTAAAGTATAATACATTTAGACTTGGAGGGATTGATGCAAAGTCCATTGGCCGAAGCTCAGTTGTTAATCCTAACCAAATCACTATTGATGTAATCCAAACAAGAATCAATATCCTCCCTAGGAGTACTAGTATAAAGCTGCACATCATCAGCATACATATGAACATTACAGTGAAGCAAGACATCCGGTAGATCATTTATATACATACAAAACAGCAGAGGCCCAAGTATTGACCCCTGGGGAACACTTCTACTAATATTAAGTGGATCTGAGATATTACCATTAAGATGAACTTTTTGAGATCTATTAAGCAAATAAGAATAAATAAGATTACAGGCAGAATTTGAGAAATAAAACAGTTTCCGGAGCTTTTTCAATAGAACTTCGTGAGCGACTGTGTCAAAAGCCTTAGTGTGATCAAGCAGAACCAAAAACGCTACACTATTTACATCTAGTTTCGACCTAAGATCTTCAACAACACTACCTTTCATAAATCCCGACTGACTAAGAGTAAAGTAATTGTGACTCTCCAGATAATTAGTGATCTGTCTGGCCATTATATTCTCCATTACCTTGGACAAAAAACGGAAGGATAGCAATTGGCCTGAACTCGTTGTTCGATTTGGGAATGGGAATGATTTTTGCCAGTTTCTAATGTTCAGGAAAAGTAGATTTAGTCAGAACTGTATTGAACAAGTGAGTATAGTATGGCAAAACTTTAGGAGTCAGAGCTTTTAGGAATGAAGGATCCAAATCATCAGAACCAACCGCATTCGAAATATATGTAGTCATTGACTGAAAGGCTGGTGATCTTTCCATACTACCATGATCTTGCTATGCTTACTTCCGTTTTTTAAAATTATTTTTAAAACATTTTCTAAGCGCGTGAAAATCAAAATTCAAAAATTAAATGTAAAGATCCTTCAGTTGATTACTTTTATGGGCTCCAGTGTATAGTGTCACCACACCATATTTATTGTTATTGATTTATTATTTACAATAATATAATATAATTTAATATTGTTTTTTGTTTTTTTAGTTTTTATTATTATTATTGTTTTTTTATTTGTTTTTTCTTACAACTTCGTGGGGTGTTTGTTTTTTTATTATCAGAAAAAAATTAAAATTTTTCCATTTCATTTAATCGGCTGTTGTTTATTTTTATAATTCAATTTATTAATGCTTTAATTAACAAATCAATGATAATAAATAAATAATAAATAAATAACAATAAAAATCTGTAAGAATGGAAAATAATTTAAAGAAAAAAAAAAAAAAAAAAAAGCCATTCTTACTGAGCTAAAGTGGACACATAATTTTTGCATTTGTTCATGAGGGGCCTGGCCCAAATAGAAGAAATTTTTTTTTTAAATTTTTATGTTCTACAGATAATTAAAATTATTTACTAAATACAATGGATTTTTTTTGTTATTGTTTACGCACAATAACATATTTGAGTCTATCAGCATCACGATAGTGTCTTAAGTAAGGTTAGTTTTCTTTGAAACACGAATATTTCATCTTTCAAATTCGATTACCCTTTAGAAGAAGAATTTAATTAAAAAGTGTTCTCTTATCATTTAATATGAAAGTATAGAATGAATTTGTTTTGTTACTGTAACCGAGTCAAAATTAATTATAAACAATTATAAGAAGAGTACATTTAAAATTTTATTATCAATTTAAACAAAAAAAAAAAAAAAAACAACAAATCAGAATCAGAATCCGAATAATTGTACGGAAATCGTATCATTAAAAACGTGATGTGAACATGGCAAAAATTTCAGTTTCACTTCGAATGGGGTATTGTTTGCAATTCTGAATTTCTTGCACCTCGAAATACGCTCTTTGTACACGATTGTCCGAACAGCCTTTGTTTACGTTTGTCAATCACTAAACCCGTGTTCGAATAATCACTAACCTGTATTAAAATCGGTACTAATTTATTTCTAATTTAAAAATAGATTCCGAATGTGTTTATTGTAGTTTATTTAAAAACAAAAAAAAAAAAATATTAAAAATATTTACATTTACATTCTGATTTTATTTAAATTCTTATCAGTTCGATTTTGTTTTTTTTTTATTGTAAGAAAACTAAACAAGACAAGAAGAAAAAAAACTCATTCAAATGTTCAATAAACCGATTCAATCGATTGCTTATAAATTTTTTAAATATAGTGTCGAGATTTTAAAAAATTATTAACAGTTTTCAACAAGTATTCCAAGCAACAAGTCTTAAAACATTTTAAAGATTCCATAAGAAAAATTTTCATTTTTAAATTAAAAACCAAAAAAAAAAAAACTGAAAAAATGAATTCTAATATCACCTCCAGTGGTAAGTTGCAAGTGAAATTATTAGAAAATAAAAAAAGAAATTGTTTTAATTTCTAAAAATTTTAGTTGAATTCACTGCCGATTCAACGACTACCGCCGACTGTTGTGGTGACAAAAATTTATGCCGCAAATCATTTCCCGACAAGCAGTACAAATCTGTGCAACCGAAGGGCAAAGAAGTTACGGGTTTAACATGTGAGTGTGGTGTTTTTGGCGCCATAGCCTGTGGCGAATGGCCAACACAGGTAAGAAAAGTTTGCTACCAAATACTTTCGATCAATTCGGTTCGAAAACTATCAATATTGTGTTAATTTAATGATTTTTGCTTAATGAAATATCAAAGGGTTTCTAAAGAATTTTTTTTTCCATTAAAAGCAGTGTTTAAGCGAAAGATTTTGTCAAAAATTTTAATTTTAATTTTAATTTATTTCTTGAATATATTGAAAAGAGAAAAATTTGTGATACAGACATAATTCTGATATGCTATGTGGCCAAATTTTAAACAAAGAGCAGATAAAAAATTCTTTAATTTTTTTCTACATCTGCCCTCAAAAAGCACATTAAAACCCTTTAGTTGGGATTACGACTTAGCTTTTTACATCACTCATGCTGTGTGTGTTAATTTTTTACATGAATGGCGGGACCTACAGTTTAAAGTCGACTCCGAAAGACAGATTTTTGAGAAACTTTTCATGGCAATTTCATTCACGCTCAGAGTTTTTGCCAGAAATCTCCTGAGAGAAGGTAGCCGAAGAAATATTCTCTTTTTCTGTGTTTCGTTTTGTTCGAGATGTCTTTCCTGGGTTTTGAACTGTGGCCTTACGTCTAATAAGCGAACACACTACCTACTAGACTACTGCTTATTAGCCGTACTAAATTGTTAATGGAGATCAGTGGTGTTGTGCTAATTTTTTTTTTACCGGAACGCGTATATTTAATTATATAGACAGGGCCGATCCTGGGTAGGCGGCCGCTCTGTGCGGTCTCATGTCCCAAATTTAACGACGGGGGTGATTTTAGATGATAATCCTGGCGGAGGCGTTTTTTTTTTAGGTCTCATGTCCCAAATTTGACGACGGGGGGAGGGAGATTTACCCCAATTTTCGCAAGTCGCCAGAATCGGCCCTGTACATAGACAAAAAAGGAAAGGAAACGAAAATCATTTCCAATTCTCGTTATCAGAAATCATCTTTAGTTCCGGAACGCGTTCCTGTCCAAAAAGGGAGTACCGGAACGACGTTCCGGAGCGTTCCGGCTCGACAACACCACTGATGGAGATCAGCACGAATTTCATCGCTCCTGACTGTGTTCTGGAAAATTTTTTTGTACCACTTAAGAAAAATTTGTTTCTCAGTGTAATTTCACTTTTCAGCACTGTTTCAAAGGTTTTTGTGCACTTAATTCCATTTAAAACAAAATTTTTATACGTACTTGTTCGTCCATTTATCAATAGGTGTGGTAAAGCCCTATATCACGATATTGTGATAAAGTTTGGGGCAAATTCCATGCTTAACTTAAAAAAAAGGGAAAACATTTTGGGTAACATTTACTTTGGTAAACATTTTCTTCTCAAATTAAGCACTGCTAGCAGGAGTCTACTTAGGGATGTCTGCTAACAAGGGCAGTATTATTTTTTCAGTTCAAAATTCTAAAAATTCTTGGCTAATCCTCGTATATTTTGCGCACCACTAATCTCTTCCTTTTGCTAAGTTGGTGGCATTTTACTTTACTTTCTTAATATCTCATTACATACATACATACTATATATAATTGGTCATTACAACCATTCAGTCAGGATTAAGACCTAACTTCTCACGACACTTGTGTTGTGTGTGTTAAATTTATACATGAATGGCGGGACCTACAGTTTTAAAGTGGACTCCGAACGACAACTTTTTGGGAAACTTTTTCATTGCAATTTAATTTTACTCTCAGAGTTTTTGTCAGAAATCTGCTGAGAGGAAGTTGCCGAAGATTTGTTTTTTTACTAGACTACAGCGACTTGAGCCTTATCAGCACCTATTATAGCCACAATAAAATCCGAACGAACATATCCATATTCTTAGTAGCTCCTGCGGAATTTAAGACATTTTTAAACATTTTTCTCTGTCGCACACTTCATACCAAAATATACAGTTTCTTCAGTTTTTAACGTTAGATGTTAGAAGGCTAAGGCCTAACGATTAAAGCAAGCTTATGTATTGCCATCACTGGGAGCCATAGCTGCCAGATTTGACGATTTATTGTCATTTTGACGATTTTGAGCTCCAAAAATATCATATTGACGACATGACGATTTATGCCCTTATTTTGACGATTTTTGGAAATAAAAAATTTACATCATTTTCTTTACTTCAGGACATTAAAAGCCACTTTAAGCTTTGTATTTGCTTTGCAGTTGTTATTGTTGGAAAATTATGCTAGTAATAATAAGGAGTAAAGTATTATATTTTTAACTTATTTTCGAATACCTGTGATGATTTTTCTTTATTTATGCCTTTTTAATCCCTTAAAACGCAAAAAATTTCAACTACCAAATATCATCGTAGATGAGCATAATTTATTATTTGCCGTTGCAGACAATTTTAAAAATTCGATTATAGCTTCTAATATTACCCTAGGAAGACCTAAGACAAGTGCCATTATTTTGTTCAATACGACTAACACTCAGGGGATGGCATTGTGTTTGGAACTAGGAAAATATATTATAGGAAGGAGGAAAGAGGGAGCAGTGTTTATGGACTCTAGGTTTGAATATTTTTATACCATGAGTAACAGGAAAGATCTGTGCAGGAAGGGAGTTCCACATACGAATAGTCCGTCGTTAGACTACGTAGGAATAAATGATTTTCATAAACAAGTCCCCTTATTTCGCTCGAGCAATATCCGTTGTAGTAGCGATAGAACAGTGAAACACAAACCACATTGCAACGATGCTCCAATGAATCAATGGAGTTGGACACACTATCGTGATTAACGAGCTACTACGGCCTCTCCTGTAAACGGTTGAGAAGTCTCAAAATATACGTTAAGGACCAACCATACAGATAGTTGTATTCCATTCTTGGCCGGTTATAAATGGTGTAAATAGTAAGTAGATCAGATGAAGTGAAGTATTTATTGCACATTTATTAAGAAACCAAGGGACTGGAAAGTTCTAGCCAACATCACACTGAATTTAACGTTAAGATCTTCTGAATCCCTAATATTTACACCACACATGGGTATAGATAATGCAATATTATTGCTGCTTAACATTGACTTCATATGTTTTTGTTTTTAAAACCTTTCAATTTATTTATTCATTATTTCTGACGATTTCTTTACGATTTCAATGAACGTCTTTGACGATTTTGACGATTTTTTCCCAAATATTTGACGATTTGATGCTTCATTTATCTGGCAGCTATGCTGGGAGCCTCGAAAGAAACGTTTGTAGGTCTTGCAATCAGTTTTGTATTCAGAATGTGCTCACTTTGGTCACAGTTGACTTAACTAGAATTACGACCTAGCTTCTCACACCAATTATGTCGTGTGAGATAATTCTATACATGAGTGGCGGGACCTACGGTTCCTCGATTCGGAAGGACAGATTTTTGGAAAACTTTTTCATGGCAATTTACCCTCTGAGTTTTTTGCCAGAATTCTGCTGAGACGAAGTCGCCGAACAAATATTCTTTTCTATTTCATTATGTTCGAGATGTCTGACCCGGAATTTGAACAGTGACCTCACGCTAATAAGCCAACGCATTACCTATTAAACTTCTAAACCAGCTTTGAAATTTTGATACTTTTTACGTCATCCCTATCTATGTACAAATATCATTAGGGGAGGGATTGAATTGATCAAGTATAATCGAAATCAATAAAACCATGACAATTTGTCGCCTCATAAATTGCGGTAATTGCACTCCTCAAAGATTAAAAACAAAATTTTTCGTTTATTGAACGATATTTGTCAGATCAATAAACTGTGTTGACATCAATAATTTTTTTTTTAATTGAATTTCAGGAGGGAATTTCAATTGCTTTTGTTTGTTTCACTGGAAATGCGTAAACATGTTATTTTTTTTTCTTCGTTTTGTTTTTAAATTATTAATAACAATAACAACAACAACAATTACAGATGACGTGCAACCATATAGGCGTCAAGTAATTAAAAAAAAAATTGAAAACAAATTGTGGTCCTTATCAGTTGTACGCAACCTCTAAAGGAAAAAAACACAACACGTTCTCGTCTTCAATATCAAATCAAATCACAATTTGTTGCTAATGAATGCAAAGTGAAGATTGTTTATTTTTTTTTATTTTTATAAATTGTTGTTAGCAACAACAACAACAACAACAACATAACAAACAGCAATTGCAGCTGCACTTTGATGAGCCATTGCAATTGAATTGCGTTAACGAAATATTTTCCATTGATTTTCACAGATTGATATCGCTCAAGTGATTTGTTTGGGTCTGGTTGCCTTGCAACATCGTGGTCAAGAATCAGCTGGCATCGCAACCAGTGATGGCAAATCTTCAAAGAAATTCAATGTCCACAAAGGCATGGGCATGATTAACAATCTCTTCAATGATGATGCCATCAAACGTTTAAAAGGAAATTTGGGCATAGGCCACACACGCTACTCCACAGCAGCTGCCTCTGAAATGGTGAATTGTCAACCATTTGTGGTACACACTTCTCACGGAGCCTTGGCCATTGCCCATAATGGTGAACTGGTCAACTGTGAACAGCTTAGAAGAGAGGTATGATTTTGATCTTAAAAATTCGTCTTTTTCTAAACGAACTCATCCCGTATGTTTTAATAGGTTCTGGATCGTGGTGTTGGCTTATCTACCCATAGCGATAGTGAATTGATTGCCCAGTCTTTGTGCTGTGCCCCTGAGGACGTTTCCGAACATGACGGACCCAATTGGCCAGCTCGTATACGACACTTTATGACTTTGGCTCCCCTATCCTACTCGTTGGTAGTGATGCACAAGGATAAAATCTATGCCGTACGTGATTCCTATGGTAATCGCCCTCTTTGTATTGGTAAAATTGTTCCCGTTACTTTGGGTGCCGGCAAGGTAGATGACTGCCCAGCCGAAGGTTGGGTGGTATCAAGTGAAAGTTGTGGTTTCCTATCCATTGGCGCTCGTTATGTACGTGAAGTAGAGCCTGGCGAAATTGTGGAGTTGACGCGTAACGGTTTCCGTACAGTGGACATTGTGGAAAGACCCGATTACAAACGCATGGCTTTTTGTATCTTTGAATATGTGTACTTTGCTCGTAGTGACTCCACTTTCGAGGGTCAAATGGTCTACTCAGTGCGTCTCCAGTGTGGCCGTGAATTGTTTAGAGAATCACCGGTAGAGGCAGATATTGTTAGCTCCGTACCAGAGTCAGGTACTGCTGCAGCTCATGGTTATGCACGAGAGGTAAGTTTTTAGGGTGTATTTGCCTCGTTATAACCTCCTAACTGTGATTTGTTTATTTTTGTCAGTCTGGCCTGCCTTTTGCTGAAGTCCTTTGCAAGAATCGTTATGTGGGTCGTACTTTTATTCAACCCTCCACCCGTTTAAGGCAATTGGGTGTTGCGAAGAAATTTGGTGCCTTAACAGAAAATTGTCTGGACAGACGTGTCGTTTTAGTTGATGATTCCATAGTACGTGGCAATACTATTGGTCCCATAATAAAACTTTTAAGAGATGCTGGTGCCCGTGAAGTTCACATACGTATTGCCAGTCCTCCTTTACAGTATCCCTGCTATATGGGCATAAATATACCCACCAGAGAGGAATTGATTGCCAATAAACTGAATGCCGATGAATTGGCTAAATATGTGGGTAAGTTTTTGGAAATTTAAAATGTGAATAAAATGCATTCAGGCTGCATAATTAAAATAGTCCCTTTAGTCGTAGTCCTTTCCGTTATTATATCTTCGGGAATAATTTCTACTACGCTGACAGTTTTCATATGATGGTGTGATGCAGAACCTGCCGTAGTTTCTTCTTTCTTTTGGCTGTGTTTTCTAGGATTCCTTTCCTTATTGTCTTTAACATTTGAATATGCATTCTGGTCAACAAATTTGCTACTCTTGTTGTCTTTTTGCAAAAATAACCCATGGGCTTGGGATGGATAACCCATTGGGATTAAGCCCCTTCTCATAATCAGTTTCTGGGTGATGAATCCATGCTATTTGGTATTACCTTTCTGCAGCTACAACTTGCTCTTGCAACCGGTGCCGAAGTTCCATTTGCGTGGAAGATGTTCACCACAGCGAAATCGATATTGGATACGTGCTAGTTGATTCTGGGAGTATTGCGAGGAAAGCCAATGCATCCACTTCTGTCGCTAAGCAACGTTCGTTCCTCCATTCTTCTCTTCAGTATACCAAGTGGCAAAGAGAATACGATCTTGATTCTCCTCCTCGCTGCGGATGAGCTTTTCTAGTTCATGTTTCGTGTCCGCAGGACCTAACGCTTCAGATGCTATTAACTATTCTCCAATTATGGTCTTCTTAAAAGATAGATTACAGTTGTTTCATATGGACAAGAAATTCTGAAAATCATTGCCAGATTTTTTGATCGCGTCAAGCTATCTTCCACTGCTTTTATGACGCATTGTAAGGATGTAAATAGTTTTTCATTCTGAGTATTCAGTACAGCTAAGATATGCTATGTTGCCTGCTCCTCCCTACCTGGGAGGTATAATATGGTTGTACATGCTCTGGGTGCATTCTCCTCAACTCAGATTTGACTTGGTTTTCTTCAGCTAATTAACCGTTTACCCGTTTGTACGCCCATGCAATCCACTAAAATGTAAGCAGGACAGAAGTAGAAAGTAACAAATTTGAGTGTATGGGCCCATCACTTTGACACTTCACAAATTATTATATCTTCCAGTGCAATTAACGTATTTTCCTTTTGGCAATATTACTATTCTGGGCGTTACTGAAATGTACGCAGTTTTTGCGCCGCTCAAATCAAACACATAGTTCCACAACAGCGATTCAATGACTCATTACAGTTGCTGGATTCGTATCATAGAAGATGTAGTTTTTGACTATTCGGATCATGTACTCAGGTTAAGCTGAGTTGAATGTTTTTTTTAATATTCAGAGTATTATTAGCATAATATTCCCTTCAAGACCTCTCTACTCGATCATTCAGATTAAGTCTGTCAGGTTAAGTCTGTTTATGAAAAGTCGTTGTCCCTGCCTGCGTCTATGCATTATACAGTTGTAAACAGCAGTAAATAGAAAAAGAGAGAGAGGGAGTCATCGCGTATCTTATTAAACAGGGTGGCCAAGCAAATGTGTCAAAGGTTTTTTGTTCTTTGAATTTTGTGTGCAAATTAATCGGTTATTACTTATACTTATAATAAAGTAGTCTAGTAGGTAGTGTGTTGGCTTATTAGATGTGAAGCCAGGGTTTAAACTCCAGGCGACATCCTCTCAGCACGTTTCTGGCAAAAACTCTGAGAGTAAACAGCTAATGAAAAAGTTTCCCAAAAATCTTTCGTTCGGGGTCGACTTTAAACTGTAGGGCACCCGTCACTCATGTATAAAATTAACACACTCAATATACATAAGTGGTGTGAGAAGCTAGATTGTAATCCTAACTGAAGGATTGTAATAATCAATTATGTATGTATGAATGTATGTATGCAACATAATAGCTCTCTAATATGGCTTTAATATTTTCTTTATAATTATCGCTTTCTATTACTTACAGGTGCTGACAGTTTGGCCTACTTGAGTGTGGATGGTTTAGTTAAAGCCGTGCAATATAACAAGGCTGCATCGAATCCTATTAAATCGGGTTATTGTACAGCCTGTTTAACTGGTGAATATCCAGGAGGCTTGCCAGAAGAGCTAAGCTGGTAGTTGCTGTCCTTAAGACCATCTTTTAATTTTATAACATGCCTATCTTAAGAGAAGTAGCTTAGTTTATATTTAGATTTTTAATAATATTATATTAATACGATAGAATAAGATTAATTTAAATTTCATTTTAGAAATGTTACTTATAACCACAAACACACACACACATACTATATACACACACACAAATATTGTTGTTATCATATTTAAAAATTATGCAAAATTATAATAAAAAAAAACAAAAAAATGAAAATACAAGAGACAGGCAGAATTTAATCTGTAATATCAAGTAAAAATAATAATAAAAAAAAAACATTTTACCATAAACCAGGAGCAGGTTATTATGCCTAATTTAGTAAAGAAGCCCTCAACGTATTTGTATTTTATGCCATGCGATATAAAACATAAACACACGTTCCACTCGCTACCATTTCATATGACAAGTCAAGTCCTTTATTTGCTCATATCCCTCGTACTACTGTTTCAAGCATTTCAAAAGCGTATAATGTTGTTGTGTGAGCTGCAACTGTTGTTTTTCATGTCACTTTAAATGCAAATTTTTTGAAAATTTTCATTTGCCAAGTTAAACGACATAATTATCCTGTCACATGATTAAATTTTTCCTTCTTTAGATCATAATCCTGCCTGCCTGCCTGCCAGCATTTTCTTAAAGGCCATTTCCTCCTTTTCTATGTTGGTTGAACGCTAAATGCGTGTGCAAATTTTCCGTTTCTTTTTTTTTTATTGTATTTTTAAATAGTAACGGTTTTGTTGTTTTTGTTTTATTATTTCTGCTTCTGCAAAAAGTCAGGCTAAATTTATGCAGCAAAAAAACGTACGAACGATTTTCGTAAATGTCATCGCCATCATCATTGTTATCTAATGCCAGTGTTTGTTTGCAAAACACGGCCTTCTTTGGCGAGGCGTTAACATTTCTGGCGTCAAATAAAAACGAAATTATTTAAATGTGCCCACATAAGAATAAGAAAAACATACGGGAAAAATAAAGGAAATTGAATTCATAACACAACATTTCTTCCATTCTTTTTTCCTATTTTTTTGTTTTTTTTTTTGGGAAACGTATTGCGTGAGAAGTAACACTACCAGCGGATTGAAGAAGGTAAGGTAATATAAAGCTTTAGCTAAGTAGTGCACTAGTAAAGGCATCGTTCGGTTATCACTATAAAATATTTATTAGGGGAAAGTTATTTTCCCGAAAAATCTCTGGCCGCGATTAAGCCACTAACGAATGTCTCTTCGAGGTAAGTTTTCGCCTATGTTTGGGGAAATTTCAGATCATTTGAATAGGTTCAGATACAAAAGAAAATTGCACCGCTGATGAACTGACAAGGGCGGGTATAGAGACCACAATTTCCGACGTACTACAGTACACGCACCTTTCATAGGAAGTTCAATTTCGTTAGAAGTAGGAGAATATGTGCAATATTGTTAAATTCTGCTGGACTTTTATGGATAAAAAGATCACTGCTACACTTCTGTCCTTCAATCACAAGGCCATCCATCGCACAATTGCGATTCTCAAGGGCCCTTGTCAAGCATGGGCCATTGGAAAACATGCCGATAAGCTTGACGAATGATTTCTGCAGTCATGCACTCATGTGTCAGTGTTCTGCTCTTGCCATGAAGAGGCAGAGCTCATTAATCTCTCAATTTCTGTCATCCTTGATTAAACTCTCCAATGTAAAGATTGCTCGAATAGCATAATTTATTTTGCAGTTAAGTAGGGTTCCTTTATGATATGTTTGATCCCCTGGTTGGTTATAAATTGTGGTATTAAAATGGGCCTAAACACTGGCCTAAGTATGACCTTAACCTTCCAGGAGAGCCAGCATCCTAATGTAGCCTAGATTTAGATTATGAGATGGATGGAGAAGAAGGTTTAATTGAGGTGGCGAACATTTTTTACCATTGTTTTCTTTTTTTTTTTTTTTTTCATCGAACGTCCGCGGCCACACACTAACCCACCCTCACCCGACCGCGGAGGGCTCGTCCCCATTACGTAGGGACACGTACACACTACAGTCCGGACTGTAGCGGGTAAAGGAAAAGTAATGGCAATGGGAACATAAAACAGCTACAAAACTTAATCACAAGCTGAATAAAGTAACAATAAACTACGTAAGACAAGAACGAAAATACATTTTTATATACGAGTAATAATGTACAAATTAATGCTAGCATATAAGCTACGTTTAATATTACAAACATTACAATTAAAATCAATAAAATCATAATATAAATTAAAATCATTACATAATCTACGAAAAGGAAAATTAGCTCCATAGTTCGTTCTATAGAAATCTAAAGAAAGAGGACGATAGTGCCGTGAAAATCTTGCTGGAATACTGAAATTCAGGTTAGAAAGCAAAAACTCAGAATCGATATCACCTTTAACCAGATTAACAACAAAACAAACCCCTAAGACTGCCCTTCTACGTTCCAAAGTTTCTAAGTTTCACCAAATCTAATCTAGCCTCATATGACGGAAACCCATTGGCATAATCCCATCCTAGGCCACGTAAACTAAAATAATAAAAACTGCTTCTGCACAGACTCTATTGAATCACTATGACAACGATAGCTGGATTCCAAATAATAGACGCAAATAAATTAAGTTTTAGTTTTATGTAAGACGAGTTTTATGTAAGACGTGTCTTAAGTAATATGAAAAATAAAAATAAATTAAAAATAAAAAAATAAAAAAATAATTTATTTTTTTATTAAAAACTGAAGTGAAAAACATTAATTAAAAAAGGATCCCGGTTGAGCCCCCAATTAATGTTTTTCACTTCAGTTTTTAATAAAAAAATAAATTATTTTTTTATTTTTTTATTTTTAATTTATTTTTATTTTTCATATTACTTAAGACACGTCTTACATAAAACTCGTCTTACATAAAACTAAAACTTAATTTATTCTACGTGTTATGATTATACCTAGTGAAAAGCACAATCAGTATTTTTAGCAAAAAACATAATATTAAATTGCAACATAATTATTTCTAACATTCAGCAGTTTTATTCGAAAACAATTTTTTATAAATATTTTATTAACCGTCAGCAAATAATTCTCAAGTTGAATGAAACTTAATTAGAACAGTTATGGAAATTCATATAAGAGCATTTTTATGCTGTTTCCATAACTCGCATACTCCAAAATAGGTCTAACAAGTGAAATGTACAGTAGTCTTGTTATATAAGGATCAATGAATTCCCTAGCCCATCTCTTCACAAAACCAAGAACAGCCCGAGTCTTGCCAATCATCATACTAATATGATCAATAAAAGACAGTTTCATATCATTAAATTAATTCTACACCAAGTTACAAACAAATCAATATTTCGCTGAAGAACAGCCTGACCATGATCATCATCAAAAGTATAAAATAATTTAACGTCGTCAGCACACATCAGAATATTACAATCAGAAATAGCACAAGGAAGATCATTGAGAAACAGTAAAGGACCCAAATGGCTACCCTGCGGAACACCAGAAGTAACATATACAGTCTTAGACAATACATTCCTAAACAATACCCTCTGAGTCCTAAGGGAGAGGTAGGAGTCAAGCCAACGATGAATAATATCAGAAATACCGATCAATGAAAGTTTAAGAAGCAAAAGTCTATGATCAACCCTATCAAAAGCTTTACTGAAATCAGTATAAACAACAACAACTTATTTCTAAGAATCACTTCCGTTCGAAGAAGGTGACACTGCCTGCTATGATAGAACTCAATTAACAATGATTTTCACCGCGACACCCAGTAGCAATCCGCAAAGGGCGTTGTTTCTATGGAAAGTGTGATGGATCTGATGGACCTGATACAGCAGAGCTATGATTGATTAAAGAAACTGAAAGAAAACTGAGAAACAATAAGAAAATGGAGGAAATACTTTGTGGCAACTCAATGTTTCTTAAGGAACGGAAAAAAATGTGGAAACAGAGAACGTCCAAATGAATTTCCCAGAGCTTTAAGTGATCAACTATTAATGTGCGGGGTCTGAAGTTAATTTACATCTGTAGTTATGAGAGATAGCTTCTATCATATAGTCCAATGAATAAAAATGATTCCTTGAAAATCATTCCTCCAAAAACACAACAAAATCATTTTGATTCCATGGCAAGTGACAAACCATTCATCACTACATACCATAAGCTTCAGAGAAGTAAACATATTTTTGGTGATTCAGTTTTCATTCTCAGTTAAACCACAGTGTATGTACTATTACTACAGTTTTGCTAGATTTTCTTAAGCACGTCTTAGTTATCAAATCGGAATATTTTTTCCGTCGCTTTATTTTTGTTGTGTAAACAACAGCTAAACACACTCTGAATGGGCGTTTAATCCTGGTGGATTTTTTCCACTCGATGTCATTCCAATATTGTTTGGAGTTCAGTTCCGTATTGCTGCCACTTTCATCGAATTTTGCAAGAAATTTTTTTTTTCGTATTTTTCTTTTGCGAAAACGTCAAAAGAACCCAATACACACCCACATACAAGGAAAATTTTAAAATATTGTTTACAACGATGGCTTTGGAAATTGTTTTTTTTTTATTACTTCAAGTCTGGGAAGTTTGTTTATGAAAAACAAAAATAAAAACAAAAATAAAAAACAATATTTCGTAAATTTTTTTGTATATTAAAAATACATATTGTTGTTACGATTTCAGGTTGATTAATTTTGTTTTGGTTTGGCTACATCGAATACCCTACATACTGCAACAATAACATTATGAAACAGTAGCAGTAAAACCGGTTTCGAAAGAATTTTAAAATTTCTAGCAAAAGTCTCAATAGCTTTCAAGAGGTTGCAGATTCATTTGGCATCTAAAACCCTAACGCAAAAACTTGTCTTCTTATCCAGTATTTAAACCACTGATCTGTGCCACAGACGACCCTAATACAAATTAGCGGATGGGAGCATAGGTGTAGGCATTAGGAAATATACAATTAGATTCGGACGGATAATCTTGAACAAAAAGTGGGAGTAGGTAAATGGTAATCAAGCTTCCTGTAAGAGTCCAGAGTCAAATATCTGGCATTATAACTTGTAAGATCATCACTTCATTTAGAATGCCAAGTTAATAGTAAAAATGAAGGTATGGTAGGACTAGCACACCGAGTGATTTATTCAAATTAATTACATGAGTTTCACAATGTAGTCTTTACCAGCTGCTGTATAAGACAAGGATCTGAAATTTCGTATGTTTTAAGAAATGCTGGTGACCGAAAGGTTCACATATGTATTGCCAGTCCTTCTATACAGTATCCCTGCTATATGGGCATAAATATACCCACCAGAGAGGAATTGATTGCCAATACACTGAATGCCGATGAATTGGCAAAATATGTGGGTAAATTATTGGAAATTCAAAATATGAATAAAACGACAACAGGTGTCAAAATCAAAGTAGTTTTCATAGTCGTAGTCATTTCTGTCATTATAACTGTGGGATTGATTACATGAATTTCACAATGTACATTATACGAGCTGCTGTATAGGACGAGGATCTGTTTGGTTCGTACGATGAAGCAATTTAGACATCCTTGAGGTTATCTGCATAGTAGGAATCTTGGAGTTTTCTTCTACTGCAACATAACATTGGAGAAGTTATTTGTTACTTCATATCGCATAAATACCTACACTGTCATTTTCAAAAATGTTTTCGACAACTACACTAAAGTGTTCCTTTGTAGTTTGAGCAGACTTTTCGTGTGTTTCTCATCTAGCCATGGTACGATTAGCTGCGCTAGCTTGCCCACATCTGCAGACACCAACGTAAAGTTTACATTATCTACATATTTGGGATGGGAAGAAAGAGAACCCACTTGCTCTACAGCTTCCACGAATGAATTTAATTCTCGATACTCATGTAATGTAAGAATTCTACCGTGCTGCCATGTTACAATATATCCATACAGAATTCGTCATTACAATCCTTTAGTAAGGATTACGGCCTAGCTTTTCACACCATTTATATTGTATGTGTTAATTTTATACATGAGTAGCGGGATCTACAGTTTAAATGTCGACTCCGAATTACAAATTATTGAGAAACTTTCCATGGCGATTTTATTTACACTCAGTGTTTTTGCCAGAAATCTGCTGAGAGGAAGTCGATGAAGAAATATTGTTTCGTATTTCGTTTGGACCTAGGATTTGAACCGTGGCCTCACGTCTTATACCTACTAGACCACGGCGACTTCATAAGCCACTTTTGTTTTCTGTTATTTAGGGTCTTCTCCTCACGATAGCCGTAGATAGTCGCAGCCATTGTTATGCTAGAACTCAGGGCGCCGACAATCGTTTAAGTTCAGTTTTCAAGCAACCGTGAAGATTTGTAGGTAGTCGTTGTGTAACTAATACGGTTGACGTCAGAATTTTTGCAGCAAATAAATTCTTTATGGTTCGATAAGTCCATTTTATGTAATTTAATTACAATGAGGAATCGAAATTTTTTTTTTTTTAAATTACACCAAATTGGGTGTCTGTCTTTCTAGTTACAGTCTGAAGCTTATATTTTCTAAACTTTTGTTACCAACATTATTACGAGTCTATAGGACGTTTATAGCAGCATAAAAGAATACTAAACTATTAAAACATATAAAACAGACACTTTTTGTTCGAATGACGACTGCCACACCCGTATGATGACGACCAAAATGTTGACAGCATATTTAGTTCATAAGCAATTTTTTTCTCTCGACTTCATAAAAAACATATTTTCCTTCTTAAACAGCATCTCCTCTTTTATTTTTTAAGGAAAGGAAAAACAAAAAAAAACGACCACCGAACACTAAATACGCCACAAAACATGCTTTAAAAATAATACACCCCCCCCACACACTCACACAAACACATTTTTAATAACAGTTTCAAAATAACAAATACTTGTACACTTACACACATACTTATACAACACTCTTACGCATACATACACTAGCGTAAGCAGGACGAATTAAAAGTCTAAATCTGAGTAGCAAGCAGCAAAAGATGTTGGCTGTTTGGTTGGCACAAAAAAAATGTTGCAAAAAGTGTTTTCGTAGACGAATGGTTTGTTGGCGAATGGTTTGACGATAGCAATGATGTTGTAGTTGTTGTTGTTGTTGTATTCGTTTAAAAGGAAAATAAGTTTTTCTTTTTATGCAAATGAATGTTTGTTTATTCAACATCATTTTGGTTTTTTTGTTTTTATTTTTTTGAGAAATTGAAATAAAAAATTAAGTTTTTCTCAGTTTTGCGAGGAAACTGAGGAACAAAAAAAATAAAAAAATTAAAAACAATACCGCCAAACGAAGGCGTTCTTGTGGTTGCGGCTTTTGTTTTGGGGTACTCTACATAAGAAGCTTTCGTTATGTACACTGTTAATAACGTTTATAATTAAAAACCTAAACTCTAAAGGTTGTTGATAGTTCGGTAACTAAATCAAGTCGTTTCAACGTTCCTACGAACCACAGAAAATTTTATTCAGGAGATTGAAGCTGCAGTCAGGTAAGCAGGCTGACCAATTTTCCACACTCATGCCATTTTGTATGCATGGAGCAGTTGGCATAGCATTTCAGCGAATAATATAAAACCGCCTCCAAGAATACCTCCAAGTTTCAAAAGGTTTCTACTTAAGGCGGTTTGGATTCCGCAGAGCCAAAGTGTGGTGAAAACTAAAGCACAGGGCGCGTGCAGTAGTGAAGGTGGATACCAGAATTAAATTCTGTACAATAAACACACTGGATATCAAAAATGTTTTTTGTTCGGCGAACTATAAGAACGCACTGCCATCGCTGGAAGGCATACCGGTGTACCAGACGTATAGGGTTCTGTTCTTGAACTAACATTGTGGACTCGAAGGTGCTATCCGAACAATATCATTATGGTTGTCGTAGACAAATAATTTGATTCTGTAACGAGAATAAGGAAATGGCTGGACAATACTAAGCATTAGTGCGGCAGATAACATAGATTCAGAAGCTCCCTGCGTTAAGAGTCCCCTGCTCATATAGAATAGTATCC
Source organism: Sarcophaga caerulescens (assembly GCA_927399465.1). Taxonomy (NCBI): domain Eukaryota; kingdom Metazoa; phylum Arthropoda; class Insecta; order Diptera; family Sarcophagidae; genus Sarcophaga; species Sarcophaga caerulescens. Next base: position 68,819,506 of record OV656867.1, on the reverse strand, counting down.
CAAGGGTTAATTGTTGTAATATCCGGGAGGATGCCGATATACATATATTTATCAACTGATTTATTCGACAACTAGAGAAAAGCCAGAGTCGCAGTAGTCTAGTAGGTAGTGTGTTGGTTTATTAGACGTGAGGCTACGGTTCAAATCCCAGGTCAGATATCTGCAAAAAGATTAAATATAACTCGACAAAAACTCTGAGTGCGAAATAAAATTGCCACGAAAAAATTTCTCAAAAATCTGTCGTTCGGAGTCGACTTTCAACTGTAGGTCCCGCCACTTATGTATAAAAGTAGCAAACAAGCATAAGTGATGTGAGAAACTAGGTTGTAATCCTGACTAAATTCTTGTAATCACCAATTATGTATGCCGATATACATACGCGTTCAAGGCGATGAAATCAGAGAAGCGCTGATAGGGAATGACAGCATAAGTGGGGATATCAAGACAGCATGGCGAACTGGATAATTACTTCACACAGATCATGTCTGGACATGGGTATATCTGACAATATCTACACCGATTTCAACTAACAGATTGTCCTATACATACAAACTAACTGTTTAAACTCAAAACAGCGGAACACATGACTTTTGAGTGTGATCGATGTATCAAAGAAACAAAATTTAGGGGTCAGACCAAGCGTTGACAGCTTTGTTAACGATTTGACAATTGATTGACAAGTGAAATGCCGGCCAACAGAAAAGTTTTACGCGGACTCGGCTAACTGAAAGAATATGTACTGTAGTTACTGAAGCCACAAGCCACAATGACATTTGCGACTGCTCAAGTAGACAGTTTAAGAATTTGAAAAATTTACAAAGACAACTAAACTATAACGAACATGACCGTACGTATCTCAAAGTACTTTTAGTGAATGAAAGTTACTTACCTGCTGTACAACTCGTTATTAAATGGTTACAGATCACAGTGGTTTTCTTTCACATTGATGTTGGATAGGGGCTTTTGCAATTCGTATTGTGTTTCATATCTTTATATCCGTCTAAATTCGTCCATACTAAAGCTGCTGTTGTCTAATCCTGCAACAAAAAAAAAAAAGGGGGATTGTAAGTAAAAAGAAAAGAATAAAACAAATAAATGAAGCGATAAAAAAAATTGCAATAAATTTTCGCAAGTTAAGGAGTTTTTTTTCTCTTTTTTTTAACACAGCACTTTATGTCCTTTGAAGAAAACCGAAGTGGAAATGGGTGGCTGGAATTTGCAATTTAATAAAAAATAAAAATAAGAAAAATAAGAAAAATTGTTCGCATATAAAATGAAGAAATATCCTTAAAGGCTGTACTATTCGGTGGGTGACTAGTTAAGTGAGTGAGTGAAAGCAAAGCAAACAATGCCGATATTAAAAAGAATAATACGCAGGAGATACATTTAAGGTAAGCGAATATAAATAAGGATTCTAAGCATTTAATGAGGGATAGATACAGCGAGAGAGAAAGAGAGAGCGAAAGAGCGAAAGAAAGAAAGGAAACCACTTAATAAAATAGAAAAACAAGGACATTTTCAATCATATGGAAGACATAAAGCTAAAATACTTAAAGAATTATGCGAATTATATGCAAATATGCGAATATGCAATAAAAATAATGAATGTTTATTTATTAAGAAATGAAAATTAATAAAACAAGCCTTAAAATGCATATAAAATCTGAAAAAGCGATTGGATTTAGGATATCCTTCCAGGCAAAATAAATAATTTATGGCCGCCTAAGCAACAAGTGTTTATTGTTGTTGTGTTGTGTTGTGTTAACATTTCGATTGCCATTTAAATCGGTTCAATTGATAAACGTGATTGACATGAAAAACATGTGTCATGGCAGGGCAACATTCGCAACATTGTTATCGATGACAATGACACCTCAGGGAAAATCAAAATATCCTGTAAACATTTATCCTCTCTGGTCATTTGCTTGTTTCGAATCGTTAAAATTCTATTCAGCCATTACAGGATTTCATTTGTAAATTATCCTTGTTTTGTTTGGATTTTGTTTTTCTATTCTAAGGATTGCATGACTCGATGACATTTTTCTTTGTCAATCGTTTAGCAAAAGGAATGAATGAAGGATGTCCGTTGTCCGATGTTTAGTAAATAGACAAAAAAGACAGTTCCAGCTGACAGTAGAAAGATGAATAAATGCTAGAATGACTGGTAATGGCTGGACAAACATTTTTGAAATCCGTTGAATTATTTTATTATGCCTGCAAATTTTCTTGTTTTTGCTTTTAAACTATTTATTGTGTTTAATTACAAAATTTTTCTTTTCGTTCTGCCTTCCATTGCCTGTGTGTTAAATGAAACAAAATTTCATTTTAACTTTTATTATGTCCTCAAAAAGTCTTTTTAATGTTATTTAATGTCTTTGTTTTTGTTGTTATTGTTGCTTTTGTTTTGCATTTTGAATTGTGGTGTTAATGGCTGTATTTTCTGTGTAGCTGTTGCTGTCTTGAAAATCGTTACAAAATTTATGCAAATTTACGTCTTTTTTTTTTTTTTTTGTTAAAAGTTTCCTGATTGTTGGCCAAAAATTTACGACACAATACGTTTGTAATTCACGGTTGCTTGTCTTTATAGCTTAGAGGGAAGCCATTAAATCATTTAATATTATTAAACAAATATTTTTAGTTGTTTTCCTTTAGTCCTTTAGTTAGTTAAACGTTCTCTTATATTTAAAGTTGAAATTTGGGCAGGTTTTTGAAACGTTTAAAAAATTTACGAAAATGAAAAAGATATTCCCATCTTGCCAGATGAAAACTTGTAACAGATATGAAGCTTTGATTTGGGCTTTTAAGAAATCGGTTTTCTTTTTGAAAAATTTTATATGCTCTTAAGTAAAGGGTGTCTCAGTAAGAATACATTTTTACATTTTAAAATGAAGTCATGCACTGCTCAACATATTTGTGATTTTATTTTTAGGGATTGTAAAGTAATCAAGTTCCCATTAAGTATAAAACACAATACTCTTCAAAAATTCGCCACGATTCCAATTGCTGACATTTTCTTGTATCATGGAATTTTCAATGACTTTCTCATCAGGGAGGTGGCTGTATCCCCCGATTACACATTGTTGGAAGTCTGTTTTAAGGTTATGTTTCTAGTGTAATTGCCGTAGTCTATTTATTTATTTATTTAAAAACATCTATGGATCAAAATCTTTACAGACTATTTACATTTACAAATTATTAATTAGAATATACATACATTTTCAAGTGTTCAAAGAAAGTATAATATTACGTTTTATGATATTAACATTCAACGAGTAATCAATATAAGTGTAAAAATAATTAAAGTTTCTACATAATCTCCTTAATGGATCATTGTTAGCATAATTAGTTTGATGATATTTAAGTTGAAGGGGTACGAAATTTCTTGTTGGTCTAGAAGGAACATTGAAGCAGATATTTCCCAGTAGAAATTCCGAACAAATAGAGCCATTGAATAAATTTATCAGAAAGCTTATATTCAGTACCAAGCGTCTACTTTCCAACGTAGGTACGAGTAGTTTAATTAAAGCAAGTCGTGAAGAATAAGATTGTAGGTTCACATTTGGATTCCACGTCGAGTTTCCCAAACAAAATAAAAGAAACTGCTTTTGAACGGATTCTATATTGTTTTTTTGATAGGAAGTAGAGAAATCCCAAATAACCGATCCATACTCTAAAATAGGCCTTACCAAGGCAGTAAACAATCGAGTAGTTATTTTACGATCAGTAAACTCCTTAGCGCAACGTTTTATGAAAGCAAGCACCCCACGGGCTTTATTAATCATCATAGTTATATGTTTATTAAAGTTTAATTTGCTATCGAGGAGAACTCCTAAGTCAAGGAACTCAGTAACTATTTCCAGCTGATCCCCCCTAATGAAAAATGACCTTCTGTAATCAAGTTTCTAGAGAATCGCATACGTTTACATTTCTTTAAATTAAGATACATTAGATTAATATTACACCAATCGTAAAACATATTCAAATCATGTTGTAGCTTCTTTCTCTCGTGAATACTATTATAGATCAGGAAAATTTTCAAGTCATCCGCATACATTAAAATATTACAGAATTTTATTACACATGGTACATCATTAATAAAAAGGGAAAATAATATAGGACCCAAATGGCTTCCTTGTGGTACTCCGGAACTTACGACGATGTGTTTAGATGTTACATTGTTAAAAACTACGCACTGCTTCCTTCCAGTTAAATATGACCTAAACCAATTCAAAGTAACAGTTGTAAATCCCCACAGATGAAGTTTCAGTAAAAGCAAGTTGTGATTTACTTTATCGAAAGCCTTACTGAAGTCGGTATAAATTACATCAGTTAATTGTTTGTTATTAAAACCATTATTTATGATTGTAGTTAGTTGCAAGAGATTTGTGGTCGTTGAGTAACCTCTCCTAAAGCCATGTTGATGACAGGATATTAAAAATGATAATTGATTAATAATATTATCCGTTATGCATTTTTCAAAAAGTTTCGGTATTGCGCTAAGTTTAGCAATACCTCTATAATTAATTATATGTGCTTTATTACCAGACTTGAAAAGCGGAATTATGTAGGAATCTTTCCATAATTGTGGAAAATAACCAAGTTTTATTGATCTATTAAATAAGATCTCCAATGGCAAAGCGAGAGCATTTGCACAATATTTCAATACACAGTTTGGTATACCATCAAACCCCAGGTCAGTCATCTCCAACTAAACGAAATACAAGAAAAAAAATATTTCTTCGATGACTTCATCTCCACAGATTTCTGGCAAAAGCTCTGACAGTAAACAAAAAGTTTCTCAAGAAAATCTGTCGTTCGGAGTCGACTTTAAACTGTAGGTTCTGCCACGTATGTATAAAATTAACACACACAACATAAGTCATGTGAGAAACAATGTTGGAATTCCAACTTAATGTAATGGTTGTAATGACCAATTCTTTATGTATGTATTATTCGCATAAGCTCAAGATTTCAGATTATAAAATATCCCAAAGGAAAAAAATCCGACAGCATAAAATCGTGTGATCTTGGTGGCCAATTGGTAGCCGAATTTATGCAGAAGATAATTTGTTCTGGTTAGGTTGCTGAAACCACATGTTATTACAATTCAATCCGACACGTTGAGGTCACAAGAATCTCGCTATTATGTTCCTATAACTATGTTCTGTAAAAACCTATAACGCCATTTGACCACAATCTGCTTCTCATTGATTTTTTAAGTACCAAATTCAACAACTTTGTGTATTCACTAAGCCATTCAAATGGAAATGCTAAGGCTTTTCAGGAAAAATTGCCATTGACTTCACTTTGTTCTATTCTCATTCAATAAATTGCCGATACTTTTGATGGTCTGCTGAACTGCTGATTAAGCAAGATTTTTTACATGAACTTGAAGGTTTTTTGACAAAATTGGCTGCTTAGTAGTGAAATTCAAAGTCGTTGAGAACGACACCCAATTGATGTTTTTGCCGACACTTTTGTTTACAGCGGCAATGTTTTCAAGAGACTACACTAAATTTAAAAGTTAGTCTCTTATTGAGACATCCTTTAATACACTAAGTATAGTAAAGGAAATGCAAATGATTACACTTCCTCTGTACACTTCAGCTCCTCTGCAATTGATGAAAATATAAAATAACTGACAACTGCAATATTGTTTCGATATTTTAACCAAGAGAGAGCTTTGTTTTCAAACTCTGTTCTGATATGCCTTTAATTTCAGCAACCCTAGTGAAAGCATCTTTCAGAAATCAATGGCTTTAAGGCTTAGAAATGAATAGAGCATCCAAGTTAAATTTCAAGGTTTGAAGATCAATAATTTTTTATTACCAGGTTGTATGATCTGGAGATCATAATAAAATAACGTCTTAAATAATTGAAAAATAATTCAAGGTTTTTGCAATCACAATCATTACCAAAGAAATCAATGAATAATCTGTAATACTTAAAACAAACACTATCTGGCTACTGTAGGAGTACGCAAGCTATTGTAATGCCCAAAAGATTGTTGCGAATCCCGTGTTAGTGTATATTGGATGGCGATATGCGCATATTTACCGGCAGTACAGCTGCCATTAGAATATGTACAACATATAAGGTTGTCCAAAAATGTTGAGTGCCTATGGGCGTGATGGTGTGACGCCTATAAGGAGCCTCATAAGGGCTCCTTGACACGGCGGCATTGAAGGTAACAACAAAGCGGAGGCACTTGCAAATGCTGATACAATGGAAAATTCAACTGAATTTGTACAGCAGGGATAAACAAATGGTTTCACATAAACTTCACTCATTTGCAAAAGAAAGATGGGATCATTAACCCATTTGTAGAGCGACCAGACCAATCAAGGCCGATATACATAGATACCATGTATGCAGAACAAAATTTGCTTATTGGCCTCTTAGTGCACACGTACGGAGACTGGAAATACTCCAAAACGATTTCTGCAGAGGTTGTAATGAAGAGGAAACGAAAAGACCACAAAATACCTTCCTTCTCATTGTCCGGCACTTGGGAGCCTAAGAAGAAGAATTCTTGTGCACTCAGATTTTATTGACAGGATGTGTAATAAAACTATGGAGATGGAGCAGAGGTACCAAGGAGGAGTTATAATTTTATGACAGATTAGGCAATATCGGTATTACAACTGAACACACGTAAACTATGATCATTCAGGTGGCTAGCAATATAACCTAAACTAGCCTAACACGTAGGAAGCTAACGACTGCATTAAATAATAAGATTGGTCAGATGGAAGAGGAAAGTAAATTAATTGCATTTCAAAAATAAAAAAAATATTTAAAAATTGGTGTGCAAAACTACAGACAGTAAGAGCCATCTGAAATCACACAATCAGTCAGCGGAATGGCACTAAAAAAGCTATAAAAACGCACTTGAAATGATAAAATCCACGAATGCACTTCACTTCACTTAAAATGAGAAACCAAAAGCAAGTGAATAAAATGGGAGAACAAAAACGTTACCATTGGTTGACTTGTGACAAATTGTACAGGAACTTTAACGCCATTATGGTTTCAACAGAATCATGGCATAACACACATACACACACATATTCAGAATATTTCACTGTAATGAACCGGAAGTGAAACATTGTTGTGCCATGGCATTCTTTTTCGGCTGCCATAATAATGATTGCGTTTCCCCATATTTTTTCTTTTTTTTTCGTTTTTGTTTCTCCAACAATTTTTTGAACAACATGCTGCAACGAACGCGTATTTGTAAAGTATGTTCCCTGAAATAATAATTATTGTTTGTGGTTATTGTTATTGTCGTTGTTGTTGCTGTTGCTGTTATTATATAAATACAACTCAACTCTGGAAATGTTAAATAAAAAATAAAAAATATTTCTACTCCTCCATTAAATCCGTTGTTACAGTTGTTGTTGGCATTTTCTTCTGTTCGTTCGTTTCATTTTCAAATAATTATTGTGATTATTTGTAAAATAATTGCATACGATGCAAAAACATTGCAAATAATGGAAGTGCTTTTACAGATGCGTTTAAGAAAATAGCACAAAAGTGTTCGTACTTCAACAACTTCTTTTCGTAAATCGAATATTTTGCGACAGTGCAGAATAAACACGCCTCTGCTTACCGCGCGTCTTAACCAATTTGTCATACCAATCGATGTCAGGGTTTTCGGAATTTGGTTCTTCCAATGCAGACAAATTCAAGGTCTTCTTCTATACCGCCTTCCGTTAATCACTACATCAAATACCCATCGTGTTCGAACAACCTTTTCCATCATCGGCAACCAATACTGGATTGAAGATCTTGTGTAGGACAAGCTGCAGCATTGAAGCATAATAGCGTTCATGCTTCCACGCAAAAGAAAAGCATGGAGAGGATGAATAACTTGTACAGCCTTAGTTTCGTGGCAGAAGATAGGTCTTCGATATTCAGCTCCTCAATTGACAATTGAGACCTTATTAACACCCGCTGACATGAGTAATCCTACGCTTAATCTCCAGGTTGACATCATTTTCGTTGGTAATGCTGGAGTAAACCATAGTTATTGGCCTTAATGCTGAATCTGATACGCTACACGTCCGTAATTATCGACAACATATGCTTCGTTTTATCCTAATTTACTGGCAGACCCATCTTGGTAGAGTCCCTTCCATTAGCGCCAAATGCAGCAGTAAAATTTTGCATGGTACACTCAATGATATTAATTTCGTCAGTATTCGCAACCAGCTGAACACTTTTGTAGAAAATATTTAGTACCACTGCGATGAATTTCTGCGTTCCGCAGAACACTGTCCACGTCGAAGCTAAAGAGCTTTTATGATAAGGATTTCGGACAGTTCGTAGCGATCATTTCCTACCTTGACGGAACTGCAGGCGTTACTCAACGTTATTCTGCACAGCCTTATCAGCTTCCCATTATAATTGACAATGCAATCGTGGACCTTGGATAAGTAGATCGACGGCTTCTGACACGGGTGGAACGGTGGCCAAGGCTGGATAGAAGCCGCGCGGCAACTCTGCTTAAACTCCAGAGCAGCAGGCTCGAGGTTTTTACGGGGTTATTATGCAATAGCATTATAGGATGCATTATAGGATGCAAGGCGCATTCGCATTATGTAGAAAATGAGTAGATGGATGAGGCTGTACTTCACCTGCTGTCTACATGCCCGGCACTTTGTCGGAGGAGAGGCGCATTCGCATTCTGTAGAAGATGAGTAGATGGATGAGACTGTTCTTCACCTGCTGTCTACATGCCCGGCACTTTGTCGGAGGAGAAAGAGGCACCTGGATGCCTACTATATGGAGGATCTGGATGAATTGTCATGCATTAATATTGACAGTCTGAGTCGGTTTATCGCTAGCTCAGAATGGTTACTGGACTAGGAGAAATGTGAAACTGTAGTATCACAATGGACCCTGTGTGCAGCCTAAGTGTGTCCGCTCATAACTCCTTGAACTTGCACATGACAATTCCGCAAAAACACGATTCCTTATCGGACTGTCGTATGCTGCCTCATAATCCACAAAAATATGATGTATGTGGCCTTGATGTTTATGGGTCTTCTTTAGGATTTGGTGTAATATGAATATCTAATCGATTATGGACTTATCAGGTCCAAAACAATGGACATTTGGGCATATTATGACATGTCATTATCAATTTAGCCTCTCCCATTGCTGTATCTCCAAATCAATTCCAGTCAGTTGCGCTATTTATTTGCCCTCTTAATTATATTTTTGATATTTTACTACCTAAATTTGTATGTGCCTCATGAAATTATACAGGCAACATGTTTACTGACTTGTTGCCACTGCTACAGTAAAAAACGAAAACGAAGAAAAAAAAATATTTTTTTTCGAAAACACAACTCTGTAATCAATGCGCGGGAAAATCACTTGATAGCACGCGATGACATTTTTTTATTATTATTATTTTCATTAAAAACAACAACAAAAAACATAATTTTTATTTTATTGCTGATGTTATTGTTATTTTACGAAAATTAAAAAGAAAAAATAATATTAAAAAAATAAAAAAATAATTGAAATGAAATCCATGAAGCTGAACTACAGCGTAATTTCAAATTTATTATTATTTTGTACCCTTTTCCTATTTGTGTTTTTATTTTATGTTTTTAAGTTATATTTTGTTTTAAATAATAATAATAAAATTATTGCAATTTTATGTTAAAACTTTACAACACTTGTTATTATTTTAATATTTTCAAAATTATTTCCAGCAATTCTTTGTTTTTTTCTTTTTCACTTTTTTTTACTTGTATTTTTATAATTTAATAATTTCCGCTCACACACACACGCACTCATAATACACTATTTTATTAAATTATTAAACTTTCTATAGATTACTTTAGAAATGTATGTCTGTGTATTGTAACATTTACTAGAAGGATTTCTTCATTGTATTTTTGTCCTAATTTTTGCATGTCCTACTTCTTCTGTTTGATATTTAACACGCCAGTTTTAAAGAAAATTTCCAATCATTTTAAAATGCCTCTCGTTTTATGCAAATTTATTTAAAAAATTCCTTTATTTTTTTTGTTTGTTTTGATTTTCGTTCGTGTAGTATTTGATTTTCGTAAAATTATTTCAATAATGGTCTGCCATTAAATGTTAAACATGACCATTAATGAACACGTAAATGCTGCTGCTGGCCACATGAACGAACATGCTCCACGCTAATGTATGTGAATGTCAAATTTTCAGGGAAATTAATTTCGCAAAATTCTTCAAATTTTAATTGTTAATGCAAGAACAGAAAACAGAAAAGCAGAATTGTTTTCATAATACATACTCTACACAAAATTTTTATTTACAAGCAAAAGAAATATATTTGGATAGTGAATAAGCAATTTGAAAACTTATCTGAATTTAATGCAGTTTTATACAGTGAAACCGATGATCAAGTAGTCGTCGTAGTCTAAAAGACAGTGCGTTTGTATATTAGACTTGAGGCCGCGTTCCAAAGCCCAGGTCATGACAAGAACTTGGTTTTTAAATTAAAGCTGAAATCTATACAACCACTACAGTATACCCTCGATTTACATCGTCCCGATTTACGTTGTTTCGATTAACGTCGTCACAAATTTTATTCCCTTCAACTTCGATTTGCGTCGTCATTCGATTTACGTCGCCCCTGTTGTTTATAAACAAAATCGGTGGAATTCCCTCTTTAAAAAAATTCAATATTTGTGTGTAACTATTTGAATAAAATATAAATAGAGTTTTGAAAAAAAAATAAATATTTAAGTGCTAATGGATAATTTTTTGTTTTTTATTAAACTTATGAAATAAATTTTTATAACAAATCAAAAATCTATCTACAGGGTCCGCCAAATAACTTTATTTTTTTGAAAATGCTTTAAAAAAAACTACTGAATATTTTCTCAAATTTCTTTTTTTATTTGAAAGTACAATCCTTCCGGTTAATAATGGAAAATAATTTCATTCAAATGGCTGCCTCGGCAGGCCATGCAGTAGCCTACACGATCGGTCCAATTTTTAAGCACATTATCGATTGTGTGCGGCTGTATTTCACTAATGGCTTCACGAATATTGTCCTTTAAGGCGTCAATTGCCTCTGGCTTGTCGGCGTAACACTTGTCTTTGACGGCACCCCACAAATAATAGTCCAACGATGGCAAATCGCAGCTCCGAGGTGGCCAAACGACATCAGCTCTGCGGCTGATAATGCGATCTTCAAAAACAGGGTGCAAAACATCGAGTGTAGCTTTGGCTGAGTGGCACGTAGCGCCGTCCTGTTGAAACCAAATGTTGCCAATATCCTCCTCTTCAATTTTTGTGAACAAAAATTCGTTCAACATGGACCGATAACGATCGCCATTGACTGTAACGGCCACTCCTTGCTCATTTTCGGAGAAAAATGGCCCAATTATGCCTCTGGACTAAAATCCGCACCAAACAGTGACTCGTTTTGGGTGCGTCGGCTTTTCAATGTATGAGTGCGGGTTTTCTGTGCCCCAAATGCGACAATTTTGCTTGTTTACATACCCGCCAAGATCAAAATGAGCTTCATCTGAAAAGATGATTTTTTTGCCAAAATCGGCATCTTCTGTAAGTCGATCGCAGGCCCACTTAGCGAAGCGAAAACGCATTGGATTCGTTCAGCGGAAGGATAAAACTAATTATCTGTCAAATCAGACATGAGCTAAGTGTTACCATTCACGAAATAAGCACTAGTTGAAAAAAAAAAAGTTAGATGGCGGACCCGATATATTTATGTACATATGTACTTAGTTATACAGAATAAAAATTGATTTATTTTAGTTTTTTTATTTGGAAAATGTGCATAAATAAATGCATCTGATAGTATGAGTTATTTGAAATTCGATTTACGTCGTTTCGATTTACTTCGCCTTTTTCAGGAACATTCTACGACGTAAATCGAGGGACTACTGTATTTGATACCGTTTTGGAATGCGTACTTACTCTTGTATTCTAATCAGGTCTAATGAGGTCTCCTCATCGTTGAAATTGAGATGGGAATCCTTCTTGTTACTGCAGTAACTATCCATATAACTATAACAAATACTATGCACACAGCGGGAGTAGAGGTACACAAATCAATTCAAGGTATGTCCAGGCACCCTAAGAGTGGAATCCAACTTAAGCACGGTGTAGGCAGATTAAAGTGAAACGATAAATATGCCAACCAACTAGACTAAGATAGAGAACAAGGAGGCCATATCCTTATAAAAACAACAGAGACATACCGTTCTTACGTAGATTGTGTCAGTAAGAATTCAGTTTTTCATTTTAAAATAAAAACACTTTTTTTTTATCTGACTTCAGCTCCCTGACCTAAACCTAGTTCAAAATCGATTGAAAAAATTCCTTCTCCAGAATTTAAAACTTGATTACTTGTGTTTGTAGGAGAGTAACCACATTACTATGCCACTGACAAATACTTCAAAAGGTTTTCCTATTAAGGTCTACAGCTTTCAAATCATTCTTCAAACGTCGATCATTAATTTCGCTGAAACTTCCTTACATAGATAAGAGCGTCGGATCTACGCTACGTGCCACATTGGATGTCCTGTACAAACGATTTAAGAAATCGTCATCTCTCATGGAAGTGATATGAACCGGCCAGTGAGATTGTGCGTTTTGACTGTTTTGTGGATGTAGACACAGTAGTAGTAGTAGGTAGTGTGTTAGTTTATTAGACGTGAGGACACGGTTTAAACGTTTCCAGGTCAGACGTCGACTTTGAACTGTAGGTTCCTTCACTCTTGTATACAATTTTTCACACACAATGTAAGTGGTGTGAGAATGTAGGTTGTAAACCTGACTAATGGGTTGTAATGACCAGTTATGTATGTATGAAACCGATCAATTCAAAGACGTTCTGTTGACAGCAATGCTTTTACTATTACTCTCTAGTAGACGTGCTATTGACTGTGACCATTGCCATCAATCTATATCGGTTATCCCTGCAATGTCTCTGGCCAATCCTACTTCCACGAAAAGCTTTAAGATGTTGTTTGGTTTCAGTAACTATAACTCCTTGCCTAGTACTTGCCACGCATCCGGGTTCTTTCTTCTGAGATGTATTAACGCCGCAAAGATTTCAACTACGTGTTGTGATCATTCATTCTCCTTATCACAGAATCTACATCTTAAGCTGTGTGTTTTATGAGACAACTGTACCAAGTAAGAAAGCTGGCTAGTATAGTCTAATTCATCACACAAACCTCAATCTATTTACCCAGTAAAGCGTTTTCCTCTCTCTCCATCTTCGTTTTTCCCTCTAAACTTCTTTTCCTCCTCCACAGGGTGATTGTTTCAGTCCTCTGCTCTCAAGTATATCTGTCTACTCATTGCCTTAAATTTGCACGTGACCTGGGATCCCTTACCTCGCTTGACCACACAGTCTCATACAGTTCTTATGTGAAACTCTCACAAGTCGAGTGCTCGGATGGCAGACTAACTGTCAGATAAGATTGTTAAGTCTCGTTCTTTGTATAGGGTCCTTTATTAAGCACTTCCCATCTTCCAATTTAAACAAAACAGAGTGTATGTGAGATATCATCGAAAGTTTTTATCCGTTTGCAAGCCTACTGATGCCAATATGTGCGGAATATTACATACATACATAATTGGTCATTACAACCCTTCAGTCAGGATTACGACCTAGCTTCTCACAACACTCGTGTTGTGTGCGTTAATTTTATAGATGAGTGGCGGTACCTACAGATTTTTGAGAAGCTTTTCATTTTACTCATTCATTCATTTTTATTTACTCTCAGAGTTTTTGCCAGAAATCTGCTGAGAGGAAGTTGCCGAAGAAATATTTTCATATTTTCGTTTTGATGTCTGACCTGGGATTCGAACTCGAGCCTTCAGTCTAATAACCCAACACACTACCTACTAGACTATGGCGACTACTCGTGCGGAATATTAGATCGTTTAAATAATAGCCACGACTTCACTGGGTGTAGAGCATCGAAATTCTCCATGGCATATAAATCAGGCTTAATAATATTGCCTTTGAGGTGCGCTATGGTTTGTGGCTTATTCGTATACATGCATACATATATATGTGGTCATTGCAACCCTTCAGTCAGGATTAAGACCTAGCTTCTACACCACTTATGTAGTGTGTTAATTTCATACATGAGTGATGGGACCTACAGTTTGAAGTCGACTGCGAACCACAGATGTTTGCGAAATTTTTAATGGCAATTTTATTTACTCTCAGAGTTTTTGCCAGAAATCTGCTGAGAGGATGTCTGACCTAGGGTTTGATTAATGGCCTAACGTCTAATAAGCCAACACACTACTAGACTACGGCAACTTATTCGTATATATCCAGGAAAAAAGTCTACCGGTTCAAATCGCACGATTTCTCTGGCCGGTTCATATCAGTTCCACGTTAGATGACGATGCCTTCAACCCACTCGTACAGGATATCCAATGTGAGACGCAGTGCCATCCTGCTACTCATGCCTCTCATTTCTATGCAAGGGAGTTCTAGCGGAATTAATGATCCACATTTGACGGATGATTTGAAAGTTTGAGACCTTCGTAGGGGGAACCATTTGAAATACACACAAGTAATCATAGTTTAAACCCTAGAGACGAAATTTTCTCAATGGTCTTTGAAAAAGGTCTAGGTCAGGGTGATTGACCTTGATGTGTTTTTATTTTAAAATGAAAAACTGCATTCTTACTGAGAAAATCTCTATAAGTATGGTATATCTCTGTCGTTTTTATAAGAATAGGACCTCAATATATCTGTTCCTTGCTCTCTATTTCACTCAAGCTAGTTGGCATATTTATCGTTTCACTTTAATCTGCCTACACCGTGCTTAAATTGGATTCCACTGTTAGGGTGCCTGGTTACATATATCTTAAATTGGTTTGCGTACGTGGCTACCTCTACTCCCGCTGTGTGCCTAGTATTTGTTATAGTTATGTGGATAGTTACTGCAATAACAAGAAGGATTCCCATCTCAATTTCATCGAAGAGAAGACCTCATTAGACCTGATTAGAAGACAAGAGTAAGTACGGATTCCAAAACGGTATCAAATACCTCTAGGTCTGGGAAAAATACTACAAATGCCTTGACGGAAACCATTGCTTTGCATAAATACGTGAAGATAGTGTTTTTCCATTGCTATTGCCGTAGAAATTATATTAGGAATGATGGGTTGTCTCCAAACATACTATTTAAGCCGTTTAATTCGTGCTTTTCCCTGACTTCTTTAACAAAAAAAAAAAAATTCAATTCTATTTGACAATGTGGCTCCTTCGAAAAAGACATGTGTGTGTATGTGGTTGTGTAGATTTTAGCTTTAACTTAAAAACCAAGTTCTTGTCATGACCCTTTAAATTTCCTACTGCTCACCACCATATACGCGTTGGATACAATTTTTTTTGCAAAAAAAAAGTCGGTTTTACACTGATACGCTCAGCTCAGCTGCTAAACTTCCCATTGCGTGTTGCAGGCTGTCTGTGTAACTGGGAATTTTTTTGCCCAATGTTTTTGTTGTTGTTGTTCGGATTTTTCAAAACAACAATCGTAAGTCTGACTGACTGACTGATTGTGGTACAAGTTTTATTCATTTTGAATTGTTTTTTGTTTTAATTTTTATTTTTAGAAATAAACAACACCAACAACAACAACAAATTTTAGTGCATTTGTTTTGTGAATTTCCACATGGGCGCTCAACTGAAAATTGTTTTGAGGTTTTTTTGTTTTTGGTTTAACTCTGTCCAATGCTGGCAACGCTGTTGCTATTATTTTTACACAGACTTGGTTGGATTTTGCAGCACTTGCCTGTCATACTGGGTTAAGGCGGGCGGTTGCATTACAAAAAAAGAAAAAAAATTAAATTCCCGTTCCCGTTGTGAACAACATTTTTATTTTATTTCATTTCTTTTTTTCGGTTTTTATTGTTTAGCTGGGAAATTAAAAGCAGAATATTTTAAATGGAGGATGTAAATAGGGACCGACAGATATAAAAAAAAAAAACAAAAAATATGAAGAAGAAGAGGAATGAAATGTACGAACAACTCCCACTTGAGTGAATTATAACCTCCAACTCACGACAAGTGCAACCAATTAATTGTCAGTGATTGTTGCATGTCACACATACACAGAAAGAGTTGCAATCAGCCTGGGGCATTAATTTTGTCGCTTCACAAAACCATGACTGGCAACCATCATCATTGTTGCCCAGAATAGTTTTTTTTTTTCGTTTTAATTTAAAAAATTTATTTTTTGTTAATGAAAACAGAAATTAAAGCAAATGGATTCGAACAAAAGATGTCAAAGCAGCCGCTAGTACATCTTGTCCTTTCAACATCATTTAACACACTAACAAAAATGCCCCAAAAGCCCCCAGTTTTTATCTGCTCCCCAAATGTTACGATTGCACCGCGCATGTCCTTTATATCCTTGTTTAATACTTTAGAGCACTGCCCCTCTTTTGACTGTGTTGATAATACACCATTGGGTTCGAATCTTTACTTGTTGTTGTGTAATATATAACACCACCGTACAATGCCATCTGGTGACTTAAAACTACGCTTCAACGAAGTGAATATTTCACCTTAAATGCGTGTTTTTAAATGAAAAACAAATTCAGAAACAAAAAATAAGTATGACAAGTAGTGTATGAAGTGCATGTGAATTTATAATTTTTTTAAAGAAAATAAATTTTTAGATTTTATTTCTCTTCAGTTTTTGTTTCAATATTTTTTTCCGTTTTTTTTTTTTTGTAAATCACGTCGTAGTCATCAAACAAAAATTTTTACCAAACTTGACAATTGTGAGAAATTCTGTTCAATTTTTTTCTTTTTTTTTTTTTTTGTGTGAGATGATGAACGTTGATTAGATTTGTGGCAGTTTGATAGTGGTAGACTTTATTTTTAAGCCGTGTATGAATAACGTCCGCTACTTTGCCTTGTTTAATGAATTTCGAAATTTTAAAGTTTTTTTTCAAATTTTATTTTGAAGGCCTCACTCAATATGTGAAGGTTTCGTCATGTTCACACAAAATAACAAAATCAAGAAATCATAACAAATATTCGTGGTCATGATTGAAACTATTTTCGCACGTTATATGAAAGAGGCGCAATATATATCATCTGTCTTCCGAAGGTCTTCTCTAAACATGATCGATCATGATCCGATTCAAGAACACTAAAACAAAGTATCAGATGTCAAGTAAATCTCCTAAGGATATCGAGATCTTAGCAATAAATTGTTGATTTACTTGCTCTAAATGAAACATAACTGAAGATCTTACAGACACTTCGAAGATCATTGCGCCTCATATTGGATTACCACAACAAATTAGTGAGGAGACCATACGATATACGCTATTTTGATTTTCATTTCAACAACATACATTAAGCTATCTATCTTTGGCTTAATAATTTTAGATCAATAAAATAAAACAATTTATTTTTTATTAAAATAACATAAAGCTATCCATCTTTGGCATAAAAATTAGACCATGTGTAATAGATAAATAAAAATAAAAAACCCATTTTTTATTAATAGAAAATAGCGAGAATTCCAAAGCATTTAAAAAAAATTATACTATGCTACAAAATAAAAAAAATTAAATACGCCCAGCTAATGACATATAACATTTTTAACATGAAATATTTTTTGAGTGTCATTCTGAAATAAAATGATAAAGCATCCGTCGCACATGTCTTCTTGTCGCAGTCTGATCGACAACTAAATCAAAAAGTACAAGAATGCGTGTGAGTTCTCTCTGCACAATTGTGCTATGAAATGATAATCCCTGGAGGAGACCCTAAATAACAGAAAACAAAAATGACTCATGAAATCACCGCAGTCTAGTGGGTAGTATGTTGGCTTATTAGACGTGAGACCACGGTTCAAACCCAAGGTCAGACATCTCGAACAAATCGAAAATGAATGAATTTCGCTAGGGGTAAAAAAAATTTTCATGAAAAAGTTTCTCAAAAATCTTTCGGTCGAAATAATCGACTTTAAACTGTAGGTCCCGCCACTCATGTATAAAATTAACACACAACATAACATAAGTGGTGTGAGAAGGTAGGTTGTAATCCTGACTGAAGGGTTGCAATGCCCAACGACATATTATTGCTGAATCGGCTGTAAAGAAGGTGGCAACTGACCCTTGACCTTTAATGAAATTAGATCTTCAGCGATGTAGTCCATTTCTGAATGAATGGGTATGTGAACAAACAAAATTGTCAAACTTGGGACGTTGCCAATCCACAAGAGATCAAAGAGCGTCTATTTCATCGCAAAAACGTTACGGTTTGCTGTGGATTTTAAGCTATCGGCATCACCTGAGAACGTACTTTGCTTTGCACGACACTGTCAACGGCGAACATTATTTGTAAATGATTAAAACTTTTCTTTGCTCTGAATTCGATGATCTGGATACTAACGACGTATAATTTCAATAGAACAGCCTTACGTGCTACACAGCTCAAGCCACATTGGATATTCTGCCCGAGCGATTTAATTGCGTGGTCATCTCACATGGAGATAATGTGAACTGGACACTAAGATTCTGCGAGATTACCCCCGTTAGGATTTTTCTTGTGGGATATTCTTAAGTCGCTGATGTATCGGAATAAGTTACAAACCATGGCGGTCCTCAAAGTCAACACAATCCATACTAACAAATTCAGTTTGATTTATGAGCCTGTGTCATGGCAAATTGGACATTTCGAATGCTTTTCACCCAGAGAAGCTATGGTAGACATTTGAATGAAGTTATATTACCACACATAATGGCATCAACAAGTCTTTCAAATGAATAAAAAATTCGTTTGGTACGCAGTTTCCAATCTCCAAATGTTACAGACCATAGGTGGATCCGATTGCCGTTTTAGAATGAAGTTCCACTTCGTTCGCAGGAGGGTGCATACAATATTAGCTAGGCTGTGCTGATAAGGCTGTTATGGCGTGCCGATAACCTTCGAATCGCTTCTGTAGGCGGAGTGGGCCACAGAAGCAAGTACTCTGCATTAGTTATTTACTTACTTAATTGGTCATTACAACCCTTCAGTCGAGATTACGACGTAGTTTCTCACACCACTTATGTTGTGTGTGTTAATTATAAACACGAGTGGCGTGACCTATAGTTTAAAGTCCACTCCGAACGACGAATTTTTCATGGCAATTTTTTATATACTCTCAAGAGTTCTTGCAAAAAATCTGCTGGGAGGAAGTTGTCGACGAAATATTTTTTCATATTTCGTTTTGTAGGAAATGCCTGACCTGAGGTTTGACTGGTGGCCTCAAGTCTACCTACTAAACTACGGCCATACTCTCTGTCATTTTTGTCTGAACTCTCCTAATACTATGTTCAGACATGCACTTTTATTGAGTCAATATTCGGTTTATTGATTACAATATTTTAAGTGTTTAGACATAACAATATACGCAGTTCAGCTGCTTATTCAATATTCATTTGACAGCTGGTAAACAAAACAGCTGATTGTTTCAGCAGCATTGTTTTTGTTTTGTTCGTTGTTTTTTGTTTTGTTTTTTTTTTTTGTTTCTCGTTGTTGATCTTTGAGTTGCCAGATATCAATAGAAAGTGTTCGGAAAATTGTAATATGCTCACTGAACGTACTCACTTATGACAGTGCTGTATTTCAAGTTTTAATCAATATTATAACAATTTATGAATTTATTGAGCAATAATTAATTGACATTTTATATGAAATATTGAGATCAACAATACCGTTTATTGCGATTTACTCAATTTAAGTGCATGTCTGAACATAGTATAAATAAAGATGGCTAGATTGTTTGGTTTTTTACAGAGAATTTTTTAGCCCCATGTTAAATATTTATTTGTGGTATCGCAATGGATCTAAAATATGATCAAAGCGTGGTCCGCCACCTAACCTGATCTAATCTAACCTATAATGGATTAACCATTTAGCCTACAAAAACACAGTTTAACACAGGAAAACGACATTAAATCGAAGTAAGACTACCATGGCTTTCACACTATTCTGATAAAGGTCTGTACGTTGTGCGATTAGCAATCTTATACTTGAGGCACTTTTAATTCATTTCCAAGTTTCATGTTATATTTTTCATTTTAAATAATTAATAATAATTTTCAAAAAAATTAACAATTAAATACAAATTTTTAAACATTTCTAATGCAGCTTTCAACACTTACAAACACAACTACTTCCTTGATTAACGGTAACAATTAAAAAAATTGACTGAAAAACGGAAAAAATGGTAAATGGAACGCCTACTTAAAATATTTTTTTTTTTTTTAAATTATAATTAAAAAAACAAAATAAAAAATAGAAGAAGAAGTAGAAAAAGAAAAAGAAGAAGAAAAGAAATGCAATTAATAATTAACAAAATACCAGACAGCGACTGAAATGAAGACAAAACAATGGCAACGTTAATAATGAATGGGTCCAGTTTACTACAAGTGGGTGAGAGTATCCATTTGGTAACCAACTGGTGAACAAACAAAAAAAAAAAAAAAAAAAAAAAAACAACACCAGAATTGTACTGTTGCCGGTTGAAGTCATACAGCGTAACTGAAAAAAGAAATGAAACCAGAGACAGACCAACACCGACCAACAGCACATAACACATAATGTCCATCAAGCTGAAATGGAGAGAGAGAGACTTAAAGGTGAGATAATATCGTTGTTGGCATATTTGTGAGTGTGGAAAACAAAAGTATGGACTTTGGCAGAGTTACTCAAGCATTACCATACCAACTAAAAACTGTTTGAGACAAGCAAACCGAGGCCACCCTAAAAAACCTACAAATGCAGCCGTAAATAACTGGTCAATGTTTTTACCGCTTTTTTTTTAAAGCGGCGGTAGCTGCAGCAGCAACGGGAGGAAAATAATATCAAGCGACACTAATTCTAGCAAATGTAGCTCGGCTTTTAGCTCAGTTCACTTCAATTCAGTTAGTCATTCAACTTCATTTGTTGGTTTCACTGTTTGCTTAAACGTCAAGTCATCTATTACTGCTACTTTGTTGTTATTCTTATTGTTGTTGCCTTTTCAATTCATAAAAAAGATCTGACGACAAGATAGCCACGGTCAAGTTCACGTTGGCGTGTCATTAGCGTATAAAACACTGCAATACACACACTCAAAACGCTTACAAAGCAGCAGCACAGCCATTAACAAATTATAACAATTGAAATTGTAACGGATCCCTGTAACACACACATATAAATATACGGTATTTCTGTGTGTGTGTGTTGGTGTTAATAATGCAGTCCTTTATCCTTAAATGCACACAAGGTGCAAGCAATTCTTTGCTTTTTTTGTTTTTATTCACTTCGCTACGCTTTTGCTTAACCGGCCGGCATTAAAGATGCAAAGGTTGATAAGGATCTTTGAGTTCTGCCTGTAAGACACTCTATAAATTATTGTAAACTGATACACAACACACCGTGACATGGCTACTTGTTTTTCCTATCATTCTCTCCACTTCTTCGTATGTACATATTTCAGGTCCTTTTGAAGATCCTGTGAGAACATCACACAGAATTTCTTTTCTTTTTGTTAATTGAAAGTGTAATAGACTATGGCTTTTAACGACGAATGACTGACTATCTGACTGTCTGATTGACCGACTGGCTATCTATTAAGGACAGGTGATGTAGGTTTTGAAGAAAATTTCGTAATCAATTTAAAATGAAGGAGTATTTTTACTGTCTCTGCATCTCTCTTCATTTTCTTGATGAAACAGCTTTTGGAAATGAAATTAAAAACGAACTAATTTCCAAATAATTGAAAATAAATTAAAAAATTTAAATTCCATTAGCAAAGTGGAGCAATTATTATGGAAACACAAAATGAGTTTAAAAGGATGCTAAAAGGGTTTAGGGATCTAGTCTAGCAGCTGCTATTCAAACTAATTTAAATTGCAACGATCATTTATAAAACTATGAAGACGAGCATACTTTGTATACGTCGTACTTAGTAATCATTGAACAACGAGATGGTAAATTTTAAACTCTAAGTTCTTGTAAATTACTCGAATATAAATTCAAGTGAAATCTTATAATGAACTCTACGTCATATCAGGAGTAACGGAGTCTGTAATCCACTTAATTCTGAATAGTGCTTTATACGTGGATATAATCGAATATATTTGGTCAATTTGAGAGCCGTCTCAATTTGTTTTTCAGGACGTTCAGGCCGATTGTGCTGCAGCCTACTTCTTTCTAAGTTGTAGTATTATTATCACTGCGATTTGAGATTTTTCTTAAGAAAATATCTACGGATTGTCGCCGTAGTCTAGTAGATAGTGTATTGGCTTAAAGACGTGGATCCTCGGTTCAAACGCCAGGTCAGATATCTCCAACAAAGTGAAAACATATTTGTTCGGCAGATTTCTGACAAAAACTGTGAGAGAAAATAAAAAATTGCCATGAAAAGTTTCTCAAAAATCTGTCGTTCGGAATCGACTTTAATCCCAATACTCATGTATAAAATTAACACAAAAGCTAGGACGTAATCCTGATTGAAGGGTTGGACCTTATCTTTATGTTCGAAATACAATCTCATTTAAATGAATACTTTTGGATTAATACGGTATAAGAGTTGTTGCCATGGAGTACAGGTACAATACGATCTATTGAACTCCCCTTAGAATTTACTGGGCATCCCTGTAATATCTCCCCTCAGCCTTGACAGATTTCAGAATGCTGCTCAGTGTCAACAGTGACAATTCTGATATGACAGTTGAATTGAACACATTATTCCACGTCATAGACTTCCTCTTGGAAAATACCATCGACTTTACCCGTGTACTTGGAATATTAAGGTCTGGCACCAAAAACTTCTAATACTGTTTCAAAACGATATCTCGGCCATAACTTGAGTGATTTTGATTTTCAAATACTTTAACGTTATGGAATTATCCGCGTAGACAAGTGTACCCCACAAGACAACGGCGTCAAATCGCATGACCTTGATGACCAATGGACACCACTAAACGTAAAATTCCTCTTTCTGCCAACTTACCCTCCAATACAGTCAAAATCTTGTTGAAATCAGTTCATAATCTTCAATTGCAAATGCGGTCATAGCGTTCTGAATTCACATAAACGTTTTTGAAAGGATGAAAAATGTGCAACAATTAGATCCTTTCTTCCACTGCGATAGCTTTTTCACAATTACCGGTGGGTTCTTCAAAACCCATATGCGATAATGTTGTTGACGTTCCGTACAATGGGTCAATTTGACCTCCGGGTACTGTACTTGTTTAAATTGACAAGTACACGTCCTCTAACCTAAATGTTGCTTACTGACGTAACAATCGAAAGAGAACTGAGGTTTGTCGTTGAAGCAAAATTTTGTTCAAAAATCAACATTGTTTCTTTAGCACCCAGTCAAGTTATCTAAGGCGTTTTGAAAAGTCAGGTGACTGTATTGTTTGCATAAGCTTGATTTTATAGGATCAAATCCAGGCATCAAATTGAAATACACAGTAAAATAGAACCAATTGCGTAGAATCGAAGTAAATAAATATTTCTCACCTATAAAGTGCATTACGAGTACTCTGGTAATGTAGTGAAAAGCATTCTAATAAGGGCTGATTTTTTTT
The DNA here is from genome assembly GCA_927399465.1 of Sarcophaga caerulescens. NCBI lineage: Eukaryota > Metazoa > Arthropoda > Insecta > Diptera > Sarcophagidae > Sarcophaga > Sarcophaga caerulescens. Next base: position 68,795,899 of record OV656867.1, on the reverse strand, counting down.
TTTTATAATCGAACGTCCCCGGCCACACACTAACCCACCCTCACCCGACCGCGGAGGGCTCGTCCCCATTACGTAGGGACACGTACACACTACAGTCCGGACTGTAGCGGGTAAAGGAAAAGTAATGGCAATGGGAACATAAAACAGCCTCAGAACTTAATCACAAGCTGAATAAAGTAACAATAAACTACGTAAGACAAGAGCCATAGGAATATTTTTCAAAAAAAAACACATAAAATTCAGAAAAATGTATGAAATCTTTATTTGAATCGATAGTACGGTCCATATAATTTAATGTTTGAAGATTATTTCATGCAAATGTTGACCGCGACTGCGCCTCAAATGGTCCATCCGCTTAGTCCAATTTTAGCATACTCTTTACAACATTTCGGCCGGTATCTCAGGAATAAATGCTTCAATGTTGTCTTCCAATGCGTCAATTGAAGCGGGCTTGTCTGTATAGACATGAGCTTTAACATAGTCCCACAAAAAATATTCTAAAGGCGTTAAATCGCACGATCTAGGCGGCCAATTGACCGATCCCGAACGTGAAATAAAATGTTCACCGAACTCGGCAGTTGGTGACGAGTTGCTGGTAAGGCAGGTCGATCTCGTGACATCGACTGAGCTAATAAACATAAACAGGTCACGGGTGGTGTGGTTCTCCCACACTTGTGATTTGTTTACCGCCAGTAAAACGTTGGCAACTGTGACTAGACCGACACCAGAGGTTTCAGAACCACAATCATTCTGTGCGTAGGCCATTTGATTGTTCTTCTGACACTCCCCTTTGGTTGACTCAACTAACACGATAATTTGACGAACCTGTGACTGGACAGACACCAGAGACCTCAGAACCACAATCATCCTGTGCGTAGGCCATTTGATTGTTGCTCTGACATTCCCCTTTCGTTGACTTTGACTTGACATTGGCAACTGTGACTGGACCGACACCAGAGGTTTCAGAACCACAATCATTCTGTGCGTAGGCCTTTTTGATTGTTCTTCTGACACTCCCCTTTGGTTGATTTGACTGACTGTGCCGGGGCAATAGCAAGGACCAGTAGAGACCACGGTCATCTGGGGCGCATGCCGTTTGACTGTCGTTCTGACTCAACCCCCCTTGATTAATAGCAAGGACTTAATTAAACTTAATTTTTCCTTCTATGTAGCCCTAACGTAGTGTAGTAAATAAGCCATTTTAAGTTATTTTACACATTGTAAATAAATAGCCTAGAATCTACAAGGGAACTTTTATTTATGAAACCACTGGACGCCGCTGAACTACCCCAGCACCCAAGCGGAAACGTGTACGTTACGATTCACAGCATCTTTGAAGAAGTACGGTCCAATGATGCCAAATTCAATGTTTTGCAAGCGATGTTCGTTTGTAAGACGATTCATGGTTAAATTATAGACCAAACTGAAGATGTTTGACAGTGAAACAAAACACGAAACGTGCGTGAGCTGTTTAAACCAGTGTTGCCAAAAAGATAATAGCTAAAAAATCACCCTTTATAAGAGAGTGAGCGTTATAGGTTCGATTCCCATTACAGCCGTTAGTCTGTTGCACCTTCAGCTGCTGCTGCAAACAAAATGCCAACATTATTCTGATATTTTCAATTCCTTAAACACAAATTATCTTATAAACAGGAAAAAAAACGTTAAAATTCCAAGGAATGCCTTTAACAACCTGCAGTAAAAACACTTCAAGTCCAGATTAAAAGTAAAAGTGAATTAAAAAGAAAAAACAGAATAAAAAACAGCATTAAACAACACAAGAAAACAATTGAATTTGAAAAATGAAAATTGAATAATAAAAATAACAACTACAAAAACAAAATCAACAGACAATATTTTAATGAATGAAATTATGTTAATAAAAACAACAACAACAACAACAACTGCAACAGCAACAGCAACACTACCTATAAGAAAAGACCAGAGAAAGAGGAAGAAAAAGAGAAAAGAATTATTTGTTTATTTCTTATGGACAAATTAAAATAATGAAATTCCTTTGTTAAAACAACAGCAACAACAACAACAAACAAACCAATAAACAAACAAATAATTATAATAATGTAAATAATTTACATACGTAACAACAACAACAATAAAAATTAAGAAATAAAAAAAATTAATCAAGTACAAAAAGAACAACAACAAGAATAATAACAAATAATAATAATAAACAAATTGAAGACTGAAATGCAAATGAAGCCGGTTTATTACCTCTAAAGCAGTAGAAGAAGAGGCAGAAGAAGGTGATAAAAGAGTGTAAATGAGTTTGAAATAAACTCTGAGCGCATAAAAGAAACGATCACTCACTACGCTCTGTAGAGAGGGAAGACTTCTTATCAGAGTTCCTGTATATTTTCTCTTTTATTTGTTATTTTTTTTTTAATTTCTTCCTTAAAGAGATCAACTATTTCTTAAAGTCAACAAAGCATTGATGAGTTTTAACGTTAATTTTACTAGTACTCGGTCTTTTTTAAACAATTAGGTAGCCTTATTTGACATGAGGTCACGGTTCAGACCCCAGGTCAGACATCTCCAACAAAACGAAATACGAGTAAAAATAATTCTTTGGCAACTTCCTCTCAGAAAATTTTTGGCAAAAACTTTGAGAGTAAAAGTTTCTCAAAAATCTGACGTTCAGAGTAGACTTTAAACTGAAGTTGCTCATGTTTAAAATTAACACGCACATAAGTGGTGTGAGAAGCTAGGTCGTAATTCTGGCGGAAGGATTGTAGTGACCAATTATGTATGCATGTAATCCAAACAAAAAAATATGACATACATATTTATAAGTATGTATTTATTATTATATTTATAAGGACGCTAGCAGATTGTACCCGGCGTTGCGCGGGTTATGTAGTTTGGATTAGTTTAAAAAATGAAAAATGTTTTTAAATTAAAAAAAACAGTGATTATTTGTTGTTGTTAAAGAAATTTAAAAAAAATATTTTTTTCTCGTAATAAGTGCATTAACAGGCATCGTTTGGGAGGTATTTCTACAAAAAAGGTGGCCATGGGACACCCTATTGTATAAATTTTTCTTTAAATTTAAAAAAAAATTATTATTGGCTCATTTTTGTATTAAAAATAACAATAAATAAAAAACCGGTTTTGCGGTTTCGAAACCGGTTTCTTAAAAAATGCAATTTTTCAAATTATTCGGAAACTGGTTTAACGAACAACCCAGTTTTTTAAATATAAGAATTTTTTAGTTCCTTATATTGAATACCAAATAAACTTTATTTTAAACAAAAATATTTATTTTATTTTCTTCCTTTTTAATAAATATTAACCAAATACTGATGTAATTTCATGGTGGGCCATTTTCACTGTAATTCACTGTATAATTATATAGACAGGGCCGATCAGGTCCCAAATTTAACGACGGGGGTGATTTTCCATGATAGCCAGGTTTATCATGGCGGCGTTTTTTTTTTTTTTTTCAAAACGTCAGCCAATCTCGTTATCAGAAATCATCTTTAGTTCCGGAACGCGTTCGTGTCCAAAAAGGAAGTACCGGAACGACGTTCCGGAGCGTTCCGGCTCGACAACACCACTGATTAGAAGAATATGTAGGTATTTGCCGATTTGTACAATTTTATTGAACAAAAAACTTCGTGTAATTTGTAGTGAAACTTTCTTTATTAAAAATTCACGAAAAATATTTTGAAATTAAAAATTTCCCTTTGTTATAGGTATACCTATTAACACTTTTTCTTGGCTTTAAAATGCTCAGAAATATTACAACCGTGTGCTTATGGCGAGAGGAAATGCTATTTAAAAGGAAAATTCTTATCAACGCTGTTCAATGTGAGTAAAAAATTGTGTGTGATTTTATTTGACACATGGATGTTGGTGGTATGTGGAGCTGCCAAAATAAATTTTTTTTCCCATTTTGCCGCTATTTTTTCATTGAAATAACGGTCGCAAACAAAAGCGAAGCCAGACAAAAACAAACGAAAAGCAAAGCCATCAGCATAGCTACTCTTTACAAGTGCTCTTAAGTGTGGTTTGATGGTTGTGCTCTTTATAATTATGGAAGAAAGAGGGCGTTGCTTAACAAGCTCTTGCTTAAACACACACACTCGCTCTCACTCTCTTTATCACTCTGTCACTCTGTTGCATTCCAATAGAGCGCGCATGCTTAAGTTTATTTTCCCATATGATAACTGGAATGAAGAGCACAACACGCGAAGTGTGTCGTAATTCTTTAAGCAGGTGTTGAAAAGAGTCAAACAGTAATGCTTGCAAGTTTTTAATGGCCCTTGTGTGGATGGCAGAAAAAGCGCCGAATCATTGGAGCTGTTGTTTGAAAGAGATGGCTATAAAACAAAATGGCTGCTATCATCAACCGGCTGGCAATAGATGGCGCTTAAAGTTTTATTCCGTTTCTTTCATATTCGCAAACAGACGGTGTTTAACGGTCTTAGAATTTCTGTTGAGGGATTTTTAAAGCCCTTATTCGTTATAAGGTGACGTCGTAGTAATAAAAGTTGACTGTTTGTGTAAGAAGGAGTGTGTGCGAGTGAATTAGAAAATAAAAGGAGCGGATTGTTTTGTTTTTTTGTTTTTTTTTTTTAAATTAAAGAAGAATTCTTTCAGAATTAAAGGAATTACAAACAAATTTTGAAATCATTTTCATTGTTTTCAATAAATAATTGTTTCTGTGTTGTTTTACATACATTTACTTACCGTTTCTGTTTAGCTTTGTAGTTCCCGTTTTGGTTGTTGTTGGTGTTGTTGTTGTTGTTGTCGTTAGCATGTCCTGCCAGCATTTATTTCATGCTCGCCTTTGCAGTCACTTGATTACAGTCTTTTCGCATAATGAGTGCTTTTCGAAACTAAAAAGAAAAAAAGAAAAGAAAAAAAATTTGAATTTAGTATTGCTAGCGAATAACCGATTATTTGTGCTCAGTTTTAAGAAGAGTAAAAAATTAATTCTAATCTTTAGTGAGGAAAATAAAATACAGTGCTAATTGGAAAACAGAGCCGTGCTTATTCATTGTTTTTTCAAAATTTATTTAATAAATAATCAATTTAGCCCGGTAAGCAATATCTGTTGTGATTTGGTCATATCGACTGTTCAAACATTTTTGGGAAGCCAATAAAACAGGCAAGGAAAATTTTAAAATTTCTCATTCTGCCAATTACTCTTCGGTTTTTCGATATGGACAAATGACTTGACATAACCTCAAAGAAAAGAATCCAATAACGCTAGAACACTCGATATTGGTGGCCAATTAATTGGGTCAATACCTACGTAGAATTACTTTTTCTGCAAAAGCTTTTTAGAGAAAACAAATTGTTATACATACGCCATGTGTGACATGCGGCTCAGTTCTGTTGAAACCACATGTTAGCAATCAATACTAATGTAAGCTCGTTGAGGTATGAAAAACTTTTTAATCACGTCACTATACCGTTTGCTATTGACAATAACATTCTGAACGTCATTGTTCCTGAAGACATATGTATGGACCAATGACTCCGCCAGCTCATAAAGCGCACAAAGTAGTAATTTTTTATGGATGTAAAGGTGTTTAGATAAAGCTACTCACTGCAAATGCGGCAATTCTGCTTATTTATGAACCTTTATCGCATGCATACATACATACATAATCGGTCATTACAAGCCTTCAGTCAGGATTACAATCTAGCCTCTCACACCACTTATGTAGTGTGCGTTAATTTTATATATGAGTGGTGGGACCTAGAGTCTGAAGTCGGCTTCGAATGACAGATTTTTGAGAAACTTTTCATGTCAATTTTTGTATTTACTCTCAGAGTTTTTGCCAAAAATCTACTTAGAGACAAAGAAGAAATACCTATATGTTTCATATTTCATTATGTTCGAGATGTCTGACCTGAATGGAGTTTGAACTGTGGCCTCATGTCTAATAAGCCAACACACTACCTACTGGACTACGGGGACTTGGGTGACTATGGGTTTTATCGGAGAACAAAATTTTGAATGGAAATTTGGTATCAATTTATAAATCATCTGTAGTTTAGACCATTTGCTGCTGCTGTTTTAGCACCTACTCTTACTGTCATGTGTCTCCAAATGTCATTTGCTCGTCTAAGATCTTTTGAGCCCAGAGTCTTCCTCATAATAATGTAATCGATTCAATTGCATTTTCTTTGTTGAATTTAAATATTGAACTACCGTGCTAGTGCTCCTGGTAGTCTGTCCAATCCTCTTCCACTTTGATTTCTTGTTTATATTCCAGATATCGATGTCGCTGATAGTTCAGTGGGACATAAAGTCCTGCACTTGACTCAGCGTCACTTATTGGTGATCACTAGCCACTTGTCACTTCCGTACAGCAGAGCGTACTAGAGAACATCTTCTGTGTCTGACTAACAGAACAGTTGGATAATTCAAACCAGGAACTATAGTTGCACGACAGAATTGGAAGTATCCATAACAAGGGAATCTTATTGGATCCAAGCAAGCTAGGCTACTAATTGAACCTAACCTAAGAATACAGCGGTACACACCAGAGATCAGCAATGAATCGTTTTTCCGCTACTCATAAGCACTCATGCAATTTTGAGTATGAGTGAATCAACAGAATTGAAATTCAACTACTCTGATTCATTCGTACTCGCTACAGCATTGATTTATAAGTATAGGTTACAATGAGTATGAGTACAACGTTGACATCAAACTCACAACATTCGAAATGTGTTTGATTCATACGCCTACTTATTCTGATTCATAAATTTAGAAAAATACTTATAATAGTTATAAGTGGTTCGAGTGGCTCGAATCATTCATCAAAATTTACAGCCTTTGTTATTGTTGCATATACAAACAAAGAAGAAAGAAAAGACAAAGACAACAAGCAAAGCATACACATAATCTTCTTGTGAGTATAGTAGTGTTCGTACGCGAATCATACTTATTTTGTGCTTCGTGTTAAGTAGAGACGAGTCGAAGTCAATAACATCATGCGTATTGTTAAGTATGAATACGACGAGTACTTCCAACTTTGAGTATGAGTAGTATGAGTATCATATTAAAATAAGTATGAATGCGTATAAGTCTCAGAAACAATAAGTATGACTCGAATCTACTCATCGTTTTGAATACTCGTTGCTGATCTCTGGTACACACACGTGGAGTATTCTAAGCTTAGTTCATCTATTTTAAAGCTTTTTCATACTGTTTGCAGTCACTTGAAAGTCGATCTCACTATATTGAGTTTTCTGTCCAGATGCCATGATGTTCTCTTCTTTAATATTCTTTTTCTCTCAACGTTCAAATAACCTAATTGTCACAGAAATACACTGAAATTGCCTGTAATCAGTTGATTATTCGATTTGAAATCTTTATCAGATATGTTAGCAACACTATTGTCTATTTGTCCTCTGCACTGTTGCATTTTCTTTAAAATTTCTTTTTTAGGAATTCTTTTTGCATTTCCTTTTTCCTTTCCTTTCCTTTCCTTTCCATTTCTTTTTGTTTGTCAAATTCCTGTATTTCTATTTTACTCTTCTATCTTTTGTAAACATTCTGTTTAAATTTGTAGTTCTATTCGGGTTTTGTTTTTCTTCTTTTTCGTTTTACTTTCATTTCCTTTGCTTGCATTTCTTATTGCTGTTGTTGTTATTGTACATTGTTTATGTCTTTTTGACCGCCCCGGGGCATTTAAATATCCCCCTTGAATTCCGAAAATCATGCCAAACAATCGCTGCACTTGTGTATGAAAATTTTTTTTTTTGTCGAAGAAAAAAAAAAACAGGAGTCTTCACCAAAATTTCATTTCCTTTTGAAATAATCTTTAATGGTAGATATTCTGCTGTTGTTGCTATTGTTGTTGATTATATGTTGCGCGATTAGCTGGCGAGGATAAGTCATAATTATTTCGTTTCTATTTTTTATTTCTAAACACTGGCCACACCACCACTCAGGTGTAATTTTCACAGGAATTCTGTGAATATTTTCAAACAAATTCCTCTTTGCCAAGTGTTGGGCGTGGGGGGTTGTTTATTTAAGGAATGCCAAATGGGCAAATATTTCTGAAGAATTTCAGAATTTTAATTGAAATGTAAGAGAATTTACATGTGGATTACATCTCACAATTGAAAGCAAAAAAGAAAAAGTTGAAGTTAATTTTGAATTTCTAATGAAAGAAGAAAAAAGATCAACGAAATATTTTAAGAAACTGGTTCGGTAATGGACAGTAAGATTCCTGTGCGTCAACGAACTGGTCGGTCTCTGGGAAACATTACTGCTGTAAGTGAGTGTATCGCTGAAAACTAGAAAACACCAATTCGGTGTTTTTCTCAACAAACTTCTGGAAGCATTATGCGGCGAATTTTGACCAAAGACGCAGGTGCTCAAACCATTTGAAAACTCCGGCTATTCGTTCAATTTTTGGTAAAAAATATCATCTTCTCCGATGAGGTGCATTTCCATCTGAAGGGATTTGGGAATACACAAAATTAACCAATTTAGAGCTGAAAAAACTTATTTTACAATCCAAATGTAGCCACAAATATGGCCACAATGAGTAACTGTTAGGTGTGGATTTTTATCATGTAGCGTGACTGGCCCTTACTTTTTGAAAATGAAAGCGAAATGGTAGTGAGTGCAATTGGTCGTCGTAGTATAGGGTCTTTTTTCCTGAAACCATATTGAGTAGCCATATTGAAGTCGCCACAGTCTAGTAGGTAGTGTGTTGGCTTATTAGACGTGAGGCCACGCTTCAACCCCGAGGTCAGACATCTTCAGCAAAATGAAATATTAAAAAAAATATTTCTTCAGCACGTTCTTCTGGCAAAACCTCTGAGAGTCAATAAATAAAATTCATGGCAATAAATAAAATTCATTACAATTTTATTTATTATTTGTTTCTCAAAAAAATCTGTCGTTCGGAGTCAACTTTAAACTGTTGGTCCCGACATTCATTTATAAAATTAACAAATGCCTCAGCTAGTCTAATTCGGTAAATGAAATACTTGGTGAATGTAAGTGTTATAATGTTATAATGATTCAAAAACCAAGCATTGCTTGTCACAATGCCTAACATCTGTTTGGTGTTGCCTTTAGAAAATGACAAACATAACTTTAAGGCACTACATCTAATACTGGGTTCAGACATGCACCTTTATTGCGTAAATCGCAATAAACGGCATTATTGATCTCAATATTTCATATAAAATTTCAATTAATTATTGGCCAATAAATTCATAAATTGTTATAATATTGATAAAAAACTTTAAACACAACACTGTCATAAGTACGTTCAGTGAGCAGATTACATTTTTCCGAACGCTTTCTATTAATATTTGACAACTCAAATGTAAACAACGACAAACAAAAAATGGAAGGTCAGCAGAAATGTTTGTATTTTATATTGAGTTTCATATCAAATTTTTCTTTCTCATCTCTATGAGAAAAGCCACTTTGGAGTCAAAAGTAGTTCCTATTAACCGCAACAGCTCGGCGTTTCGGTTAATCATTAGCAATACCTTTTTAAATGTTAAAATGTTTTCCATTTTTTAAAAAAAATTTTTTGGCACTAATTTTCGCGATTAAATTAAAAGCAATGTTGTTGAAGCAATCAGCTGTTTTGTTTACCAGCTGTCAAATAAATTTTCGTATATTATATGTCTGAATGCTAAAAATATTGTTCTCAATAAACCGAATATTGATTTAATAAAAGTGCATGTCTGAACATAGTATAACGGGCCATATAACCATGCAATAAGCACATGTTGTCCTGTTCGATGGCGTCCAGTGAGGGTACAAGAAATCGGTTATCATGTTCCTGTAACGAATCCCAATTGCACACATACATACATAATTGGTCACTACAACCCTTTAGCCAAGATTACAACCTAGCTTCTCACACCACTTATGTTGCATTGGTGGTGTGCTAATTTTTTTTTTACCGGAACGCGTATATATAATTATATAGACAAGGCCGATCCTGGGTTGGCGGCCGCTCTGTGCGGTCTCATGTTCCAAATTTAACGACGGGGGTTATTTTCCATGATAATCCTGGCGAAGGCGTTTTTAATTTTTTCTTTTTAATTTTTTTTTTCAAAACGTCAGCCAATTCTCGTTTTCAGAAATCATATTTAGTTCCGGAACGCGTTCCTGTCCAAAAAGGAAGTACCGGAACGACGTTCCGGAGCGTTCCGGCTCGACAACACCACTGATTGCTAAGCTTATTGAGGTCCATTTAAAGATAAAGATGAGCAACAATTGAGAGGAAAAATCCAGTATTTTTTGAAAGACTTTAATATGAAAGCTCTCTGTGACAAATTTATGCGATTAGACAGTAATTGTTCAATGCAAACAATTTAGAATTTCTAAGCTGGGGTCCAATTATTAATTTTTTTCGCTACTAAGATGTTAAGTTAGCTTAGACAGTCTGGTCAAAGATAGAAAAAGGATTCACGAAAATTCTGCTTAAATTCGAAAGGAGTACACTCAGTATGCCTGTTAAAGTCATTACTGGACGTTGAGTGTGAAGGGAGAGAAGGAAAAAGTTGTTCATCTATTGGGTACATGCCTACCACTATGTCGGCTGAGGAAAAGCCACTTGATCTCTACTATGCAAACGCTTTAAACGATGTGTCAGCCATATAAACTAAGAGTCTAAGTTGCTCAGAAGCACTGAATGGTTTCGGAACTAAGGGAAATGGATAAGCATGCTGTCGCTGTGGGCCTTATATGGTCAACTTCTTTGTTGGAGGCGACCAGCTCTACTAATTTAGCCGAGTAACAAAAATTCTACATGATTTATAGGAAACAATTGAATTCAAAATTGTTACGATGTTCGCTTCTATGCTTTATGATTACATACATACATAATTGGTCATTACAACCTTTCAGTCAGTATTAAGGCCTAGCTTCTCGTACCACTTATGTTGTGTGTGTGTGCATTTTTATACATGGCGGAATCTATAGGTTAAAGTTGTCTCCGAACGACAGATTTTTGAGAAACTTTTTCATGAAATCACTGAAGAAATATTTTTTCATATTTTGTTTCGTTGGAGATGTCTGAGCTGGATCTTTAAACCGTGGTCTCATGACTAATAAGCCAACACATTACTTACTAGTCTATGGCGACTTTGTGATTACATGTCTACTAAATAAATAAGAAAACCTCTGTTTTGTAAAATTTAGTTGTGTATTGTAGGGGTATTTCAATCTAAAAGTTTAAACATATTTTTTAAATTTGCATTTCAAAATCTTATGGAAGTCTTAACAAAATTTTGTTCCTAATTGTGAAATAAAATCAGATTTTTTCTTTAGAAAAAAATGTTAGCCAAATAATCTTTATAGTTTGTCATTAAAATTGTTGTTAATGGAATCAAGTCGAAGAAAGGCATGGAAAGAATTTTCAGAAATTCAAAATCTAAGTTTCTCCCTTCAATGTTAATGTGATTAAATCATGATAAATTGTACTTTCAACCACTATTATTGAGTTTAATGTGACTTCTATTAACCAATAAACCACTAAACTAGTTTCACTTGGATTTTAATGACTCCCCCCCTCCCCTTCACTAAAACTAACAGAAAAAAATTGTATTTTTTTTTTGACTCATAAAAAAAGGAAACAAAAACTCAAGTCAAGTCAATAAGTAAATGAAACTGAAAAGACCAAAAATTTACTTTCAAATAATTTCAAATAAATTCCGGTAATAAAAACGAATGTCTAAAGACCCCTACTCCAAAAACCTCCCTCAAAGCCAATGAAATGAAAAACGCAAAACGAAAAAAAATTTGATATTTTCACAGGCAAATTGAAAATGAAAGAAGAAAAAGGGGTTGACTTGACATAAATATTGTTGCGTTTGAATTTTATAGTTCGTCCTGATTTCACTGTTTACTGTTGATGGCCCTAATAACTCGTTTTAATGGCTAATAATAATGAAGTTGTAGTGGTGAATAGAAACATGAAAGAAAGCAAAACAAAAAAAAAAGTTGTTGACAAAAACCTCTCCTACTACCGCCATCAAGAAAAAAAATGATTTTTAATTTTTGTTTTTTTTGCTCCGGTTTTATTTGGTAATAATTTTCTGTGGCAGTCGTTCTTTATGGCCTTGTTTAAGTCAAAACTAATGGTACAATTGAACTTGAACACGCAACAACAACAAAACGAAAGTACTTTCTCCACATACACACAGAGACGCAGATATAGTACATGTACTCACGCACATTTGTATGGCAAACATACCACTTTAGTTCAGACTGAAAAAAAAAGGAATTGAAAATTTTTTTTTCAAAAATTAATCACTGCACTCAGAGGTTTTTGTTTTTGTTTTGTTTTTTTGTGTAAGAAAAACGAAAGAAAGAGAGCATAAAACAAAAGGAAATATAAAATAAAGGACATTATCCTTAAAGTATGCAATTCAAATTATTATTGACTGATGAGCCATTGTCACCTGCCTCTCCCACAAATACATAGTTCTTTAACTCTCCGTCTATGTAAACATTCGTGTAAGACAACAAAACTTATTTGCTTTCCTCATTTCTTTTTACACAACAAAACAAGTAAAACTTGTGTATCAGGATCTGTCTTTTTTTTTTCTTTCTTGAAATTAAAATTGAACACACACTCATACCTTCTCATACACATTGTCCACTCTTGCTGGCTTCTATTTCCTACTCTTCTTACATTTTGATAAAAATGCGTAGAACAATATATGTATGCTTGCATGTTGTTTTGTGTGTGTATGTGTCAGAGTGTGCTAGTGTGTAGATGATGATGATGATTTTGATTCACAGTCAAATTATGCAAATTTTATTACACAAACTTTTACTTGAACATCCAACAAAACAGACAAATAAACAAACATACACCAAACAAACGAAATGATAGACAGTCTCCAAAACCACACTATTCATCAATATTTACATACATACACACTTTCGTTCATTTAACCAAATATAGTTACAGTTATGGTTACAATTTTGTTGGAAGAACAGTATTGTTCTAACATAGTTTGGAGTGATGGGCCGTAATAAGGATATTTATCTGATAGTCAATTCTAATAACCTTCATCAGGTCCTTCTCGTCTTCTACTTGCTGCAAGCTTCCGATAAGTCGTCATGGTAAATATATACTAACAGAATCTCCTCAATACATTACCGATTTCATTTAAATTACCTGCTGGTTACCATAGGTTTCTTTGGCACTACATTCAGCCAGAATATCTTCGATATTCTTACCACTTGCAGTGAGTATCGGCTGCTTTTTCCAAGCTACATGAGAACTATCGACATAACAATTATGATTTAATAGCGAAGAATGTTATCCGAAGGCGAGATAGTCTAGTAGGTAGTGTATTGGCTTATTAGACATGAGGCCTCAAATCAAACACCAGATCAGACATCTCAAAATCAAAACGAAATACGAAAACATATTTCTTCCGCGACTTCCTCTCAGCAGATTTCTGGCAAAAACTCTGTGAGTAAATAAAATTACAATGAAATATTTCGTAAAAATCTGTCATTCGGAGTAGACTCATGTATAAAATTAGCACACACAATATAAGTGATGTGAGAAGCTAGGTTGTAATCCTGACTGAAGGGTTCTAATGACCAATTATGTATGTATGCATGTATGTATTTATCCTTTCCGTATTTCCTTATTCTACTTCTTTCTTTTCAAAACCATCAACAAGACAATGATATTTGGGCATCGAAGAGAATATTTAGTGCTCCGAGTTCTTGAGAAAAGCGCCGAAATGTCAATTTGTCGTTGTTTTGAATTTATTGGTCTTTGTCCTTCGTGGACAATGTCACGTAAGAATCAGTGCTTACGTGTCTATGGACTGCAAATCGTACAAGAGCAAACGATCATCGTCTGCGCCACTTTATAGCACATTAAAAACTGTCCGAGTATTTTTATTAAAGAATTTTGTTTAAGGAAGCTTTATTACATCCATTAAAACCGATTGTTAGGTGCGGTTTATACCATGGCAGCATAATTGGTCCTTTCGTAATATGCTAACAACTGTCGGTGTGATATTTCGTAAAAGCTACGGCGGCATGTTGATTGAATATTTGTTTCCAAAGAGTTATCAGCTAGTCATCAACGACATTTGCTTTCAACAAGACCGTGCAATTTGCCACACAGTGAGATCAACAATCGATTTATTGCAACAACAATTTGCAGATAACTTTCTCTTCAGGTGTGCTCCTATCCCCGTTGTCCTTCTCTTTCGTATGATTTTACGCCTCTGAATTACTTATTATGGGGCTATGTTATATCATTTGTTTGTACCGAAAAACCAGCAACTCTCCAGCAACCATTGATGCCATACATACATACATAGTTGGTCATTACAACCCTTCAGTCAGGATTACGACCTAGCTTCTCACACCACTTATGTTGTGTGCGTTAATTTTATACATGAGTGGCGGGACCTACAGTTTAAAGTCGACTCCGAACGACAGTTTTTTGAGAAGCTTTTCATGGCAATTTTATTTACTCTCAGAGTTTTTGCCAGAAATCTGCTGAGAGGAAGTCGCCGAAGAAATATTTTCATATTTTCTTTTTGATGTCTGACCTGGGATTCGAACTCGGGCCTTCAGTCTAATAAGCCAACACACTACCTACTAGACTACGGCGACATTGATGCCATACAGTTGTCAAGAATTGGAGTAATCGAAGAGACCATGCAGTCTATCAAAGTTAGGATAATGTTATCGCGAGATTAACGCTTCAACTTCCAGATTTTTTAATGAACAAAGAGTTGAGAGACAGAAAAAGGAGGTCGAATAAACTGTGAAATTTGTTTTGTAATTATGTATAAATCCCTATTCCTAACGACTAAAGTCTAGACTTCAGAATACGCTATACATATATATATATGCGGACACGACTTTGAGAACTTGTCAATAAATTGCCAAACACAGTAAAAAAAACTAACATCATCAGTTGATACGGGTTTTGTCATATCATTTCTGAATGCAAATTGAGGATATTTTCAGATTTATCATCACCACAAGCAAGTGGTGTTTTGCAGTTACAAATATATTTCATACATTAACACGTTGACTGCCAACTACGAGATAACTAGTTGATTGCGTTAACTTCTAGGGTGGCAACTAGAACTCGTACTCACTAAACTTAAACTAAATCAAATGGTCAATTTTGGCCAGTTTTCTGAAAATTGCCGTGGCAGTCAACGTGTTAAGCTTTTGTTCTGCACAATTTTCTATCCTATATCAATACAAGTCCAGTTTAGTTTCTGCACTTGTGTGTAAAATTCTTAAGTTAGGAAGATAATGCCACCGCCTGGCGTATCTATTGTTATCGAAGAGGTCTCTGAGCCATTAGAATATGTATTCTTAGTAACCTTAGTAAGAAAAACACATTCTTTGCTGGATCTTATAAGTTCTTATCACTTACCCATGCGCCACGAAGATGATGCCATCAGCAATTGTTTTTTCGCCTTTATTATGCCACTTCGTTTCGCATAATGTAAGGAAGAGGCTGTTGTATTTCCAGTACACTTCCGTAACTTTGATTTAAAACAGAAGGTGGTCATCAGTTGAATCAATCAAATATTCGAAGAATTCAGTTCTAAAATTAAAAAATATTCAAATTCATCGTAAATCTTAGGCCATAAAATTTTGTATTTATTTTCGAAAAAGGTTTTTTCAAAATTTATTTCTTTTTTTTGGTCTTCAAACTCTATTTTAATTTCGAGTGTAAGAATTCGAAGATCCTGACAAGTATGTTGAAAAATTCAGTACTTTAATACTTTTTTCAGTACTTTTTCATTTCAAAAATATCGCAGTACCCCCGTGACTCTTTCAGTACTTTTTTATTACATATTTTATGTTTTGCGCTTTTCAACTATTAATGCAATATCAGCAACATGTTCAACGTAATGCTAAAGGTAGAATTAGGCTTTAGCCCCGCTTGGCCAAACGTCCACGGAACGTACATTCACGAAAAGCAATGAAAACGTTTGTCGAACCCTAATGTAATTTCGGTAAGCATTTGCATTGCTCTTCATATGCTAAAAATGAACGTATGTTACATTACGTTCCATCGGTGTTTGACTAAACGGGGCTTTTAAGATTTGTTACGTTCCGAATCAGTTGGTTTTTGTTCTAGTAGGTAGTGTGCGGGCTTATTAGACGTAACCCCACGATTTGAACCCCATGTAGACATCTTCATCAAAGCGAAATATGAAAAAATATTTCTCCGGCGACATGCCATGATAAAGTTTCTCAAAAATGTGTATGTATGTATGTGTGTATTTACAAAAGTACCATTTGATGCAAAAAAGTACTCTTTCAGTACTAGTTCAGTACCAATTCAAAATTTCAGTTTTGCAACACTGGTGTATATGTGCACAGAAAATTTTAAATAAAATTTTCCTACATATTTGTAGTGAGTATTGATATTGAGAGAGAAGAAGAGAGAGATTGATGAAACTGCTAAATAAAGAGCAAAACTTTTCATTAACATTACAATGTTTAAATTATTGTCTTCATCATTGCAACAAATTTACAAATCTTTACACACGCTCTCACATATACTCACTCACCCAGCACATGTTTATTGATGAATAAATATTTATATGCATACACACATGCCTACATCCATACATATGTACGTTCAAATATTCTCCTTTTTCTCTTCTTCAAAGTCTTTAGCACAGCAGACAAATAAACAAATTGAGTAAATGGTGTGCGTGAGAGAGAGAGAGAGAGGGAGAAAAATGAGCAAAAGAAGTAGAAAATATTTCAAGTGATTTGGGTGCAATTTTATGAGAATTTTAAACTTTTAAAAGATTTTTTCATTTTATTTTTTTAATTTTTTTTTTCAACATACAAGTTTTTTCTTCTTATTGTCAGTTTATTTTACTTCTTCTTCTTGTAATTGTTATGTTGTTGTAGTGCTGTGGAATAGCAATGCTGCACAGTGGATTTGTAATCATAAGTTCAGAACTTTACACAACGCGCTAGTGGTTTTAAAATTTTATTTACAAGCTACGCAGTCGATCATGCCACTCTTTAACACTATTAGCACTAAACGTTCTAGTTTATATAGGTCATTACAACCCTTTAAGCTGGATTACCTAGACTCTCTATCGACGCCTCCGTTCTATAACATTCTAAGTCGAAAAAGTGTGTTTTGAGTTATGAGCTCTCAAAGTTTTCACGCGCCATATGACTATATGTGTAATCTAAGTAGATTTTTCCCTATAACTTCGGAACGGATCGGCGCATCTTAACCAAATTTTGACAGTATTTAAGTTAGAGAACGTAGAATTTAAAAATGCAAGAACATTAAAAACGTTCTAAGTACACTTAGAACGTTATGGAATGGAGGCGTCGCTATGTAGTGTGTGTTAATTTTATACAGGAGTGGCGGGACCAAAGTCGACTCCGAACGATGGTTTTTTTTTTGAGAAACTTTTCATGGCAATTTTATTTACGCTCAGAGTTAAGTTGCCAGAAATCTGCTGAAAGGCAGTCGCAGCGGAAATTTTCAAATTTCATTTTGTTGGAGATGTCTGACCTGGGGTTTGAACAGTGGCCTCAAGTCTAATAAGCCAACGCATTACCTCCTAGACTACATACTTTGTAACCAAAAAATGGAGGCATACTCTCTTAAAAGTGAGACTATTTGTGTACATACGGATAGGTCAAGAACGGATCTTGGTACAAGAGCATTGATAGCAGGAATGAAATACTCGGACCTCTTGCGAAAACTCGTGGGTATCTCCCATGTGGGAATCCTCAACAATAAGCAAGTAGGCGAGCTTGCAAGGAGAAATGCTTCCATGCAGTTCATGTGACTAGAACCCTTCTGTAGAATGAGAGCATATGTTTGGAAAGCTATGCTCAATAATAAGCAAGATAAAGAGAGACAAAAACTCTTCTCAAACCAAGTGGGATTTGAGGCTATCAAAACTTTTTTTGGGAAATTAAAATAAAAGGTGACCTGAGTCATGTATCAAACCATGAAGAAATAAGCTGAGGTTGATAACCAATCTTTCGGCAGGACAATGTAGACTCAGGGCCCACTTATTCAGAATGGGGGTTGTCATGAGCTCGACATATAGATTCTGTGATGATGAGGTGAATTATTGAAACGAATTCATGAAACCTATGCATCCCAGGAAGAAACATCTTAGATCGTATCAAATGCTAAGCAGGAAATTGTCATTGTTTATACCGAGCAATGTACTGAAACTTGTCAGGAGAATAAGCTTGAAGGAGACATTATAGATATACCCTGTAAAGTTTAAGGGGAGTACAGTAGATCGTATGGTTGCAGTACTAATTGGTCATTACAATCCTTCAGTAAAGATTACGACCTAGCTGCTCACACCGTTTGAGCTGTGTGTCTTAATTTTACACATGAATAGCGGAACCTACAGTTTAAGGTCGACCCCGAACGACAGATTTTTTTGAGAAACTTTTCATGGCATATTTTTTTTTCTGTCAAAGTTCTTGCTAGAAATCTGCTGAGAGGAAGTCGCCTAAGAAATATTTTTTTATATTTCCTTATGTTGGAGATGTCTGACTTCGGGTTTGAACAGTGGCCTGATGTCACATAAGCCAACACACTACCTACTGGACTACGACCACTTTAATTTAATTTAAAATTAAAAAAAAAATTATTTCTTTGGCATTCGGTTTCACTGTGAGGTTTTTTTTTCTCCATTCAGAAAAAAACCAAAATCTGGTGGCACCTCTCTATTTTTTCGCTCCATTTTGATCTCATTTTTTTTGGCGCAATTTTCATAAACAATTTCTAAGTAAGAATGTGTGTGTATGTGTATATAAGTTTTGCCGTTATTTGTGTGCGTATTGCTTTTGTCGTTTCTATTGTATTCATGTTGTTTTTTCTTTGCCGTATTTTATGCTTTAAAATATGGACTAAAATATGCATATTCATGCCCTCAAGTCGAAATGAAGGTTTTTTTCTTCTGTTTTTTATATTCGTAGGATTTCCTTTAGTAAAATGTAGTGATTCCTAACGAAGACTACTCTTGTAGTTGTTTTGTTAGGTAATTGAATGTGAGTTAGTGTGTAAGTGCAAGTAACTGTATATTTGCTTATATATTAGAACAACGTGCAGCACAACAAGGTGGTTGCAAATAAATTTTTGTGGTATTGTTGTCTGTTCTTAAGCGTTTTGAAAACGAAATAAATTAGGATGCGTTGGAGGATAGGGGCTGAAAAAGAAAACGTGCAACTGACATTGGTTAACCAACACTTTTGTGTCAAATAACAAGGGACACGAGAATATTTTTGTGGATAGGGATAAAACACAATACAGTATAAGGACATGGCTTTTTATTTTAAGCGCAAGACAACCCGGCACCTCTTGTTCTTTTTTTTTAATATTTTTTTCTTCTCTTTGGACTATTTTTTTTTTTATCGTATTTGTTGTTAGTGCTGTTGGTGTTTGTATTTTGGGACAGTTTAAAAATGATTCGAAAACTTTAGAATCTTTAAAAATTTTTCGCTGCTCTTGGTATGGACGGACCATCTCCCTTGATCTCCTTGTTTATCCTTGTAAGAGTTTAAGGCAACAAAATTGTTTGTGCATGGTTGCATGGTTTTTGCCTCTGTTATAGCTGCACAACGATAAGATTTCTGTGTAGAATCTTTTTAATCCATTGCCAGTTAGAAAAATTTGAAATATTGTAACAAATTTGCAAAACGCTCGAGAAATATAAGAACAAAGTTTTGTTTTACTTTCTTTCTAACAAAGAAAAAAAACTTAAATTCTCTTCTCCAAAAAAACATTTTTAGGTACAAGTATTGCTGGTGGTGGATTTTAAGGTTTTATTGGAGGACAGTATTTTCTCTGCTGATTTATGTTTTTTCTCTTAAGCTTTTAAATGTTATTTGGTAACTATAAATGGCACATAGTATTTGTGCTTTTACGTTTTAAGAAAACAAAGCAAATCCAGCTTTATTACAATCCTTTAGCCAGGATTACACCCTAGTTTCTCACACCAAATATGTTGTGTGTGTGTTAATTTTTAGACATGAGTGTAGGGGCCCAACAATTCAAAGACGACTCCGAACGACAGATTTTGGAGAAACTTTTCATGGCTGAGACGAAGTGGTCAAAGAAATATTTCTTTATATTTCGTTTTGTTGGAGATTTCAGACCTGGCGATTGAACCGTGGCCTCACATCTAATAAGTCAACACGTTACCTACTAGTCTTGAATGTGATTCGTTTAAATACTGCGATTAGGTTTCGTAGAATCAGGGGAGAACGGAGAGTTATCTCGTCTTTAACAAGCTGCCATCTTGTTGAAGCCTCATTTGCTAATCAGTTGTCATTTATTCACCATAGGCAACCATATAAAACCACGTGTATTCGCTGAATGGTCTTTGGAGCACATGGCAACTGATGTCAAGTTTTATCGAAAGTTAATTTTCAGCGATGACACCCATTTCCAAAGTAAATTTGGAATGTAACAATTCACATGAGATCCTACACCTCGTAATGCATTCCAAAACATTCACTGTTTGGTGTGGATTAAGGGCTGGAGCCAACATCTATCCGTACTACTTGGAGAACAACATTGGCCAGGCCAACATTCTCAACGGCGTGCTCTAAAGCACGATGATTATCAACTTCTTTTGATCTGAATAGGATGATCGGGACATCAACGATATGGGTTTTTAACAATGCGCCTCTAGTTGCCACACAGTTCATGCCGCTTTAAATATTTTGTACGAGCAATTTGAGGGCACGGTTATCTCAAATGCAGGTGATGTAAACTGGCCATCGAGATCATGCGATGTAACCCCGTTAGAATTTTTCTTGCGTATCATATGCTCTTTTATGTGAAAAAAAACGCTCGTCTTTTAAGGTTAAGAATATAGCGAGACAATCTTTCATACTCTGCTCTGATGTTATGATGATGATATTTTAGTAACAGCGTTCTGCATCGTCTGAAACAAATGGTATTCAGTAGGGACAAGGTCTGGACTATACGGTAGATGAGGTAAAACTTCGCATTCATTGTTTTCCAAATAGCCTTTGTACGGCGACGCAATGTTTGGGCGAACGTTGACATGATTGATAAGTACTACTACCTGGTTGCCTATTCAAGGTGTTTTTCGTCAAATGCTCGCTTGAGCGAAATGATTGTTGCTTTTCTAGGTTTCTCGTGATAGTCTGCACACAGTTTTAGTAGCTTATAATGCATCTCATCCTCTATGATCCCAACAGATACAAAGCATTCCCATGGCTCAATGGACATTCTACTTGGCAGTAGATTTTGCTCATTGTCTGTATTTAACATATGTATGATTTCTGGAGCTTGGCTTTATCGTAATTAATCCATTTTTCGTCGCCAGGTATAATTTGATGGAAAAATAATCCCAAATGATTGCTTTTGAATAAATCCTGCTGCTTTAAAACCTTGAACTGGTTGCTTGAGTCAAATCTAATGATTGTACGCGCCCTTCTTTCCTCTGACATGACTTTTGATCGTGAAATTTTTGCAATCTAATCTAATCACGTTCTTTGTCTATATATACACTATGTTTTTGATGGAGCGTGCGTACCGTATAATTCCTTTTAAGGCACTTAAACCATGAATTTCCCAAAAATTCCTATTATCTTTCAAAATCTCTTGTTCAACTGTTCAAATTCCAATTTACATACGCCAGTAATTTTGCACGTCCTTCATTTAATTCAAAAAAATTTAAATTTTTCCCAGCTTTTCTTTGTTTGTTTTCATTAACTTTTCCGGTTTCTTAGGCCCCAGTATTGTTTTCTTACTTTTCCTGCCTTTTGTTTTTATTATTGTTGTTGTTGTTGTTGTCATTATTAAAATGAATGTATACATTTATTGTTGTTATCGTTGTTGCATTTATACACTGTCTGAAATATAAATACACGCACATTGATTAAAAGCATACATACATACATACACGCGTACACATACAATACAAAGGATACATTGTTTATAAGCGGAAGAAAATTGTCGTTGCTGATACACTTATTTTGTTTTACTGCAAATGGTTAAAGTGTTCATGTATGTATGTGGGTATGTGTGTGTGGGTGTATAGACTTGCGCCTGCGTTAATTGTTGTTGCTGAGGCAACCCTGTCTGACTACCCATACGCACATAGCAGGCTTTTGTTGATTTCTTGTTTCTTGTTCTTTTTTTGATAAAAACTTCGCCCCCTTTTTACACCCGCCAATTCGTCGTTAATTTCTGTTTATTTGTGTGCTTAAATGTGTGCTTTATGTGTACGTATGGGTGTCTGTGTGTTTGTTTATTGTAGAATTTTTTCTTTTTACTCTTCGAAATACTCCAAAAAACTTCCTTTCACACACATACACATGCATACACTCACACTGTAAAACAAAGCAAATTAAACGCCATACTTGGCGTTCCTATTAATTGGTGGGGGGGACAGAGTAAAAAGAACATGTTTTCCAAATATGAAAATGAAAAAACACACTGAGAGAGAGGAAAAGCGAGGTAAAGAGAGACAAAGAGTAGAAAGAAAAAAACAGAAATCATGGTAAACATGCACATACACACACATACAACGATACATAAACAATGTTTTATAAATTAAATCATATTCAAGTATGTATTGTATATGTATGTATGTATGTATGTATGTATAAGCGTGAGTGTGTGAATAGATTCCATTTTGTTGTTGCTGTTGTTGTTGTTGCTGTTATTAATATTGTATTATTGACCAGCCTCTAACCAATTTTACAAATTTTTTTCGTGTGTTGTGTTGTTTTGCCGTATAAAACAACTGATTTTTGTCAGGCAACCATTAAATAATAAAATTAAAGGTAAAAACATACTTTCGGGCACATTCACACACACGTACATACACGCATTTACATTTTTATACATTCGCATGCAAACATAAATCATACAATGTCGCTGTTGTTGTTGTAGTTGTAGTTATTGCCATTGTTTTTTTCCTGGCTGTTGTTATTGTTATTATTGGTGCCATTAAAATTGTTCCTCAACTTTAATGCAAATTTTCGTTTTTCATTTTAATTTTGTTGTTGTTGTTGTTGCTGTTGCTATTGGTTCAAATGGTGTTATCACCCAGCAAACATTGTTGTTGACTTCAAATAATTGTCACACACATTCTTTCATTGCAATAGAAAATCAAACAATTCGCCATGTTTTTGATTGAATAGGTTGGCTGCCATTAGTAGCTTAATTTGTAGTCCATCAAACCGTTTTTGAGGTTTTAATCCCACTTGCTAACATCAAACATAACGTTCGTAATAAATTCCCGATCCAAAAAGAAGTGATTTTATTTAAGTCCTCGGATATTTTTGAAAATTTAGCCTTCTTCTTCGTCAAAATTAATTTCTTGGTTGAATGGAAGGAAATACATTCGCTTATAGAATGACAAGTAGAATCATATTTCGTTAACCAATATTTATTTCGTCCGTTGTTCTTTTACAGTCCTTTAAAGGCCATAAAGGGATACCAAACTGTATTGAATTCCAGGCCAAGTGATATATCAAATGGACAGAATAATTGGCGGGCTTGCAGGGAAATCTTGGCTAATACTGACCTATGCGGCAATTGTTTGAGTAGACAAAACGAATCTGAAAAGAGCTCAGATGAAGCTTGAGAATCTTTTCTACAGCGACGCTGGATGGTCCCTTAAAATTGAACATGGTTATGTGTAATTGAGCTTCAGAAGCTAGACAAGGGAGACATGCGAAATTCATCAGGCGCAATCGTGATCAATACCATGTCATTCTATATACATTCATACATAATTGGTCATTACAACCCTTCAGTCATAATTACAATCTAGCTTCTCACACCACTTAAGTTGTGTGTGTTAATTTTATACATGCATGGCGGGAACAACAGCTTAAAGTCGACTCCGAACGACAGATTTTTTTAAAAAAGTTTTCATGGCAATTTTTATTTACTCCCAGTGTTTTTGCCAGAAATCCCCTGAGAGAAATTTTTTCATATTTCGTTTTGCTGGAGATTTCAGACCTGGGTTTTGAACCGTTACCTCACGTCTAATAAGCCAACACATTACCTACTGGATTACGGAGACTATTCTATGTGACTGCGATTGTTATATCCGTTCTAAAATATCTTTTAGCTTTTGCCAATTCCGATATTGTGAAACAATTGTGAAACGACTAGTCCTGTTCATTCTTTCGTTCTGTATGGTTTCCTTCAGAAGATTTACTGTCACCTTTTCTATATTTTTTAAGGATTTTTAAGCCCTACAAGCATTATTCGGTTATTAGTACAACAATTTTTCCTTTCTAGTGAGAGTGAAAATATATTTTCAAAGTTCAGTCAGCTGTTAACAGGGCACAGTTAACAGCTGAACAGTTCTTTAGGAATTCCTTTTAAATTAGCCTCGGGATTCTGATGACAACCATAGCGAGAGTATGTAAAATTCCTTTAGAAGAATCATTACGAATTCTTGCCAGCCGCTGCATAGGTCTTCCGTGCCAATTTCTAATAGACTTCGTTATCAGACTTTTATGCGAGTTATTCCAATGAATTTCGTTTCCTTATGAAAATGTTCCGTGGTATTATACACTGAGCATGATCACATTAACGCCGAAGTTGGCATATGTACATACAAGCAACACATGCAACATTTGCTGTATTCGTGCTACAATAATAATCATTTGCAAATGAAAATGGAAAAATAAAATTCAAGAATTATTAGAAATTAAAACCAAAATGAGACGCTGTTGTGGATATTGTCGATGGCAAATTCAGATTTTCCCGATTGTAAAACTCATTCATTTGATTGGATTTGATTTATTGGAGAACTTTAATGTCAAGGATTTAAAATTCAAATTAACCTTGAATTTGTTTCCTCGAATTTTTTATAATTCTTTTTCCCGTTTAGTTTTTTTTTAATTTTCATTTTAATCAAAAGACATGCAAAGTGTTTGCAGAAGTGGAAAGCTCAAGGGATTAAATGAAATTCCAATAAATGACCTACTTGGTAAGAAATTTTTGTTTAATCCACTTAGGCTGTCGAGTGAAATTTTATAATCATTCGCTTTAAGTTTTGGCCTAACCAGTTATTTTCATTATTTTCATAGGGATGTAGTAAAAATCTCTTGAAAATTCGTTCTTATAAGAATTATAATGCAAAAGCAAATGCAAATATATTTCGAATGCAACTTCCAATTTAGACATAGCCTCGTAGCAGTTTTTAGATAATACCATAGGATTTCCTGGTAGCAGGGATATTCAAGTTAAATGTATAGCCAATAAGTTTGCTTAAATAGATACACTTCTATCATCAAAATAGGTACAATAAACTATTCATCAAGCAAAGGTATCTATTGGACGTTGATAAGGTTCCCTGACCTTCTAAATTTTCAGCATGATGGTTTCCAGCTTGAGTCATGAGTTAATGCGATGTTCCAAGGGTGATGATAAAGACTGATTAAATTTTGTTAGTTGGCACTTCATCCATTCATCTAGAAGCTCTACGGGTCATTATGGTTGGCCAAAGAGCTTTGATGTCAATAAAGATTCTGCTCTCCCATTATGTTCTCTCTCTGAGTACCAATTTTAGATGGAAAGTGAACAGCACTGTTATCCTTTTTCTAAAACACCTACAGTTGTTATGAAATAGAAGTGCTCTGAAATCTTATCAAGTCTCTTAGTAAAGAAAATACTTAATCCCACAAATTTTGTCTGTCATGCTTGGCAAATTCCCTATATAGGTATATACATACATACATATATGTACATACTGTTACGAAAATGGAAATGGTGTTGTTAAAATAATAAGCAAATGCTCCAAAAACAACACAATGGACTTGATCACACATAAAATAATAAACAAAAGCTCCAAAAACAAAACAATGCAGTTGTTCACGTGATCAACGAATGAGTAAACATATAGCAACAAAAATAACAGGCTTGTTTACAAGATCGATGAATAAACAAAAATAAACCAACAACGTCCGTGTATAAGAAAGATAGCAGAGAGACAAACAAACAAAACAACAACAACTCTGCCTGGACGAAAGTAAACAAGATACACGAACAAGAAAAATGGAAACAAGTTGTTTACATTTTTGGATTGTTCCCGAACGAAGGTCGTCATCATCCTTCAAAGGGCATCCATCACACTGTTGATCCAGTGATATAAAAGGCAAGATAAAGCGAGCAACGAGGATTCAGTTAGAATTCAGTCAGTCGTGTATGAAGACACGTGATTCTCGGAGTCCGAAATAAGTTAGTCGTGTGATGACGTCGCGTTGAATTGTGTGAGAATTCAACCAGTGGTATGTGAAGATACGAGATCGAGTTATAGTTCAGTCAGACTTGTGTGCAGACAAGTTGCGTGAAGAAAACAGTTGTTAGTGTTGTTGCTTATAAAAAAAGGTTATAAGCAGAGAAATATCACGAACAAGCACATATTGTGGAAGTTATCATTGTATACGTGGAATAAGTTCGAACAGTGGCACGAAAGTCGTGCAGAAAATAAAGAATTGACTTAAAAATTAAACACATATTTATTTTTATTTTATTTGCAATCTACGAACTCATATTTTTAACGTTTTTCGTATCACATTTCAACCTTGAATTCTAAGAATTTCATCCTTGATTGTTGAAGTTAATTGTCATATCAGATACATCGCCCTGTAAGCTCCTTAAAATATAAGTGAATTAAATTTAGACTTTATTTCGCCCATTCCTTGCCAGAGATTCCTGTTGCAAATTACATTCGCCCGTAAATAATTTTAATATTCTTCGCAAAACAGACCTAAATAAATATGTAGTTGCAAAATACGGCTTCTGTGGAGTCGAATAAATTACGTTAGACGATACAATTTTGACTTTGCTTACTTAATCTAATTTGTTATTAAAACCCCTTAGTCACGATTACAACTCTAGCTTCACACATCACTCATTTTGTGTGTTAATTTTCTCAAAAGTTTAACGTTAACTCCGAACGACAGATTTGAGAATCTTTTCATGGAAGCCAACGCACTATAATACTAATCTTTGTTTTACGATGTATTTGAGTTCTTTTTTACACCGAAATTCGAATAGCCTTCTCAAAAACCCCTTTATAGTTTACATATGTATCCCTGAAACTTCATTCTGCTACAACCGTCCTATACTACTGGTCTATACTGGTTCACATAGAAAACATCAAAACGTTTTACATGAAAACGATATCTCAGACCAAATAATATTTTTCAGAAAAAAATTCGTCCTCCATCGATTATTGAAAAAGAATTTGTAAGACAGCCGCCTTTGACTTGTTACAGAAAATTAGGCAATAGACTTAAGAACATTTTTTTACTATTTCTAGATCTGTTTTTATATGGGGAAACGTCTTTTGCAGCTGTAAGAGAACAAAAGTTTTGGAAAAATTTCAAAAATTCCCTTTGATTGTAGTCGCAGTAGTCGTAATAGTCACAGTCGTAAAAGTGAATTTATGTTTAATTTTTATTGTACAGTTACATTTAAATACAGACACGACTGATACGAGGTAAAATATAAAATTTTATACAAGCACCACCATCTACACACACACCAACACAAATAAATATATACGCACACATATTCACATAAATATTGTCTGCGATAAGCATTTGTTTTTGTCATAAATCTCATTTTATGATGAATTGATATGAACACCATGGAGAGACAGACAGACAGACAGACAAAACAACACCAACAACAACAATCAACAATGGCAACAAATAAAATATTTAAATAAATATATACACACACGGGCACACACTAACTCTTGCATATATATAACATGTAGGAATTTACACACATGTATGTGTGTGAGTGTACGGAAACGGAAAGCAAACCCAGTTGTCCCAACAGCTTAAGCGTAAGATATGAGAGTGACAGAAAGATGTCATTCTCAGGCAGCTGATTTTAATGAAATTTAAAGAGAGCTGCAGCACCTACAGAAAATTCTACATATTTTATGATGTTGTTGCGTTTTTACATTTTAAAAACATTTAAAATATGAGCTCGTAGATTGCAAATAAAATAAAAATAAATTTGTGTTTAGTTTTAATTAAACTTCTCTATTATTTGCACAATAACAATTACTAGACAATTGTTCGACAGGAGATCTTCAAGCCACAATTACTCTCTTCAAACACACCGCGTCTTCACGCAAGACTGACTGAACTTTACTAACTCACTCGCCTGATTTTCTTTGGCTTTTACATATATGGCAGAGTAAAGAGTTGTTGTTGTAAATGTTCTTGAAGGCAAATGTTCGTGGCTTCACCTTCTCGAAATCTCTATAAATGTAAACATCGTTGTTTCATTATTGTTGTTTGTGTATTTTGTTTACATTTATTCTTATAATGTTTATTGTTGTATTTTTGTTTACTTCCCTGCAATCAGACTGGGTCCATATGTCTTTTTGTCAACAGCACTAGTTCTAATGTCTCCAATCTTCCATTTCTGTGTCAATATAAAAAATACAGAGACAAAAGATGTGTGTGTGTATATCTATTGACATTGTCAACAAACAAACAACTAATTGTACACCGTACAATGTCTCTGCTGTTGACATTTAAATGTCATAATAAAAAAAAGCAAATTAAAAAATTTTTTTTAAAAACATAATTATTATTTTTACGCATAAAAAAGTAAAAAATTCCAAGTTTTCTAAGTATTATAAAGCCGGAAAAACTTTTATGCATTTTAAAAGATGAAGGCCTGGAGGTTCCACTTTCTGCAGAAACTTTATTGGACCAAAACAAAAAAAATGTGGTTAGAAACGTTTCACCTGGAAGATATTGTCACATGGGGATAGAAACGCAATTTAGAAAAATTGGAAGTGTTCTGCAAAATTATGATGATTTGAAGCTTGATATAAACATTCCACTTTTTAAAAGTTCTCGAATTCAGTTGTGGCCAATTCTCTGCAGGATCACAAAGGGCTTAGCCTGCCCTAAAGAAATGTGCTAAATTTTTTGTTAATTAGTTTATTAGTTATCTAAATTTTTTGTTAAATAAACGTATTATTCAAACATATATGATCTAATTTATTTGTTTCGGTACCGCCTTAAAGGCTCTAAAATTAAAAAAAAATTTTTTATTTACTTTTTCATTACATTTCATTTAATTACAATTCATCATCTTTTCTTATTAGGCTCAAATTGCATTAACATTTTTAATCAAATCAACTACCATTTTTCTAAAAATATTATTGTTCGTTTCATTTTTTACATAATTTGGCAGCATATTATAATTTCTAAATCCTTTGTAAAATAAAGATCGTTGCGTATTCACAGTATTTGACTGCTTCAATCTAAAATTATGATTATTTCGTAGATTGTACGGTTGAACATCTCTTAAGTAGTCTGGCGCATCTCCCATCTTCATTTTTCTTATAAAAATTAATGTGTTATATTCCATTCTTTGGCTTATATTCATCCATCTTAATGTATCTAACATGTATTTGATTGATGTAAAACGATTGAATTTTAGTATAGACCGCATTACTTTATTTTGTAGTTTTTGTAATCTGTTTATTTGACTATCCGTGCAACATGTATACATTATAGTTGATCCGTATTCGAAATGTGGTTTTATCGTAGTATTACAAATGTTTATTGCAGCAATAATAGACATTTTGTTTCTTATACGTTTTAAAAAACATATCTTTTTTCCAATTTTTTTGCACATTTAGAATATATGTTCTTTGAATTTTAAATCTTTGTCTATTATAAACCCCAGATATTTTATTTTATCTACCTTTTCAATTATTACATTATTAATATTGAATTCTTTATCACTGTTCATATTTAATTCCATTAGCTTGGTTTTATTTTCATTTAATTTAAGTTTGTTTATTTTTAGCCATTTATTTATTTTATGCATATCTATTTTTATTTTTTCATAGCACATATCCTCTGTTTGGGCTTCCGTGAAAATCAGAGTATCGTCTGCATAAAGCACAATTTCACTATTTTCAATGACATTTTCAATATCATTTATATATATGATAAATAACAGAGCTCCCAAAATTGACCCTTGAGGTACACCAAACTCAGTTTCTTTTTTTTTTGATCTAACACCATTAACCTTTGTTATTTGCCTTCTATTAGTTAAATACGATTGAAACCATTTTATTTCATTATCTTTTATTCCATATTTTTTTAATTTTTCTATCATAATATCTCGGTCAATAGTTTCGAAGGCCCTTTTGAAATCAAGAAAAATTGCCACAATTTTATTATTTTGCTTCACATACTTCCATCTATTTATAACATAATTCACAGCAGTCTCACATAAGTGTTTTTTTTCTAAAACCTGACTGAAATCTTGACAGTATTTTATATTTTTCTATATATTCTTCTAGTTGATTTTTAACAATTTTTTCCATAATTTTTTCACATGTTTTAAGACTGTTTATAGGCCGATATTCTTCACAATTCACTGTATTTTTAACTTTTTCAATTGGTGTTATTACTGATTCTTTCCAATTGCTAGGAACTATTCCGCTCTCAAGAGATTTATTTACTATATTAAGAATTTTATTGCCAACTTGTCCCAATTATCCAATATTAACTTATTATCTACTTTATTATAGTCTGGTTTGTTGTTGATATCCTTACATATATTTTTTAACTCTGTTAAATTTATTGCACGAAATTTGAATCTACTGTTTATCACAGGTATATTATTTTCATATTGCACATAATCAATTGAGTTATTTATTTCCTTAATACTACTTATAAAATAATCATTAAAATTTTCCGCTATTTGTAAATTATCCTTATATTCATTGTTTTTAAAAATCACAGATTTTATCACGGGTCTGGGGTTTCTTAAAACTAGTTCTTTTATTTTTCTCCACATTTCTTTTTGGTTATTTGCACCATTTATTTTATTATTTATAAATTTATTTTTTTCGTTTTCAATTCTTACTTTGTATAAATTTCTTTTAATTTTATAGGCATTCCATGCCTCATTTGTATTTTCATTAATTGCACATTGGTATTTAAAAATCTTCCTAAGATCATTACTAAACCATTTATTATTATATTTTCCATGTAT
Source organism: Sarcophaga caerulescens (assembly GCA_927399465.1). Lineage (NCBI taxonomy): Eukaryota > Metazoa > Arthropoda > Insecta > Diptera > Sarcophagidae > Sarcophaga > Sarcophaga caerulescens. The sequence goes on along the minus strand of OV656867.1, from coordinate 68,764,856 downwards.
TTAAAATGTAAAAAGTTAAAAAAACTAGTGACAATATCGCTAGTATGACACCACCCACCTATTTGCTATTGATATTGACTACAGGAAAGTTCCATAAGTTATAGAAATATACTAGTAAATTCCTGGTTCTAATGTCACCATATGGATCCATGAGAAGTACCTAGTCAATACACCAAGTCAATAGACATAATGTTACTAGTGGATTTTCAATGACACGGACATGTTAAATGTCGATAGCACTAAGCCTTGTACTGTTGACAAAGTCAATAGCGATTCAGCACATTTTTAATATCATTTTTAATATTTACATTTACTGCAGGGTTGTTTACCATTTTTTATTCTGGTGTTTGTTGTTGTATTTTTGTTTATAACTTTAATGTTAAGCGATGTAAAAGCAAAACACCAGTATCCAGATTCTTCATTTTTATAACAATATGTATGGAAGTAGTTTGTTGATGAGAAAATCTGGTGGATAGAAGTCGTGTGAAGTTGATTCTTGAAATCGTTAGTGAAACTTTCAAATAAAAATTATGATTCTAGGAACTCGTTTAGATCCAGATTACGATCTGAATATAGTTTTTTACAAGCAGTATTCTGTCCCTGGTGGTGTTTTTAATGTAGGGCCAACGGGGTTAAAGCTAAAAAATATATTTTTAAATACATTCACGTGTTTTTCTCTCGTTATAAACGTGTATGTGTGATGTATGCGAGTGTTTGAATTTGTAAGCAAATATATCTGTTGTATGTTTGTATAAAAATATATTTACGGTTACATAGATATTCAAGCAATATCCATACGTATGTATAAAAAATATATACTTATATATTTACACACACACACTCATATGTACATATGAGTACCGAAAGAATTTTTATTTTTAAACAAAATTTTTTTTTAAAATTTTTTATTGTTGTGTACACACAGGCAATTGTGGTTTTCTTGTGTGCTATTTGAAGTATCTATGTGTGCCAGAGAGAGAGCGAGAGAGATAGAGAGAGAATATATGTTTGTGTATGGTAGTGTAAAAAACAGCCGGAAGGGGCATCAGTAGTATTGTATTATCAATGGCAGTTATTGTAGGTGTACAAAATTACAAAAAAAAAAAAAAAATCGTCCGAGAAAAAAATGATGATTCTAACCAAACGACTCATGAGTTCATGGATAGATGCACTATGGGCTATATAGCGGCAAAATAATAAAATCTTATTGAATTAAAATCTTAAAAACTTCTTAACTCCAAATTATTTAAAAGCCAGTTAACTGGCTTGGACCAAAGCAACAACAATTATGCAGCATTGTTCGGAAACCAATTAAAAATTCACACAAACTGTATTCCAAAAATGTATACAGGACTGGAGGAGTTAAAGATTATTAAACAATCAACAGAGATAACTCTATTTAAGCTATTGATTTAATCATGCACAGCAAACAAAGAAGAGAACGAATATCATGAACAAGCTCACACCATTAATGATGCAAAAACCAAGCATTGCTATCACAATTCCTGCCATCGTTTTGATGTTGCCTTTAGAAAACGATGAATAACTTTAGTGGGCTACAGCCAGCGGACCATATATCCTTGTAGAACCCACATGTTCTCCTAAACCATACCGTCTAGTTGAGGCTACAATATCTCGGTTGTCATGTTGCTGTCAATCGCATACATACACACATAGGTAATTGGTCAGGATTACGATCCAGCTTCTCACACCACACATATATTGTGTGTGTTAATTTTATACACGAGTCGCAAGACCTACAGTTTAAAGTCGATCTCGAACGACAGACTTTTGGGAAACTTTTTGTTGTGGTGTGTGTGTATTTGTAATAGGGAATACGGTTTCCTGTATAGGAATGCGTATTTTTTGCGTTTTTTTAATGCGCTTTTTTTTGCTTTTGCCTGAAATCTGCTGATAGGTAGTTGCCGGAGAAATATTTTGTAATAATTCGTTCTGTTGGAGATGTTTGACTTGGGGTCTGAACCGAGGTCTCACGTCTAATAAGCCAACACTCTACCTACTGGCCTACAGAGACTTCAATAAGAATGTTTACTCATGATTACTTTGTTGGTTCCTAAATATTGTTTCCACATTAAGCGCCTTCATCAAGACAACAGTTCGCATTCTAACAGTAATTCTAATGTGACACTGCGCTATTGGCAGTTTCACTAACAAGTTCGGTCTGCCCCAACATGATTATTGCAGAAGCTACCATGATGTGGAGAAAAGGGAATCGCAGCAACATATTTTATGCCAGAGCCCTGCATTTCAGGACAGATGTCATCGGTTTTTGGGTGACAGAACGTTTAAAGGTCTGGGCATAGTGGCGAACGGGCCGGTTTCATCCGGAGCTCGGTGTGGTTCAAACCCACCAACTCGCACTTGGTGACACAATAGGCCATATGGAACTCAGTAGTGAACTTGACTGTGAACGGCAAGCTATTCGCTAGCCTAACCTAAGCGCCTTCATTCTAACAGGAGAATTAAAACTACCACTTCATGACCATGGTGATGTACGCTAAAAACTTATGCAGAAAAATTTTGTTTGCCTATAAAACAATTTTTTCGGTACAGGAGACAACACGTAAAATGATAGGATATATCCTCGGCCACATTCTTATGGATCTGAACTGATTCTTCGTGTCACAAGGATGCATTACCCATCTTAAGCTATAGATTGGTATGTTGGCCCTATGTCTGGGACTTACGTGCCTGCAAACAAGGGATTACAACATCGTCTAAAATTTATTAAGGAATCCGTTTTGGAAACTATTGTAAAACCACTTAACCATTCGATGTTCCGAAACTAGCCGTAGACTTTTCAGCAAGATTCTGTGCTACACCTGGTTTAGAAAAAATTTGGCAGCGTTTATTGTATCTGACAAATTTAAACCCGCTGGACTACATGTTATGGACATAGTCCCATAGTGTTCATAGGTTCATGTATGCTTGCCGCTGTGTATGTGTATGCGAGAGTAAATGTTTAAACGTATGGCTTTTATTTTTATGATGTTCTCGACAAATGTATGAGAATACTCGTATATACAGTATTGGCCAAAACTAAAGCACCCCCTCAGTACATTTAGGATTGAACCGTTGTCAGTTTGGCCTGCCTCTGGATGCCTTATGCCATCTGAATCCTTTAATTTAAACTTAGATTCGTCAGAAAACAGCACAGTCATCCATTTTTGGACACTCCAGTTGAGATGGGTCTTGGAGAATTCAAGTTTGGGGATATCAAAGATTTTTGCTGGTCGTCGACTGAATAATCCGGCCTCTACCGCCCTTCTGGGAATCGTTCTTTCGGTTATTTTTAAATCTAAGCGGTTTCGTACGTGACTAGAAGATGCTGTAGGATCATTTTGGATTGTCCTTTTAATTAAGGAGTCTTCATGTCGCAAGGTTTCACGTGACCTTCCTCCAGAATGAGTAGGAGATGTGTGACCAGTCTGTAAAAACTTTTAAATTAGCCTAGAAATAATTGATCTGTTGATTGAATATTTTGCACTCAATTGATGCCTTGATAAGCCAGCTCTCCAATCCAATCATTAACTTAAAAATCAACCAACAAAATTGCAAAACCAAAGAAGATTTATTTGAAGCCACAAAAATAGCCTGGGAAGCAATATCTCCTGAAATAATTAATAATTTAATGTCCCCTATGCCTAAAAGATGTGCGTGTGTCATTCAGCATAAAGGATTCACAACGAAATATTGATTTCAATAGTTTTTTGTGCACCTTAATTGAGGTGTGCTTTAGTTTTGTCCGCTTATATTTGAGACTTAAAATGTTTTTTGAATTTTAACTTTTTTTTTTAAATTCTGAATTCCTTAAGTTTGTGTTTTTCAATAATAAGGATATAAATAAATAAAAAAAAATAAAAATAAAATTTTAATAGCTTCGTTTTCTTAAAAAAATTATAATTTAAAAAAAATGTACTAAGGGAGTGCTCTAGTTTTGGCCAATACTGTATGTATACCCTCTTATGGGAGAGAGACTGTATGTGTATGTATTTGTAATAGGGAATACGGTTTCCTGTATAGGAATGCGTATGTCGAACATATACATACATTTATACGGTTGTGTGTATGTGTATAATATTGAGAATGTTGGTGTATTGTAAGCCAGAGTTGGGAGTAGAGATTGAATTGAATGTTTTTTGGTTTTTTTTTGGTTTATTTTATTTGCTTAATATTGTTGTACATGAGTGTGTGTGCGATTGTTGCTGTGTTGTTTTGTGTAGTTTGTATTTGTTGTTGTAGTTGTTGTTGTTGTTTCTATAGTATTACGAAATTAAAAATTAAATTGAATTTCAATCTCATGCACAGATAACAAATATTTTTCCATTGTGGTTGCTTTTCTACTTGTACTTTGATTGTGTAGTAAAAATATTATGAATAATACATTTACTCAGTTATCCAATACAATAATACATACGTACATATGTACACACATACATACACATATAGAGATATGCATACATATGTACGTATAGCCACAAATGTAAATATTCAATATTTATTTTATATTTAATCAAATGAAAATACAGTTACAAATAATATTATTCATCATCATCATATGCATTGCTAGCAAGCATCATCATCATCAGCATTATCCTGATCATATAAAATGAAATAAAATTAAGAAAAAAAAAAATAATTTTAAATCATAAAATGCAATTTTTTCCATAAAATACAGAATTTTTCCATTTTATACCGCAACACACAAGACCATCTGATTGTCTGTCTGTCTATCAGTAGCAAGTATTTGTTTTAAATTTAATATTTAAAGCCCTGTTATGCGTACATACAGTATTATTGACCACTTCTTTTAACCTGTTGTTGCTTCTTTTTTACAAAAATTTTTCCCTTTAAGTTCCAAATCTTCAAAAAAAAATTTTTTTTAGTGCCTTGGCTCCTTTGGCATCATAAATCATATTTTTGTTATCAAACACATGAACTCTTTGGCAAATAAACTTTTCTTTCCCAAAAGGACTTGTAGCAAGCAATGTAAAGAACAAGTAAAATGGAAAAGAAAAACTTGAAAATCTTTTACACAAATCGTTTGCAAATCTTTTCCATTTTTGTCTTTTATTCCTTTACTTCCTCCTTTTTTTTTCTTTTTTCTGTTTTAGTTTTATTTTTCTGAAATCTTTTTAAAGTCTTTTCGCCTAATGGCGTGAATTATGTCATATGATTGCATGTGGCAAGTTGAGTTTAGAAGTTGCTTGATGGCAGCACCATAAAACCTTAAAAACTGACACTGAAAGTCTGCTTACGAGTATTTTTGTTCTTTCTTTTCTCTCTTTTTATCAGTTTTTATTTTTTTGTGTCTTCCCTAGCGTTTTACAAGGTTTTCTTCCTTTCCTCAGTGTCTAGTTTTGTAGTTTGCATATGAAAATAAAAAAAAAAAAAGAAAAGAAGAAGCAAATATTGCTGGTGGATGATTTGGGTTTAAATGCAGCATTTTCCAAAGATTTTTACTTGTGGTTTTGAGTTTAGTTTCTTATGCTTCTCCTGTTGTTCGTTGCTGCAATTTGCATAAATGCTGAGTTGTCGTCAAAAGGAATCAACTGTCTTGTAGGGGGAAATGTACTTCAATTACTTTTGATTAATGTTAACGTGTTACCAGCTCTGCATTGGTGTATTCATTAAATAAAGTTCTGAATTACGGAAAATTACAATTCAATTTCATTGAACTTTCGATCAGTCCTAGCTTATACTACATTTCCTAATTACTCTGGCATTATAGCATCAATTGTAGCATGCAGGTAAGATTCCAATGCGTCCAGATTGCTGGCCTCAACATAGACCCATAAAAAGTAATCCACAGACGTTAAACTAACAGAATAAGGGGTCCAGTGAGCAGGAGCACTCCTGCAAAGAAGTCATCAGAAGGTTTTTCAATAAAAACGATTGTTAAGCGGGCTTGTATGGCAAGTTATGCCTTCTTGTTGGCAACAAATGTCGTTGACGCTAAGATCAATAGCGCTCACCATTCATTGTAGAAAGTTTCAATTGCTAATTTTGAAAGGCATAAAAACCTATCCCGGTTTGAGATTGAAAACCGCATAAAAACAGTCAATTTTAATGGCTGTAAGCGTGATTCGTTATGGGCTTAAGCCCTTATGTAAAATTTTCTACGTAATTAAAGAACAAAGGCTAACAATTTCGAAGAGTTCTTCAAGGCCGCATTGTGCTACAGCAGCAATAATTTCTTGCGCGCACATACATATCTCTTTGCCTTGTACCCGACATTAATTCGAGAAAAGTAAAATTAGTGCGAAAAGCAACAAGAATCAATGCTGGATTACCGTCAGTGGCATATTGAGTCCTCTAAAAGTGTCCATAACTTGTAGTCCAGTGGGTTTAAATATGTCAGAGGGCCATTCCTTAGATAAGATAAATGCTGCCGAATTGTTTCAAAACCAGATCTAGCACAGAATATTGCTGGAATGTCCACGTTTAGTTTCGGAATATAGAACGGTTAAAAGATTTTACAATAGTTTCCAAAACGGATTTCTTAATATACTTTAGCGATGTTGTAATCCCTTGTTTGCAGACATTCAAGTCAGTAACCCCGACGTAGGGCCAACATAAAAAACTATAGCTTAAGATGGGTAATGAATCTTTGTGACACGAAAAATCATTTCAAATGCATAAAAATGTGGCGGAGGACATATCCTATCATTTTACGTGTTGTTTCCTGAACCGAACAAATTGTTTTATAGGCAAACAAAATTTGTCTGCGTAAGTTTTTAGCGTACTTCACCATGGTAATAAATTGGTAGGTTTAATTCTTCTGTTAGAATAAAGGCGTTTAGGTTAGGTTAGGTTAGCGAGTAGTTATCAGTTCACATGTAAGTTCACATGTAAGTTCACTACCGAGGTCCATATGGCGTAAGTGAGGTGGTTGGTTTGAACCACATCGAGCTTCGGATGAAATTGGGCCGTTCGCCACTATGCCCAGATCTTCAAACATTCTGTCACCCAAAAACCGATGACGTCTGTCCTGAAATGCAGGGCACTTGCATGAAAGGTGTTGCACGGATTCCCTTTCCTCCACATCATGGTAGCTTCTGCAGTAATGCTGGTGTGGCTGACCGAGCTTGTCAGTGAAACCGCCAATAGCGCAGTGTCCCCTTAGAATTCCTGTTAGAATACGAACCGTTCTCTTAAGGAAGGCGCTTAAGGTTGAAACAATATTTATGAACTAACAAAGTAATAATGAGCAAACATTTTTATTGAAGTCTCCGTAGTCCAGTAGGTAGAGTGTTGGCTTATTAGACGTGAGGCCACGGTTCAAACCCCAGGTCAGACAACTCCAACAAAGCGAAATATGAAACACAGTATTTCTTCGGCGACTGCCTCTCAGCAGATTTCTGGCAAAAATTCTGAGAGTAAATACAAATTGGCTTGAATAAGTTTCTAGAAGTCTGTCGTTCGGAGTCAATTTTAGACTGTAGGTCCTGCCACTCATGTATAAAATTAATAATGGTTGTAATGACCAATTATGATTGTATGTTTGTGTCACTTACTTTATTGGCTTTGGAAATTCTAAAGTTCGCAAGCAAACAGTATTAAAAACATTTCATCTGTTCTTCAGCTATCGACTCATTGTGGACTTAATATGCGCACATACATGGGCATACTGCATTATAATTCTAATGCATTAAGCTTTTCAGTATTCAGTAAATGTTTACTGGTAATGAAATTTAGATTTCATTTTTGTAACTGTAATTTTTTTCAGTAATCAGTAAAAATAAATTTTTACTGAAATTTTACTAGTACTGCAAAGTGCCCATCTATGTATGCGCATAAATAGCCAAGTAAGACCGTATGAAAATTATAAGAACATAGACACACGGTATTATCCTACGATTGACTTGCATACACAGCAGGTTAGTAAGTACTTGTGGTATCGCTCTAAGCAAATTGATATCCTGTTCCAAGCATTCGTTTTCGCCTTCGTCACAAGTATAAAAATATTGACTTCAGGTCAGTCAATGATGGATCCATATCGAGCGGCAAAGTCGGAAACGAAATCAATTAAGAATGACTGTAAAAATTGCCGCTGTGCGAATCCAGTATCAAAGTATATCGAATGGGTGTACACGCATATTGGCAGACAGTAAAGTGGCCATTAGATCCCTGAGGATGCGTACAATACATTAAAGATTGCCTCTTAAGTTGACATTAAGCGGTTACTCTAATATGGGTTTCCGAAAGTAAAAACAAATGCTAGCAAAAGGAGGAATTCAATTAAATTCGTACCTAAAATTGACATGCCTCTACACAAACTTCATTCATTTGCAAAAGAAAGATGGGATAATAAAACCACATCCAGAGAGACCAGGCAGAACTGAAACCAATATGCAGGGTATCTTAGTTGTGAAACAAATGTTGAATCCTTGGCCTCTATTTTAAAAGTGCATTGTACTAGGAATATACAACTAAACGCTTACAAACACCTTTGGTTTATAGGGAACGTAAAGAGATGTTTTTCGTTTCATCTAAGGTTTGTTAAAAGCTTGTTGGATGTATTAACGTTAATTTCCATTTCAAGTCAATAAAAATACCGCATCAAACAAACAAGCCCCCTTGAATTTATCAAACGAAAATTCTGCAGCCATGATCTGCCTCAATGAAAGTGATTTTTAAGTCAAAGAAAAAATACAACAAACCGAAATTCTTTATTCAGCACAGGTTGCAGTTTTATGGACTTTTTGTTTGTTTCTGTTATGATTTCGCATTTCATTTCTTTTTATTTTCCATACACATACATATGTACATACACCCCACAAAAATGTATGAATATTATTCATTATTATTCGTATTGTTGTTGTTATTATTATTGTTCATATTCATTTGTTGTTGTTGTTATTGTAGTGTATATACATATATGTGGATGATTACTGAGTTATAATCATAAATTAAGTTCATGGAGTTCAGATTCTCGTTTTTGTTTGCCTTTTTTTATAGTCTTTTTGAGTTGAAATTTTGTGTTTTTCCTCGTTATTGTTGGCTTTTTTATGATTATTTTTGTGTTGTTGTTTCTGTTTCTGTTGTTGTTGTTGTTTTTGTTTTATTTTTGAAAGTATTGTAACCTTAACCTTGTTTGTTGAGTATAAATTTTTACGGCTGCTGAATGCATAAAATGTTCAAATACTTGCACAAATACAAACGCACCAACACACACACACTCGCATACTCTTTCACAATAAATTCGCTTTTTTTTTTTTTTTTTGGAGAGAGAGAGAAATTTATCAGAGAAGGCGGTTCTGTTTGACTTCCTTTTTATTTTTATGTGGAACACACGAAGCACATGAAGAAGTTAAAGTCAAATGAGAGAAAAAAAAAAATAAAAGTTTTATTCTTTTTTTTTTTTGTTGTTGTTTTTGTTCTACTGTTTATAATATCAATACTTTGGAAACAAGTGCAAATTTTATACAAACCAACACACATACCTAGTATGTTTTCGTTACTTTTACTGGGAAAAAAGAACAGAGAGTGTAGAAGTGTAAAGGATGTGAAAGAAAAAATTGATTTGAAATTCTGAAAATGTAAAGCAAGAGTTTGTTGTCTGAATTACAAATCAAGAAAGAAATTGTTGAAACATCTCTCTCACTGTCGTTCTCACTCATACAAATGTCAACTCTATACAGTGTGGTCAGTTGTGTAGTAAGTTCTTAAATCCAATAAAAAGCTGTCCTGGAAAAAGCAACCTGTAGGTAGTGTGCTGGCATATTAGATGTGAGCCCGTGGTACAAACCCCAGCTCAGACATCTCAAATGGGAACGACATAAAAAATATAGTTCTCTGGCACTGAGAATAAATAACTTTGGGAGAGTAGATAGCTGGGACCTAAAGCTCACTCAGCACGCAACATGGGAGGTATGAGAAGCTAGGTCGTCATCCTGACAACTTAAAACAATAAGTGATGTTTTCTTTGCATCTATTAGGACCGTCTACACTTTAATGTATTACCGCAACTATGGTAGAGATGTTTAAATTCCTATCGCCATACAAGTGGCAATCAGAACATTTACAGGAAATTTCGGAACAACCCACATATCTTTAGTCAACAACGCTAAATATGATGGGGTTCGTAGCGAAATGCCTGGTGTTTGGTAGCTCCTCTGATGTAGTTATGCAGATGTGGTGTTTTAAGGACCTGATTGTGGGTTAAAAAAGCAGATTAGTCTACTCAATTGTCAAGCAATCTAAAAAGTCACGTTCACTGGTCGATATAGTTGCTGCAGAAGTCGTTGTATTCCCAGTCTCCGGAAGTGTGACACTTTTCATCCTCGCCGTCTCCATGGAGAGTGCACCTAAAGGCCCGGCTCCTCCATATTGGTCTGAGATCTGTCTGCATCTGAGATCTCTATGCAAGTGGGTTTATTATCCCATATTTCTTTTGTAAATGAATCAAGTTTGTGTAGAGGAATGCCAATTTCAGGTATAAATTCAATTGCATTTTCTGTTGTGCTAGCATTTGTTTTTGCCTTCTACGACCCCTTGTACAGGAACCCATATTATAGCAACCGTCTAATGTCTCCTTAAGAGACCATCTTTAATGTATTGTACGCAGCCCCTAGGGATCTAATGGCCACTATACACTGATACCACATTCCTACAGCGGCAATCTTTATAGCCTTGATTTATAGTCATTCAGAATTGATTTCGTTTCCGACTTTATCGCTTAATATGGATCCATCATTGACTGATCTGAAGTCTATACTTTTATACTTGTGACGAAGAAGAAAATGAATGATTGGAAGAGGATAAAAATTTGCTTAGAGCGACACTAGAATTATTTACAGATTTGTTGTCCATGCAAGGCAATCGTAGGACTATACCCTGGATCGATGTCCTTCTAATTATAACACGGTCTTCTTCGGTTTTCATGCGCATATTAAGCTGAAGAACAGATGAAATATTTTCAATACTGCTTCCCTGCGTCCTTTAGAATTTCCAAAGCCAATAAAGTAAGGGACACAAACACACGTACATAACTGGTCATTACAAACCTTCAGTCAGGATTATGACTTAGTTCCTCACACCACTTGTGTGTGACATTTTTCGACATGAGAGGCGGGACCTACAGTTTAAAGTCGACTCCGAAGGACAGATTTTTTGAGAAACTTTTCATGGCAATTCTAATTACTATCAGAGTATTTGCAAGAAATCTGCTGAGAGGAAGTCGCCTAAGAAATATTTTTTTCATATTTCGTTTTGTTGGTGAGGTCTGACCAATACACTTCATACCAGACTACGACATAGGGTTACTTATGCACATATTAAGTCCACAATAAGTCGATAGCTGAGGAAGAAAAGAAATGTTTTCAATATTGCTTGCCTGCGTATCTACATCTGGTGTTACAATACGGGAATACGAGAAAATGATGCGAAAATACAATTTGGAATTCCTGCAATTCAATGAAACGAAAAAAAATATGTGCTGATGCAGTTCATGTGTATGACACACCACACCTTAACTACCATTTATTTTGCTTTCGTGTTCCACTGTGCTTAAATAGACAGCAAATTGTCACTCTAACTATGGAAATAATTTTAAATTGTTTTTGTATGTAATAAATATTCTATGTATAGATACATATATACAAATACATAATTCCCATACACATTTACGCAGACATTCGAACACATATATGTATGTATATACACACAGTAATAAAAACCTGACATTGAATAAGAGAACGAGGCTTGCATTTCAAATACAACCGCATTTTTGTCTCGTAATTTCGTCATTTAGCGGCAACTCAAAAACAGCTGATTGTTAATGGCGTTTTTAAGGGTTGCCATAGTTTTATGGGTGTGTTTGTAATGATGTGTATGTATGTGTGTGTGTTTTGTTAATAACAAATCAAGCCTTTAATTAAATAAGACTGTTTCTATTGAAAATAATGAAAAATGAAAAAGAAAAGACGAGAAATAAAACAACAATTAACTGGCAACAACAAAAAAGAAAATATTGGAGTTGTTGCTTTTTTTTGTTGCTGTCTGCTTAACTGTAACAGCGCTTGCGTTAAGTTAAACTCCCTGTTGTGGCAAACGCCACTACAACTACCCGGGAAGTGGAGTTTAAGGCTGTAAATAACCACCCCCCCAAATCACATACATATATACATACATACAGACATACACGTTCGTTTACTGTGATACCCCCCCCCCCCCCCCTATTTCAATTTGATTTTTTTATTATTAAAAAATATTAAAAAAAAACAAAAAACTTTCCAAAATGCAAGTAGTAATCGTAGTTTAAAGAATATTTCATTTGAAATTTTCCATTATTTTCATGTGGAATTTTTTGCTTTAAAAATTTAAAGCAAGTTTTCCTTTCGCTTGTATTCGACTTTTTTGTGTGTGTGTATGTATGTGTGTATGTTCTCTTTCCCCAGTTTTTTCCTATTGACTGGTTGGACACATGAAAACAAACAGACAAACAAACCCCAGCATCGTTAAAATGCAAGACATGTTGTGCTCTGTCACAATTCGTCTGGAATACAAATTAGATGATGACGACGTGGACGACGAATACAACGAGTACGACGACGACTATGATGATGATGTGGTTCGTATACAACACTTAACTCAACTCAACTCAACTCGATTCTACTCTACTCTGCCTGTCTTGTATATCCATGCCAGTACAATTCGGGGTATTTGTATGGGTATGCGTAAATATTGTTTTGTGTATAAAAATTGAGCGTCACAGTCCTTCTGTGAGTATTTTTCTGCAGGATATATTTTTTTTTTCTTATATAAACACACACACACACGCACACCTACACTATTGCATGCTTTTTCCAATATGAATGATGAATGATTAAAATGAACTGAAATGCATAGAGTTCAATGTGAATTCTTGTTGCCCGACTTTATTTTCATTTTTCATTCAATTTTAATTCTCTCTCGTTCGAGTTCTCGTTCTTAAAGTCATTTAAATTTCGTTTTTTTTTTTTTGAAAATTCAATATTGAATTTAAGTAATCCAAATTGAATTTTATTGAATTCAGTTTGAAACATCTCACCAAGAGATACTAAGTCTGGTAAGGTCTACGTTCGCTAAATCTTTAAAGGCGAGTTTAAATTCCTTTTTATGTTTCGGAATTTGTACTCTTTTCGCTCACTCCTCAAATTGCTCAGAGAATATATTTCATAAAATTTCCAAACGGTACCGAGGGAGCCAATAACGCACATATTTCTAATGATTTGGAGGAAATTAATTAAGAGAAAATTACAAAACACTAGTTAAGACACCCGATAAATATTGCAACAAATACGATAAGAAAGACACCTACCTAGTCGAGCAAAACTCGAGAATCTTTGTAGTACCTCATGCAAAAGAGTGAAGAGTTACTAAAAAAAACCATGAGTATATTAAGACTAAATAAAAACGATTAGAGTATCCTAACGAGTGTACTTGTGGGTTGATAATTACCAAGACTGGGCATGCGAAGAGGCTTTCGAAAGGATGAAATACTTTTTATGTCCTTGTCCAGCTTTGTATAGTTAAGAGGCCGTGATTTTATGAGGGATACTATAGCAGACATAACTTATGTCATAGGAGTAGATTGGAAGAAGTTCTGGAAGTATGTTCAAGTTTAGGAAAGAGAGGGTTACCTCGTTACTATTTCTTTCGGCGATCTCCTCTTAGTAGTTTTCTGACTGAAAACTCTTGAGAGTAAATAAAATTGCCAAGAAAAATTGGTTATTTGTAATCGACTTTAAGATGTAGATCCCGTCACTCATGTATAAAATTAACACACCCAACATGGTTGGTATGAGAAGCTCGGTCGTAGTTCTGACTACTTTTTATTTTTTTTAATTTTTTTTATTTTTATGAAACCAGCACTCAGGGGATGGCCCCTACTCATGCAGTGCATTGTGCAGGTTTTTTAGGAAAGGTGGAAAGGGGGAAGATGCGAACTGCAAGGAAACGAGTTGCTGCTAGGTGACTATAAAATGGCCAGTGCTATACCTTCACCATAAGACAGTCTACAGGCAATCGTCGCCAAGAAGCCCGCAGTTTCTCACACCACTTTATGTTGTGTGTGTTAATTTTATACATAAGTGGCGGGACCTACAGTTTAAAGTCGACTCCGAACGACAGATTTTTTGAGAAACTGAGAAGAAATCGCCGAAAAAATACTTTTTGTATATTTTATTTTTTTGATGTCTGGCCTGGGACTCGAACCCTGGCTTTTACGTCTAATAAGCTAACACACTACCTACTAGACCACGGCGACCACTAACTACTTAAAAGGAAAAGTGCTGATTTCTATGCACTTTTCTGGAAGGAGAACGAATATAATCCTCATGTATATGTAAGTCCGTCTACATTGGGAATGGTGACTTTTTTTGGAAACCATAAGGCTACCGGATCACTGTATTGTCTTGCAGGCGGAAATGTCAGCAATACAGGAAGTTATATTGCTATACTTTTTAATTGCGAAATGTCTGTCAAAACACTGTGCTTTAACGCAATAAACGCAAGAAGTCGCTGTAGTATAGTAGGTAGTGTGTTGGCTTATTAGACGTGAGGCCACGGTTCAAACACCAGGTCAGACATCTTCAGCAAAACGAAATAAAAAAAAAAATTTTCTTCGGCGACTTTCTCTCAGCAAATTTGTGGTAAAAACTCTAAGAGCAACAAAATTGCCGCGAAGTTTATCAAAAAAAAAAACGTGTCGTTCGGATTCGATTTTAAACTGTAGGTCCCTCCACTCATGTATAAGATTATCACACACGACATAAGTGATGTGAGAAGCTTGATCGTAACCCTGGCTGAAGGGTTGTAATGACAAATTTTGTAGGTATGTATGTGGACCTGATGAATCTGCCAGACATGACACACCTATCGGACTTTTCGGAGAATTCTCTATATGCAGTCTTATTCCACTTTGGATGGGTGGGTTCGGATATGGGCAGAATGGAGCAGCAAATTCAGCCTGTGCTGGATAGACAGTGCACGATAAGTCAACTCAATTTCCGTAGGAGTACGCTCAGTTTGCTTGTTGCAGTCATTTATAAACATTGCATTGTGAGCACTCATGCAAGGCGCATTGCAAGTGAGGAAGAGTAGGAAACTATTCTTCACATATTAGGCAGGACATAATGTTGGCTGAAGTCGCTGTAGTCTAGTAGGTAGTGTGTTGGCTTATTAGACGTAAAGCCAGGGTTCGAGCCCCAGGCCAGGCATCAAAACAAAATACAAAAAGTATTTCTTAGGAGACTTCCTCTCAGCAGATTTCTTGCAAATACTCTGATAGTAATTAGAATTGCCATGAAAAGTTTCTCAAAAAATCTGTCGTTCGGAGTCGACTTTAAACTGTAGGTCCAGCCACTCATGTATAAAATTAACACACACAACATAAGTGGTGTGAGAAGCTAGGTCGTAATTCTGACAGAAGGGTTGTAATGACCAATTATGTATGTATGTATAATGTTGGCTGTGTCTACTATACAGATGATTTGAACAATCTGACTGCAATGGCCTTAAAGAGCCTTAAAGAGCTTTATGAAAAGTTCCGAATGATTCCGGACTGGGCGAAGAGAGTAACTGTAGTATTAAAGTGTGCCTTTTATGGTCAAAAGAAAATTCTTTAAATGAACGGCCACCTCGGTCTACCTACCTATCATAGACAGTATGAATGGTACATCTTAATAGTGAGCGCACGACAAGCTGATATATGATGGCTTAGGTTTTTAACAACCAACGGGAATAGACTGTAAAGAATATTTTCTCTTTCAGTTTGTTTGCTGTGCGACAACGGTAAATTCATAGATACCCTTTGTTTGCAGCAAGACTTCATGGCTCATTGCAACTCTCTAACTTGATGCCAAATGTAAATCTTATGATTTTAGTTTCTTGTCCATTTTCTATTACTCGTTAAGCATGAAACCGCGACATTCTTATTCAAAAAGTACATTCTTATTCCATTTCACGTATAAATATTCAGTTTTTATCTTTCAACATCTGATTAACTGTTGAAAATCCATGACGAATTGTTAAGCAAATCCTTTCATTATCTCTCCCATACATTTTATTACTCCCTCCTAGTGAATTTCTTAATTTAAATTATCCCGGCAGACTGAGGTAAATATTTAAATTTCATTTCATTCCTCCAAACGATTCGATTCGTTTTCGTTTTGCCAAAGAATTCAAATGAAATAGAAATGACGAGTCACAGAAATGTTAATCATTTAATTTAGTCTTTCCGTAGTCCTTGGGTAGTAGCGTAGTTCGTAGCCCGTAACAAAAAAGCACTTGTCTACGTAAAAATTAACACCGTAACACACAATGTAACCGCCGCCAAAGCAGTTGAAGCAACCCTTTTGAAATGCTTGAATTCCACTGACTTGTGCTTGGCTTGGCGTTGTTGCGTTATTTTATTGTGTCATCATTATTATCCTTGTCAGCGTAGTGTAGTCCTTGTTAAGCTTATTGTTGTTGTTGGTTGTTGTTTAACCCCTTTCACTTTCTCTTGTTTTTTGTTTGTTGTTATTGTTGTTGTTGTACTGTTTCGTCCGCCTTCATTTCAAAATCCTGAAACAACTGAAATTCCCTTGCGTTTCATAAACTCGTTCATGTTCATTTAAATAAATTTAAATAAAATGTGTGGCAACCCATAAAAAAAAGAGTTTATTTTCCTGTATTGTTGTTGTTGTTGTTGCTGCTTTAGTCATTATAATTGTTATTGTTGTAGTAATAGTAGTCATTGTTACATTTGAATGTCTTCATTTAAAAGTGATTAAAGCTTAAAAAATTTCGTTTTTTCATACACAAATTCGCTTACGACTATCAGTGTGTCTAACTGACAGTTGTCTGTCTGTCTGTCAGATTATAACAAGACAACCAAAGACAGTTGGCATGTCTACATGAAAAGTATTTAAAAAGCTTTTTATTGGTTTTAAATTTCATATGAAAACTTTCTTCATCATAACGTTGCTGCTTCTGATTCTCTAGAGAATTTTCTCTCTTTTCGTGTATAGCGAATAAATAAAGTTTTAATGCCCGCGATGAAATTAAAAACCAATTGTTGTTTGTAAAGTGTTGTTGTAAAATGACAAAAAGAAAGCTTTGCCAAGTATATCAGCTTCTAATTGTGTTTGAAATTTGGAAATAAGTTGCAAAATATTTGCCCGAAAACATTATTATGCGTAGTTTTCTTTCCTTATGCCTTCTAATACTGTGTAGAAGGAAATATAATTATTTGTGTGAAATAAATGGCTGCTTTAGTACACTTAAAATGGTGTTAGAGTTCGAAACATGCACTAACCGACTAGCACATCTTTTTAGGTATAAAAAAATTAAAAAAAATTCCATTTTCTTCGATGACTTCTGGCCATTTATCTGCAAAACTTATTTGAATTTTCGTTTAGTTCTACATCTGAAGTTCCAACATTAGGCATTTGTAGTCCGGTACCCAAAACTACATGATAGGCAGCATAAATGAGATGTTTTCTTTAGGGAATTAGTTCATTAGTGTTCAAGAATTGTTCGGTTACCTCCTTACTTACTTATTCAATTGGTCATTACAACTTTTTACTTAGGTTTACAACACCACCTATGTTGTCTTTGTTAATTTCATTCATCAGTGTTAAGAACTACAGTTTAACGTCGACTCTGAATGACAGATTTTTCAGAAACTTTTCATTGGCAATTTTTATTTACTCTCTAGAGTTTGTGCCAAAAGACTGCAGAAAGAAATATTTTTCTTATATTTTGTTGTGTACGAGATGTCTAAACGTGGGTTTGAACCACGGGCTCTCGTCTAATAAGCGAACACAATATCTACTAGAATATAATGACTTCAACAACTTACTTCATTAATTTAGTTTCAATGAATTGTTGATAGATTATAGCGAATTTAAGTTTTGACCGAAGGAAGCTTGTGCAAATTGCGCTCGGTACATGACCTGATGAAAACTCTACTCTCCCACATGTAGAGAAAACTTAAAACTCTTGTTGTGTTCCTTATCGGCTTGTGATATTTGTCAAGTACAGCGATATAAGCTTTTTAGCTATCGCAAGGAAGTTTTTTACATGCGTTTTGTGTGCACGATTGAAGCTATTCTTTCCGAAACGGTGCGGCTTCAGACCTGATAGGTCCTTCATAAGTCCATACACAACCTCTTTTTGTCGACAATCAGGCAATATTTGATAGCCTGTCTATTGCAAAATAGGAAATGACCTTAACGAACCTTGATAGTGCTATAGAACTCGAATTTTTGTAAAACGACGTATATATTATCTAGAAGTAGGGACGTGTGCCGTATTGGATCACAGGTCACGTCCATCAACTATACCTTCAACGTTGTCTATGAATGTATTTAACTTGGCTTAACATTAAACTTGCCAACAGTTGCTGTTATGGTCCCAATAGGCAATTGACTAGCAGAGACCTTTTTTCTGCAACAATGGCAAGAGAGAATAATCGATGTTACGCACTGATGCAGATGAAAATAGTTCTACATAAGAGCCTTGGTTTAGTGCGACTTGGGATAATTTCCGATTTTGAAGATTTTGAGATCCTTAATGATATAAACGACGTTCAACTCATTAACATACATATATAGCGGCCCACTGTATGTCAGTCATGTCGAGGTTGTTTCGGCGTAACGTGTGCGAGAATCAACGGACATCTGGAAGAAGAACTTTTACCATCAATTCAGGGTGCTATGAACAGACATTTTATTTGATTTCAAAAGATCATGAGGTTTGACGCCGCTGTCTAGTAGGTAGTGTGTTGGCTTATTAGACGAGAGGTCTCGTTTCAAGCCACAGGTCAGACATCTCCAATTAAACTAAAATATTTCTTCGGCGACTATCTCTCATTAGATTTCTGGCAAAAATTCTAGAGAGTAAATAAAATTGCCAAAAAAATTTCTCAAAAAATCTGTCGTTCGGAATCGGCTTTAAATTGTAGGTACGTAACGCCACTCATGTACAAAATTAACACACATAACATAAGAGGTGTTAGAAGCCAAGTCGTGGTCCTGTCTGAAGGGTTGTAATGGCCAAAATAGAATCTAGGTTTGACCCTTTCACACTTTTTTGTGGTGCTATGCCAAAGACCACTTCTACGCGGATAATCCTCTAATGTTGGAGCATTTAAAAGTCAATATCCGAAAACTACCTCGAAAGTGTTGACAGCTGCTATGAGTTTGGGGGCTGTCATTGGATAGCTCATAGGATGATTCAACGATGTGACGTGTGTTGACGTATGATCTTCATCCGTCAATGAATACTTGCATGATGAAGTTGTTTTCGTTATAAAACCAGCAGAGTAAACAGGTTAAGGTATCATGATGTCGATATGGAGACACAAACCACAAAGCTTGACCACAACTAATATATTCCCATGCTTACATAGGGTTTAGTTCCATGTAGACATTTGAGATACTTGTCCCTTCAAAATATCTTTTTAAGTTACTAGTAAGATCTTACAGAATTAAATAAGAATCCTCAATCAATAATCCTATGGATTACAATCCTATAGTTTAGAATCCCATAAGTTGCGAATGAAATCTGACTCGTTTTAAGATTCTTGTAAACTTTTAACCCAAAGACCAATTACAAAATCAATTTCGTTTGTATCGATTTGTAATAAATTTGCTTGTCTAATTACATATAACCCCCTTAAAGCAAATAACCTGCCTACCACCCTGACCTCATTATGAATCCTAACATTTGTTTAGTAAAGTCAAGCACTTGTTTCGTAACGAAAAATGTTTGCCTATGAAAACACAATTTATTTATTGCAATCGTTTAATTGTTTATCTGAACAAATAATACACAGTGACTAAAAGCAATATTTTCCGTTTTTACCAAAATATATAGACAAACACGCACCCCCAAATGGAAAAGAAATAAAGCTGTAGTTAAATTGGTATTGAAAGTGTAGAAAGAAAGTCGTATGCTAAACGCTAAAACAAAATCGATGACAAATTGCAAACACGTTACGCTTAGTTACGTTTACGACTCTGCTGTCTCTCTGTCTGTCTTTTACCCTCATTGAAAGAGAAAAGAAAAAAGAAAACGTAGAAGCGTTTGCCTGTCATGACAATAATTTACATACCAACTATTCCGGCTTTGAATCTGACTTTGACTCTCTGAAAACAAAGAACGAAAGAAACTTCCCTTAATAACAGCAACAGCAACAAAGTGCACAAAAGGAAATCGCATAGTTTGCATGCCACACATCCTATGAAGGGCCGATGTTAAACAATGATTGTATTGTGATTGTCAACTCTCTGTGTCTGTTCAACAACAACAACAATCTACAAAAGCAATCAGCTTTGCTGCTTTGCATCATCATTTTGCTTTGGCTTGTTAGCAAAAGCTTTTTGGTGTTGATAAAAGAGGAAGAAAGAAATAAAACACAAGGCCACCCCTCACATTCAGTTGCAAAGAGACGACAAAACAATGACAACAGAACACAGGAACAATTCAGGAACATTAGTATCAATGAGCAAATTAAAAATAACAACCTAATCATCGTTTTAAGACCAACAACGTCGGTCGATCAGTCACCCAGCCCGCCCGCCAGCCTTAATAAGACAATGAATGAATGCTACACATACACATAATACTGTGACTTGTTACTGCCACCAACCCTAAATTCTTACGCTCAGTTTAGTTGAGCTGTGTGATGAAGTTCTTACTCACTCATCCTTACAAAACTTAACAAAAAAAAAATTAAAGGCTTTTGGGTATTTGTGTAAGGCTGCGTGGGTGTGTGTGTGTGTGTTTTCCGGCCTTTGTATTCCGCCTTCTGTTTTCATACAAAATTCATACACAATTGCCTGCAAGTGTTTAAAGTCAAGCATTAATTCTGTTCTACTGTCAGCATTCAGCAGCATTGAAGTTTAGCTCATCACAAGGCCACAAATGAACCAACATTCAACACCATCACCCTGGTACCATACAACCACCACCACCACCACCATACCATCATCATCAATATCATGTAGTAATCTGGCAATGTTTTCTCAAAAAGCACAAAGAGTTGTAGAAAACAGTGGAAACACCACCCTTTACCAAGTCAGTTGCGCCTTTGCGTTGTTCAGCAATTACAGAGAGTGCGAAACGTCAACCACCATTACAATCGGTGACACCATCAACATCATTCAGTCAACCAAACAACACGGTTTCACAAAATAAACACTCAAATACGGAAGATGCCTAAGACCAAAGCAGAATACTACTACAAGCAGCAGACCTCACAGTGAAAGAGATAGAGAGAGAGAGAGAGCGTAAGCCCAAGAAACATTGTGACAGTTTAATGCTGTAGCTCTAGTTTAGATCAAAAGCCCGTTAAAAGAAGATACGAAATATGAAATGATGCTTGTTTCTTGCTTGCAACACCAAAGAAAACAAAAAAAAAGAAAATGTGTAGAGAAGCCAAGTGTATGTGTATGTGTGTGTTGGTAAATTGGAATTGGTCCCTTGTGGCCATACAATAGAACGCTCAGCAGGGTGTCTGTGGCAATAAAACGATTGCAATAACAGATTGTCTAACTCATATCAGGTTGCAACACGGCGGTTATGATGGATTGCCTTAAATACCTTTAAATTAAAATGGATCAACGCTTCCCTCTCTCTCTCTTTTCCATGCCATGGTCCAGCGATACACTATACACTGTATCTCGACATGAAAAACAAAACGCTTGAAAATAAATGTCATGTGTCCTCTTTGATTACTTAACTCTCTTGTAAGGGATGTTGGTTTTAAGGTACGAGGTCAGCAAGGGAAGGCGGCGGTACGCGCAATTTAAATGCGTTTTAATTGAATATTATCTTATTAAAATGGGCTCGTCATCGGGCAATAGCTGCAAGGGATATGAATTATTTTAATTATTACCGGCATAATTATATTGTTTCAGTTCAAAGAGTGTGTGCCTTAATTTTCTATGGTACAACATATGCCAGCATATTTCTCCAATGGCCAATTGCCATGTTTTGGACGCATGCTTGAGAAATATAAACCTTGTAGCTACACTTGAAAGCCAACTATTTTATTGAGGATGTATGCAAGAAGTTCATTTTCACGGGTTTTGAACTGCAACTATTTGCATCAGAAATGAAACTAAAATGTATACAAAAGACAAAATGATTCGTGACATGCCGGATTTCCGTTATGAATTTACTAATAAACGAACAATGCTTGTAAATCGCTGTTGCAACCAAATTTCGCACCCGTTTTAGTCATTTTATTGGGCATTAATTCACTCACATTCATGCAAAGAGTACGTATCGAGGATAATATTACTGTTGCAGTCATTGTCTCCAATTAGCCGAGTATTAGTTGACCAACTTGAGTACTTTTTGTGATAATTTTGGTGTGAAACCTATTTCGTTATCGAAAATGATCTTCTGCAACAATACTCCGGGAGAAGAAAAGACCATAGCGAGAGGAAGTCGAGTTGTGCAGATGCAGCAGTGATGATCGAAAATTTTATCAAAGAGGTTAAGCCTCCGATCGAGCCTTCAAGCTTGCAGCATCTTCCTGCAAGAGCGTAAACGGAACCTTGGTTACAGATTCCCAAGAGGTGCTGAGATTATGGAGACAACACTTGTACGAGGGGATGATGACACTAATTCTGCCATTAGAGGTTCCGCCGCCCAGACATGAAGAAGTCAAAGTCATGATTCTGTAAGTTAAGAACAATAAAACTGCTAGTGAAGTCGCCGTAGTAAAAAATTTCTTTGGCGACTTCCTCTCAGCAGATTTCTGGCAAAGACTCCGAGAGTAAATAAAATTGCCATGAAAAGCTTCTCAAAAATCTGTCATTCGGAGTCGGCATTAAACTGTAGGTCTAGCCACCCATCTATAAAATTAACACACACTACATAAGTGGTGTGAGAAGCTTGATCGTAATTCTGACTAGAGGGTTGTAATGACCAAATATGTATGTAAAACTGCTAGTCCAGAGGGACTGCCGGCTGAATTGTTTAATCCCGGAGATAACGTGGTAGTAGTGTACATGCACCAGCTTATTTACAGGTTATGGTTCGGGGAAAGTATGCCTAACGATTGGAATGTCAGTGTATATCCACTGTCCTGTTCTGAAAAAGGGAGACCCTTTTATATGTGCCAACTGCAGGGGTATAACACTTCTCCCCATTGCATATAAAGTTCTTTCAAGCGTATTTTGTGAACGACTGACATCAACCTTGAAAATCAAGCTAAAACATACCATTTTTTGTTGAAAATAAGACAGGCTTCTATAATCCCATAACGCAACCAGTTTTTGCAGCATTGTCTGCACACGGTATTCCTGCAAAGCTGATAAGGCTGTCTACAGTTGCCTGCATGCTCGGACGACATTGATATCGTTGGGCATATCTAGTGAGATGATACTGCTGCCTTTAGTGCTATTGGACTTAAGTTTACCAAGGTGGTGCTGGCAGTAAATGAGGGCCAAACGGAGTATAAGTTGTAGAAAAGTAGAAACATGCGGCGTATCAGATCCCAGATTACGGCTGATAACTATATTTTCGAATTTGTTTATTGTGGTGCACCGATACCAGCAAATATGTTGTCATTTTGGACATCAAGCGTAGGATGACTCTTGTCAACAGGTTTTATTTTGACTTCAATGCATAACTGAGTAGCATTGACCTCTTTTGTACGACGTAGCTAATGCTCTACAAGTCTTTCATCGTTCACGTGATTTTCTATGGTGCTGAAGTATTGATGCTGTTGCTTACCAAAGCAGAAGTCTTCAGAGCATTCGAGATGACTGATTAGCTTACCATAATAGCTGACAGTTAGAAGCTTCCCATGGGCACAACATGTTTTCATAAGACCATTCGGTTCGTAGATAGCTGTGATACCTATTCTCTAATTTTATTGCCACTCTAACGATTGTTGGTAAATACACTATCTAGACAGAAGGTCTAGGTGTTGTTTGTTCGATTTTTATTTGAGATTCTAGTTAATTACACTGCACGGAACATATGTTCTTGTAGCCCGGCCTGTAGTAACGCTATATATGGTATTGACCTTCCCATCATCCGCTGCTTTGAAATCCATTGTCAAATACGAAAAGCTTTACAAAAATTATTATTTTCGAGATGAATTTCACATTTAGTCCCACATTTTGCCAGAATTCTTTCAATTAATCACAAGCAATTGCCATAAGAATATCACCCAATTTCGATTTAAACGATTGCATCTGCATCTGTTTAAGGAAGCCCCAATTCAGCTATTAAAGCCTTTCCTTTAAATATGAAATTGAAAAAGTGTTCGTTTCGTTTTTCTTTTTTTTGCTTTCATTGTCTTCCTGTTTTCAATTTCGATTTCTGCAAATCAAATTTCTTTATCTACGTTTCTATTTCGATGTTTAAGTGTCTTTTTTATTGCGTTTAAGTGTAACTGCAGCAACAAATCATTTTTTTTACACGTCGTCTGTGCATTTGACGCTAATCAGATTAGTATTGGTTCACGAAATACATACACATTTACAAATCAAAAAAGGAGCAGGAAAAAAAAACAGTTGGTGGAAAACGCATCGAATTGCAATCGTTTTTGTCGACTTGAAAAAAAAGAAAAAAAAAAAGAAAGACAGACCCCGAGACAATCGTTAGTTTCTAACCACCTACAACTGCAGTTGTTGCCACTGTAGAATAGAATGAAAGACCCGTACAAAAAATATGAAATTATTGTCTGTCGTATTTTGGTTTGGAGTGGAATTGGCATAAAAATTTGTTTAACGAATGAGAGACTAAATGTTGGTCTGACAGAGTGACTGAAACTGACTGACACTGATGATGATGAATATCAAGTGAATCCTTTTATGACACCACCACCATCAAAACAATCCATGCGAAACGAACGCCTTCATAAGAATCTATCACTCACATGGTAAATGGTAACTTTCGAAAACAATATGCGAATGCAATGACGCTCAGAGAAAAATGTTGGTAAAATTGTAAAACTAGTTAGTTGGTGTAGAAACAAACAAGACAAAGTTCTTTTTGGAGATTAAAAATTTAAAATCCTTCATTTCCCTTGCGGGTTTCTCTTGGGTTCCTCTGGTTTTGATGGGCGTGTGGAGTTTCTACTTTTGAATTGGGTTACTAAGGGGTTTCCTTCCAAAGATCAAAACCAGTACACATATTTTCCAGACCTAGCACGATTGAAAGTGGATAACATGTCCTTCTTGGCAATATTTTTCTATATTTGACATTATCCTGGACAATCCGTTAATCAGTGTGTTGACGTATTAGAGGTGCGGCCACGGTTCAAACCCCAGATCAGACAGCTTCAACAAAACGAAATACGAAAAATATTTCTTTGGCGACTTCCCCTCAGCAGATTTCTGGCAAAAATTCTGAGAGTGAATAAAAATGCCATGAAAAGTTGCTTAAAAAATCTGTCGTTTGAGTGGGTACCGCCACTGGTGTATAAAATTTAGACACACACAACATAAGTGGTGTGAGAAGCTTGATCGCAATCTTGTCTGAAGGGTTGTAATGCCTAATTATGTATGTAGGTATGTTATATATTTGCGGGATCTTGAGAAGCTTTTATCACTCTCATCATATCGAACTTTTAGTATTATTTTTTCTCTTCTATTTCCGGCTTTTTTGCTTCCCGATTTAGATTCCACAGTTCCTAATAGATTGTTCAATCGCTCTAAAGTACCGTCTGTAATATAGCCTTGCTTTACCATCGCATATCATAAGCGTATCATAGACTGTATAACTCTGGCTCTATGCTTTATTGCTATTGCCAGATGAGTAAAACGATGTTATGTTAGAGAAAAACCATTCGAATTGATTATTTAGCAGCATTTATCCTGAGTTTATGCCTCAGTTGCGCTAAGATGAAATCAGTTTTAGTGGATTACTTAATACTGATACATTGTTTTATGACATTTCCTGAACTTACGATAGCTTATGTGGTCAAATCCGTAACAGACTGCATTGTTTCGGCCTTTGATCTTGTCATTCGGCAACCATACTTCATAACCTCGGCCCTTTATTATTACTCTCCCAAGTATTCCAATTATAATGTTAAAGAGAGAAAGAAAAAAAGCATATATCACTAGGGCGCTCTGTTGGGCGATTAGCATGACTTGGTGGGTGCATCATCTAAGCGCCATCAAATACATGGTCTTTCAGACAGTTTGTTGTTGAATATGCCATCCAGTACCACCATATCATATATACTTAATTGGTCATAATAATGGTTCAGTCAAGATTACGACCTAGCTTCTCACATCACTTATGGTGTGTGTGTTAATTTTATACATGAGTGGCTGGACCTACACTGAAAAAAAGAATCAAGCCATCCGGGCTTGAATCAATCCATATCGGTCACAATAGTACGGTAAGTACGGTTTGGCTTGAATCAAGTACAAAAGATTTGAATCAAGCCCGAATCAGCCAAGTACAAAAGTGTTGATTTTAGCGCGATTTAAGCCTTTTTGGGATCAAAGTGATCTCATCATGTATTTGGTTTAAGCATATTTTTTCTTGATTTAAGATCGAATTCGTACTTGATTCAAGAGAATCAGAAGTTGAAGTAATCCTTAAGCGCACTTGTTTCAAGAATTATAAAGTTGATTTAGGCTAGATTAACTTATAAATGGGATCGAAGTGAGGCAAATCGTACTTTATTCGAGCACAATGAACTTGATTTAAGCCCTAAATTATACTTGATTTAAACCTAAATTTATCCAAAAACGAGCTTGTTTCAAGAATTTTGAACTTGATTTAAGCTCGAACTCGTACTTGATTTAATCCTAAAATCGATTGATTTGAAAAAAATGCAACACATCTACACAAAAAAATGCAAGTCATCGACCGGAATAATCCAAGTCATCTACCAAAGAAATGCAACTTGCGAAAAATACGACATTTTGTTGGATATATATTGTATAAAACACATGAACTAAATGAGAATTATTAAAATTTTTACTTTTGAATTTAAAAACCCACAATTCCATAACTCAAATAACAAATAAGTCAAAATTACACTTTTTTAGATAGATTTGAGCTTTTTAGTGTTGATTTTAGTAATATAAGGCTTAGTTTTTCACATCAATCCCGTTTTTTGCTTGTTTTAAGCAAACAATAGCCAAAACGGGCTTAATTTTTCAAGCACGTTTTTTGGCTTAAATTGAGAATAGAAAAGTTGATTTTAGCACGCCGTTTTTCTTTCTGTGTACAGTTTAAAGTCGACTCCATACGACAGATTTTTTTCAGCAACATTTCATGGCAATTTTTTTATTTATTTCCAGAGTTTTTGTCAGGAATCTGCTGAGAGGTAGATGCCGAAGAAATATTTTTTCAGATTTCGTTTTGTTGGAGATGTCTGAAGCTGGGGGCCTCATGTCTAATAAGCAAGCACGTTACCTTCTAGACTATGGCGACTTCTAGTAATACCCTATCACTTAATTTAAAACCAAGAACTAACTACACCAAGTATTGCATTTTTGTTTTAAATTTTTTACGATTATATTTTCATGAGTGTAGACTGTTACAAATATGGTCTGAAAAAGAACTCCCCCACATATCAGAATAAAAGAAAAAAAAAAATAAAATAAAACGAAACTGCATAGTCTGTTTGATTGTAACTGCATTGTTTTTTGCAAAAAGGCATTTCCAAACGATCAAATTCCATATGACAGTTCATTTCTGTCTCCCTGTATGCCTGTTTGGCTTTCATTGGTCTCTCTTATGCTCTTTCTTTTTAAGCTAGACAAGGGACAACCTGTGGAGGCATTAACAAAAAAATATTGCCTCATAAATGTTGCAAATTCTTTACGATTCTACATATTGTGTTGTGACGATTGTAAGCGATAACACAGCCATGAGAGATTGATTGAAGTCGATAACAATTGAAAGCAATTGAAAGCAACACAACAATTTCAAGAGTTTTTCTTGGATTTTGTTCTTTTTTTCCTGCAGAAGTACTTCTTTTTTATGTTTTTTAGGAGATTTTCCAAAGATAACTTCCTCCTTAGTGCGTGTGAGTGTGTGTGACATAGACCTTGAAAATTCTTGTGAGTGTTTAATGGTGACGATGATGATGGAAATCAAAAGAAAACTTTTGCTGTGACAAGCAGTTTCTGCCACAATGCTTAAGTCCTGGTAGGACAGTGTGTAGCATAAATATGCAGCATAGGCATGTGTGAATATGTTTTAGCCACTGGTCTATGTTTATTTCTCCCTTTTTTTAATATTGTTATCAGAATATGTACATACATATGTATATAGGAGTGTAAGTGCGATTGCCAATATTAATCCGCAAATTGTGGACAAATCCTCTTGTAAATGACACATGTAAAGCGACAGAGTATTTTAGTAATTTGCTAGGCGATCTTTCTCTTCTTAATGATGAAATGCTTTTTAAGAATATAATCGTTAACACACATATTTCCCTTAGGCTTGAGCTATTTAACCTCTTTCTAATTTCTCCATAATAACTACTACTGGTTGCTAAGTTAGCTCATTCTCATATTGTTGGCCGTTAATAACATTTGCATTCGCTTCTTTTTTTTCGTTAATAGTGCCGTATTGTTTTTCATTTGCACAGTGGCTACAGCTAAGCTGTAGTTTGAGGTACAACCAGCATTGGTTAGGTCCCCTCCCGTTTAAAATTTTGAGTAATCATACTGAGAAAATGGCAATTCACAAAGCCGGACTGTGTGACATATTAAGTTCCTATATATCGGGTGGGCCATACATCGGTTTAAATTTGAACCATCGGTTATTACAAATCTGGCAATACTTATGCCACTCTATTCTGTCACAAAATTCAGTTTATTATTTCCATTGAACGTAATGAATCGATTTACGCTTAAGCAACGTTGGGATTTATTAGCCCAACGAAAAACTACACGATAATGTCGATTTTGTTAAAAAAAAATCATCTTTTCGGATAAAACTCATTTTCATTTTGGTGGGTACATGAATAAGGAAAATTGCCGTATTTGGTGCCCAGAACTAGGTGTGGGTTGGTCATAAAGAAGTCAATACACCCATTACGAGTAACTGTTTGGTGCGGCTTGTGGACCGGAGGCATCATTGGCCCTTATTTCTTTGAAAATAAGGACGGCCATTACAGTCAATGGAGACACCTATCGAACCATGATAACCGTTTTCTTTGTACATGCTCTTCATGGTATTGATGTGAGAGATGTGTGGTTTCAACAGGATGCTGCAAATTGCCACACATCTCATGCTACAATTGATTTATTGCGTCAAACGTTTGATGGCCGTTTAATTAGCCGCAATTCGCGCCAAGAAGCTGCAAATTAACACCGTTGAACTATTTTCTGTGTGGGCGCCATTAAAGAAAATTGTTACGCCGACAAACCTGAGACAATTCAGTATTTGAAGGCCAAACACTCATGATGCCATTGCCGAGAGACGATCCCATACACTCGAAACAGTGGACGGAAATTGGTCCTATCGAATGAGGTACTGTGAGGGTAGCTGCGGCAGCCATATGAATGAAATAATTTTACATTTCTACAGGAACAATTGTATTTCACAACAAAATACCAAATTTGACATTTTTAAATTTAATGTTTTAAATAGCCCACCCTTTAGAAGCTAATACCTTCCATCTGAACCACATCAAATTCAATTCAGTGTGACCACTCAAGAAAGAAGCATACATTTCGATACCGAAATAATTATGAACTAAGGTAAAGTATATATTTATAAAGGTAGTTTCATTATAAACACATCCCGTATATTTACCGTATTCATAACAGTTAAATAATATCATTCACTTTACAGTTAAAACCACTGTGCTTTGATTGTAAATCTGCCATTTGATTTGCTATTGCCAGTGTTAATACACAAGTAAAGTGTTAGCAAATACGAGGGTTACGTTTTAAGAATTTCCTGTGCAACAATTTGCATATGCAAATTTTAGCCTACGACCCTCGTATAACGTAAATGCGTAAATCATATCGTTTCGTGCCATTTGAACGTTTCAAAAGATTAAAGGCATTTGTTTTTGTTGATAGTGAAAATACGAACGTGAGTAAGAGCGATTCTACAACAATTGCCAACCAACACCGACACCAGCAGCAATACATCGATAAGACATGCATATACACATGCAAAGAGCTACATTATAAATATATAAGGAGTAGAAGAATCCACATTGGTACCATAACGGCGCATCCTTTCTTTTTTTTTAACAATCACTCTGTGCCGCTAAATAAACAAACCATCGGCAGCAGGCAACAGCCCAAAAATGTGCTATGAAAACTAAAAAACAAGCGAATGTCACTTTATTATCGGAGAGAGAGAGAGAGATAGAGAGAGTATATGTGTGCGTAAAGTGCTTATTGTTCTTGTTGTTGTTTGTACAACAACATCAAAAAAAAAGTGCAATCAGCTGCAAATATTTTAAAAAATTTCCACGAGGATTTTTCAGAATTTTCACATTTAAAAACGAAATCTACCAACAAACAACAACCCGCCAACTAAAGAGAGTGGGGGAGAAGAGAATCCTGCCGATATAGAATGTTTTTTTTTTCTATGTGTAGGTATAGTTGTATGAGAATTTGTGCGTGTGTATATGTTTGTTGTTTTCTTTTTCTTTTTGTTTTATCGCGTATTTTTGATTTTGTTATCATTTTAAGCATTTTCCTCGTTTTTTTTCTCTCTCTCTCGAAAGAGTATTTAAAAATATTACTGATAAATTGGTTCTTGTTATCATCATCAACATCATCATCATTGGCATCGGCAGCAGTATCACACCATCACCTTTTGAATCTTTATTTTTGTTTGGGTTTTTTACCTAAAAGATTTTTTAAACCTAGAGGGCGGAGGGTAGTGTAGTATTTTCGGTTTATTTTTAATTTTAAAAAAGTATTTCGTTCTCCATTCTTTCTTTTATTTTGTTCTTTAGTTATGTTTCAATGTGTAGGTATACAAGCTACTGTTGTTAGATGGGTGATAGAGTATCTCTAGAGACCCATAAGCTTTTAAAATTGTTGATTTAAATGTACAAAAGAAATGGCAAAAAATTGCTCATGAGTCATGACTATTATTGCTCATTTGAAGGGAATCTTTTTAGTGTTCCTGATTGGAAGTTTTCATAAGGGTTAGTTGTGTTAAAGCTGAAATATCTAAGACCTTAAGGAACTAAGGTGGAGCGATGTATTGTTGTACCCACTAAAGCTCAGATATAATTTGACGATTCAAAAAAAGAATGAAAGTGTTTTTTTCGATAGGCAATGTCAACGACTAACGTCATTCAGGTGATTCAACTAAAGAAGATCAACCGATCAACCGAAATATGTTAAAGCAAAAGTGAAAACAAAGACAGTTCATTGGTGCAACTAAACCGACAGTAGTATAGCCTATGGAAGAAGGAATCAATGATGAAAAGCATACAGGAGGTAAATTCGAGGATTATGGTGTCGATGTTGGAGAAAATTTGAATCGGAAAGCATCAAATAATCTCGATTACATCAGAAACTGTTCCAAGTTTTTAATTGTATTCATAGGCCTTTGAACTATTTCTCTCTATCTGATCTATTTAACCGACAATAAGAAAGAATGAAGTAGCCGTAGTCTAATTGGCTTATTAGACGTGAGACCACGGATTAAACCTCCGGTCAGACATCTCCAACATGTGACAAAATATTTCTGCGGTGCCTTCCTCTCAGCAGATTTATGACAAAAACTCTGAGAGAAAACTAAAATTGCCATGAAAAGTTTCTTAAAAATCTGTCGTTTGGAGTCAATTTTAAACTGTAGGTGGCGCCACTCATGGATGCAATTAACACACACAATATAAGTGGTGTGAGAAGCTAGGTTGTAATAACCAATTATGTATATATAAATTTAAGAAGGATTGAATGAAGAAAAGCATACAGGTGGTAGATTCGAGGACTATGATGCCGATGTTGGAGAAAATATAGAGTATCTTTGATTAGCAACTCCCACAGTATTCCAAGATTCATTACAACGTTGGGTGTTAATAGAGCTCAGATCGGTGGTAGCAATTCGTGTGCCGCGAACTGCTTTTTCTGGCATTCATTAATGTGTCACAGGCTCGAATGTGACCTTATAACTCATTATCATTATAGAGTTTACATAATTCGCTCTAGACAATTACTGAGCAATTGTACTTTAAGTCTACAGAAACTTGTCGAAAGACCGGTTAGTAAACTTAGGTTATTCGTGGAGATAATCAAAATTCGTATATCAAATCTCTTCGTACTGTGATTTCCCAACATAAGTTTTGAATGACCACAAACCTATTTGGTTTTGCATCTCTTTATCTTCCCTTTATTATACCTTTTCAAACAGCGGTCTCCACTGTACAGAGAAATTCCGACATGGCAGCTGTCGATAATGGAATCTCATCTGTCTGCTTATTTGACGCGAATTCCCACATCACCTGCGATTAAGCATATTTAACCTTACTATCCAGCATTATCTGCGATTTAAAATCATAAAAATCGAGTGCTCTGATGGAAGTATTGCTACATCCCGTACCTTATACCTTCTATTCAAGTTATATTGGGTACGTCTTTCGATGGCCTATACTTGTGCTCGGAAGTTTGGCTTGGAGATTTGATCCATTGCCTTAGGATTTTTCATTTGGGGTACTAAAAGTGCCGCTCTCTGCCCTTAAATCCGTTCTAGACCCATCCGAGTATGCCATAATACTTAACATATTAGAAACCATGTATCTTTTACTACAAAATTGCGATTTTCAGTCATTGCACTCCACTTCCGATGGAATTCTTAACCTCAAAATCAAGATTAAAAGCCAGATATTGGGATGGGAAAAAGTCCATCGGAATTTTAATTTTAAAAGCCTGTACCTTCCAACAGTTTTGTTAACTCTTTGTAAGTTTCCTCTTAAAATTCTTAAAGTTTTCCTCCTGTAGTACCTGTATTTTTTCCCCATTTGATTTGGCTAAAAATTATTTTCAAAAGCCATGGGTCAATTTGTAAAAAGTGCCAGCTGGAATGACAAACTGTTTTAAACTTAATTTGTTTGAAAAAAGCGAGAAAACTTTACCAAGATCAAACAGAAAACAAAATAAGCAATTGGTCGCCATTGCTCTTATCAAGTCCCTTATCGCTTGGCCGTGTTAACAGTATAAAGCACAACAAACTGTCAAACAACAATATGTAGACCAACAACGGATGCCAGCAACTGGATACAAGCCTACGTACGTCTGTACATACGATATTGTATATACGAACAGAAAGTTATTAAACCATTGAAGTTTTTTTATACAATCAAATAACAATAACAACAAGAACAACAACAGCGAGAACAACAAAAAGATAGAAGAAGAAGAGTAAAGAGAGAAAATGCCTGCTGCCATCAAGCCTGCTGTCATCATCGGTGTATATTATTGCTGGAAATTCGATTTTAACGATCAAAGGAAAACGCACTTAAAAATGCTAAATTGAATTTTCTGGTCTAGCACCTCTTCTGAAGCCTTAATACGCCAGCCTACATACATACAAAGTGTAACAGAAACAGGCCAGTCACCCAGTCAACGAACCAACCAATTCCATAAACAACAATTGTTGGCAACAATAATCAACCACCGTACGGATGGATGGCAAGGCTTTTAACAGGACCATGTGAGTGCTTGTGAATGGAACAGAAAACAAAAAACAAAAAAATCAAATTCGTATCGTATCATCACCATCACCAGTGTCGCATTCATTGACGTGGTTCGTCATTAAAGTGAAGAGTGAGTGGTTCATTCTTTCTTTCCTTCCTTCCTTTTTTTGTTGTCGATTTTAACAAAACAAAATATGACAGAAACTTATTCACTGTTTTGAAGAGTGGCTCTAAAAAATAAAAAAAAACAACAACGTGAACAGGCACGGGAACGTCATGAAACATGTTGATTTAAAATTATTTGAGTTTTTTTTTGTATTCTTCGGAATTAAATAGAATTCTTGCTTCGTATATCCATTCGAAAAACAAAATACCCGCAGGACCTGCTTTATTTTTTTTTTGTTTCAAGAATTTTCTTTTCATTTCCAATTCCAGTAATTTAATCAACAGCTCATTGTGTTTAAACTTTAAGGAGAGCGAGAGAAGCAAAGGTGAAAGAATTCGAGTAGAAAGTAAGAGAATGAGAGAGTGAGAGCAGTCTGGTCGAATCTAATGGACATTTTTGTGGCAAACAACAAACAGTCACTCGAATCATTCATCAAAATTTACTGTAGTAGTTATTGTTGCATTTACAAAAGAAGAAAAAAGAAAAGACAAAGACAGCAAGCAAAGCACACACACAACCTTCTAGCGAGTATTGTGGTGTTTGTACTCGAATCATACTTATTTTGTGCTTCGTGTATATGTTGAATCATGGAGAGTCGAAATCAACAACATCGTGCGTATTGTTAAGTATGAGTACGATGAGTATTTCTAACTTTGAATATGAGTAGTATGAGTATGATATTAAAATAAGTATGAATGCGTATAAGTATCAGAAATTATAAGTATGACTCGAATCTACTCATCGTTTTGAATACTCGTTGCTGATCTCTGGTTGGCTCATTAGATGTCATGCCAAGGTGCCTTACTCTCAGCAGATTTATAGCAAAGACTCTGAGAATAAATAAAAAATTGCCATGAAAAGTTCCTCAAAAATCTGTAGTTCGGAGTAGACTTTAAACTGTAAGTCCCGACACTCATGTATAAAAATTAACACATTAATGCACACAACATAAGTGGGCTGAGAAACTAGGTTGTAATCCTGACTGAAGAGTTGCAATGATCAATTATGTATGTTCTGTTGTTGTTTTTGACTTATCCTCATGTACCTGCGACTTAAGTAAACGCCACGAGAAAAAGTCTGAAAGGGTCAAATCGTTCGATCTCAACGTGAGATGACCATGCTCGTGCTAAATATCCAATGTGGTATGATCTGTGTAGCATCTTCCTGTTTAAACCAAAAAAATTTGGTAATCATCGACCTATAGTGCTCGATATTGGCAGTGATAGTCTGACCGTGGTCGTTCTTAAAAAAATATGGACCAATGACGCTGGCAGCCCAAAAGTTTTTCGGGATGCATGGTATCGTTCCAGTATTGGTATCCAGGAACGGGTTTCATAGTTGAAGACAATTTCTGGGTAAAGGTTAGGGTCAGTTGCCAACTGCTTCAGAGACCATTCGGCGCATACACATCAGAGATCAGCAACGAGTATTCAAAACGATGAGTAGATTCGAGTCATACTTATAATTTCAGCTACTTATACGCATTCATACTTATTTTAATATCATACTCATACTAGTCATATTCAAAGTTAGAAATACTCATCGTACTCATACTTAGCAATACGCACGATGTTGTTGATTGCGACTCTCTATGATTCAACATATACACGAAGCACAAAATAAGTATGATTCGAGTACGAACACCACAATACTCGCTAGAAGGTTGTGTGTGTGCTTTACTTCCTGTCTTTGTCTTTTCTTTTCTCTTCTTTTGTAAATGCAACAATAACTACTACTGTAAATATTGATGAATGATTCGAGTGACTCGAATCATTCGTAAGTATTATAAATATTTTTCTAAATTTATGAATCTGAATGAGTAGGCGTATGAATCAAACAATGAATCGAATGTTGTGAGTTTGATGTCAACGTTGTACTCATACTTATTGCAATCTATACTTATAAATCAATGTTATAGCGAGTACGAGTAGCTGAATTTTTATACTCTTGACTCACTCATACTCAAAATTTCATAAGTACCTATGAGTAGCGAAAATAGGATTCATTGCTGATCTCTGATGTACACCATTGTACGAGTGCTAGGCCAAGTTAAGATGCAAAATTCTTGAAGTTGTTCGAAAGGTAGTGTTGCTGCGAAAGGTTGAATTTTTCTACGCAACATGAACTCGGCTGCTTTGGAGTCTGTGGCACACAGACTGCGGTGATGTTTGTGTTTAGTTGAGTACCCGTAGTTGGTTTATTGTTTACTGAAGCAGTGGAATTGAATTTATCCACCACGTTGTGATTGGGCTCTCGTTAGGACGATTATGGCGATTGTAAGAGGGCAGAAAAGTGCGGTATATTGCCCATTTTGATAAAACCAGTTTAAAACAGATGTGAACGTGTAGTTGATTGCAATATCCCTACATGGTGATTTGTAAAAACAAACTGCATGAATGACAACTGATTTGACAGATGTAGCTTTAACAAGATGACCATTATTAACTGTCACAGTTCCGAAGCCCCTGTTGGAACATCTACCATATATTTTACTACAACGGTTTTCTACGGAAATCATGCTTAATGTTTGAATATATATCCACATCTTTGTAATCTGAAAATCGAAATTACGAAATTATTTTTGTCGTGTAGAGGAAGTGGAGTAATTCGTCCACATGATTATTTGACTCGCATTGGGTTTCCCAATAATGTTTCCTTAAGCCGCGTTTGCCTGACGAACTTCAGGATGCTAGTCAATATCCTTAAGGAGAACTCCATGCTTAATTATAAATGCTCAGGTGTTTGTTTATGAAGTTCTGGCTGCACCAGTGCAACAGTGGCATAGAAGTTCCCCTCCTAACAAGTTCATTTGTTTGTTCCTTTCCCTGAATTCCCACATGATCAGGGGTCCAGCAGAGGCGATTCTATTCCCATATTCTGTCAAACCGTACTCTAAACTAATTGCATACTAATGGAACAATAGATGTGAAGAATTATTTCCATTCATTCACCATGTTACAGTTGTTGAAACAATAAGGAAAAATCAAATTTTAAATTCGCACAGTGAGAGATTCATTCATTCGAGTTGTTTTTTTTTTTCACTTTCATTATGATGGCATTTAATTCAAGTGGCACGATTTGTACTCAATGGTTCCTCAATGGTTTTATTGGCTCAAGTGTTTTGTAACTTATAGCCCCGGGTCAAATTTCACACTTAATAAACGATGCTGTTGTTCAAGACAATTGCGATTGCATGCGAGTGAATAAATGGTGAAGTGTGAGTGCATTTCAAGTACCATTAACAGGTACTTGAATAAGTCATTATAACGCACATACATATGCACACATCTACTATTAACAGTTCTCATAGACTTTTCGAAACCCCCGAAAACAACCCTTTTGTGTAGAAGAGTAGGCAGAAAAATATCCTTTTTCGTAGAGTCCTGCTGAAAAATATTTTTTAAATTAAAAGTTTACATGGCGACCATAATTTTGTTTCTCTTAATACCAGCATTTGGTGCGTAACGCTTAAGTATTTCTACAGTACACAAGCAGTAGCAGCAGCAGCAGCAACAACAATACAATTTAAATGATTAATGATAAGAGATTTATGGAACAGTGTACACGTATAACTGAAGCAACCCTTTAAATCCCCTTTAGCAGGGAATACTTTAACGAAATTGCTGTCACTATTTCTCGCCTTTCCACGTGATTAGAGTGAAATGCTTTTCTCTAAGCTTTACGCTACAACAACACTAACAACACTGTTAGACTGAAGCCAATAACAAGTTTGCTAAATTGGCAACATTCAAATGAATATGGGCGACATAATAAAAAGAAGAAGAAAATCTAGTCTTTCATGGTAAGAAGGCAGTCAGTCAGTCAGTCATTTGGCTGGCATCTTATTAAAGGGTTACAATTGGGTGGCAAAAGCTATGGAGCTGGCGTTGTTGTTGTTGCCGTGTAAATTTATCATCAACTCTCCTGCCTCCGTTAATATTATGACAGCGAACGTTTGCCTAAACATTTGCCAGTCTTTCAGTCTGTTTGCCTAAAACACCCGCTAAATTGTAGACTTTTTAACTCAAATGCTTCTTAATCTCTCGCATTATGCTTTAAAAAAATTTTCATTCTTAAGCCGTAACACTTTATCATGGAATTTTAACGCGTGGTAATGCCAACATTAAGTTCTTAAAACACAAATGGAAACCATTACCGCGTCTGCATTAAAGTGTGGCAAATGATCCTCAAATTATAAGAAAATCTTTATGAAATATGATGCAGCCAATGCTGCTGATGATGCCAAGTTAATGCTGTAGGATTTAAGTGTGTTAAACATAGCTGAGGACATCAATGTCCACAGATGCCAAAACCTAAAC
The DNA here is from genome assembly GCA_927399465.1 of Sarcophaga caerulescens. NCBI lineage: Eukaryota > Metazoa > Arthropoda > Insecta > Diptera > Sarcophagidae > Sarcophaga > Sarcophaga caerulescens. The sequence continues at coordinate 68,726,764 of OV656867.1, read as the reverse complement.
CTTGAAAGGTTATTTAAAGTACATTCAAGAGGTGATATACTGAGCTATGTTGTCTTCACTGAACACACATAGCGGACAGAATTTCATCATAGAATGGAACTGAAGAACATGGCACCAACGACCCAGTCTCAGGTGAAAAATTCCAAGATGTATGCGGAAGATTAAAATCACCAAGGACTATTATAATCCCCTCTTGCCCCATTAAATCAATTACCTTAGAAATCAGAACGAAATGAGCACTATAGATATGAATGTCAGAACAGGGGGGAATATACGAGCAAGTAATGTATATAGACTTTCCACGAATACAGACCCTAACGCAAATAAACTCAATATCCTCAGAGGAACACAAGTCAACCAATTCAGATTTGTATTTAGAGCAAATGGAAATAAGAACACCACCACCATTTTTAGACTTCCTATCGCGTCTATAAATATTAAAATTACTAGACATAATTTCAGAATCAAAAATATTACAATTCAGCCAACTTTCAGTAAAAACAAGTCCATCAAATTCAAAATCAAAGCTACTATTATATAGCGAAGAAAGTTTAGACCTAAGTCCGCGAACATTCTGATAAGCAATTCTGAAATTAAAACACGATTTCGAAGTTAGTTTTTTTGAGAAATAGGACCAGGCAAATTAGCACCATTCCTACGATGGCCCAGCCTGAATACGAATTCCCGTACCGGACAATTTCACCAAATTTATCATCGGCAACATATAATTTAAACGAAGAAATACTGCTATCCAAAGATGGCCTCATCTTATAGCAACCAAACTCTAAAGGTTCCCTAATCTTCGATTTAACGAAACATTTTATATCATCGACTGAAGTATCACATGAAAGACGAGACACAAAAATAGTCCTCTTAGGTTTAACTACAACCAATTCCCTTGGGGCAGAAGTATCTAAACTAGCGGACACTACAGATGAATACGAAGCAGAAGACGGTTCCGAAGATGGCTGAGAAGTGACATCACCCAGAGGTAAAGGTAAAGGAGATAGAGTAGACCTCGGACCCAGTTCAACTAAATTTGCAGATTTCAGTACAGAACCACTAGCTGGGTTATCAGCAATAGATGGACCAATGTCCACAATAGGAGTAACAGTGGATAATGGGCTATACGGTTGAAAGAGTTAATAACGACAAGAGAAGGTCTCGAGAGTTTATACCTTAGCTTAGTGGTCTTCTGTCTTGGAAAAAAGGTTTTTTTTTTCAAAACTGTTTAACGGATTCGACGACGAATTGAAGATTCCGCCACTTATGGATACAATTAAGGAATATTCAATCAAGTCATTAGGCTGTAATTCATGGAAAGGTTGGATTTATGGAATTCAGCTGCTGTTGGTAATTCTGTGTTAACAGCTACTATAACTTTATTGAACACCTCTCATAGTCAGCGTGCCAGTCGAAACTTCCGTTTTAGTGAGCTTCCGTATTCAAGACGATTCATATTCATTGGTATTAACTTGACTTCTCTTAGGTTGGGGCTCGTTTTCTTCCCACCGAACGTGGAATTCATGGTTAGGTATGCAGATTGAAGGAACCCAAGCATGCCTATCGGCATACACCTAAGCGCTCATGTTTTAGGGGTTCCAACCATAGTGTCTACAGAAAGTCTTTACATACATACATAATTGCTCATTACAACCTACCACTTACGTTGCGTGCGTTAATTTTATAAATGAGTTGCGGCACTTACAGTTTAAAGTCAACTCCGAACGACAGTTTTTTTTTTGAGAAATTTTTAATGGCAATTTTATTTGCACTCAAAGTTTTTCCTAGAAATCTGCTGAGAAGAAGTCACCGCAGAAATATTGCTTCATATTTCGTTTAGTTGGAGATGCCTGACCTATGGTTTGAACTACGGCCTCACGTTTAATAGGCCAATAAGATATTGTGATCAACACCTTATGAAAGTCGATTCGTTGTCATCATCACATGACATGTATTTATAATTTTTCAATACAGATTAGATGCAGATGTAAGATAGAGAGTCCCGGGAATAGATACTGTAGCCATTGTTCGATTTTCATCTCATCGGAATTGCCTCAGAGTGGTTTTTATCATTCATCCTACTAGTGATTGTTCCAGAATAGTTGAAACAACGCTTTCGGTCTTGGTTTTCAATGCACCGAAAGGCAATACGCTATCCAAGTTTATGGTATGCAATACTCGGTTTCTATTAACTAGAATTTCCCATCACACCTTGATGATCGCCTTTTGGCTAACAATCATTGATCCCGTACTCCTGGATGCTACTGCGAATAACTTCTCTTGAAAAACCGTTACAAGAGTCCCGGGAATAGACACTGTAGCCATTGTTCGATTTTCATCTCATCGGAATTGCCTCAGAGTGTTTTTATCAGTCATCCATACTCCTGGAATAACTTCTCTTGAAAAACCGTTTCATGGTCCAGTAGCCTAATGCATAGCATAATTTCTGGTTCTTCTATATAAAGGCCTAGTCCCAATTTGGCATAGAACTATTTGAACAAGAAAGAACAAAGATCAGTGTAATACCAGACTGATGCAATGATTTGAATTAATTTGTTAGACATCCCGTATAACAACTCCTTATTAAATGAATATCTATTTGGTGCCCCAGTTATAATTCACTTTTCTATTGATTGGTAAAAAAAGTATTGTAATGCTGGTCAAGAATACAACCTAGCTTCTCACACCACTTATGTGGGGACCTACAGTTTAACGTCGACGCCGAGCGTTAGAGTTTTGAGAAACTTTTTATTTTATTCTCAGAGTTTTTGCCAAAAATCTATTGGAGAGACAGTCGCCAAAGGAATAGTCTTTCATATTTTCGTTTTGTGGGAGATGTCTGACCTGTGGGCTTAATAAGCCAACACACTTCCTACTAGACTACGGCGACTTCAATCGTATAACTTCGGTTACAAGAGTTTCGATTTTAATTGAAGTATGTAGCAATCTTATCCTGGCAAATTCCTTCAATTCAGGGTACTCATTATTGTTAATCGCGCTAATTTTAATGCAAACTAAATTACAATCTGTTTAATAAAGTTGTCAAAATCAGAAAGGGGCTTATAGTTGTGTGTGCCTAAAAATCCACTCTCTTTGCTGTTTGGTTACTAAACTACTAAAATAATTCCAGCTTCAGACATTATTTTCTATTACATGGACGTGGTGGCTGGCTGTATAAGAACACTGTAGTAACAACCTCTATTAACTATAAAAATAATAACAATAATAATGGCAACAACAACAAGAACAATAGGACAAAAAAAAAACACAATGACGCCTACTCTAACATTCATATCTACTGCTGGTCATTTCTTTCAATTGTCTGCTACAAAAACAAGACAAACAAACAGACAGACAGACGTACAATGTGAACCTTATTTTTATGAATATCCGTACATTGGCCAGGATTTTATTTAAATATCCCCCCTATGTACACATAGAAAATATTAATAACAACAACAATAACTACAACTATTACAACAGCAACAATAACAACAATATATCAGAGTATTATTAATAGTAAATTGTTATTATGTTACAAGTTTATTGGTTTTATTAACAGAAAAAAAAAACAGAAAAACAGAAAAACAAAAAAAGAAAATAAAAATAAATGAAGACACCCACCGAATAGTTACTATTAGAACAGGGATTAAGGGCGAAAGAATGCAGGGAATACAAACGGATGTTTAAGGATGTTTCTATGGGTGTTGCTGTGTCGTTTCTGTGCCTCGTTTTTATTTCTTCTAACGATTCTTTGTCTATTAGAGATGCTAGCGATTCTATTGTCTTACGAGCATTACAATATTTGTATGGAAGCGTAGTGAGAGCGTGTGTCTCTCCCACTCTGTGGGCTGTGTAGCGTTGTGCCAGCCTTGGTATTCCCACATGAATATGCAAAAAAGTTAAAAAGGAAGCTTGTATTACAGCAAATTCGTGCCGTTTAGGCAATTACAAATATTACATCGAAGATGATTTACAGATTTTTTATTCGTATTTCTCTTACTGCTATCAACGAGCGAATCGCTCCCCAATTAAATGACCTTAACTTTACGTTACGTTACTTTAACTATATTTACACGCGCATTTAAATAGAAAATGTTAGATTGTTACTGCAGCATTACAGAGCCTCACTACCAGGCCTTTGTATTCAATTTTTATAATAAATTCTATTGTTATGGGGTATCTCTCTTGCTTTTTTTTTCGTATTCTTTGGTGGTTTATTGTTTAAATGCGTTACGCACTTACGTTTGTTGATGCTATTCTTACGCTGCTAGAGAGTAAATTATGTTTATGGCCATAAAAAGTAAAAGTAGAGATGGTACATGACTTTAGCAATTATCCTTATTACAATACTAGAAAGGAACAGTCTAAAGTAGTATATAATGCCACGTACTTTAAGCTTGAAACAGCAGCGGAAAAATAGGCAGCAGGAGAGAGAATGAAATAAAAACGCGGAAATGTTTAGTGTGTATATTTTTGTTTACAATAACAACAATAATGGTATTCAAATGGTATTGAAAATTAGCTAAGAATTTTAAGGACTTTACTTTATGAAATTTTCGGAAGGAAAAGCAAGTGTGACTTTCGATGAAATTTTGTTAAAAACATTGTACTTCATGGTACAGAGCAAACAGAGTTTTTTACTTTTCATAAAAGAGACTGAATGTCAGACATCAGGAAACTACAAGTGATGCTAGAGCATCGCCAACATCGAGATATAAATATCCAGAGAGCTCGCGAGTATATATGGGAATACTAACGTAAAGTGAAGTCACCGTAGTCTAGTAGGTAGTGTGTTGGCTTATTAGACGTAAGGCCCGAGTTCAAATCCCAGGTCAGACATCAAAACGAAAATATGAAAATATTTCTTCGGCGACTTCCTCTCAGCAGATTTCTGACAAAAAACTCTGAGAGTAAATAAAATTGCCATGAAAATAATCTGTCGTTCGGAGTCGACTTTAAACTGTAGGTCCCGCCACTCATGTATAAAATTAACGCACACAACATAAGTGGTGTGAGAAGCTAGGTCGTAATCTTGAATGAAGGGTTGTAATGACCAATTATGTATGTATGTACTAACGTAAAGCATCAACATTAAAAAAAAAAATCTGTTCGCGAAGTTCATAAAGCTTTTCCTCCATTTTTTTTTTTATTATAAGACCAGCACTCAGGAGATGACTCCTACTCATACAGTACATTGTATTGGAATAACAGAAAGATGGTTATGGGGGAGGGAAAATGGGAATTTCTTTCTAATTCTTACTTCCTTTTTCTATTGCGATTAATCATACACAGTTAATGTCAACAATCGGACAAGACATTGGGTTCGTACTCACGGCCTCGTTAGTTGATGTTTAGCACACTACCTGTTAGGCCATCGGGGCGCCCGTACGCTCTAAATATTTAATCGAACTAGTGAGCAAGGAATTCAGGCAGTCATTGATCGTTTTTGCATTAATTTCCCTTCAATCGAACCTATCAACAAGACAAAGAAATGTACCTACCAAAGAGAGCATTGCTGCTGTAGCTTGAAGAAAACGCTGAATTGCAAGTTTGACGTGGTTCTCGGCAACAAAATTGTCTTCCAACTACGTGCACAATTTTACATAAGCATCTTGGCTTATGTAACTATAAACTACAGCTCGTATAAGAACTGAAGTTAAACTGGACGAAGGTGAGCATTTTTATCAGGGAATTGTGTTTAGTAATGAAGCTTGGTTCCGGTTAAGTACCTGTGGCAATAAGCAAAGTTTGTATATTTTTAGCGAAGACATTGCTTAGGCCGTTAACGTATTACACTTACATGCACTAAAATTTAATACTCTGTCGCCATAGTCTAGTAGGTGGTGTGTTGACATACATAACATAATACATAATTGGTCATTACAACCCTTCAGTCAGGATTACGACCGAGCTTCTCACATCACTTATGTTGTGTGCGTTAATTCTATACATGACTGGCGGGACCTACAGTTTAAAGGCGACTCCGAACGATAGATTTTTGAGAAGCTTTTCATAGCAATTTTATTTACTCTCAGAGTTTTTGCCAGAAATCTGCTGAGAGAGGAAGTCGGCGAAGAAATATTTTCATATTTTCGTTTTGATGTCTGACCTGGGATTTGAACTCGGGCCTTACGTCTAATAAGCCAACACACTACCTACTAGACTACGGCGACTTCAGGTGGTGTGTTGACTGTCGTTTTAATTCCAGCTCAGACATCTCGAACAGAACGAAATATGAAAAAATATTTCTATCTGGCAACTTACTCTCAGCAGTCTTCTGTTTCTCAAATCTGTGGTTCAAAGTCAACTTTAGGTTCATTCACTCATGGATAAAATTCATTCAAATAACATGGGTGGTGTGAGAAGCTAGGTTGTAATCCTGACTAAATGGTTTGTAATGACCAATTAAGTAAAAAAGTTAAATCTTACTTAATGTTGTAGGTAGTGTTTTGGCTTATTAGATGGTTCAATGGTTAGATGGTTCAATCTCCAGGTCAGACATCTCCAACAAAACGAAATACAAAAAGAAAAATAATATTTTTTCGACGACTTCCTCTCAGCAGATCTCTGGCAAAAACTCTGGAGGTAAATAAAATTTCCATGAAAAGTTTCTCAAAAATCTGTCGGTCGGAGTCGACTTTTAACTGTAGATCCTGTCACTCATGTATAAAATTAACGCACACAACATAAGTAGTGTGAGAAGCTAGGTTGTAATCCTGACTAAAGGCTTGGAATTACCAATTATGTATGTAAGTAAGTTTCGTGTGGTTTACATGCTATCTGCAATATGGGGACGGAGCTGATGTTACGGTGAATGGTGAACGCATCGAGACTTGGTGACTGAATTTTTATTTCCAAAAATTAGTCTTGTTTGGTGTCTTTGTCTAGCTAATGCATTGTATTGTCGTTAATATAGTGCCTGGAATTATATTGTATTTAGTTCCGTCCAGGAAGGAAAAATAAATTTTGGATTCAAAGTCTCGAATGGGATTTTTAACTGGTAATTATATCGGTATTGCTTAGGGGAAAGAATTCTATTGTTTTTGATTAAAATGAGTCCATTATATTGTGTGCTATACAATTAGCTACTTTTTAGGTCACAGCAAGAAAATCATGGAGGAATAAGTATTTCTTTTTTTTTTTAAATAATTCGACTAAGAATTGTTCTTGAAATATTTTTGAGTATCATGGCTCAATTGAAATTAATACCCTTAATAAAGTAATGAAATGAAATTAAAATTGCATGGGAATGGATTACAATTGTAGACAATTTACTACAAACCTCTTGAGAATTATTATTATTATTGGCTTCGTTGTCTTTTTACGTTTTGTTTTGCTACGACTACAACTATGACTTCATTGCCAGCCAATGCCAGTACGATGATGCCTCATGGAAGTGCCTTTTAAATAATGTTTGTAGCCAAAAGGCAGTGTGTGGTGTAAAACTTGTTAAGGCAAGAAAACAAAAACAGAACACTGTCAGCCATTTAGTGAGGCAGCAGCCAGGCAAGGATAGTCGTCTTACAAAATTTAACGAACTCATCATCAACATTTTTTTTTTATTTTAAATATGCTGCTTATTTCCTTTGGATTTGTTGTTGCTGTAGGTGTTGTTGTTGTTATTGAAACAAAAATCCTGATTAAACACACATTCAGGGCTTGTAATTCGTTTTTATTTTTCTCATCGCAATTTTGTTTCGTTTTTGTTAAACATTTAAATGAAATTGTTGTTGTTGAAATAAAAAAATATTGCAAAAAATGTTGTTGTTGTTGCTGTTATAAAATGTTTCAATTTGTTTAAATTGTTAAAAATTAAAATTAAATTTTTTTTGCAGCAGAAAGAGACAGAGAGAGAGAGAGAGAGAGTGAGATTGAGATTGAGAAGAATTGAATTTAAATTGAATTCTTTTGTTTTATAAGCCAAGGAATTCTTTAACATTTTGGTTCATTTAACTCGTATTAAATCGAACAGCTTTTGTTGCTTCAAGCTTACAAGGATTCTGTCGTTAGTTTCTTGAAATTATTCTTTGGAAATTTACTCATAAGGCTGAAGGACATGATTTCGATAAATTTTTCTTCAACTAAAGGCTGAGTCTGCCTGAATGCGTGTGTGTGTGCGAGTAGTGAAAGACAATCAATCTTACTTTGAATTTAATTCAATTTCAATTGTGACATCTGCCCTGTTTTAGGCCGTAAATAGACAATAACGACGACAACGCTACAGCTCTGTACTAAACACCCCACTATGCCAGTCGGTTATTTCTTCTTTCTTTTGCTTCTGCTTAACAAAGTCACTCAGTCTAACACTTTAGGCAGTCGTGCAGAGACAATTTTTTATCGCTCTCTCTCTCTCTGTCTCTGTCTCTCTCTCTGACGAATTTATTTGAATTGTTGTGATATTTTTTTTTTCTGTCATAGTTGTAGTTATTGATGTTGTGTCTGCTAATCTTATTTTTTTTTTATCGTTTTTTATTTATTTCCTCTACTTTTTTTTATTATTTTTGTTTACTCATGTGGTTACTTAAACTATTGTTACAGCAAAACATAAAGAAACAAAAAAACCCAGCAGATCTGTTGAAAAAATTGAAAGGAAATTGTGGAAACCTTGCTTTAACAGCATAACCAACTTGCCGGGCCCTATCTGTCATTCATTTATGCTTACAAATCAGCACAGCATATGTGGGTGTCCTGCATTCCCAGCATTTGCTTTAAAGATCCTTTTTTTTTTTTGTTTTCATTCCCATCGAAAATAATAACAAACAAGTCGAGTTTGAAAATCTGTTTGTCATGCCTGACAGTCACTGTAAAAGCCGTTGTCAGTCCGCCACTGAGTAGCCCTTCTTTCCATTCAAACATCTCCCACAGGCCATACACGCGTATATTCAAAGGGTTGTTAGTGAAAACAATAGAAACAACAACAACAACAACAAAAAACAACAGAAACTTACAGGCAAAAACCGAAGGAAAGAAAAAAATTATAAAAGTAATCAAAGGATTTAAACGGTCATCGCTGTAAAGGGAAACTTATTAAACATCGATGGATAATCGATGTTTTCGAAACATATTAGGGAGGTTCAGTTTACAAGCGCTTTGTTGCTATATTCTAGGCAAATGTATTGGATTTGTATTCATGTTTTTAAAACAGAAAAAATGTACTTTCCAACAGAGCAATGACAGAATGGGTCCCAAAAAGTGACATTTTTAAGCAATTTCATGTTTTCTCGAAACTATTTAGTTTTCTTTAGAACGAGAGCCGCATTTGCATCATTCAGTAACTGTCCAATGGCGTTAGTACGTATATTTGCTATCACAACTGCAAGAAAAAATTCAGAAAATACACTTCAAGTTCTGTGAAATGCCAAGACTTTACTAAGCATTCGCTTTTAGCTCCAAATGTATGGGAAAGCCACGGAATTCTTTACGAATCGCTTAAATATCTGCAAGGTATTCTCTGGCTTTTAAGCATCCGAAATGTCGTGACGTACCAAAATACGTATGTAAGTCTGATGCATGGGTTGTGTTAGCTTTGAGGGGCGCTATACTATGTGGCTAATACTCATACACATGCTACTTAAGAAAACCTCACGAGTAAAAGTCTGACGGATCAAATTGCGCAATGTCAGTAGCCAGCTCACATCATATCTACGTCAGAAGGCATGGTCATCTTAAATGGGTATCCTAGACCAAACAATTTAGGATAAAAGAAGTTGATAATCATCGATCTGTAGTGCTCACGTTGACGGGATGGTCACTATCGTTCTAAAAGGTATGTGTACCAAAGATGCCTCGGTTCCGAAATCCAATCAAAGGGTGTCTTGGTATCGTTTCACATTCAACAATTTTTTTCACATTCATTGTGAAAAATTGCCATGAAAAAGTTTCTCAAAAATGTGTCATTCGAAGTCGGCTTTAAAAGTGTAGGTGTCGCCATCATGTATAAAATCGACGCACACAACATAAGTGGTGAAGGAAGCTAGGTCGTAATCCTGACTGAAGGGTTGTAATGACTAATTATTTATGTACGTATGTATTCACAAAAAGTTTTAGCTTCACATGCCGTGAATGCCCCTAATATTTAGAAAAGTATTTTTTTTTTTTAAATTCCGCTTAAAGGTTGACAGTTTTGTGACGGTAAGCATTTGCACGAAGTATGTACATACATACATACGTATACACGTATAAAGTTAATCGAAAGTTAATTTGATAGACATACAACCACGTCAAATAGTTGACCCCCACACCCTATGTATTCTCATGGAGTTAAGATTTTTTGTTTGTTTTTTTTTTTTTGTCAAATCATACCAAAAGAATTCATTACGGAATTTTCATTAAAAATATCTCAGATATTAGAACCCTCTCTTCTTTTATATGCTACCCCTTTGCCATTGCAAAAAGGTAGTGAGGGGGTGTAGAAAAAGGGAAATTCATCAATAGATAGGCAGATATGGTAGACAGACAGACGTGAGATTATAATACGAATTTTATCGAATAATAATTTTGCGGAAATATTGTTTTTCTTTTCTACCTTTTAAATGGAAAATAATTATAGCCATACCAACATACAGGCAAACAAAATTCTATTGTAAGCATTACAAGGACAAGTAGTCCTTTAATCATTAAGTAAAGCGTAGTTTAACTAACGACAGCAACACATTCAACAACTGCTAGTTTTTCTAATAAATTTTTCAGCAATATTTTAGATTCAATTTATTTATTGGCTCGCTGGCTGGCTGGCTGCCTGGTTGGGTAGTTGGTTGGTGTGTCACACATCTGTCACAAAATCCAAAAGAAAAAAAAACACACAAAAAATAGTGCCCGTAGAATGATGGTGAAGAAGGAAGGAATCATCTTATTAGTGGCATTTAGCCGGAGGCTACAATTTTCCAATAGTCTTGTAAGGCATTTAAGCACAGCACATAAGCACATACACTCCACATGGCAAGAAATAACCAATAATCCATGGATCTGTAATTGGCTCTTTAGTGTTTTTCTTTTTTTATTATTACGATGATTATTTTATTCTTTTTCTGCATTTTTTTTTTTCAATTTGTGTTCAGAATCAGCAGCAGCATTACCACTTGTACCACACCACTGTTATTGTGTACTGATGAGTATGATGACGGTATGATGCTGATATTGTTCGATGACGATGTGCGTGTGTGGCACAGGCAGATTGTATGCGGTAATCGTAATCGTTTATATACCTGGAGGCCATTATTCAATGATACTTCTTGTACTTCTTGGGCAATGAATCAATGAAAGTACCAATGGAAGAACAAAAAAACAAAAAACGACATAAATGAATGAATTCGTCGGGATTGGCCTGGTTTGAATTGGATTGAATTGGATGGGATTGTTCTATATTAGGTAGTTCGGTTATGTAAAGAACACTCCATATGGAGTTAATGATGTTGAATGAAGAGCAGTTTTATTCTATTTCTATTGCTTTCGTTTTAATTTTTTGGGACATTTCTTTTTTTGATGGTTTTCTTTAAATTGATTTTCTTTTTTTTGTATGTGAACAGAAGTTTAAGTTGTTTTCTAGTGCAACACAATTGAATTTGAATTTTTCCAATTTAATTTTAAGGACTTGTGATATTTATTATCCTTCAATTGAATTTTTTGAAATTATCTGGTCGTAGGAAAACTTCACAAAATATGGATACGGAAAATGAATTTCTTTCCTATTATCCCTTTTAAGAGTATACATATGCTGTCCATAACCATCTTATATAGTTTGTTGCTGTTATTTTCGGGTCTTAAGATGGGATTTCGGGTCTAGCCTCAGGAGAGTATCGTATGTCTCCACGTGTATTTTGGTTGGGCACGGCTTTGAACGTTCGACTCTAGCATCATCATCCAACATTCTCTACGTTTTATTTGAATTATTCCGTGTTCCTCTTTGACAAGGTTCCAGAGACTAGTGTTACTGATGTGTATAGGCCTGCATACGATTCTGAGGCATTTATTGATGATGACCAGCGGTTTTTGATGTGGTGTGATATATCAAATCAAAAAAAAAAAAAAATATTCATTCACATCTGACTTTGTAAAGCATTGGGTTCAGAGAATTTTTAACTTCCATGCGTACCTACATACATAATTGGTCATTACAACCAACATTAAGTCAGGATTACGACCTAGTTTCTCGAACCACTTATGTTGTGGGTGTTAATTTTATACATGAGTAGCGGTACCTACAGTTTAAAATCGACTCCGATGGACAAATTTTTGAGAAACTTTTTCATGACGTATTTATTTACTCTCAGAGTTTTTGGCAGAACTCTGCTGAGAGGAAGTCGCCGAAGAAATATTTTCCATGTTTCGCTTTGCTGGAGATAACTGACCTGTGGCCTCACACTACCTACTAGACAGCGGCGACTTAAAACTTCCACACAACAGAGATAATTTTACACAAGCGTTGAATATTTTGAGTTTGGTTCGTTTGGATATTTGCAAGTCAAGTCCAACATTGCACGATAATGTATCCAAATCTTATAATTTGGCGGCGTATAAAAGATTTAAATCCTCGAGTTGGCATGACAGAATTCATGTAATTCTTCTTCTCTAAGCTTGCTCAAAATATCATCCGACACAATGGTTAATAGCTGAGGAGATATGGAGCATCTTTGTATTACGCCCGCATTTATGTGAAAAGGTCGACTGATATTCTCGTTGTAGAGAATCTGAGACTCTGCATCTCCGACCATACCTCTGATGGTTTAAATTATTTTGTGAGGTGATTCTTTTCTTCTCAATGACATGAGATCCAAGAGCGCCCAAAGCATATCGAAAAAGTTATTGTTTGGTGTGAATCTTATGCTGACGGCGGCCAGACCATCACCGTTAATGGTAGTAGTATAGCTTAATGATTACCAACTTTATTTAGCCTGAATTGAAGGATCTGAATACGAAAGACATGTGGCTTCAACAGGACACAGCTATGTGCTACACAACTCATGTCACATTGAGATATTCAGGTGAAAGTGATGTGAACTGGCCACAGGGAACGTGCGATTTGACCCCGATAGACATTTTCTTGTGGGGCTTTCTTAAGTCGCAGTGTGAGCGAATAAACCATAAATCCCAACGGTCTTCACATCAACATAACCTATGTCATCGTTCAAATTCAGCATAATTTATGTGTCAGAGTCATAGAAAATTGCTCATTTCTGATGCGCTCAACCCAGAGGAGCATTGGGGGCATTTGAACGATATTATATTCATTGCACACTTAATGGCTACAAAAGGCCTTTTAAAATAATAAAAAATTTCAACGATATCCCGTACACTTTATTTTATTTAAATTGAAAGATAGAAAGCTCTTTGAAAAGTTCCCTATAAACGATGCTTTGCCAAGACTATCAGACATACCATGGCCAGTATTGTTCTCTAGAAATTGGTTGAGCATGTTACGATTCAGAAGCGATTATCAGATGGAAATTTTGATCATGAATTTGTCTGATATAGTTGTGCTAATTTTAGTGTTTGCCAGCTAGAGTCCGTGAACTTTATTATTTGATTGAATTTTTTTGATTAAATATCGTTGAAAAACAAATTTGAGAGTAAACTTCATGGCATGTATGGAAAAGAGGAAACATGGAGACGTAATTTTTAACAAATAATTTTGTTGTAATCCAAGTACATTTAGACGATATTAGCTTCGACAACTTTGGACAGGCTATACTACGAACAGTGGGTGTTGGAGTTTTAGTTGAAGGCGTTACAACACCATTACTACCCTACTTAAAAAGCTCTAAAATGCAGAAAAAAATATTCAAAATGATCACCAATAAACATTCGGAAATTTCTTTGCTTTCCTTTCGCCTTTAAATGTTAATTTTTCCCATTAACCAGCCAACACAACAATTTTGGCCTTAAAAAGTAAGAACTGCAGACTCATCAAAATTTATATAAAATTTCTTAAACAAATAAAAAAAATACAACAAAACAAAAAAACACAAAATAAATTTGTTTTTATTGTTGTTGCTTTTATGATTTGACTATTTGTTAAACAAAACAAAAAGGCAGAAGAAGAAGAAAAGACAGACAAACAGAGCACAAAGTCATCTTTAGTAACACATCGAACAAGCGTGTATCTCAACGATATACATCTCATCAGCAGCAGATACATTCAAATCAGATACACTCTGTCTGCCATCACATTCATACATACATAGTCGTACGAATAAACATTTACGAGAGAATGATTAAAATCAAGTGAATTTTATTTTTATTTAACTTTACTTTTGTTGTTGTTGTTGCTGTTGTTGAAGACATTTTATTAGCTGGCGTTAAGACACCATAAAGATGACCTCTTACCCACACAGGCATTTACTGGCTTTTCGATTTTTTGCTTAAATTAAGCTACTCTATTAGAATAAGTATGCGATTGTCGGTAAATGTTTGTGAGTGACTGTATGTAGGGTGTTAGTGTGTCTATCAACATATGAGAACAATTATTGACAATTGCCAAAAAGAAAAGAAGAGAAAAAAATTGTTTATCATGCTGTTAAAATCTGCTGAAATTGTTAGGACATGGCAAAAAAAAAAAACAAAAACATTCAAGAAACACAATAACAACAAACAGCTTAAATATTTAGCTAAAGTAGTTGAACATATTCAAATACACTAAGAGGAAAAATGTTCGTACGTTGGTAGAAAGTGAGATTTATTGGAACTTTAATTTTACGACGTCTATTTGAGAGGAAATGAGATAGAACTGCTTAAGAGCATTGAGTTATAGAAGCTATGCAAAAATTCTTGGGTATACTTGATCTGGGTATTCCTACTGCCTACATGATACCTGAACTAACAGTGAACATCATCGAAGTATTCCGTAATGGTAGCAGATTATGTGACAAACTTGAATGTGGAATCTTTTGGAAATTGTTGAACAATTAATTGCTGCTATCAGTTTAAAGTCGACTCCGATGGACAGATTTTGAGAAATTGCTTCTTGGCAAGTCGCCGAAGAAATATTTTTTTGTATTGCATTTTTGCTGGAGATGACTAACCTTGGATCACATTACTGTCTCACTATTTAGGCTGAAATAATGGCTATAAATACTACCTATCAGATTATATTGAATACCTAAAGAGGGCGTAAATAATAGAAAGGTTGTTTAAAAATATTAAGTAGCTCTAGAGGGGATATGGAGCAAGTGCCGGACTCTATTTGGAGAAAGAGGGTCTACTTAGGCTAGAATTTAAGCGAATTGTGATACGACAATCATTCCAGAGAGGAAACCAACCCAAGTTTAAAATAAATGTTGCTTGCAGCAATCTCTATATTAGAGAGCTCGGTTGTCAGAAAGTGGGAAGTTAAAAATCTCTGTCTTTTGTTGACAAGACAGAGACAAATTAGTTTCTTCCTCCTTCTTAGGCCCAGAGTTCCAGCACAAATTATTTGCTAGAATGGCAAGTCTTTCGGCATGCCTACCTAAAGAACGGAGACCCGAGAGAAGGGATTGTCATGCGATTTAAGAATGGATGTGAGAAATTTAAATGAATTCGCACATGATAATGCTATTCTAACCGCTGAAGAAGGGCAAATTACTGATGTCATACAAGCGTTACTTATTTAGAAAGGAAGTATGGGATAATGAACCAACTTGTATAGAAACAAGACAAGTCTAAGCTGCTATGGGTATTTGTAGCAGGAAATTTAGGTGGCGTCTGGGTTTACTCGATCGAACGACTTCCGTAGAAGCTTTTTTTTAAACAAGACGTAAAGCCTTTGAAAGTCCTTTGTGTGATAACTTCCAATCACTAACATCACCCCGGTGTCCGACGGTGAAATATTGCAAGAATTACTGATTAAGTGTTATGACAGGAGGCTGTCTAGAATACTACGTTCAAAACGTTCGTTACAGTTTTGTTGACACTGTATAATTATCGCCATCGTGCAGTGACCGCCTAACCATTGCTGCAGAGGATGTAATAAGGAGGACGTTATGACATAGAATATCTTCTCTGTAATTGTAGTCGCCGTAGTCAAGTAATTAGTGTGTTGGCTTATTAGACGTAGGGCTAAGGTAAAACCCTCAAGTCAGACATTTATTGGAAATGACTGACGAAATATGAAAAGTATTTCATTGGCGACTTGCTCTCAGCAGATTTCTAACAAAAACTCTGAGAGAGAGTAAACGAAATTGCCATGAAAAGTTTCTCCAAAAATCTGTAGTTCGATGTCGACTTTAAACTGAAGGTCCCGACACTTATGTTCAAAATTAACACCCGCAACATAAGGGGTGTGAGAACTAAGTCGTAATTCTGACTAAAGGGTTGTAATGACCAATTATGTATGCAATTGCCTGGTCCTTGGAAACGTCAGACTAGGGATTCTTGAGCATCCTGAATTTGTAAAGAGACGTGTCCAGCCAACAGTAATTTGAATGGAATCCATACATTCATAAAACTATCGGACTGTGTAAAAAAATGTCGGCCAATAGTTATGAAACAGGGGCTTTACACGGACGAACGTAGGCTATGCTCTTTGAAACAGCAGACGATTTAACCTAACTTCTCTTCGTGTAGAGTGTAAAGGATAGTAGGTTAAAATGTCGTCCCTAAAAGACATGCTGGTTGACAACAGCGAAGGAAACTAACAAATTGGTACGAGAATTAAAATAGTTTTTAGCTAAAGGCAGAGATGACTGTAAAACTTATGTAGATAGACTAGGGCCTTAATATATCGTAAAAAAATTGTAATTAACTCACCCGCATATTTATTCTTTTCTACTCCATTTGTTGGTATATTTTTTTGAGTGTAAAAAAGTAATTTCATCGAATAGCTGGTGAATGAAATTTCCCCTTCGCATATCGAATAACAAAACAAATGAGCTTTAAAGATGATCTGGGCATTTTCCAATTTTTGGCCATTTGGTTGAGAAGCGATTTAAGCTGGTTTTGTTTTTCCGGAATTTGGGCTAATTTTGCAAAATTAACATGCATGTGTATTTTTAACGTTAAAAGCCCGTATATATGCAGGAATTGGTTGCCACTTTAACCTTTTCTAAAGGTCATGGTAAAACTGAAAAAAAAGAAAAATAAAATAGAGAATAAAAAAAAAAAAAAAGAAAAACTACAAGGAAAACAAAACATTTTTTAAGTTTGAAAACATGTGAGTTTGATGATGTGGTTGTACGGTCATATGGTCGGTCATTGGTGGCATATGAATGACCAGCAATAGCAGCAACAACCAGAACAAAATTCCTTTCAGTAAGTAGGTATGTAAGCATGTATGTTGCTTGTAAGTTGTGTAAAAAATGTTTGGCATTTTCGTAAAATTCAATACAAAATAGTGAATGAAAAACAAAAAAACTTTTTCTCTATTTCGTTTTTTTTTTTTTTTTGTTTTGCTAACATGGTGTCCTGTTGTTGTTGTTGTACTATACCAGGATTCGACAACAATAAATACATTTTCCTCATAATTTTACTTTTATTTTCTTTAACATTTTCCACAGTTTTTTTTTTTTTTTGCTGTCAAACATAGTTGTTGCTGTTGTGGCATGTTTAGCATCATGTTGTTGCCAATATTAAGGTCTGTGTGTGTGACATTATTGAAGGATTTGTCAACAAAGCTGGGAGTATGTTAGCGTTTTCTATCACCACCAACCATATGTTTAAATCTTCTTATTGTCGTTCGATTACAAGTAAAATTTCAGAGGTTTTTTCTCTCTCTCTCTCTCTCTCGAAGTAAAAAGAAATGGTAACGGAAGAAGGAAAAATTTACATTTACAATATATTTTACATACATATGTACATACATGCATACATACATACATATTTTACATATGTTCATGTATAGCAATGGGTGTGTAAGTATTTTATGTAAAAAAGGATGCTTGTGTCACATATCGATTTCTGTAGTTTAACTTTCGCTTAAAAAGTATTCGCGTTTAAAAACTGTCTTGGCTGTTGGCTGTTCATGTTGTCTTCAGTGAACAAGAATGTCAATGTGTGTTGGCAACGCTACGAGGGTTGTATTATGTATTGTGGTGAAATCTAAAACAGAATGGATAAGGGGTGTCTCAGAAAATCCGTGATTTCACAAAACCCATGCACGGGTAACACGTTAAATCTCATGTGATCGTGGTGGCCAATGAAGTTTCTGGAGATAATTTGTTCAGGAAATTGTTGCTGGAACAAACCGAATATGGCGCTAATAGTGGCGCAGTCTTGTTCGAACCACTTGTCATCCAGATCCATGCCGTCCAGTTGAGGCCATAAGCTCTCCGCCATGGTGGCCAGTTGATATCAGAATTTCTTTCTGGAAATCGTTGCTGCAACAAACCGAATACAGCGCGCGTGGTGTGATGAGATCCTCAGTCTTTTCATTCAAATCCATGCCGTCCAGTTGAGCAATCCGTCATTATGTTTCTGTAACAAATGCAATGTAACGAATCACTGTAATTTCGGACTTGTCTGCGTAAAATTAAAACCCAATCAGGCATACCATTTTCTCATTCCCAAATTCAACAATTTTGTGTATTCACTAGGCCACTCACATGAAAATGCGCTTCATTGGAGAAGATATTTTTTTTTACGAAAAATTCATTTTAAGTTCACTTTGTTCCTCTCCATTGGAGGAATTGTTGGCGATTTCAGAAGTCCACTGGTTTGAACTACTGAGTTCGCATGAAGAGGTGCGTAGTGCTTTAAGGAATTTTAAAATGTTAAGAACACTACCGAGTTGATGCTTTCGGATTGTCGACGACAATTTCTTTTGCAGCAATGTTTTCCAGAGATCAACCTCTTCGACCAACTTTTTTGCAAACTTTTTTTTTGCACACTACCATCGTATTTTACTACACAATGTTTCGCAAAGTATGAATGTCTGGTTGGCATGGCAATGTTTTTGTAGGTGTGTTCTTTTGGAGTACATGAGTGAATGTAAATGCGTATGTATTTGGTTGCTGTGTATGTGTATAAGTTTAAAGGAATTTTCGTATTTGGAACTGTTTAATATGCAGGATGTGTAACAACGAGTATTGATTGACAAAAACTTGGGCTACTTGTAGCGATGGTGGATTGTTTTCTTTTTCGCTTTTTATAACAGTCAACAGCCATGATGCTCTCTGCCGGAAGCCATAATCACACGCACTCACATAATAAAAGAGAAGCTACGACAATAACAAAGAATTGAGCAAAAAAATAATTTTGTTTTCATTTGGAGAAGAAAAAAAAAAATTCACAAAAAAAAACAAATAAAGAAATGGAGTCGTTGAAGGAGAACATGGATTCTGTGAGCAACAAAAAAAAAAATAAACTGAAATTCGTTGAATTGATTTTAAAGTCGTTTTTATATATTTTTGGTACTTTAAATTTGATGCAGATAACGGTTCTTATTTGCAAAGCTGGAAGCTTTTGGAGAGAAATCACTGCCAACATGTTATCAGACAGAGCTCGAGTCGAGGCTGTGGTTGTTAAAAGTCTTCCTTTTAAGACTAGTTCTGCTTAGGTTCCCAAGCGTAGAATAATGACAGAGAAGATGTTCTGTGGTCTCTTTTTCTTCCTCGTCATTATAGCTTCTGTAAAAGTAATTGTGTGTGCCTCCGAGCATGTGCAAACATAGGCCTGTGTCCCGTTGTAACTACAGTACAGTACAGATTTATATGGTCGCTCTGCGAGTGCGTTGCTTAGGAATGAAATTTGCGTGCAAACATTTGTTAGCTCCCTGTTGAGGAATACCACTCTCATGAGTGAATACAATTAAATTTTCCGCTGTATTAGTCCTTGTAAGTATGTTGGCTTTGTAATTACGTTCAATATCCGCATGTCCAGGAGCACATTTGAGGGCCACCTTCAAATGTCATGCAATATTCTGTAGAGTCATTCTTGGACAACTACACTCCCTACACTCTCTGATTTGAACAGGGGCAATTTTTATAGTCAGTATTTTAATTTGAATAGTACTACAGGAATCGAGTAGTGCAAGCGGCTATCTAAGATTCAGCTATTCTAAGAAAAAGTCACAATGCAACTTTCCTTTTATATAAAAATTCCTGAAGTTCCTTTAAGGATCGTAGGGGCTCCGTTAAGCTCCATTTTCTTCTATCCACTCTATTTTCAGTCGTCTGCGAATCCTCGCCAGGCAATTGCAATCCCGGTTGCATGGGATAGTGATCAGGGTAAAATAATCCGGTTCCATTTCTGTCCCTATTAGTGCCTCGAGTTAAGCATTGCTGGTAACATTTGGACAGAATCCTCTGTATTAGTTTATTAGTTGACATATATTTGGATTGTCCTGATATAACAACGAATTGCTAAAATTATTCTGTTTAGTGGATTAAGAAATGTGCCAGAAGTCCACACTGAGTGCCGTTGAATGGAAGCTGGTCAGTTTGTTGATGTGATTTTCAACGTCCACTTTTCAACAGATTGATAGCGCTCTCCAGATAGTAAAAACCGAACGTTCAATGTAAAGTTGTTGGTATCATTCATACATGCATAAATAATTGATCATAACAACCCTTTAGTCAGAATTACAACCTAGTTTCTCAAACCACTTATGTCGTGTGTGTTAATTTTATACATGAGTGGCAGGATCAACAGTTTAAAGTTGACCTCGACGTCGAAGAAATATTTTCTCATATTTCGTTTTGTTGGAGATGCTTGACCTGAGGTTTGAACCGTGGCCTCACGTCTAATAAGCCTACCCACTACTTACTAGTCTACGGCGACTTTAATCTTCTTGTTGTCGATTATACTTGCCTTGACACCAAATATTGCTGCTGCAGCCTCCAAATCGCTCAGTTTCAATTGTATATCGTTGAGGTTGTACGATAAATGTAAATTTTGGGTATCTTTGAATCATAACTGTTATCAAAATTTGACCTTTAATCCTAAGTAATAGCAGTTGATTAAAATTGCAACTGTTTTTAGCGAAAAGGTGGTCAAATTTACTTCAAAATTTAACTTTCAAACCGGGAAATCCAAGTTAATTGATAGGGCTTTCAGCAAGATTTCATCTTAAAGCGATCTTTAGCACTGTAAGTCGCAGTGTCACTGCATAGGCACCGCTGTCCAAAAATTTAGCGAAACTTTTGCTAAATTTTGAGACAAAATATAAAAATAAATGAGAAAAAAAGACTGTGAAAAAAAAAAAGTAAAATGGGAAAAGAAACAATCACATGCGTTGTTTTTCGCAAACATACAGAGCCAGACAGACAAACAGACATCGAGATATTCAATTCTCTGACATTCATTCAACAGACATGTAAAGATCACAATAAAAAGTTTGAAGGAACAGACATGTTTATGGTGGATTTGAAAACGATACATCAATCAAAGGGGGCAACACAAACATAAAATGTTGCCCAAAAACTAAAAAATAAAAAAAAAAAATAAAAGCAACAGAAAATGAAAAAATAAAAAATATCAGAACGAAACAATCAAAATCAAGCCCAAAGACTTTGATTGATAAAATTGGATGAAGAAGAAAAAAATCAAAATCCCAGGAAAATCACACACACCTTTACATTAAGACAATAGTAAGCAGCACAACAACAAAAGGAAGGACAGGAGCAGCAACTTAAAGGCCAAACTAAGGAACGGTTTACCACACTGATTGACCATTATGTTTGACATCGTTATGATGTTTGAAATCACAAGAAAAAAAAACTGAGCAAAAAAATTGTCAACTTCCTACAATTGGAGACCAAAAGGGTACAATAAACGGCAAAGGAAACAAATAAAAAAAGAAAAGAATGAAACGAAAATAATTTGAAGGTTTTTGTTTTTTTTGGTATTCTTTTTGAACATAAGACAAACGCTTTTAAGCAGCTTAATTGGCTTAAGCCGTTAACAATGTTTAGCTGGGCTAGTGATACATATTGTCATGTCTTTTAGACTCTTTATAGAGTCAGTTTTCAGTTTCCTTTTGCCTGGCCTGTTAAATGACTTTTAAAAAATCCTCCTCTAATTATTTAACGCTTAAATAATACCTGCTTAAAACTTAATCACATCTCATGTTGTTGTTGTTGTTTGTTGATTGTACTTGGTCTGAGATGGGCTGCTGGCTGCTGGCTGGCTGGCAAGCGCCATTAGTTTCGTATGCGTTCTTTGCAACACTACGGCGCTCTTCCCGATCATCTGACCAAATCGTGCACAAACATTTTGCAGCCACTAATATCGCGCTGTCATTTATTTGACTACCGTTTCTATACTTTTTTTTTTTTCTGTTTTTGTTGCCTGTTGCCTGTTTGCTGCGGCTGCACAAGCAACAATTGAGTGGAGAGTGCCTGTTTTTGTAGAGGCGGCTTTTGTGTTGCTTTTTTTGCAAATCTAGATCTTGTTGTCAAAGTCTCTTTTAATTATCCTGCTGGTGTTAATGAGATCTTTAGCCAAGTCTTTTAAATACAACTTGTTGTTCTTGTTGTTGTTGTTGTTGTTTGCAGTTCCTGAGTTGAGTGTGTGTGAGCACAACAACTATTAAGTTTAAGTTAAATTGTCATTGTTGCTGTTATTGTTGTTGTTCGCTGTTGTTTGTTGGCTGTTATTGTATAATGACCAGGTAAAGCATTGCGTGATTTAAAGAACTTCATTAAGTTCGTGAATTCGACTAAATCACGCTCAGGCGCATCATTTTTTTTTTCATTTCACTTCTTTTTTGCCATTGTGGCACAACTTAGCAGAACGATTCTTAGTGTCTTAAAGGTGCTGATCAGTTTGTCAGTGTGTTTTTAAAGGGGATCGTGCATAAATAGGTTTTTGCTGGTGTTGAGCAAAATAAAACTGAAAAGCATACTTTTCATATGTCTAACGTGAGCCGATTTGCAAATGTTTCAGAAAATTTATTTTTGCCTGTAAGCCACAAACGCCTGAAAGGTATCATCCTTTCTAAAAATGTGGGAGAGTCACATTTTATCCTACAGGGTGTATAGGTCCCGGCACTCATGGATAAAATTAAGACACAACATGAGTGGTAAATAAAATCTAGGCCGTAAGCCTGATTAGAGAATTATACTCTTTTTTTTTAAGAAACCAGCACTCAGGGGATGGCCCCTACTCATGCAGTGCATTGTGCAGGTGTTTTAGGAAAGTGGAAAGGGGGAAGATGCGAACAGCAAGGAAACGAGTTGCTGCTAGGTGACTATAAAATGGCCAGTGCTATACCTTCACCATTAGACAGTCTACAGGCAATCGTCCCCAAGAAGCCCGCAGTTTCTCACACCACTTATGTTTTGTGTGTTAATTTTATACATAATTGGCGGGACCTACAGTTTAAAGTCGACTCCGAACGACAGATTTTTTGAGAAACTGAGAAGAAATCGCCGAAAAAATACTTTTTGTATTTTTTTTTTATTTTTTGATGTCTGGCCTGGGACTCGAACCCTGGCTTTTACGTCTAATAAGCCAGCACACTACCTACTAGACCACGGCGACCCCGTGGTCGCAGAATAATGAATGTATGTATGACGATTAATCGATAAAAATTTTAATAAGTTGAGATCTCCTCGTTCATGGGGATTTGCTAAAAAAGACAGAATAAATGACAACCAATTTGACAATTTTAGATTCAACAATGTGGCCATTATCATTACGTAGGTCCTTGTTGGAGGACCCTATGTAAACAATTCAATCGATAGTTGATCTATGGTTTATTTTGAAAATCAAATCTAATATTACTAGACATTACAGGCAAATATATCGTGAGTACCAGAGTCTGTTATAGTCGCCAGCAGCTACAGTAATATCACCATCAACCCTAGAGTCTAGATCAACACTGCTTGCAAATATTTTACCATCGAAGACCTTTTAAGGGTTAAAAGCAGAAAATGATTGAATTTACCACGTAACTTATTTGTCAGAAGTAGAAAAGAAATTGTAATCGCCATAGGTAGTGTGCTGGTTTATAAGACGTGAGGCCTCGATTCAAACACCAGGTCAGACATTTCGAACATAATGAAGTTTGAACAAAGTTTGTAAGATTTCTGGCAAAAACTCTGAGAGTAAAATAAAATTACCATGAAAAATTTTCTTAAAAATCTGTCGTTCGGAATCGACTTTAAACTGTAGGACTCGATGCTCATGTATACAAATTAACACACACAATATAAGTGGTGTGAGAAACTAGATTGTAATCCCGACTAAAGAATTGTAATGACCAATTTTGTATGTACGTATGTATGTTAAGTAAACATTTTAGTTTTAATTCATTGATTTGGACCATCGTCGTACAACAGCGGACGTGCAAACTGGTCTTCATCACAAACTTTCTTTCTTTTGCGCTCGAAGCGATGTTTTTTTCTTTTATTTCAACACTTATTCTCATGGTAAGTGCTGCAATAAATTAGTTCAGTACTTTTGCTGCTAAGTAATAAAAATTGTGTCACGTATATTCCAGAAAACTTGCATTAGACTCTGGCGAAAAAATATGAGAATTGTAGCCTTCTGATCCAGCATTGTAGACAAGAAATATTTGTAACGGATGGATATCCATTCAGTCCCATATACAGAGTCTATGATGAAGAATATAAATCGCCACAACGAATTGTTGCATTTTAAAAGGGTTCTAGGTAAGAATATATCCTTACTGATGGGGACAGAATTAAACCTTCATGGGAAGAGGTTTGGAAGTGACATTATAGGTAAAGCCCATGTAGGATCATCAGATCATTTGGTCGCAGTACTTTAGTAACATTACACAAAAAGAACTGTAAGCCCTATAAGACAGATGATGTGACATTGCCTGAGGCTGAAATTCTACTGGTCTTTTTTGATATATTTTTCTCAACCCATATTTCTGTTTGACTATTCACCTTTGCTAAGTAATGACACACATCTCAATCTGACTACCTACCGATGTAAAGCTATGTTCTGATATAGAAAACATACACACTAAATACTCTATTAATCATTATCACGATGCAAGAAAGCGAAACGCATTATGTGGGTTAGTTTAGGTTAGTTTGGAGTGATAGCTTGAGCACGCATAGCGGCCCTCTGTGATGCCACAGCTAAGCGCAGTTCCTGTACTGATCGAATTACACCGAACTCATCGAAGAAGTTGGTCAGCGCAGGGGCTGCACACTCATTATATGGGTATTCAGTCAGCAATAACTGATCGGATATGAGGAAACGAATATCCTGGCCAATATATGTTATATTGGATTACAAAGATAATCTGTGGTGACACCCCGATGAGGGGAAATTCATGACTTATTTAAGACTAAAAAGGACGACTTAAGTAGACTTTAAATGATTGTTTTTAAAGCAAAAAAATTCTCAATCGTTAGCTATTTTACATTAAAAAAATAGATAGAAAAAAAAACTTGACAATCTTATTAACTGAGGCTAATAAGTTTTGTCTTCCTTATAATAATAATGCCATTCGGGTCAAAAAAGAAACGGAAGAAAAGGAAAATTGATGAAAATACCTTGTCTGTGTTTGTTATTTTGTTTTCTAATGACATAAAGAGAGTATTTTTTCTTTTTCAAGATAAAAAGGATGACAAGACCATTGAATTGTTTGTTGTTTCAGTGGCAAATAAGACAAAATAAAAATAATTTCGAAAATATCCTTCAATAAATACGAAATGAAATGAAAGAAAACAATAGCACTCCCCCCTCTTCACATACGTGTGCGAGTAGGTTAAGAAATATTTGCTGTAATGGACCTAAAAATGCCTTCGAATAGCAATTTGTGGGTAGCAGGTGCGCAACCAGGGGGGGGGGAGCCTTGGCTGTTTTAATTTAAACTTAATTTTTAATTCAAATGATTTGCTTAATTTTGCACTCAGAGGCCTATTTACAGTATCCGTTTTAATAAACAAAATTTCATGGTCTCTAACGATTACAATATTTCCGCCTAAAAAGTTTTTGTATGCTACGCTTCTGCTGTTAAGACTAATACATAGTGGAAAATAACCCCCTGGCCTGTGAAAGTAACATGATTAGTTTTGATATTTGAATTCAAATTCGAATGTTTGGTTGTATTGATGAACCTTTTGTAATATTTGCTGTCGCATCAAACTTCCTATTTGGAAAGAAGGTGGAAAGGAAAAAAAAAATAAATGCAGGGGACACAAGAAAAGTTTTCGTTGATGTTGTCATTGTTGTTGTTAAAAGATTGCCTGTTAAAGATAAAGAAGCTAATAAAATAATAAGACCCTGATGATGATATGACCAAGCCAAGGTAAATGATATCACCGGATACTCTGCTGATTTACTTCAAATACAAATACTTGTTGTTCTTAAGCTATTGTAAGCTAAATCGGATGAGTAGGGGATGGTAAGTTTTTTGTTTCTAGTGGTGTAAACCCCAAATTCTATTACAAATACAATGTGCTAAATGTCAAGTATTTAGGTGGTGGTGTTGTATCCTTAATGCCATACAACTATTAGAGGCAATTTAGTTGCATGTGTACTGTGGAATTGGTCAGTCATTTTACTTGTTGGACATGGCAGCATTGGTAACATTAATAGCAGGAAATCGAATTAGTCTCCGTTTTTGGGCCTTCTTCGTCATAAAGGTGTAATGATAACAAGTTTTGTCGGTTATTGTTTTGTTTTGTCCCTTAATAATGACCAAGATGATCTCGAATTGTATACAGTTTTGTATACAATACAATACGACGCCCACCCACTTTGTCCTTTAAATGGTGTTTGTTTTAAGACAAGTTAAAACTGAATTATTTTTGTAGACTCATGCGTTTTTTCCTTTTTTTTTTTTTGTTCTTTCAATTGGTACTCTTTTGTTTCTCCTGTTCTTTTTTCCATTCTTTTGTTGATATTTCGCTGAATCATTTTGAAATTATTGACATGCCTTTCATTGTATGCATTTGTAGTATTTAACACGTGTTTGCCTTCATATTCTTCATATTCTGGACGATATTTTGTTTTAAAATTGTTTGTTTTTTAACAATACACTGAAAGAAATGCGAATATAGGATAACAGGGTAGAGTAGGGTTGGTGGAGATCATAACATAAGAAGTTGGACAACCACACTTAGACCACATAAGCCCATTAGTGGTACCATATAGAATATGGAAGAACCATGTAGGTAGATAGGTAGGTGGGTAGATGGAGATGGTGGTCTAAGAAGGCAGATAGACACACTTAGACTACATATGCCCTTTGTGGTATCATGTAGCAGAACAGTGTAGGCAGGTTGTTGGAGAAATACACTTTCACCACATAAGCCGATTGTGGTACCACGGTTTCATTTTCTCTAATCTCTGAACCATTCGCAGCTTCTCATTCAAGCGATTTACACCATCGTTCATGTGGTAGGAAGCAAAGTTAATCTGATATAGTGCTGCACGTGAGCCCAGTAGGTGGAAAATAGTTTTCTCCTCTTCTTCATCACTACAGCTCTTGTAGAAGTCATTTGCAATGCCCAGTAACGACTTCTTTATTATGGAATTGTAGATTCCCTCTATATCGAGGTAGGCTTACAGGGTACACTATTTTTGTGCCAGCGATCTCTCTATCGCACAGTTTAGGCTATGGAGTGCAGTCTCAACAATCCCTTCCATTATTGTATGTATAGCGGAGTTACGCTACCATCTTACATAGTGTATAGCATTCCATGATTGAGTTAACAGTTCAGAAACATTTTTGAATTCTGGCCGAGGTAACAACAGCAAGAGCAAGTTTCCTAATTTCTTCTTTTCCATTCTTCTCGGCAATGTCATCATGAGTGTTTGACCTTTAAGTGCCTAATTGTCTGGTTTGTGGACATAACACTTTTCTTTAACGTCGCCCCACAGAAAATAGTCCAACGGTGTCAAATTGCAGGTTATTGGTGGCCAAATGATATCATCATTTCGGCTCCTTAAACTGCCTTCTAACGTTTGACACAATAAGACGATTGTGGCATGAGATGTGTGGCAAGTTGCGCCATCCTGAAACCCAACATCGTTCACATCAATACCATGAAGAGCGAATATATAAAAATCGGTTACCATGGTATCATCCACTGACCATTATGGTTACACCGCCTTCATTTTCAAAGAAATATGGGCCAATTGTGCCTCCGCTCCAAAAGCAGCACCAAACTGTCACTCGTAATGGGTGCATTGGCTTCTGTTAGACCACATATGGGTTTTCTGAGCCCCAAATACGTCACTTTTGCTTATTAACCTACCCACCAAGATGAAAATGAGTTTCATCCGAAAATATGATTTTTGTGGGAAAAAAATTTCCTACCTAATTGTTTTTGTTTTGGAAATAAATTTCCAATAAATTCCAATTTTGCTCAAGAGTAAATCGATTCATTACGTTAATATACTTAATATACTGAATTTTGTGACAGAATAAAATGACATAAGTAATGCCAGATTCAAAATAACCGATGGTTTAAATTTAAACTAATAGATGTCCCACCCTATGCAATGTTAAACAAACGTTAACAAATAGTTCTTGACCGAGGCCTGATACAAGTCACCAATGTGAGCGATTAACATTACATCTCAGCAAAGATTTTGTTTTTGTTATTGTTGGGTGACATATTCAGGCGTATTCCTCTTTCAACAAGGTTGTGATTTGAATATTTAAAGTAAAATTCCATGACATTTTCTGACTTTTAATTGAATTTGGAATTTCAGCAATGTAATGACTCTCCTTGACACAACACATTTCTACATTAAAAACATTTTTTTCTTCCAGTGTATTAAGAATTTCAGTCAATATTTTGATTAGAAGTCGTCTCCTTTATTTTTCTGGCTTCTTTTTATTGATTTTTATTGGATTTTATTCGTCGTTTTTTTTTTTTTTTTTTGATTTTCTCAAACAAACACTTGAAAACTGCAGTTTCAACACACTTCAAGCCACAACAATTAAAACAACAACAGCAACACGGCAAACAATTTACATTTGCACTGTGAACATAAAGAAATACGATGCTAAAGATGATGACTCAATATCTGTATGTGTGATAACAAAAAAGACCGGAGAGCAGAAATATTGAAGGTTTTAGAGGATTTCATCTTCAATGCCTCAAATAAAGTAAAGTAAAGATCGCCGGGTTTGAAATACTTAAAGACACTTGAACTCGTTCACTGTGTGTCTCTTTGTTTCAGTCTTCCAAAAAAATATTTTTCAGGTTTTTTTTCTGTTTGTTTATTTGTCAGCAAACGATTGCAATTTGATTTGGATTTGATGTGTTTTATTGATTTAATAATTGAATTGAATTGAAGAGATGTATTCCTCTTTTTATCTGTTGTTCTTGTTGTTGTTGTTGTCCACAATAGACAATTAAGCGGGTAATTTTCTTATTCACAAAATATTTCTGTTACGTAAGTCTGTAGCGAAGAAGTTGTCTAGTCTAGGTAGATGTAGAGGTGTATGTAGGTTCCCAAGGTATTGGTTACAAATAATTCGTTACGATTGTGTTTTGATTTATTCGAAAATGTTTTTTTCATTCTCATCGAAGACACCTGCCAATTGTTGCAAGCAAAATCGTTTTTGCCTGGACAATATAATGTGGAACAGTTTGCCACAACATTGACTGGCCGTAGTCTCGATATTGCAGGCTATTGTATGGCTATGACGCCAAAATGTACGTGGCTATTTCCACAATGCCATATAAAATAATTAATGAATGTCCAAGTTGCATGCCAAGCGTTCATAGCGTTTTTCTGTGTGGAACGCAGTTTACACGCGCAACATCACATTTAAGACGCGCTTAAAGTGTCGCACAATTGCTTGAGTTTCAACGTCATCAGTCCCATCATTATTAAACCAGCAGCACAGTACAACCCTGCACAGCATAGCAGACATAGAAGAAGTATTCGTTTAATGAAGTTCCCTTTCTCGTTGCAATATTAACAAGTGAAAGCATCATCATCGTCATTATCGTTTATTTTAATTGTTTTTGTTGTTGTTTCCATTGTCATCATCATTATTATCATCGCCATGATGAGTGGTTACCATTGCAATCATCATCCAAGTGCTACTAGCAATCGTCGAGTGGTGGTATAAGCAGCAGTTTGTCTTCATCTTGATATTCATGTGGAGAGCAAATGTAAGGCAACATGACAAAAGTTGACTACTGTGCAATGTGGCAATGTTGTGTGTGTTTTTTTTTAGTATGTTTCGCATGTTGCAATCTTTAGCTTTATTTTTCAAGTTGTTATTACTGCTGCTGTTGCTTCTTCTGTTTTTGTTGTTGTTGCAGTTGATTTTTTTTCGCTGTTTATTCTTTCCTTTCTTTTTTGGGGAGACTGCACACGCATCGTTGTTGCAGTCAAGTTGTTGGTTTCGGTGTTTTTTTTTTCTCATTTTTGCCTGTATTGAAATCTGTGCTGCATCATGCCAGAACTTGTGGGAGCTTATAGGTATTTCCGTTAGAAAAAAGCTCTGACGGAAAAGAATAAATATGTTCATCGCTGGGTGGAAAATGTAAGGAAAAAAGGAAGCCGGTTTATTCAATTATGATTGTTTCTGAAAGCACTTTAAAAGTAGGAAATTTCGAAACCTTCATCGTCTGCATGATGAGTCTCCATATATAGGTACATACGTTTACGATCTGATAGACAATCCAACACATTATCATCACAACTACAGTAAAAGCTGCAAATCAACTCCAGTGGTGTTCACAAATCTGCTCGAAATTGTAAGGACAACATCATTCTTATAGGTAATTGCCCCAAATTCAATCTTTTCCTGCATCATTAGCACCATCCATAAGGAAATGGAGAGTATCCTACCCTGTGGAGGTTCCCTTTCCCCGTGGGTTTGTACTGCTCTCAATGGTGTCCCTATAATGAACCTTTCAAGCCAATTGCCCTGACAAACTTTAGTATGCTGATCGGTATCAATAAGGATAATTCTCTGCCATAGTACCTGATATGCAGAAGTTGCCATCTGGGATGCATTAATGCCTCACAGTTTCCAAGAATGTGTTTTTATGAATCATTTTCATTACTCACACGTTGGATTCGAAACATTCCATATTCTGAACAAACGTACTTTGAATCTACAATACCCTGTCAAAAATTTGGTTACTTCGGGATAATCTGATGCATGAATCTTCTCTTATAGCTGTTTTCCGACAAAAGTTTTAATTGTCTCAAGCTCACTTTGTTTGCGAAGAGTTTTTGTCTGTCTTTATCTACACTTTCCTCGGGTATACCTTCGTAAACGTTTGTCCTCACTTTACCGAAAGCTTCTGCATTCCTACACATTGTTACGAACTCCAGCAGAGTGTCACACTATTTTCCGCTGATCAAGCTGATTTAGCTTCTCCATACTATCTTCGATTTAATTTCATAAGAGTCAGGAGCACGGATGCTGGTCTTACCATCAAATAGCATTGATATGTCCCGGTATTTGCATTTTCTTTCCAAATTAAATTGTTACTAGGTCTCTTTGCAAAGCATTTCCCTAAATCATAGCGTCTACTGGCTGTGGTCCATGGGATAGTTAAGGAACGAGCTGCAAGTTAGTCGATTTAACAGACCATAGTCTTCAAAGTGTTAGTCTTAAGGACCATATTCATGTGGTCCCAAAATCTGAAAGAGTCGCTGCAGGATAAGTTTTCTCTGCCCCTGCTATACCACCACAAGCTAGTCTCTGTATCTAATCCAACTCTCTTTGAGCTATTTTTAGATTTGTTCTGCATGGCTAGACAACAGATCGATAGATCACTGTTGCCATGCCTAACGTGGTATACATTTTGCGCACAATTACATCCTTTGGATTCTGCTGCAAACTTTCTGTATGTCATTATGACATGTCTGGCCTTTGCTCTCTTTATTAGCCGTCCATGTCAATTTACTCTCCAATTTATATTCTCAAATATTTTACCCAGAGGTTGTATATTTTTCTCCTTCTTGTAAAGGCACCATTCGTTTACAATCTTAAGAGCTCTTTGAATGATGTCGCAAAGAACCTCTTAAAATTTTTCTTTGGCCATCAATATTATTTCTTTTCCAGTACCCCTCTTGGGAGCATATGTCTTCCACAAAACATTTCTGTCTTGTTTTTGCTATTTTAATCTATTTTTGTTGTCCCAACTACGCAGGTGGTTGGTCAAGATTATATCGTTTGCATAGCCTGTGGCAGAAAGTTTTGCCAACAGTTCGTCCACAAACATATTACTGGTGAAAGGATCCACCCTGTGGGCATTCTCTGATTGTGTCAATTCTTATTATCCGGTTTCCTGCTTATGTTTCCGGAAAGCAGCGATGTATATAAGATAAGTCTTCTTTAAACACTTTAGAAGTCCAAATTGTTTGATTGCTCCAAGTCGAGGTATTATTGGAGCGTCGAGTAAGGCTTTAAGTGAAGCAAACAATCGAGACTTAGTAAAAGGTTCTTCACAGGTAAATATAGAGCGCAGTTAAATGAAATCCGTTCGTGTCAAAAAAGCATACCCTGTAGAACCTGGACCCATAAAACAAGGGCAATAATTAACCCAAAGGGGCCCAAACTACCAGATCCCATAGCAATTTCCATCTCTTATACAACTCCCTTGCACCCAATTTGATGGCTTTCCAAAGATCGTCCAAATGTGCTTTAAATGACAACATTTTTCCATTTCATTTTCCATGTATGGAAACACCCACATGGGATACTCAAAAATTTTATATGAAAATATCGATTGTCAGCATTTCTTGAATATTTGGCGTCAATATTAAGTGAGGCTGATGGATGTTTTGTTATTTTCATTCGAATGACTTAAAAGTGGAAATAACTACTGCATGGAGATGAGATGTGAAGCAACAAGACATACATACACTCATCCATGCACACGCACACATACCCATTTATTACAGAGGAGAAGGACAATTCAATGGTTTGAGTATAAATAAACGAACAACAACAAGAGTGAGTAAGCCAAGCAAACCATACCTCCAGCTAGCCTAAGAAAATCGACAACAATAGCAACAACAACGGGCAACTAAAACAGGCAAATGTGGAATTATTTTGAAACTTACATTGGCATTCAATGAATGACAGAGGACCGAATCGTGCAGGTATTTTGCGTGTAGTATGAATACGTATGCGAGTATGTAAGAAAAATCGTAGAAATGATGAAGACAATGGCAGACGGGTTTAGGTGGATGGCTGGATAGATGGATGGCTGTTTGGTCAGTGAATGATGATGACAACCAGTAAAATAACAACATGCAGGCAACAACATTATGCTGCTAAAACAGCAAACAACACAGCAAAACATACAGCAAAACACGGTGTGACATCATATCACACATACAAACATCAATATTATGATGACAATAATAACAACAACAACAACAACGACAATGTTGATGATGAAGAATTACGCATATTGTAAACTAGACAGACAGACAAACGGACAAACAGACATACCATAGAGACAGACAGACAAAAATACGTTGCATTTTAACGAAATATTGTGTATTGACTTGGTGGCAGTTAGAG
Source organism: Sarcophaga caerulescens (assembly GCA_927399465.1). Classification (NCBI taxonomy): domain Eukaryota; kingdom Metazoa; phylum Arthropoda; class Insecta; order Diptera; family Sarcophagidae; genus Sarcophaga; species Sarcophaga caerulescens. The sequence goes on along the minus strand of OV656867.1, from coordinate 68,693,400 downwards.
TGGCAGGCTTTGCTGGCTGGCTGGCTAGTTGCCTGGCAAGCAGGACACGCATGTTTTATAAATTCTTTTTCAATTCCTATTGTTGTTGTTGCTGTTGTAGTTGCCATTATATTCCTAATACGGTGTAGAGGAGGCCAAATAAAACATTGTGGTGGTTTTATTCGGGTCTCTCCAAGTAATTTTACGTATGAAAGGATTTTCCATAACCCAAACTGCCAACAGTTGCAACAAACAATCTAAATAAGCTTGAAAAATGGCCGAAACATGAGTGTAACAATGCTTGTTACGTATGCGTATGCGTATGTGTATTTGGCTAAATGGAAAGGAGAGTTTTTGTTTATTCCTTTTGGAGTTTTGGGCAGTTGGCAAATGAAAAATTGCAATATTGCAGTTGGACACAGCAACACACTCATTGCAATGAAATGCTGTTGCAGTCTCTTAAAACAATCATCAAATCACTAGAAAGCTTTAGTCAAGTCCATCATCATTATTGCCAGGCCTTTTAACGTGTTTCCCTTTCTGGATTTTCAAACAATATTTTCAGCAAAATTTCATTAAATTTTCTTTGGAATTTCATTGTGTTGAAAGACTGATGCCTCTCTCTCTCTCTCTCTCTTTATCACCCTGCTTTATAATTTCCATGTACCTTTTTGATTGTGTGTGCTCCAAAAAAAAAAAAAAAAAAGTCCCTCCATACGAAGCGAGAGAGAGAGAGAAGAGAGTGTGTCTCTTACAATGTATGCTGATTAGATTGCTGTTCCCAAAAAATATTTTGTGTCGTTAGGTTGGCTGGTTGGCTGTTTGGTTGGCATGTTCGTTGTATTTGCAAGTAAATTTGTTTTCATTGTAAATGTAAGGGAATCCAGAAGATATGCCCTCGGCTGTAATGCAAACTAATCTGCTTAAACACACTTTTCTCCACCTACAAACACAGTGACATACACTCACTTGAGTCGTCATTTTAAACGCATACACGTCGACAATTCAACTGGAGGAGTAGAGGCACAGAGTTTAAAAGGAATTCAATTCTTAGAGAGAATTTTGAATAAATAAGTTGGAGTAGGTGTCGCATTATGACCTGATTCCTATGGCTCTACGAATTTCTTTAATTTAAGCCCGCCTAGTGCCATCATATTTATTTTGGAAAAGTTCAGTTCGATTTCGTCTAAGAATTCTAACAACTTCTTCCTGGTATCGCAAAGTCTTTCAACTTTTTGGTCAGTAGTCATGTGTAACATATTCTTCGGAACAGATTTCGATATTCGGATAAATGAAGTTGGCAGTTCTAAACAAAATTTAAATCACAGGCAACACTTCCTACACAAATGAAAAGTTAAGTAGACATGGAAACCACAGCTGAATTTCCACGACTCCACATTACTTTAGTCTAGGAGGTAGGAGGTGCCACCAACTTAATAAAGGCATCTAAGCAAAACTAGCAACAACTGGAAACGAATCACTCTGCCTAGCACCATATACAAGTCGTTAAAGTGACATAGCGGACCTGTTCGTTCCGGGAGAAAGAGAAACTTCGTAGAACAGACACACAAGCAACGCATTAGTACTGGCGTACTCCAGTACTTACTATTCGCAGATTTTGAGGAAGCATGCGATAACATTGGGCTGACTGCCATATGGAAAGAGACAGAAAAAAGTGGAGGACATCAGAAGATAGTTCGAGGATGCCGAACTCTCAGTTCTTTATCCTTCAGTCATACATTTCACACAAATGCTGAAGTAAAACAAGAATGCCTCCCAACAGCACAGCTGTTTCCCATCATGCTGGCTAATATCATGAGCGAAATGTGTTCGGAGAGAACAGGAATTACGTAGTTTCTGTCACGTCAACGTCCCTAATTCCTTCAATTCCGTAACGCTTTCGCTTTTACCTGTTTTCACGTTAAGAATTCAAAAGAGCTTTTAAAGAAAATAAAAACCTGTCTGCGGTTTGGAATACGAAAACATTTGGCCGATAAAATAGTGCTCTTTCTGCTGCAGTCCTGTTTGACTCTCACTTGAATTGTGTCATCTAATCTTTCCAATGTAGTGATCTGTTCTGCATCAGTAGAAAAACCATAGTTTCCATGTCCCGAAGGAATGAGGGTCCAGGTTATCTAATTTTTCTCGGCTTATATATATCAGGGGGTCTTGCTAGTATTTCACTCTCCTATCTATCCTACTGGACTCTAATAATTAAGGGAAAGTTTGTGATCGATTAACTACTGGTGGATCACAGAAAGAGTGGTCATCTGCACGACAACTCGAGGATTTGATCCTTGTCTGCCCTCACATAAGATCTTTCATATGCAGAAAAGAAAACGAGAGAAAAGAAAGATGAAAAAAATTTTCCTGTATTCTGACAAAGGTTTTGCAAGCTTCTGAGGGTAATTACAATATTATAATCGTATCTGAATTAATATTATTGGGTTTGAAAAACAGTCTATGAATTAATTTATGGGTAGGAAAGCAAGAGTATATGGGATTTACAAAAAAACTTGGTTTTTATTCTTTTAAAAACTGGCATTCGTTTTGAACTTTCGTTTACAAGTAACGGAAATGAACAATAGACGGTTGTAGTGTAGGTTTGAATGTGTTCTCAGTATTAGACTTAGAATAACTACGAATATATATATGAGTGTGTGTATGTGTGTGTAAGTAACTGAATGGTAGATATTCAGTAAAATGTGCTGCTAACATGTCTAAACAAATATGGCGTCCAATCAAGCAAGTGACGCCACAATTTGTTACATGCCTTAAAGGGGAAGCTTCAATAGTCGACATGATTATGTATACCACCAGCAACAACGACGATAGCAATGACAACAATAAGCAACTACAACGATAACAAATACTATGACATAAGAAAGAAACAAGGTAAAAAACAACAACAACAACATCAGCAACAACAGCAATAAGACAACTTACTAAACAGTCAACAACAGCAACATCGAGTAAATATGAGAGGAAGAACACAAGAAAAAAAATGGAAAAAATTGTAGAACCAGAAGGAAACGAATGTTAAACATGCTATGAAGGCAACAATACAGCAACAGCAACAGCAACAACAACAACAACAATGTAAGCAAATTTTATGTATCACAATGATAAACTAATTGAATTGACACTTGGAGCTTAAAATCAACGTCGACATCAACATCAACAGCAATAGCAACATCATAATCATCCTACTCTTCATTATCATCAGCCAGCCAAACACAATTTGCACAAGAAACGAAACGAATAGACGAAAAAAAAGTGCCTGAAATGGCGAAACACAGACAGCAAAAGGTGGTAGGATGAAGAGAACTCTCCAGTATCTTGAAAAAAAAAAAACCAAAAAAATATTTTCTTGCTCTTAAAAAATAACCCCAAGTATGGCTTAAAGAATTCTGTTGAAAATATTTACTTTAACGCTTAAAACGTTTTAAAGCGTTTAAAATACAACAGCAAACAAGCGAACGTTTTAGAAAAACAATCACTTGCTATTTGCTTAACTACTTGTATCCTTACATGTCCTTTATAAACACACTTAGGTAGGGAAAAACACCCTCTCTATTTCGCTTTTGTTTAACGGAAGCAAGTAAATTGTGTTCGCTTTTAAAGGCCTGTACTGTGCTGTTTATATATTTTCATGTTTACACATTTTGATAATTTTTTAATTTCTGTCAACATTTGTTTTCAAACAATTTGCGGCTAAAAATTTCAAAGTATTTCCTCGCACTCCACGCAAACAATCAACATACGCGGCAATACATTTACTAGGCCAACCAAACTGTTCTTCTCTCTCCAATTTTGAAGGCTTAAATTTGAGTTGAGACCCGAGTATTTTATAAGACTTAGAAAACGTTTTTCAGTATTATGTATGTTCTAGTGGTTCCACATGCTGAATTGCTTGTTTTGTATTACAAACGTATGTTCAGCTATGAGCGAGCATTTCATTTCAGAACAACTCAATTCTTCTAATGTATACTCGTATTTGTGCTCATGTCCTGTTTTTTGTTTCTGCTACGCTGCCCTATTTCGCTGGCTGACCAATTGTGTTGTTTCATTCGAACAAGCCAGCAAGCGTACAGAGATACAGACAAACAACCACTTAAGCGAATTATATTTTCGCGTGCCATTGAAATCATTTGGCGGATTAGGATTCATAAAACAAAACGAATGAAAACGACATCATCACAGAGATACAAATACACTCGCACTCATCGTGAACGGAAATGTTGCTAAATTGGCATCATCTGTATTAGTAGACATCATTTGCAGGATATTTAAATGGCGTCACAGTAAATCGTGCAAATGGACACAAATTTTGTTTGTTTTTTGTGTTTTCAGATTTAATGTTACGAACATATTTGTAATAAAAATTGTTGGAATAAAATTTTTTCTAAAACTTTACCATCTTACATGGTGGATAGCATTAACAGTTCAGAAACATCTTTGAATTCTGGCCGATTTAACAACAGCAAGAGCAAGTTTCCTAATTTCTTCGATTCCGTAACGCTTAATGCTTTTATCTGTTATTGGAGTAATGAATTGAGCGAAAGTAGCCGTACACGTTAGCAATTGAAAAAGTTTTCTAAAGAAAATAAGTAAAAACCTGTCTGGAATTTGGTATATGGTGCTCTTTCTGCAGCAGTGCTGTTCAACTCTCACTTTTGTTGTAAAGGGTGGTGCATTTAAAAGTTTAAATTTAAAAATGCCATAAAACAGAAACAGTTGGAAATTTTTGCAAATTTGATCTTTTGTTGTGAAGTACAATTGTTTCGGTTAGAAATGGAATATTATTTTATTCATATAGCTGCCGCGGCTAGCCTCACAGTACCTCATTCGATCGGACTAATTTTCGTGCACGTTTTCGTGTGTATGGGGTCGTATCTCAGCAATGGCATCACGAATGTTGGCCTTCAAATGCTCAATTGCCTCTGGTTTGTCGGCGTAACAGTTTTCTTTAACGGCGTCGCACAGAAAATAGTCCAACGGTGTCAAATCGCAGCTTCTTGGCGGCCAATTGACATCATCATTTCGGCTAATTAAATGGCCTTCAAACGTTTGACACAATAAATCGATTGTGGCATGAGATGTGTTGTAAGTTGCATCATTATGTTGAAACCAAATATCGTTCACATCAAAACCATGAAGAGCGCATACAAATAAATCGGTTATCATGATGCGATAGGTGTCTCCCTAATGGTTGCGCAGTCCTCATTTTCAAAGAAATATGGGCTAAGGATGCCCCCGCTTCACATTGGCTTCTGTAAGACCACTTTTTGGGTGATTTTTTTTGCATCACCGTGCTGTTTCTCGTTGGCCCAATAAATCCCAACACTACTCACCGATTCATTACGTTCAGTGGAGATAATATACTGAATTTTTAACAGAATAGAATGACAGAAGTATTGCCAGATTCGAACCGATAACCGATTGTTAAAATCTAAACTGATAGATGGCCAAACCTTTATATAATCTAATCTTTTTAATGTGGTGATTCGTTCCCCACTAGTAGAAACAGCGTATTTTCCATGTCCCGACAAAAGGACGGTCGAGATTATCCAATTTTTTTCGGGTTACATACGGCAGGGGGACATGCTCCTATCTATCCTACTAAAGTCTAAAAATTAAGGGAACGTTTGTGATCGACTAACTACTAGTGGATCACAGAATTCGTTGTATTGTGAGGGCTAACTATGGTTTGGTGGCTGAGAATATCAAACTGTGTTGACATTACTCTTCAGTAGTGAAGTCGTCATGAATTGTTTAAAGCTAGACCAACGCTTGGTGGAGATTAAAAAAAGGAAACAACTGCTCGCGATGTTCATAGAGAACTTCCTACGTTTTACGATCAAGAAAATCCTGCATACATTTTTTTTTTGCACTAATTTTGCATTTTTCGATTCAAAACTATCAAAAACACAATCAAGCAGAGAATATTGCTGCTGTAACGTCAAGTCTTAAAGAAGATCATGAGATATATACCTAGGTGCGTCTGTGAAAATTTTACGAGAAGACTCTAACGTAAGAATCTTAGCTTACTTACCTGAAACAAAAAAGAGCTCGTACCAGAATTCAAGCCAGCCAACCATCGTTTTCAAAGCATTTTTGCTGATTACACAACATTTGGAACTGGAAGAAGAAAAACAAACAAAGAACTTTGTTTGATGGTGAGGCTTATTTGTTCTTTTAGGCATTAGACCTTAAAGTTCTGCTCTTATAGCGTAAATAGTGGTTATCAATTACAAAAAATAGTTCTTCGGCGTCTGCCTCTCAGCAGATTTCTAACAACTTAACGCTGAGAGTTAATCAAATTGCGTTTAAAAGTTTTACAAAAATCTGTCATTCGGAATCGACTTTAAACTGTAGGTTCCGCCACTCATGTATAAAAATTAATACCCACAACATGAGTGAGCCTAACTGAAGGTTTGTAATGACCAATTATGTATGTATGTATTATCTCTACTTGAAAATATCGGCCTTCAAAAAAAAAAAAGTAAAATTAAACATTAAAACTGCAGATATATTTTAGCAACCCTCGTATATTCTATTCATTATTTACATGTCAATTTCATGCTGATAAAAAGTCAGACGACGACGACCATCGAGTGTCGAAATTTATGATGTCGTTATTCGTGTTGTTTGTGCAGTTGCAGTTGCAGTTGGCAGTCAGAGTATCTAAACAAATTTGATGATAATGCAACCACAACGGCAGCAAACAATAGAAGCAAGCAATTGCTGTTAAAGCTCAAAAAAAAAAAAAAAAAGAAAATAAACTTCGCAGTAAGATTTCAACTTTATTAGTGTGGCATTTTTGCCGCCTTTTATCGGAACAAAAAAAAGCAAAAAAAAAACGTCGTTTTTTTATACAAGAACGTGTTCATGTTGTTGCTTTTTTTCTACAATTTTTTTTTGTGCGATTTCTCTGTGGAATTGTTTATAGACAGTCAAACTTGTTAATGTTGTTCTCACTTACGTAAGAGCCAACAACTTGAGGTAAAAACACAAACACACACACACACTCAGAATCGACAGACTTAGTTGGCTGTGTTAGTGGTGGTCAAATTGTTAACAGCTGGAACTGGTAAGCTGGTAAGTATTTCATAGTCATAGTCGCATTTAAGAAAATTGTCTAGAAAACATTCATTCGTTAAGTTTTTCTAACAGAAAAAAAAAAAACGTCAATGCGACAAACTGACTCAGTTAGACGGTTCGGTTGACTGTTTTTTCCTTTTTTATTTAGCCAGTTTCAGATTTGTATACGATCATGATTTCTGAGTGCTTTTTTTTTATTTTTTTTTTTTATACGTTGTTGTAATTGAAACTTAGACAAAGAGCAACCGTCCGTTGACGTTAACTTTTTTAACGTATTGATGTTGTACGTTTTTTTTTGTTGTTGTTTTTATTTGTTTAAATGAATAGTTGACTTACCGTGGGTTGCAGTTTTTTGTTAACTTAACAAAAAACAACAATATCAACAACAACCATTTGAAAATGAAGGTCAACATTTATAGTTTTTATAACCCCTCCCCGGCCCCACGATTTACAACAAATACCACTTTAATGTCAATAGTTGTTGTCTATTGATCTTTTTTTTGTTGATATTTCTGCTAAGCACTACTCAATTGGCTTTAGAATAGTAGCCCGTTGACGCCAATATCTACGCTTGACATTTCGAAAGAATGTTTACTTGTGCCATAAAAAAGCAAAAACAATAACAGAACAATAACAATAACAATCACACCAACAAACAACAATATAAAGTTATTAAAACATTATGAAAGAAGTAAACAAATAGTTTTGATTTCAAATACCACCCTACACATAGCAATGTGGGTGAACCAACTCAGTATGGAAACAATAGAAAATACAAATCAAAGTCCTAGTCTAACTTGCAATTATTGCACCCAGTACATGAGGAAGTATGTTTTTGAAGCTCCTGCTTATTTCGTTTGACTTTCATCAGCATTTAAGTGTGACCATGTTGTATTGTGTTCCACTGTAATCCATGCATTTCTGCAAAGCTTTTATATGAAATTGTTGTTGTAATATTTGTGACAGTAGTTCTTATTCTTGTTTTTATTATTATTGTTATTGCTTTTTGTCTTCGTAATAAATTTAAAACAAAAAAAATTTATTTCTGGTTTGTTCTTGACATTGTCTCGCTCGACGTTTATGATACTTTAAGATGTAATAACTTAAGCGTACGTATGAATATCTCAGTTGCAATTTTTCCTTTGCTTTTACTGCATATCGTTAATAAAATTAAATAATCGATGGAATAGAATTCTTAATATTGTTGCTGCTGTTATTACTTCTTACTGTTCATTATGACAGTTTGGATTTCAAGGTTAAATTGGAATTAAACGTGGAAATAACAAAAACACTTTTTCTTTGACGTTTCTTTCTTTTCATTTAAGCTTTTAAATCTAAGAATAGAGGTTTAAGAAGCCAAATAATAGTGATATTTTATAATCGAAATTTGCTAAAATGTTAAACGAATCGCAGATAACTTAAATCAAACGTCATAGACAAAATACCAGAAGTACCAAAGTGTTCCATCACACATGACATTTTAAACACTTGAGTTACATGGCCTCATACTACTCTAATTCATATCATAACTCTCATACACATATTGTATATGTTTCGTATGTTGAATCGGGTTAATCATTTAGTGTTTGCAAAACCGTCGGCCTGGCATGGATGCCAGTTTTCATTGGAAGCATCATTTGTTAAGTGCAAGGTCTTCCATTTATAACCAACAGAATAACACATCGAAAAAATTAAAACTGACTATACATACACATACATACATAATTGGTCACTACAACCCTTCAGTTAGGATTATCACCACTTAGGATTTTCACACCACTTATGTTGTGTGCATTAATTTTATACATGAAGGGAATGGCAGTATTACTGACGTGAACCACTGTAATGTACACATTACTATTAGTACAGGACTGAAAGTGCCACGATGGCACACCCCACGGTGCCCTAAGCACGGGTGGAAACAATGCGTCTACCAACGCCCCCAACGTTTCCATGGCGAACTTGGTGTACATTATGAATTTGCACTCCCATCCATATAAAGCCCTACTCACACAACAATTAAACGGCTGACCATTCATTACATCGTAAATATGCTGATTAAGTACTAGAACAACGAGGTTTCCATGCTGCTGATTTGTAGTACAAAAGTTCTGTTCTTACTTGGGTACACATACATACATATATAGCTCTCAAAGAACCCTAAACTGATTGTGGGAGAAGCCATTGCATCCAATAAAGTATTATCATGGTCAGCATTACAGATTGCAGGTATCAATATATTTGTTCGAATATCATACTTCAAGAGCCGTTTGATACCTGACTTTTTTTGATCTGCAATTCAATACAACCGATTTGGGTTTTATTGGATAAGAAAGTATAATTAGCCGTTCTGGTGATGCCAACTGATTACCAAGGTTATGGGTTTAACGTCGTTATATTTTTTTGGTAGGACTACCACAAGAATCATGTCTAAACCGATAATTCTGGAATAAAGCTGGACACAAAACAAAAACATTGTTGCAAGGATACTACACAATTTAATGGATACTACACGATTTTTACGTACCATATTCTGTAGGGGATGTTAAAATGATTGAGGCAACATCAAACGATAGCGATTGCCTAGTAGATAGTGTGTTGGCTTATTAGACATGAGGCCTCGATTCAAACTCCAGGTCAGCCATCTCCAACAAAACAAAATTTAAAAAAATTTTCTCCGGCGAACTCCTCTCAGCAGATTTTTGGCAAAACCTCGGAGAGTAAATAAAATTGCCGATGAAAAGATTCTCAAAAATCTGCCACTCATTTTATAAAACCAACACACACTCATAGCTGCCAGATAGATAAAGCACCAAATCGTCGTATATTGGAAAAAAAAAATCGTTAAAATCGTCAAAGACCTTCATTGAAATCGTCAAAAAATCGCCAGAAAAAAAATAAGTAAATAAATTAAAAGGTTTTTAAAAAAATTCTGCGTGATGTTCGCTGGAACCGACACATTTTTTAGTGCCTTGTCTTCTTAAGACGGTGCAAGAAATATTTCATTTCATTTGATCTTCTTTCTATTTACACCACTTATATCCGACCAAGAATAGATAACAACTCTCATGTATGGGCCGGTGCCTCAACGTCTATTTTGAGACTTCTCGATCGCTTATCCAACTTCATTGATTTATTAGAGCATCACTATAATGTGGCTTGTGTTTCACTGTTCTATTGGCACTACAACGGATTTTGCTCGAGCGAAATAAAGGACTTGTTTCCAAGAATCATATAACACTCGTGTTTCTCGGCGAGCATATCCGTTTGTGGTCCATTGGCTAGTGGATTGCACAATACGTTACAGACAAAATTCGTTCTTCTTTCTGTTCTCCCTTCTTGCAGACGTCTTTCCTATCATTCGTGTCATAAAAGGTTTCAAATCTAGTGTCCACAAACACTCCTCCCTCTTTCTTCCTTCCAACACAATGCACATGTATTGCATGAGTAGCGGCTATTCGGTGTTGGTCGAAAAATTTTTGTTGGTAATGGCAATAGACTTCGGTTTTCCTAGAGTGATATTAGAATCTATATTCGAAACTTTCCAAATGATCTGCAACGGCAAATGGTAACTACAAGTGTCAATCTTATTTCAAAATTCTTAGTATTGCCTGTTATATGTTGGATAATGTTAGAGCATTTGAAGATATTTGCAGAACTTACCATTTTTCTTTAAATACCTGTCCATTTTTTTTTTTTTAATTTCTATACTTATTGGCGCTTTTATTTATGTTATTTAGCATTTTTTGTTCGTAAATAATTTAAAAATATAATACTTTACTTCTTGTTATTACTAAACTAAATTTGCAAAATTAAATAAAAATTTCAAAGCAAATACAAAGCTTAAATTGGCTTTAAGGTACAAAAGTAAAGAAGATTATGTAAATAATTAATTTCTAAAAATCGTCAAAATGAGGGCATAAATCGTCAAATCGTCAATATGATATTTTTCGAGTTCAAAATCGTCAAAATGACGATAAATCGTCAAATCTGTCAGCTATGCACACACCACATAAGTGGTGTGAGAAGATAGATTGTAATCTTGACTGAATGGTTGCAATGACCAAATGTGTATGTATGTATGTATGCATGATGGTATGTGGTAGAATAATGATTAAAACTGAGGATAGTTTATTGCTGAGTTAAGTTTTTACTGCATTTACAGTTATTATCTCCTTAGTCACTATCAAACTGTATGATTTTCTAAGATATCACGAGTTTTTGGTAACAGGAAAATTTCGTCGACCTGAGGCACGATTATGAAGTTGTTTTTGTGTACAAAAATTATCTCAAATTTACAATTAAAATAAAAAAAAATTTAAAACAATTAAAATAATACCGGCAACGTCCCTATCAGCATTTATATCATCTAATTAGTACATTTTATAGATACGTTGTAAGGTTTAATTAAAAATTCGATCGGATAAGTAGTGTCAAGTTGCCTTAAGTTCTGCTGTATTTGCAGCTTTCATCTCCTTAGCCACCACTAATCTGTGTATTTTTCAAAGATATCTCGAGTTTTTGGTAGCAGGAAAATTACGTCGATCCGAGGCACGATTATGATGTTGTTTTTGTGTACAAAAATTATCTCAAATCATGACTCATTTGATTCACAGCAATTAAAATAAAACAACTAACAAGTAATACTGACATACTGACAACTTCCTTAACAGCATTTACATCACCAGATTAGTACCTTTTATTGATACACTGTAAGGTTTTACTAAAAACTCGATCTGATAGCCATCACCAATCTGTGTGCTTTCCAAATTAATCTACAGATTTGGTGTAACAAGGTAAATTTCTCCGACCTGAGGCAAAAACAGCCTCATAGTTTTTGACTACAAAAATTATTATCTCAAATCATGACCATTTGATTCACGGCATTTAAAATAAAACAATTAAAATAAAACAATTAAAATTAGACTGACAGCTTTCTTAACAGCACAGTAATCCCTCGATTTACATCGCAGTTTGTTCCAAAAAAAAGGCGACATAAATCGAAACGACGTCAATCGAATTTCATATTGCTCATACTACAAAGTAGTATGTTTTTAACAAGGAAATTAAAAAAGTTATATGAATTTACAGTAATCCCTCGATTTACTTCACAGTTTGTTCCAAAAAAAAGGCGACGTAAATCGAATGACGACGCAAATTGAAGTTAGAGGGAACAAAAAATTTGACGACGTAAATCGAAACAACGCTAATCGAGGCGACGTAAATCGAAGGATGACTATATATCATCAGATAACAACCTTTTTATTGATATTTTGTAGGGTTAAATTAACATAAAATTCGATTTCTGTTTTTAAATTAATTTGGAAGACAATCAATCACTTCCTTTTCAAATATAAAAAACTTTGTTGCACTTTTTGATTAATTTTTTTATTTAAATTTTTAAAATGAAAACTGTTGTCCAAAATTTTCCCAAAAAATTCTTCACATAAAATAAAATACTTCGGTTAAAAAGTGTTGCAGTGTAGCAAACATAGTTGTTTGGCTTCTTCTTGTTCTGTTGCCAATAATTTGCATAATTACATGCATTGCGTCAACTGAAATACCAACAACTTTAAAGACAATAACTAAATTGCAACAAGAGAAGAAAATGCAAAATAAACACAAATACTCGTATGCTTTACGTTGGCACAGTCCCTGCCTAAGCATGGGACGCACACTAAATTTTCTAATTGAGTTGAAAACAATTTGTTGCAAGTCATTTCTAAACATTCTTGTTGCACTTTGTTTTAATCGCCCATCTAAAGAAGAGGATTACACCAGAAAAAACAAACATTGTGGTTGTGTTTGGAAAAACTGGAAAAAAATTTTAAAAATAAAATTCAAATCGAAAATTTTAAATCAAGGAAGAAAGAAATCATAGGGTAGAGTTTAAAGTGTTTAACAAGACTGTAAAAATTGTTAAACTTGTTGTTCGGACTAATCGAAATCTTTCCACTGTCGTTTAATAATTTGTCGTTGACACTGGAACAGAGATACAGAATCCTGTGTTAATCACAAAAATAATTGCAACAAATTTCGTGAAACGTTAAGCATTAGAAGGAAGCTTATCTCGTAGTGATGTTAAGCATGGCTTTTAAGGTTAGTGAGACTTGCTAGAATCTTACTAACGTCGTTAAATGTTCTTGTTTTAGTATAATATGGAGACGACAAAATATTGCCAACTTTAAGCAGTTTATGGTGGTTCAATAGCAACACAGAAAATAAATTCTTTGAGGTTAGCATGAACCAAATTCTTCTTCATCACTTTTCCCTTTTCAACTAAACACTCTATCCAAATCAATATCTTAATCTAACGTTTGATAATTCCCATCTCTGCTTTGCCTACATACACACAACACCAAGTTGGTGTCTTATCAAATATCAAATAGTTGAAGGAGGAAACTATTGTAACTCATGTTGTGCTAGAGTGATGATGAGATGGCGCTATTTTGTGAAATCGTGACCTGTTGCTGCATGTTTTCCTGAGAATATTTATCGCCAATAAATAATCAACGTTATACGATTTTTTCGCTTCGCTTTATTTCATTTTATTTTCTAATAAAGTGCTGTTTGTTGTTGTTGTTATCTACACCATATAATTTATTCATAAATCGAATGTGTTTCCAATAAATCGATAAATTCTCTCAAGACAAGTTGGGGAAGTATATAAGCATGCCAGCAGGTCAGCAACAATAAAATCAAAGAAAAGAACAAATAAAAAAATTCCGTTAAAGTCAGTGTAATCACAAGATACAAGTCACGGGTGACATTGGTGACAAGCATAGCTCAACTTAACTTCAGCTGATTGCTAAAGGGGATGTACAAAATATAAGAGGATGCATGCAGGGCATAGCAGAATTCTATGAAGCACTACACACAAGAAAATCGTGGAAAAACTACTGCGAGTTTAATAAACATTCAACAAAATTCTCTTTGTGTTATTTGAACTGGATGATGTGGGACAATAAATCTATACAGAGCCTGATACAAGCCGATTCAGAGGCTAGAGAATAGTAGTACATCATTTTGATCCACATCCTAAGGCATATACATATATTAGGTATTGTAAAAAGGAAACGTACTGTTTTTCCATTAAATCGAAGGTTTTATTTAATCAGTCAGAACTGAGATAAAAAAAATTCTATCCATAGAAATCCCAGTCATTTGTGAGTGCCTTATTAACAATATATTACGCCAGCTGTAATCCCACAGTTCCAAAGTAGTAACTGGATGCATAAAAATCTAACAAAGATTCGAAAGCCTTCAAGCGAGGTATTATCGCTGTGTAGTCGCCGTAGTCTAGTAGTAGGTACTGTGTTGGCTTATGAGACGTCAAGGCACGGTTCAAACCCCAGGTCAAACATCACCAACGAAACGAATATGAAAAAATATTTCTTCGGCGACTGCCTCTCAGCAGATTTCTGACAATAACTCTGAGAGTAAATAAAATTGCCACGAAAAAGTTTTCCAAAAATCTGTCGTTTGGAGTCGACTTTAAACTGTACACCACTAAACACCACTCATGTATAAAATGTATAAAAATACACACAAGAAAAGTGGTGTAAGAAGCTAGGTCTAGAATCTTGACTGAAGGGTTGTAATGGCTGTGTTTTGTTCTAATTTAAAATAAAGTTTCTCATTTTTGAAAAGCTGGTCTAGCCTATTTGGATCTTCGGTTCCGTTCTAACACAATTATTATTCCTGGTTTGTAGCCCTCGTCCATTCCAACAGTTTTAAAGATGTCGATGCTGCCCAAATCATCTTTTGCTAGACACGTTTTATCTAAAACCTCTGTATTCGTCACGGGTATCCTATGTGAAGAAGAACGACGAAGAAAATTTTCTGCAGTCTTACTTTCTCGGATTGGACAGGATTACAACCTTGCTTGTCACGACTCACATTTTGTGTGTGTTAATTTTATAGTCGACTCCGAACGACAGATTTTTTTGAGAAACTTTTAATGGCAATTTTATTAATTATCAGAAATCTGCTGAGAGGAAGTCGCCGAAGAAATATTGTGTTTCATATTTCGTTTTGTTCGAGATGTTTGAGCCAGGGTTGAACCACTGTCTCACGTCTAATAACCCAACACTCTACCTACTAGACCTCGGAGTCTACTTTTCTTACTCATCATTAGAGTTTTTGCAAAAGTCCTTTTGTGGCGCTTACAGTCTCTGGATGTGTGTATCCAATGGCCACTGACCCGTTGTAACTACAATAAGGTTACTGCCGCAAAGTTTGTTCAATATATATCCACATCAGATGAGATCTGTCTGCAAGCGGTTTCATTGTGCTTTTGTTATGTTAACATATGTGCCAATCTTATGTATGAATTAAATTGAATTTTTCGTTAAGGGTAACATATCTCGCTATGTCATCTGGACACAGCATTGTTAGGCAATCTCAGATGATTTGTACATATTCTCAATCCGTTAACTGTGCGGGAAGTGGAGTCGTAGTCTAGTAGGTAGTGTGTTGGCTTTTCAGTTTAGACTTCTCCAAGTAAATGAAATAAGAACAATATTTCTTAGGCGACTTCCTCTCAGCAGATATCTGACACAAACTCTACAGAAACTCTGCCAAGAAAACTTTCTCAAAAATCTGTGCAGTCGAGTAGTAGACTTTAAACTGTAAGTTCCGCAAGTAATGTATAAAAATTAACACACACAACATAAGTGGTGTGAGAAGCTAGGTTCTAATCCTGACCAATTAATTAAGTAAGTAGTGCAGGAGACAATCTAAGATTATGAGAAAATTCCTTTAATAAAAATTTAATGACAATTCGATCTGATAAGGAAATTGTTTATAAAATTGAATATTTTGATGATAAAAAATACTCGATTTTCCGCAGAATCAGACAAGTCATCGATTACATACTGGCCACTGGCTAAACCATTGATGCCCTTGATAATTCATATCCTGACTACATTAAAAGATATGGAATTTATTCTCATCGTATTTCTATCATTTTATATGTTCAAGCGCAGTGAACTTAAGCTCTGTCAGGCATGCTTGCTGTAGAGTGTACGTACGTAGTAGAAGCGAGAAAATACACGAAAAACTTAAATTTAGTGGCAAATGCTTAAAAAAGAATTGAAAAGAAAAAAATAGTTGCAGGTTTATTAATTGAAGATAAAGAGAAAAAGAGAGAAATGGAATACCAACACATCAATAAAATTGTGAAAAAATTTATAAATAGTTTGCGCCACCCCAGCAATATAAGTAAGCAACTGAACTGCCCAAATGTTTGGCCAAATTAATGGAATTAATGAATGAATATTTCAATTTCCAACAAGCCAAGATAAAACTCTCCGACACCATGAAGTGGTAGTCGCTGTAAGGAAAGTATTTCTACTTGGTATGCCGATTATCTTCAGCAAAGTTATTTCGTATGATAGCCCAACCCCAACCCCAACCAAACGAAGTTCAAAGTAATTAATGACCTTACACAAGTGTGGGGGCTGCTAAGGAAGCAAAACTTAATGAAATCCTTTAAGGCTGCATGCAAGCGAACAAATGGCAGACAAAATAGACGGAATAGATAGACCACACACACAGGTCAGAGTAACTGGCAGATGGAGTCAGTTGGCCAATTTTACTGATTAGCGTTTTGAACTTTGATTTATTTACTGTTTTCATAAAGAAATCTAAATCTAAGAGGGGCCCCTATTTACACAGAGTATGCTAAAGCAATGAGGCATATGTGAAGCATATATGTACCAAAGCATAGCGACTATCTTATCATGTAAGCGATTGCTTTTGTACTACAAAGTCTAAACGTTAAACGTACAATTACAATTAATTTTGGATTTTTATGGTTTTCTTTCTCTCTTACTTTCTTTACACACATATTCTAATAGGATAAGGATTCATATCCTTATGATTGTTTGTATATGTAAGTGTGTGCGACTGTATTTTATCTTTAATTAAACACACGTTGTTATTGTTTTATTTCCCATTTCCCATTTCACCTTCAAACCACTAACGGTTGGCTTGCCATGGCCTGATGGCAGGTTAACTGGTCTGTGAACAATATAAAATTGCGTTGCTGGCTTCAAGTGCGTAAATTTATCACTCTTCGCTGTTTCAAAATAACCCTGTAAATAACGTTAATGAAATTCCATAAAAGTAAGAGTGATTGCGTACAAAGATTCATAAAATTTCACGCCACATTAGCAGTTCACAATAAAATAATTACGAGAATTAGAATTACAATCGCCTCGAGCTTCTTTCACCTTCTTTTTCTTCCTTTTTTTTTTTTTTGTTTGTGGGTAATTGTGGTTTTTCATTATCTTAAAAGCTTCTTATGATGAAATTTTGAAGAAAATATTGGTAAAGGATATCGTAAATAACTCGCACACTAGCATCTGAATGTATGTGAAAGTGAATTTATCATTGCGGATAATAAATTATATCGTGTAGTATCACAGAATCACCAGTAAAGTTAGAAATAAGAACGTAGTAACAGGAACGACTGTGTGATTCTCTATATGCGAGTGTACACAATTTAGAAGAATATGGGGCTTGTTTGAATGATGTTTGTTATGCAGATCAAGGATACGTAAATTTTAAGTCATAGGTAGGTAAGGTGATTGAGAATGACTACACCATCTACCTAAGATATCAAGCAGACTCCCATCATTAAAGGAATCAAACATACTTTCTATAAGAAGTCTCTTTACACTGTAAAAACATCTTTTGCATCTTCTAGTCTGCTCCTCTGAGATAAGTTATGCCTGTATATACATATATGGTAATTACAACAATATTACCACCAAGCATCTCACACCGCTTATGTTATTGGCGCGACCTACAGTTTAAAGCCGATTTCGAACGATAGATTTTTAAGAAACTTTTCATGGAAAATTTATTTTACTCTCAGAGTTTTTGCTAGAAATCTGTTGAGAAGGAGTCACCGAAGAAATAATTTACGCATATTTCATTATGTTCGAGATGTCTGACATGGGGTTTAAACCATGGCCTTACGTTTAATAAACCTACACACTACCTTCTAGGCTACGGCGACTTCATATCTTCTCTAAAATATTGGAAGTTTAGCCAATGACAAGAAACATTTTCCATAGTTTCGATGTGTCAATCGCATGCCCTGCATTCTTTATTTTTCCACCTCTCCACTACAACTCACTGTCCTATAAGGAATCGCACTAGTATAATTCATACGCGCTTATTCAGTCATATATTCCATTGCATGCGACTTTACAATAGGAATAAGGAGAAGGAAGTAACTATGCGGGAGCTTTAGTTTATCTGACGCTGTGTTAAACCAGTATTATCGAGTGTAGACGTACGCATATTAATCGATAGTTAAACGACCATTAGATTGCTAAAGAGTTTGTACACCACATTTAAGATTGATCTCAAAGAGGTTTGCTGAACACGGGAACATTGAGGGTCACAATAATGCTGACGCACTTGCAAAAGCTGGTACACTAAAGAATTGAAATGAATACATTCGTGAGATTGACATTCCACTGCAGAGAGGCTAACATCATTTATTTGCAAAATAAAACTGGTCTGCAGAGAGACCACAAAGGCTTAATCTGATGTGTATGTACAACAAAATGTGTGTTATACTTGAACAGAGTCTATCTTAGAAACCTTATTGCAATTATAATGGAATACTTGCCTCTGGATGCATACGCCCAAAGGTTGGGAATACCTCAGAACAACTTCTACTGCAGCAATAATGACAATGAAAAAGAGGAGACCACAGAAAAACTTGTCTATCATTGACCGGCATGTGAGAACATGTGGGGAGAAAGGATCTTTGGCACGCAGAAAATCTTGGCGAAACGTACCTAGTCAAAGATCACTCGGATCCAAACCACTCTTTCATAAAACTTCCTGAGGAGCTTTTAAGGCCCCAAATAAACTATGCACTTTGAATATTACATATGAAAAAAGTCTGTTGATTTTGGTAGAGACTGAATTTTATTTCGACGAGAGGCATAGCGAAGAGAGGTACAGGGTGGGGCAAAAGTCGCGAAGGGATTTGAAAAATTAATAACTTTTCTAGTTTAATTTTTTTTTTATTTTTCTTTTTAGGACTTGTAAAATAAATCTGGGAGATTAATTTTGGAAGGTTACAACGTTATCCAGCGAACCAAAATCATAGAACTTTATTTTGAACATCATCGATCAATAATTCAAACTCAACGAGCCTATCGTCGTCATTTTAATGTGCGGAATTCACCATCCGAATCAATTAGTGACACGTTTTCAGGAACAAGGCTCACTAAGGGATCTTCCACGAAGCGGAAGACCACATTCTGTAATTAATGAAGCAAATATTCAACGCGTTCTGGAGAGTGTTGAGGAGAATCCTGAAACATCAACTCGAAGGCGCTCTGCTGAGCTGCAAATGTCTCGGCGGTCTTTACGCAGAATATTAAAGGGAAATTTACATCTTTTCCCATACAAGCTGCAGTTAGTGCAAGAACTAAAGAAACGAGATTCCCAAGAACGATTAAACGATTAAAACCCTTCGTGACTTTTGGCCCACCCTGTATGTTGCAATTACATTAAACAGATTCTTATTATATTCATTTGCGTAATAGACTCACGATTTAGCTCTTGTGTGCATCGTTGTGATGAATAATCTTCGCTTATTGAATGAATCTCACTTTCTGAGAGGTGTGCATAAGCTTCTGGCAACTTATCTGCAAGTTAGTTTGCTGGTATAGATCGATATTCCTAACGTGAAAATCTTAGACTGTCCGGCTATTTCCTTAAACAATTTTGATTGAACAGACATCGAAGAGAACATTTGCCGATGATTAATTGGCTGTAACAAATCGCTTATAGCTACAAACATCCGTCAACGTAACGGCTACTGCGGTATTCTATAAACGTCTGTTCCTGCTTAGAAGGTTTGGGGAAGGCAAAATAGATAGTCGTGAAGTCATTATTATTATTGCATCGCATGGATAATTTAGAATCTCAGATGATAAATTCATGACTTTTATTTGAAAGAATCAAAGCTTTTCATAATTTGAATTAAACTTGACTTTGCATCAAAAATTCTAAACAATCAACCACATGTCAAGGCTTTTCTAGTTGCCTTTTCAAAATAAACTTCCACAAAAAAAAAAAAAAAAATTAAAAAAACTGGTAAACAAATAAAGCCGAAATCTAAATAGAGAGAAAAGAGAGAGAGTCAGAGTGTGAGTGTGAAAATATAAAAACTCTTTTGTTTGTCAATTAATCTAATTTAAAAGCGTTGAAATCAAATTTTGTCAGCAAGTCAAGTCAGTGAAGTTTGACAGCCAAAGAACATGTGTTGCTGTAACAATACTAAGAACAATAACAACAAGAAATTACTCATTTATTTAACCAACAACGAGTTGAATAAACAAACACACCAAGAAGTGAACAGAACAGGACAATAAGGGATGCTCATGATAGTGATGATGCTTCCATGGGCATCAAGTTAAAGTTGTTATTGCAGCAGACTGTTTCGTTTTGTTGTTTGTGCCACAAGTTTTTAAATTTGAATTTTATTTCGGATTTGTTTACGGTGGCAGTAATTTCTGTATTGGTGTTGTTGTTGTTGTTGTTGTTCTTGTTAAGCATAAAGTCAGTTAAACATACACACGCAGTCAGTTTTGTTTTGTTTTGAAAATTTTTGAAAATCGTGTTGTTTTTGTGAAACACGATAAACTCATCGTATTGCCTCGCATCTATGACTCAAATGACAGTAAAGGTGGTTGAAGTAAAGTTTGATTGAGGCAACCACATACAAACAAACAAACGAATTCAAATATTTTTTTTACTGTTACCAAATATGAGTTATAAACCATGAAATGCAATCAAATTTGTGGTTGACTATTTCAACAACAACAACAACAACAAATATTGTTTTGTGTTTTTTTTTTTAGTTCCTTTTTGTAATTGTAATTGTTGTTCTTATTGTACGCAGTTGAGTCGGCAAGGAGGGGGAGATGTTGGGTGTAAATTTTGAGTCCCTCGTGTTGACGTTTTTCCCCCTTTTGTGGGAAGGAAATAAAAAAAAATTGTTTAAAAAGTTTCATTGTGTTACACAAAATCGTTGTGACAGGTTGTCGTCAGATGAGAAACGTTAAAGCGTCAGCTTGTCTATTTACAACAACCACAACAATTGCAATAACAAAAGCCAACAATAATAACAAGAACAACTCAATTTTGTTGTGGTTAATAATAAGAAAACCAAAAAATTATGTACGGCTGTATGTATTGGAAAAACATGGAGAGAAATAAATTGACAAAAACAGGAAGAAAAAACAGGGTACAAATGATGGATCGACCTCATCAATGTTGCTAAAACACGCGTAGATTAAATTAAGATCACATTACTATCGGCTTTCTTTCACAAAGTAAGGCCCATAAAATGTGTAGGATTTGACAACCGATTTAGATCGCCTAATAAAATGTGATATTCGGTGGAAAGGCATGTTTGTTAAGCCTGCTGGCGATGAGTATGGGCTACAGCTTAACAAAATACAATATATATCATATCACGAAACTCTCAAGTTGTTGCAGAAACTTTTAAACTTCTGAAAGCGAATACAGGTAGGCCTCGTTGAACACGGGGGTTACGTTCCATGAAAGTACCGTGTTAAGCAAAATCGTGTTAAGCGATACAAGAAACCAATACAAAAAGAGGGGTTACGTTCCATGGTTTTCAAAAAAGCAAATTTTATTAATTTAAATTTTTTTTTAATAATACAGTTAAAGCCCGGTATAACAAATACTCACTTTAACGAATTCGGGATATAACGAATGAGTAAATTTCTTACATTGACTACCTTATATAACGAATGTTTTATAATTTTCAAGCTCAGTATAAGAATGATTTAAAAAGCGTGACTCCTCTTATTCAGCCAATGGACCAAAACGACATTCGCTTACTTAAATTACACTACAGAAATAGCCACCTTTCAAAAATAGTGGCATTTGAAACAGATGACATCATAAATTTTTTAAAAAGTCTTTGTCTTTATGATGCATCCTTTATGATTAGTCTCACCTGGAACAATATTAACGAGGACGCATTATCTAAATGTTGGAAAAAAATTCAATTTTTGGAAAATTTTGAGTTTGATGATGAGGACGAGATCCCCCTTTCTAGACTTTTTCAAGGGGATGAAGTACAGTGTATAAGACGTGGAGTCAGACTATTAAGTACAATTTTCCAAATGTAAGCAAATTTAAATCCAAAAACAATTAGTACTTCGAGAAATACAGGAAGAAGCTCTTCGAATGAGTCTTCAAGTTACTTGTAAACAACCGTCTATAAATGATTTTTTTCCACCAACTTAAATAATTTTTAACACTTTTACTCACTTATTGATTATCAAACGTTATTTTAAGGACATATCTATATATTTTTAATAAAATGAATTAAATGTACTTTTCTTTTTTTAATAAAATTTTGATAAAAAAAAAACTTTGCGATATAACGAATTTTTCACTATAACGAAAGGGCCTGACAATATATCGTTCGTTATACCGAGCTTTGACTGTATATACATACATACATGTTAATCCATATCATATCTATATTTCACGACAGTAATATTAAAAAAAAAATAAAATAACATAACCATAAAATTTAATCTTCATCACTGGATAGATCTAGCCGACGTGGACGCTTTTGTAGTGATTCAATGTTGTTACTTTTTTCTTTAAAAAAATCTGTTATCTTTGTCTGATCATTAGAAAGATTTTTGTAAAGTTCTTTGTATGGTAACAAACATTTTTCAAGATCTCTTTTAAATTTTGTTCGACGTTCAAAAGCTGTATGTTGCATTTCAATTTACATCAACCGCTGTTAAAAACAAAGCACTTAAATATTTATGTGCAGAATGGTTTTTGTAAACCGCGCACAACCGAGGCTTTTTTAGTGTTAACCGAAAATGTGAACCAAAATGTGAATCGCGTTAGACCGAGGCCGTGTTAAAAAGAGTACGTGCTAAGCGAGGCCTACCTGTATTCTACATCTACTGTGTTAGAGTTTGACCGTCTACTATGCTACATGCTATATATACTGAAGACGAAACTGATAAAAGCACTGTCGGTCGGTATAAAACTAAGATAGCCATTGTAGATTGGCAAGACAAATCATAAACACAAAACTACTTAAAGCCAACGAAACTCTCTGGCCCATAAGTAGGAACTTGCTTTCAACAGAAGACTGTGAAGAAATCGTAATTAGGCTGTGAAAAGAAGTGAAGAAGTAAGAAAAATCTCACAAAATAAAAACCAGGAAAGGTGTACATCACGCAGGAATTTTACAAGTTATTACGGCAAATTCTCAAAACTAATAAGCTGGCTTCAGGTCACACAGCTTCTGCATTCTCAGATTCATAGCTTCTGCAAGACTACCCTTCAATAGAAGTTATGTCTGCCTATAAAATGAGCAGAGAATTCCTCATCTAACTGAAACAACCGCAATATCTATTCCCTGTAAAATGCTGAAGGTTGTGAGTCCCATCAGAAAAATAATTTCCGACGATACTCCTTTGTCGCGGAGTGATTCGAAATTTCTCTGAGAAATCTTCAGTATTTCAGAATTTCATTTCGAATTTAATCGCAGTGTCGCTGTCTGAATCAAAAGATTTTCAACAAGTTTAGAGGCGCTCTCAAAATGGCCTTGACTTCCGCCTGGAAGACACTGCTATAGTCAGATAGCCTATACGTAAGATGGATTCAAGAACCCTTAATAAATATACAACAGTCCACATCTGTCTAGCATTATGAGGCCATCGGTATTAACATTATTGGTACACACCTTTGGAATCTTCAGACTAGAAGTCCCGAGTTGGAATTGTAAAATCAAAGATAAAATTAGTCGATGTGTCTACCCATTTCCAGAATTGCAACATGCCAGTAAGCCAGGTTGGAAAGGTGTTTAAGTGCTTTGAGTCTTGCCGCCACCATTTCAGCTCTCTGCTTCAGTAGAAGCATATAATGCCTTACTCGAAGTGGAGTGCACTGGTGAGCTGGGGCAGTTGATTGCCCACATATTTTGCCTGTTGGTGTTTGCATACCGTCTACTAAGCAATATGCATTGTAAGACAAATCTGTTTCCATTACGGCTTAATAAAGCCATCACACACCGGCGAAAGCCCCCAGATCTTATCACGACGGTGCTGTTAGAGACGTAAATCGCTTTTTGACCCTCTCTATTAAAGTATCCTTCCATGCGAGTTTGGAATCCTATATAAAGGCCAGATACGTTATCCGAAAGAGATAATGATACTAGAATTCTATTCGGTGTTTGTCAAGAATAATAAAAATATACTAGCCAAGCATTGTTTTCATAGAGATCTGTGGTCGAAATGAAAACGAAATATCAAGCAAAGCAAGGTAGCAAAGAGTAAATCGGACTGGATCGTGAACCCAGATGATATGATGGTTTAGTTTTCAACTGTGAAACCACAATAATTTTGTCGGTTCTCTGTTTCCACTTGTAGGGTATCAGATATAATCTGTTAATTACGATCAATTGCCAACATTTTTCTGTAAGTGTATCGTAAATGTAACGGTATGAGAGTTAATGAAAATAATGCACATGTCAAGTTTCATTTTACAGAAGATGGTGATTCTTTTTTTTTTTTTTTGTTCTCTACCTCGTCCTTCTGTGATTGTGGCCTGAATAAATATTTTGCGTGAGGCTTTCAAAATTAGTTACACTTGCACTTGTGAAGTAAACGAAGAGGGTTTTAAATTTTTAAATTAAATTTTGTACCCACCACCACCACACTGCATTGTTCTTCGTCACCAGGTGGGTGGAGTTACTAAAAATCTGTTGAGATTTTTTCTTTAAAAACATATACGTTTGCAATATTGCTTTTATTCTTAAGGATAAGAGCTAAAATACCAATTAATTTTAAAAAATTGCATATTTTAATGAAAGTTAAAGCCTTGTTTTATTCTTCTTCTTCTTCAAAATTTTCTCATTTTTTTTTTGATTTTTTGGGGCCACAATCTATAACATTTTGACTTGACGCGTAATTACACCAGAATGACTTTTTTTTGTTAGTTTTAATTTTTTCTTTATTTTTGTTTTTGTTGTTGATTTTTAATTTTATAAAAAATATGTAGAGCAAGAACAAGCATAAGAACTCTTAATTTCACGACATGATGTTCGAAAAAAAAAACAATAACGAAAAACAGCCAGAATATGGATAATAATTGGGCTTAAAAACAACAACAGCAACACCAACAACACGGTGCCAACCAAACAACATTTGAAAGAGTGAAAAAAAAAACACGTTAATCGTTCAAATAAGTTTCGAAAGAAAAGCAAAACAAAAAAGGAACAGAAAAATTTGAGTAAAAACTCTTGAAATGTGTACATCGAACGAGCGAATGAACGAAACACGCCTAATGACACTTTGTATGCCATGCAATACGTGCAACAAAAGCACCGCATGTGCTTAATTGCCAAAAATACAACATAAAGGATCCAATGTGACGGCTTAAATCCACTATAATGGCAATAACACGACAACAACAACAACAACAGCTTAAAGTGGAAATAAAAACGCCATACAATGATATCAAAAAAAAAAAAAAAAATGAAGCCTAAAAAGAAACACGTCAACGACTACAAAAAAGAAAAACAAAAAAGAAAAACAAAAATTCCAAACGAAACATAAAATTAAAACTAGAGCAGGCGAGTGCAAGTGAAACGTTTACGGCAGAGGGTGCCAGTAAAAAACGGAAAAAAAACGCCATCAAAACTATTTCTTTTTTGTTTTCAAAATTCTAAAGCAAATGAAACAATTTTAAAGGATTTCACTTAGTAAAGTTCTCTTGAATTAAATGGAATTTCGGATGAACAAGACTTACATCTATGCGTGGATTATTGAATGCGATTGAATTGCCTAATATCCACCCTTAATACCTAATCCGTCTGAGCTGTTGCAGACAGAGTAATATTTATCAATTATATTTCTTTAACTCTGGTCTATACTCCTCTAAAGATTGAGTTTAAAATCAGTCTTCTAATACGTTGCTGAAGATCATATTCGTTACTAGATGACAAGGAGATATATGGGTGCGTGAATCACTGTTCCTGTAGAAGTTTTTTTTTTATCAAAATAATCCTTCAATTTATCGTTCGTGCTATACAACCAAGATCTGTTGCACACTGTACTGTGATATTTGACTTGAAAAACTTCTCATTTAACCATTTTGACTACGATTTGAATTATAAAGGGATCTTGCGAACTTTAACAGTTGATAACGGCCACCTTGTTTAAGCTACGTCTGTCAAATTAATTGTCATTTATTCAGTCTGTTTTGCCAAAGCAGCAGGGACGACCACAGACAAAAACGTGTGTTCGCTGATTGGACTGTGAAGCAGTTAGCAACTGATCAAAGTTTTTTTTTTTATCGAAATATCATTTTCAACATTGAGTTCCATTTCTAGATGAAATAGTACTTGAGTATAAAAAATTTTATCTTAAAAAAGTCACGGTTTGTTGTGAATTTTGAACTGGCGGTCTATATTTCTTTGAAAACAACTTGACCAGGACATTACTGTCAACGGCGAGCCCTATAGGTCAATAATTACCAACTACTTTTGGCCAGAATTGGACGGGGCTGTGTGTTACCCTTCACACGTCGCTTTAAAAGGTGCATCAGTTATGTCTAATCTCTGTCAGCCTTTACGTTTGCCATGTGCCGTATGTAATTAAGCTTTGTTGTTTGCATAATTATTAAAAGTTTTTGTTCCTAGAGTGAAATATTTCTAGCACATGAAGAATTTGCGAGTATGTTCTGTTTTTAATGGGAAAGATAAATCAGATACGTAGAGAAAATAGAGTTACGTTTTACTAGACCCACGGCTATATAGGAATTGAGCTAGCAAGGGGAAAGCTTCCAGAAACAGCCTCTGCAGTAAGTAGTAAAAGATGTTTTAAGAGAAAATACTCCGGAAAGGATAGACTTGAGAGAAATTAAAACTCTTGTCTAACCAAATGGGGTTGAGACAGTTAACCTAAAGTTAGTAACCGACCTGTTTAGAAATGCTTTGTAGACTCAAGTAACAATTGTCCATTGAACCCAATACATACAATATAAATCATCAGAATATATTCTTGCAAACTTTGTATTAAAATTCAATGTCTTACATGTTCTTAAAAGACATTTTGATTGGTTTAATATTTATGTAAATAGTTAAATGACTAACTTTATTATGGACATAAAGTATTATTGGGGAAAAAATTAAAGGTTGGTTAGTAGTAGGTGAGTTAATTTGCGAACCAACAAATAAATATCTAAAAGAATATATGTATGCTGGAATGAAAATCAAAATAGCGTATATTACTAATACTTTTCTATGACTGTAAGCAAAAAAAGGTCTCTCTTTCTTACCCACTAAACACAACCAAAAAATTTTTGGTAACCCTTCAGCGTTGCCGTTTTGGGCTTTTCCTACCAAATTTGGTAGGATTTGTTTAATTTGGTAGGATGGTAGGTAAAATTGATTTTTGGTAGGTTGCATCAAAAAGTATTTTTTTAGTTTAAAAATATTATTAGGAATTAATTTTATAAATTATTTTTGTTATATTGTTGTGTTTTATTGCGTATTAATACATCTACAATTATATGTAATACTTTTTTAATAAAAAAAAGTCATACTTTTTCTCAAAAAAATCTATATATTTACATTATTTAAAAAACTGGTAGGTTTTCAACGATTTTGGTAGGTTTTGACAAAAATTTGGTAGGATTAAAATTTGTTCAGTGGCAACGCTGTAACCCTTGCACTCAATAGACATTGCAATTTGCAAATTGCAATTTGAAAATAGAGTGCCGTCATAAGAATAAGCAACAACAATGCAATTATATTGACATACGTCATTAAAAGAGCATGATGTTGATGAACTTTGAACAGGTCGTTCTACAATTTTAAGAAAACTAACAACAACAACTACATTGCTTAAGATTGTTTGTGTTGTACTTGAAAAGGAAAACAAAAAAATAAAAATTGCCCAGCAACAGCTGAACATCATTAATACGATCTTGCAACATGGTTATGATAAAGAAACCCATTACGACGTTAATTATTGTTAATGAAGATGTGTAAAACAAAACAGAAATCAATAAACCCATAGAGTACATAAGCAAATGGAAATAGTCAGAGAGAGAAAGAGCAAGAGAGTTTGTGAATGGGAGGAATTAAGAGCAAAAGTTTTTAAAAATAGAGAGCCTAACAAAAGCCCAGCAGTCCGCAGCAGCGTTACCGTTGAGCGACTAAAGTCGCAATTTGACACTTTTTCAGCGACCCCGCCACTTTTTGTGCCCCCTTACTAAAATGAACTAAATCTGACACTTTTCAAGATTTTTGACCCTTTTTTCCCCTTTTTTAGAAAAAGTATTTTTTCTTTTATTTACATTTTTTTTCTTTCTTTTATTTACATTTTTCGGAACAATCAGCTTTTGAATTGTTTTTTTATTTTAAAATATAAGGAGTGCGCACAAAAAAATCTGGACTTACACTTTTCGTTATAGAAATAAAACTAAATTGCAGATTTTTTACGTTTTATATTTCAATTAAAGTAAATAATATTTGAATTCTTTTGTGTATAAAATTTTCTTCTGACAAAGGTCTCAGAGCATCCAACTTTTTGAGCCAATTTTCTTCCAGACATGTTAGTGTGTTTTAGAAAAATACGTATTATTTTATTTGCTTTGTTTTGGTCGGCAAATCCGTTTTTTCTTCCACTTCCACGCTTTCTCTCAATACTCAAAGACTCCTTATATTTATTTATTACCTTAGAAACTGTTTTTTGGTTAACACCTGCGAGCCTAGCAATCGTTTTTTTGTAAGCGGCGCGGTTTTTCATTGAAAATATAACCTATATTTTTTACGACATTCTTGTTGGGTGCCCCTTTTTCAAAAAACTAATTTTGCTATTGCAATGACATTTAGCACGTGGATTTTGAAACTGATGACTAACAAAAACAATGTAACGATATTCATTTTTTTCAATTGTGATAAAAGTTATAAGCTTAAAAGTAGGCCCATTTTTTTTGTGCGCACTCCTTATATTATATTTTTTGTTATTTTTTTTAATTTGTTACAAAATACGCAATTTTATTTATTTTTAATGAACTGTTTTTTAGTTATAATAATAGTTTTGTTTTGTGTTTTCTATTATTATATAGTGGGTTAGCAAAAAAAGTTTTATTTAATGGAATTTTTATAAATTTAAAAATGCATTTTTTATTTTTGAAATTTAAATGTCCTAACGTTCATAAATTTAAATGAAATTACATTTTAAAGCTAGAAATAAAACAAAACAAATAATTTTAAAAAAATTGAAATTTTTGTTTAGGCTTATTAACTTCTGGCTAAAAATTTGTTTCTATTATAAAAAAATGGAAAAATTATTAAAAAAATAAACTTATTATATGTTTGTTAATGTACAATACAAAATCCAATAAAAATTTATTTTTTTTTATCTGTATTAGTTAATTTTCTTTTCTTTTAAAAATGTTTCCCCTTTTTACTGCCAAAATATCCTTTATGTGCGACTTTTTTTTTTCAAAAATTCCCTTTTTGTGCGACTTCTTAAAAATTTCCAGCGGTAACGCTGGTCCGCAGGTTATTACAATTCAAAACTCATCCAAATGTATACTATTATGTCAATAGGAAAACATAAAATAAAATTGGTTAAGAGCATACAACTAGCATCCGATTCGGATGAGTCCTATTGCTATTACATTGTAAAATGAAATACATATACGAATAAAAGACCAAGACAAAATCGAATAAAATGTTGCCATCGTACTTGCATCTGAATTGGATGGCTAAGTAATGTAGCATCATATTGTTAATATAGTTTTGTTGTTTGTTTTGGTTCAGCCGATGTCCCGTTATTTATTTTTTGGTGTTTCTTTGTTTTTTCTATTCTTTCAAAGTAAAATTTCATATTGTAAAGTGTTTTTAAATATACTACATACAAGTGGTTTAACCGTGATTGTGGTATTAAAAACAAATAATTAATTAAATAAAATAAAATAAGTATAAATTAAAAATAGTAAGTGTTGTTGTGTGTTTTTTATATTAACCCTTATCCTGTATTAATGGTCAAAATTGCCCAAACAGTTTTTATTGCTCATTTATTCTTTAAATACTAAGCGGATTTTTTTGAAATTTTGTACAATTATTATTTTAATGAATACTATTAAAATTTAAAATATAATTTTTGTAGATCGTTTCACAAAGCGTATGTAAAAAAACTTACGCAAATGGTACTTTTGGGTCAAAATTGCCCAATGCAACAAAATCAATTTACGCATGTGTTACGAGCTTAATAACAATTTTGTGCACCTTGACAACATTATAACTAGTAACAAACCAAAAAATAAGTAAAAGCGCAGCTATTTGATAATAACACACAAGTTTTTTTGGTTTTTTTATAACGGTATTACGAACTGCAACAAAACCGAAAAAAGAGAATAAGTAGTGTAAATATTTCATTCGTTTGTGTTTTTGAATTGAATACAAGTGACAAAATCTTTATTTATTTTGGAACAATGGAACCAGAAGAGATAGGAACTTTTCTTATGCAATCATATTCAGGTACTGAAAGCCCCCAGGACACATCAAGTGAAGAAGAAAACGATCTAGTTTCTGAACTTGCATCTGATTATAACCCCAAATCTTCGTCAGGCGCTAGCATGGACATTTCCGAAATTCTCGATCAAACTACGGATGAAGTTTTAATGTATCCGTCCAAAAATGGGAAACATTTATGGTCAGAAACATCAACAATAAACAAAATTGGAAGATTTTCTAAACAGGACATAATAAATTG
This sequence comes from Sarcophaga caerulescens, assembly GCA_927399465.1. Lineage (NCBI taxonomy): Eukaryota > Metazoa > Arthropoda > Insecta > Diptera > Sarcophagidae > Sarcophaga > Sarcophaga caerulescens. Next base: position 68,662,480 of record OV656867.1, on the reverse strand, counting down.
ACTCCTGGTCAACGCGTTATGCTATTTCAAGAGCTGATAGCATAAAATAATTTTTTCTGTTATTTATGCCCAGTAATATTATGAAATTAGTTGATGATACGACTAATTTATAAGGTGACTTATAAGAGTAAAAGTTATTCAATCGGTTCACTTAGGTCAATCTGTATTTGGAAATAATTGGATTGCTGTATACGGCAAAACAATTGAAGCATATTTCGGGCTACTTTTGGTAGCGGATGTATTTAGATCTCATGGTGAAGAATCTCTATGGGACGACCGTAAAGCAGACCGCTATTCACCACCAAGAGTTTTTGCCGATTTCAAAATATATCTCGAGTGATACGGTTTGATAAAAAGACAAACAGGAGCGAAAAGCGATTCCGTGACAAACTTGTTCCCATAAGAGATTTTTGGAACCGTTGCGAAACGAATCTACGAAATATATTTCATCCTGGCGAGTGTGACAGTGGATGAGCACGTATCGTAACATATCGTGGACGATGCCCATTCAAGCAATACATACCATCAAAACCAGGAAAATATGGTATAAAAATTTGGGTGTTGTGTGATGTAGAAACAAATTATGCATGGTCCATACAGGCGTATACTGGATATTCTTGGAAAACTTAGGCATGAATTTTATAAGCGGAGAAATATCTCGTAGACCAAACATGCTACAAATCAGTCCTTCTAACGCAGTCGTCAAAAGCCTTTAAGAGGATTCTGCTGAAGTCCCGCAAACAAAAAATTTCGAAAGGGGAAGTTGTTACTTTTGTCCAAATCGTTCTAACAGCACCAAATATGCAAATAAATGTTCCGAATGTCAAAAATTTATTTGCAAAAAGTATTCTGATACCAATATTGTATGTAATGAATGTAAAAAAAATAAAAAACAGAATAAATATTATAATTTTTTATATTGGGCAAATTTGACCCACTAATGTCATATGCGTTTTATTTTTGAAGTACAGGATAAGGGTTAAAAGAAATGTTCGGCTTCAGTAAAAGAAATTTAAGACATATCTAGGTACCCTTTGAATTAGTATAATATTGGACCCATCCGACCTTCGCTTACAATGTCGGTGGAGTTGGACCCATCCGACCTTCGATTACATTGTCGGTAGAGTTGGACCCATCCGACCTTCGCTTACATTGTCGGTAGAGTTGGACCTATCGTATGGCCTAGGCCATCGCTGTGTATATGTAAGTGGAAACTGAATATAGACTTTGGATTAGTCAAAGTGTTTCAATGAGAATATAATGGGTGGGACATCTATGGGTTTAAATTTGAACCATCGGTTATCGGTTCGAATCTATCAATACTTATGTCATTCTATTCTGTCACAAAATTCAGTAAATTATCTCCACCGAATGTAATGAATCGATTTACGCTTGACCAACGTTGGGATTTATTGCCAAAGGAATCATCCTTTCGGATGAAGCTCATTTTCATCTTGGTGCAAAATTGCCGTATTTTAAACTCAGAAAACTCACACGTGGTCTTACAGAAGCCAATACACCCATTACGAGTGACTGTTTGTTCCGGCTTGTGGAGCGGAGGCATCACTGGTCCATATTTCTTTGAAAATACGGAGGGCATAACCATTACGGTTAATGGAGACACCTATCGCCTCATGATAACCGATTTATTTGTATCCGCTCTTCATGGTATTGATGTCGGCGATGTTTGATCTTATGCCACAATCGATTTATTGTGTCAAACGTTTGATGGCCGTATTATTGGCCACCAAGAAGCTGCGATTTGACACCGTTGGACAATTTTTTGTGGGGCGCCGTTAAAGAAAAGTGTTATGCTGAGAAACCACAGACATCTAAGCATTGGAAGGCTAATATTTGTGATGCCATTGACGAGATACGACAGTATACATCAAAGAAAGTGCATGAAAATTGGTCCGATCAAATAAGATGCTGTGAGGTGCCGAAACAAATGTACTTTACAACAGAAGAATAAATTTGGCAAAATGTTAAATAGTCTTTGTTTAATTGGGTTTTTAAACTTTTAAATGGCCCACCCTTTACAGCAAAAGTGAGAGTCGAACAGCACTGCTGCAGAAAGAGCACCAAATAGCAGGCAGTTTTTTTATATGTTTAGAAAAGTCTTTTAAATTGCTAAAGTGATTAGCTGCTTTCGCTCAATTCATTACTCCAATAACAAAAAAAAAAAGCAAAAGCGTTACGGAATTGAAGAAATTAGGAAACATGCTGTTGCTTTTGCACCACGGCAAGAATTCAAAGATGTTTCTGAGCTGTTAACTCAAACATGGAATGCTATCCAGCATGTAAGTAATCTTTTAAGTTCATATAACGAATGAATTCTTTTAAATATCATATCAAAATATATTTTCTTGCAGAGTATTTTATTGCAGAGTCTTTTATAGTTAACCAAACTTTGGTGACAATTTGTCCAAGCTTTGAAATGATCAGATTTTGATCATCAAAAAAAAATTAAAAATTAATTTTTATGGAGTAAAAAAAAAAAAATACAAAAACTTTTTGTTGATAAAATCATTAATAGTTACTTAAATTTATTTGTTTGTTTTTGTTTTAAACTCTTTTATTAAATTTGCATAATTAATCTTAAAAATTAACATTAAAGTGTCACAATAAAATCGAAAATTTGAGATCAAAAACAAAGAGTAGATCTGGTTTACATGAATAGGCCGACCTTGAATATCAATTCGTATATACAATGGCATGGCTATTGGTAATGATTAGCTATTAAAAACTTCTTCGCTAGGGCTGTGTGACGCTAGTGATTAAAGAAATTAACATAATTATTTATTTATTATTACCAATACATATGTATATGCGATGAAACCAAAAAAAAAGTGCGAAAAAATCGCTGCCAATATTTTTTACTGCGTGGGTTTCAAATTCAAACAGTTTTTTTTTCTCAATTTTTTTTAATTTCCCTTTTACTTTATGGCTTCAATTTGAGGCAGATTTTTAATATAAAAGCTTAGCTGAACATGGCAGAAATCATCATTCAGTTAAGATTTGCAAAACGCTAAACAAACAATCTTCAAAAATCAAATCAAAATGAAATTCCTCGTTGTCTTCGTTGCTCTTTTCGCCATTGCCATGGCCGCTGATGTCGAAGTTGTCAAATCCAACTCCGATGTAGGACCCGAAAGCTTCAGATACGAGTAAGTATTCAAATAAAAAGGATCATTTGGCTTACATGGATTAACTAAATTTTATTTCTTTACACGTAAAGATTCGAAACCAGTGATGGTACCAATGCCCAACAAGAAGGTCACTTGAAGAACATTGGCTCTGAAGATGAAGCCATCTCTGTCCAAGGCTCTTACAGATACATCGGTGATGATGGTGTCACCTATGAAGTTAAATACACCGCCGATGAAAACGGTTTCCAACCCCAAGGTGCTCATTTGCCCGTTGCCCCCGTAGTTTAAAATTGATTTTTGGTTCCTATTTTTGTTTTTTGTTAAATCATTTACAAAAACAATGATTGTTTAGTGTTAAAAAAAGAAAAAAATATAAAAAAATTATTAAAAAAGCCAACGTTTTTATTCTTCCTTTGTTTCATTAAACCGCATAGCTCTGCTTCGAACATATGCCGTTAATTGCTTTGAACTAATTTCGAGCTTAAAACAAGAGCCTGCTTGAGTTGCCAGCATACAAAGGATATTCAATGTTTCATAGTTACTAGCTAGACATGACTGCCATCAAATCAATAAAAAACAGGTGGCGTTTGTTTTTTCATGCCACAGTTAAGTGAGTGTTGTGTGGCATACCACAAAAACAACCAAACGATGGCAATTTAAACCTCAACACGAATTTTAGCGATTTTTCAAAAAAAAAAAAAAATATTCGCATAGAATTCTTTTTTTGTGGTAGACAGACTAGACGTAGAGAGCTGGTATGAAATTTTGTTATCAGGAATGTTTCACAATATTGTCATTGGCATGCCATAACATCAAGCTGTATGATTAAGACGCTTTTGAAAATGACAATTCCTTAAGGACATGCATGTGGTTTTAGGCGTTTGATTAAAGCTCTTAAACTCATGAAATATTTGTTTTAAATCCAGGATCCCAAGAAGTTTTTAAGAAAACTAACAAGCTTCATTGATACTGTTCTCGATTGAACGATCTGTTGAGCCATCAAATTGTTCATCTTTGAAGGTGTCAAGTTTGTTTGAAAGGCCTGTGAACGTAACTGTTTCCGGATTTACTGGCAAACAGGATCGGGTCATAACCAATAACAAATCATTGATGTATTGCTATGACTTTGAAGAAAAAAAAAAAGGGAAATAGTACTAATAGATGAGCCCTTTTGCCCTTTCTTTGTTACTAAACCTACATAGATCCATGACTGGATCAAGATTCACAACAATTGTGATGATAATCTTTGCGAGTTTAAAAGAAATCAAGCCTGTTGCGAAACTGATGTCTCACTATAACTTCAAAGAATGGAAAAAGCATTGGGTCAGGTGATTTAAATCTGTGTGGAATTGCTCCGAAGGTGATGAAGAGATATATTGAAAATAAGTCTCAGTTCCCCATGTTGAAAGTAAAATTTTTATGGCTCTTCACAGAGACTATTCTTACCTACCCTTACGAATTGATAAAATACTGGAACTTTATATTTTCACAAGCTCCTACTGAAGCAAATTTATCACGCGCTAATGGCTTATTCATATAAAAATTGTCAAAATAGAATCCTTGGTATTAACATTGCATGTAGTATCCTGATCTAGGATACTAATCACCATTTACACATTGAGCTGTATGGTTTGCGTCTTCGCTTATAAAGAAATAAAATTATTCATGGAATATATTGTCTTTGATGGTGTTTAAAAGCACTCGTGAAACTATTTTTAGCAGTGTTTTTAAACTTACTTACTTGCTTGGACATAACAACTCTTCGATCAGGATTACAATCTAATTTCCCTAGCTAGATTTTTTTTAACAAGTCGCGGGATCTACAGAGAAAATTCGACTCCGACGAAGGCGCCAACGAAATATTTTTTCATATTTCGTTTTTCGTTGGAGATGTCTAGGCTGGGGTTTGAACCAAGGCCGACACTCTATCTATTAGACTATGGCGACCTCAACATTGTGTTAAGACGAAAACGAATATTAAGAGTTTAGATGGAGTTGGGTAAGTCACTGAAACAAGCATTTGTTGGTATAATCATGATCTATAGAGCAGCTAAAAGCTATGCTGGATTTAAGTCCGTTGAACATTATAGTGCGGAGAGTATGATTACGAGTATGGGAGACAGAACATTCATCAGAGGGCAACATGATCTGCTGTATTGTATTGACTGACGGCTTTTTCCTTAAGTGACTCTTGAAAACTTTATGCTTTTAGGAAATATTTCGAATGAATGATGTGAATATTTATAGGGAATTTAGTAACTTAGAGGCCAAATATTATTTTAAGCGAATTACCATTTTGTGCTATACATACATACATGCATAATTGGTCATTACAGCCCTTCAGTATGATTACGACCTAGCTTCTCACACCACTTATGGTGTGAGTATTAATTTTATACATTTGTGGTGGGACCTACAGTCGACTTCGAACAACAGATTTATTGAGAAAATTTTTCATGGCTATTTTATTTACTTCCGGAGTTAGGTTGCCAGAAATTTGCTGAGAGGACGTCGCCGAAGAAATATTTTTTTGTGGAGTTGCCTGACCTGGGGTTTGAAACGAGGTCTAATAAGCCAACACACTACCTACGACATTATTTTGTGGTATAAGGAAGAGTGTTTGCTTGTGAAGTAAAATATTTGTAAATAATAGGGAAACTAGACGGGATCTTCCAAGCGGAAGTCTAAGCCAACGGAACATGTGCTCAATTCAACTTGTACAGGAAGAACAAAGAGCCATTCGAGTATAAGACTACCTCGTATGCCATCCGAATATTAGAAGACTGCTTAGGCATGCTTTTGGATCCCAGATCATTTAAGATTTCGCGGTTGGTATAACAATTTAAACTCAGAGACTAGTGTTAAGCAAAATATTCAACGAAAACAATTTACAATGAAATTAATATGGAGTTTGCTGAGTTCATTTCATCACAAGATTATGGTTCAGGAAAATCGTAATTTTAAAGGGAAATTTAAGTGTAGAGCGCCTTTCATATCGTATTTTGAAGCGTTGTTTAGATTTAAAAAAACACTATTTCTTTGCCTTCTAAGGCGTATTCTTTTTTTTTTTCTTCACACTGTTTTGTTTTATTTCAACATTTTTTTCTTCCATTTCCTAATAAAGTAGCAGAAAATAAACAAAGAAACGAATCTTAAAGCATGTGAATGTCCTCGTCCTTGACTAGGAAATAAAACCACAAAAGAAAATCGAAAAGAATCCAAATATGATTTCCCAATACTACACATAATAAACGATTTTATTGCTGTACACAAACGAAATACTTGCCACATGCCACATGCATGTACAATATTACAGGAAAAAGGAAAGAAAATCTATAAAATTTTGATGTGGTATAGGTATGGGTAGCATTGGTGGTATATTCGCATTTTGACGCATAACGGTAACCGGAAATATATGCTACACTCAACATATGAGTTACAAGAGTGTGAGAGTGTAAGTATACTTTTCGAAAACGTAAGAATGTAAGAGAATGCGTGTAAGCGAAACTTTTTACAATTTACAAAAGAAAAAGTGTGAGGGTATATGAATGAGTGTAAGAGTGTGCGTGTGTGTGTGTTAGTATATGAAAAAGGATAACATTTATACATTATTTTTATTGTATTGGCATGTTGTGTTAGTATATCTAGAATAGTAAGACTATTAGTGTGTATACGTAATATTTTTATTGTTTTCCTTTAAACAATTTAATATTCAAGTCAGGTTTTTCCAAAAAAAGGTACACGTTGCAGTGTAAGTACACACAAGCAAGCCAGCCAGGCGAAACTGAAAGAATATCGAAAAGCAAAGAAGAATTCTTGGCCACTTCCGTATTTCCTTTAATGATTACAGGTAATAAGAAAAGGAAGTTCCACATTTCAAATGCAAACGAACAATAAAGAGATCCTTTAAAATGTGTTTCAAGGAATTTATTAAAGAAATTAAAGCCTCTGCAATTCTCCTGTTTCAAGTTCATTGTGTATTGGTGAGCGGCGATAATGGCTTTCGACACATGCTGAAATGGTGCATGCATCTCTGTTGTCACACAGTTTTTTTTTTGGCGTCATTCTCATTCTCACTCTGACTTTGTGACAGCTGACTTGCTACCTTTTAAAATTTTCTTATAATTTTTTGACAGATTGTCAAGCCATCATTTCAAATCTTTACAATTGTATTTGTGTGTGTGTGTATGTCATTGTTAAAAACGCAATTATTAGATAAACATCATCAAATGAAACGTTAGAGATGCGAAAACGCCTTTCATTTAGATTGCACTTCTAAGAAAAATAAAAAAAAACTCAAAGTATTTTTAATTCAGTTGCAATTCTGTGTTTTTTTTTCTGTACATGACAGTAACGATTTAATGGATATGTGGACAGGTTTTTGAAGTATACATCGAAAGCAGTAAAGGTAATGGTAAATGAAAACAGGAAATAAAATAATCACATTGTCACTTGAAACTGTCCGTTAAACTTGCCCGATGCCTTAGTTAACACAATGAATTAAAATTCCAATGCAATCTTATAAGTTTCGCTGCTAAAAACTATTGAGAAACAGTGGCAGCAGATGTGTTTAGAAAGTAAGACATTTGGTTTTGCTTGACATTAGCATACTCACTCGGTGACAGTGTTAATTATAAGTTACGAATAAAGAATACGTTGTTACATTCCTATTGGTAGTTGGATTAGAACTTTTTATTGGCCTCTCCAATGTCTTACCTTTGAAAGAGGGTGTCAGAGAATTCCCATGAAATTGGTGTGTAAAAAACAGAACTCAAATGCTATTAATATTCTTAAATTTTTCGAGGCTACGGTGATGAAAAATACATCCCGTTGTTGTATATTATGAAGTCCCAATAGTTTAGACTTCTGGCCAAAAACTCGGAAAGTACGTAAAATTACCAATGAAAAGTTTCTCAAAATCTGTCGATATTAAACTGTAGGCCCAGCCTATACTTTAAGCGGTGTGAGAAACTGAGTTGTAATCCTGACTAAAGATCTGAAATGCCCAATTAAGTTAAAGAAAAGTTTTTGGGAGAAAAAGTACGCTACATATGCACATAAAATTACCATGAAAATTTTTTCAAAAATCTGTCGTTCGAAGTCGATATTAAACTGTAGGTCCACTCCACACTCACATCCACAAGACAAGTGGTGTAAGAAACTAGGTTATATTCCGGACTGTAGTGATCAATTAACTTTAAGAAAAATTTTGAGTAAAAAAAGGGTTTTAGAATAGATACACAATGCCGCCATTGGGGTTTTCGGGTTTTGGTCTTTTTATCACATTCATCGAAGATATTTGTGTCCTGTTGATAGTGAACGCCTTTTCAATCTTTCAGGAGAGTTTTATAGTGCTTTCCTGGTTCCATAGTGCATTTAATTTATAGTTTTGTATTGTCGAAGTAAGAATCTACTGTTGCTTGCTTCCAGTTTGGCCTTGATGTAGACCCTAATGGAGAGAAAGAATTTTCAACCGGCTGCTCCGATGCATATGACGGTGCAGGTTTAGAAAATCTCCGGAAACCTAACCAAGAGGGAGGTTTTTTTTATCAAAAATTTGGCTACGAATTGTTGTCTGCATTGAAGTGATGCTTTTAGTCGTGCTTTTTACGAAGTAAAGAAGAAATTCCAGTCGCCGTAGTCTAATAGGTAGTGTGTTGGCTTATTAGGTGTGATGTCACGATTCAAACCCCAGCCTAGACATCTCGAACAAAACGAAATCTATTTTTTCTTCCTCTCAGCAGATTTCTGGTAAAAACACCGAGAATAAATAAAATTGCCATGAAAAGCTGACGTTTGGAATCAACCTTAAACTGTAGGTCCTGTCACTCCTGTCCTGTCATACACGTTATAAGTGATGTGAGAAACAAGGTCGTAATCCTGACTGAAGGTAAAGTATAAACTCCTTTCCTTAACACTTTAACAACTTAATTTCGTTAATTTATAAATATTTCAACAAATTCTTAAACTTTTCAATAATTTTTCATTTCAATTTCCGCATGAAATTTCGTTTTCATTTTTTAAAACTAAAAATGCTTCAATTACGTATGGAATGTCATTAACGGGAGAATTCATGACTTTTAATTTCTTCCCCGTTTGTTTTTCACATTTTCTTTTTTGAGGGAAACCTTCTGATTAATAAACGAATATTTAAAATACCAACAAAATTAAGCAAAAAAAAGCACAAAGTACAGCAAAGAAAAAAGAAAAAAATACGAAACACGAAATAAAAGTGAAGAGAAATAAATTAAAAGGGGTTTAAACATTAAATGGCCCATAAAAAACAAGCCCAACCACTTCATTTAAAGCCTTACGAAATAAATTAAAACAATAAAAAAAATTAAAAACAAAGAAGAAAAAAGTAAAAAACGTGAACAATATTGTCAACAAATTAATGATAAAATAGACTCCAAAAGACGTTTGCATTTCTTTGAGTCAACTCGAATAAGAATTTGTTTATAAAATCAGTCTTTATTGAGTCGCTTAAATAATCACAGAATATTCGTATAAAATTCTTAATTTAAGACGTACCAACAAACATTACAAGTTACAACTACCACTACTGCCACTAATTTATTGCATAACCCAGATTGTATTTGTGGCAACTTTAATAAATTTAATCAAATGAAAAGAAAAACGAAAATGAAAAGAGAATTTCGTTTTTCCTTTTGTTTATTTAGATGATGTTCAAAAAATATGAATTTTTTACAAACCCTCCACGCAACATACACGCACACATCATATCAATATTCGTTTTGACTTTAATATATACAGTGGTGGTCAAAAGAAAAGTAATAAGTTCCTACATTCCCACTTCTTGATGAATTGGTATGCGAATTGGAACGACGCATCAGATCCAAAAGCGTACAACGCATCGGTGACTTTAACCACCCATATTCCTTTGGCAACGATGTTGGCCAGGCCATCACAGGTTACGGCATGCACTAATTACCAACTTCTTTTCCTTTTGCCTAAATTGAATGAGGCCAACGGCATGTAGTTTCAACAGGCTGTAATGTGAACTGGCCACGGCGATTGTGCAACTTTTTCTTGTGAGGTTTTCTTAAGCGATTTAAGGTACTCAAAGCCAACCTAATCCACGACATCAATTAAATTCAGTCTGGTTTACGTACTCGAATCATGGATAATTAAAATTTTCGGATGCTCTGCACTAATAGAAGCCATGGCTGATATTTGGACACCGTAGTCTAGTAGGTAGTGTGCTGGCTTATTAGACATGAGGCCACGGTTCAAACCCCAACGAAACAAAATATGAAAAAATATTTCCTCCGCGATTCTCTGAGAGAGAGAGAGAGAGTTAATAAAATTGCCATGAAAAGTTTCTCAAAAAATCTGTCGTTCGGAGTCGACCAGAGATCAGCAATGAATCGTATTTTCGCTACTCATAGGTACTTATGACATTTTGAGTATGAGTGAGTCAAGAGTATTAAAATTCAACTACTCTGATTCATTCGTACTCGCTACAACATAGATTTATAAGTATAGGTTGCAATGAGTATGAGTACAACGTTGACATCAAACTCACAACATTCGATTCATTGTTTGATTCATACGCCTACTCATTCACATTCATAAATTTAGAAAAATACTTATAATACTTACGAATGACTCGAGTCACTCGAATCATTCATCAAAATTTACAGTAGTAGTTATTGCTGCATTTATAAAAGAAGAAAAAAAAAAAATACAAAGACAGCAAGCAAAGCACACACACAACCTTATAGCGAGTATTGTGGTGTTCGTACTCGAATCATACCTATTTTGTGCTTCGTGTATATGTTGAATCATGGAGAATCGAATTCAACAACATCGTGCGTATTGTTAAGTATGAATACGAAGAGTATTTCTAACTTTGAATATGAGTAGTATGAGTATGATATTAAAATAAGTATGAATGCGTATAGGTAGCTGAAATTATAAGTATGACTCGAATCTACTCATCGTTTTGAATACTCGTTGCTGATCTCTGGAGTCGACTTTAAACTGTAGGTCCCACCACTCATGTACAAAATTAACACACACAACATAAATGATGTGAGAAGCTAGGTCGTAATCCTGACTGAAGGGTATCTTTCAAACGAATGAAAAATTTCGATGATATCACACACACAGTACGTTTAAATAAATTTAAGAATAGCAAGCGATTGATGAAAGAAATTACAATTACACTACCACAACCAGTGACCATCCCACGCCCACAAACACTTCTTAACATAAAGTCTATAAAGGATGTGTTGGTACTAAATTTTTGAAAAATATATGGAGATTTCAGTGAAGAATTCGTTCCAAATCCTTTATCCCTGTTAACATCTGATATTATATTAACCACGACTGTATATATTGTGTGTATGTATGTATGTATGCAGATATGTATAAAAAAAGAAAATATTTTGATTTAACTAAAAGCCAAAATTCCCTTTCTATAGAAAATATTTTCTTTTTTTTTTTTGTACAAAGATTTTCTATTTTTCTTTTTAATTTTTTTCTTTCGTCCTCCTCGCAGTCGCTAGTTGTTGTACGTGATCAAATCAAGTTGAAAGGATAAAACTCCACCGTCAGTATGTACTATTGTTGTAATTTCTAGTAATTTATACTCATACATGTACATTGTTTATGTGTGTGTATGTATAAGGCTATAATAATTTTTCTTTTTTGGTTTTATTCGTTCCGCTATTTTCCTATTTTCCTATTTTTTTTGTTAGATTTCCTTTAAATCTGGGACAAACAAGAAATTTACGCCACTAGTGAGAGTAAGAGACAATTGTATGGAAAGAAAATTATTGTTTGAAGGCTCCATGAAATTTTTTTAGAAGTTTGGATTAGCGATTTATGGATTCATTGATACTCTTTTTGTGGCAAAGTCTAGGTACAGACTACTTATAGCACGCTATCTATCACAGCGTGTCATTTCAATATTATTTTTCCATAATTGACTTTTATTAAACAACAACACTCATGTTTATCCTGTGCAAGGACACCTTAAGTGTCATCAATCACATTTAATTGAAATTGTAAAATATTTGGACATAGCATTCGACTTTAAATATAAAAATAATAACAACAAATGTTGCAACAAATGCAAACACAATAGCATACACCAACCAAACGACTGAAACGTGTACCATGCAGAGATGGGATGTGCTGTATGTATAGTACAATATGAAATGAAAAACTGAAACAGTTTACAAGTGGCCAACTTAGTGGTGTGGAGAGAGAGAGAGAGCTCTTCTCGTTGAATGAGCGCACGGTGATCCTAATAAGAAAACAATGCGCCAATTTAATGCTGCATCATGAGCCCGCCAGCATAGACTTAATTTACTAAAGCCTCTCATGCAACCGTACTACACAATAACAACAACAGTGACATCAGCAGCAAGAGCATACAGTTTTCAAAGAAGAAAAGGAAGAAATCCGTATAAATTTCTCGTAATAAAAGGAAACGTTTGTTGCAAATCAAAACACACGTGCTATTGCTGCTGCTGCCGTTGCTGCTGCTCATTTCTAAACTACAACTACAACCCAAAACAAAAAAGCAAAAAAAAAAACTCAGCAATTGTGGCTCATTTTAATGGCTAATGGAGGGGTTTTTTTCCCTCAACATTATTTGCGTTTGAGATGATTGACTGTGTGGAGTTTCCCATTGAGACACGTGCGTTTGTTGTTTGATGCAACAACAACAACAATATTAAACAGTGTGCAGCATAAGCTTTAAATGTTTACCCAACTGACTGACTGACTTTAAAATAAAAAAAAATTTTACGTTTTTTTTATTCAACGGCCACATTAAATTTTGAAAAATGAAAAACAATTTCAAACATTTCTCTCAAATACGCATAAAAATGGGGGCAACAAATACACACACACACAAGCTCACACTCACACATATGTATGTATGTATATGTGTGGCAAAGAACGATATATGCATGGGCTTATTGAAATTAAATGAATTGGCAGTATATTCTTAAGGCTTTAATATTGAGTGTATGAGTGTCTGTATTTGTTGAACATGTACGTGTAAAGCGAAGTTGCTTGCTTTGCCTTGTGGTTTGTGGGTCTTCAGTTTTTAGGATATTTGCACGCGGTCTTAACGTCTAATCTTAAAAAATGAAATAATTTTTCGTTTTAATGCTAAACTTCTACAAACACAAACACACACATACACACACACACTTCTTCACTTTCAAAAGAAAACAAGGGGTGTCGTCCTTTAGTTTGATTTCATTTCCCTGTCCTTATTTTTCCTTCTTTTTTTTTCGTTTCTTCTGAACGGCATCTCTCTAACACAATGAGCTCGAAATTAACTCACGTACTGGCTCTTCTTTTTTTTGTTTTTTTTTTGTTTCATTTCGTTGTTATTTTTCTTATTCTTGTTGTGCTTCTTTTCAGACCGTATAGCGATTGGGCTGTTTCCATGGTTCATTGGTATAAAATTCGAAATCTAGATTGTACGGCGTTTATTTGATTTATACTCCACAGATCTCTCTTCAAAAGCAGTAAAAACAATGTTTCCTGCTATTCTTTTAAACTTTCATGTGCCATAAAATTGGATTAAAGTCATAGACGTTTAATAAATGAATTGAAAGATTTTGGGAGAAAGCCGTTGTAAAAAAAAAAACACAATCCAGGAGATAACAAATGGAAACTTGTTGATTTCATGAAAAGAGATGTGCTTGTCAACCACGTCGGTTCTCTTCTGCAGAATTTATTGAAAGGTACTTCCAGTTCTGGGTCGTGTGCACCCAAAGGCCAATGTCTCTCTATAACTGCTAAGGGCTTCCTAAGTTGGATTTTGATCAGGTTTACTATAAATTTTACTCTGCAAATGTTACTCTCTGTAATTGAGCTCATTATCCCATCCTTGTATTGCAAATGAATGAAGTTTGTTTGAAATCATTCGTTTGCTCTCCTGTAGCGGAATACCCATCGCATGTAGGAATACAATTGAAGTTTTCGTTGTGCCAGCCTTTGGAAGCGCTTCAGCTTATCTAAGAAAATTCCACATACGACTCGCATATCTCAAGTCATCAGTAAATACTTGGATGAGGTCTTTTGAAGTCATTGAGTAACAAATCTAGAAATTTCAGATCTTCATTGGGGGGCTCAGCATGCATGCCACAAAGCATTCTCACTTGATTAACAGACTCGTTCCGTAACACTGACCTGTGGTTTGTGGCTTATTTGCATTCACCAGTGACTTAAGAAAACTCTACAAGAAAAAGTCTAACAGAGTCAAATCGAAAGATCTTGATGGCCAATTTACAACACCTCCACGTGAGATGACCATGCCTTCAGAATATCCAATGTGACATAAGCTGTGTGCCACATAGCGCCTTTCTATTCAGATGATTCAATTTAGGACAAAGGAAATTGATAATCATTCTAGCCAACGTTGTTTTCAGGGAACCATGCCTCGATGACACCGCCAGCTCAAAATTCACGCCAAACAGGAATGCATAGAATGCTCCTGGATCTCATGTGGCTTGTTATCGTCCCCAATTCGATAAATTTGTCTGTTCCTGTACCCATTCACCTAGAAATGGGCTTCATCCTTGAAGATGATTTTTCCATGTAAACTAGGGTCAGTTGCCAACTACTCTACAGCCCAATGTACATATACACGGCGTTGTCTATATCCTCAAATAGACTGAATAACAGACAGAACAGACTGAATAAATAACAACTAATTTGACTTATGTATTTCATTACAAACCCTTAGCCAGGATTACAACCCAGATTCTAGACCTGTCGCGGTAGTCTAAAATATAGTGTGTCGGCGTATTTGACAATATACATGAGCTTGCTTCAAAGCCAAGCTCAGACATTTCGAACAAAACGAAAGATGAACTAAAGATGATCCACGTTGAAAGACCCTAAATAACTATTCTGAATATAATCCTGAGCTGATTAGTTAAATAGATCAACGATTTAAAGCTCTCTAATATGTATTTTTTTTACTTTAATATGAAGTACTTTTCCCCTCAGTTATTGCGAAAATTGGAAAAGTGATGGATTTCGTTGGAATGTTTTACGATAAACAAAAAAGAAAAACAAAATCCATCTGCAGACTGATTATGTCAGTCATTTGAAATTATGCACGATTGCATTTCCATCATCAATTCACTCTCCTCAGTCTCTCTGTCTCTCATTCGCTCTCTCGTACCATGTCTATTAATGTCCTAATTTTAGAAAAATTCTTAAAATAATAACCCCAAGCAGTATGAGTAGTGAGTGAGTGAATGAAATGTTCTAAACAAATACAAAAAAACCCCAGTGTGTGCATTTGGACAAATGCTTCTGCATGATAGACTTTATGGAGATGGGAAAGGAAAAAAAAACAAAATAAAAACTTGAATATAATAAATCAATCGAAAGGCTTGTAACACATTGAGAATTTCTGTCTTTGTTAAGCATTACCATGCAATGATGCATTTGAATCGGTAATTTTCTAAAAAGTAATCAAATGTTGCAACCTAAAGCTGATTAATTCAAAAAGGTCTAGAACCTGAAGCCCAGAAGCTACACATTAAGGTAATTTAATGAAGTTGAGTTAAATAAAGCCCTGACGTGGTGGAAAAAACTTGATTGTTAATGAAGAAAAAATAAGGTATTGCTCCGAAAATACTCAGATTTGATTCGGAAATTAATCTACGTATTCTACAAACTCTAGTTTGAAATATCTAGGAAAACACATCGGAGTGGATGCAAAAGACTTTAGTAAAAATTCCAAAAAATTGCCAACGGACTGTAAGAACTTAAGAGGCATCATGACGTTATGTGTGATGTTAACAGTCTGATGTCAAATGATTTTGCACCCAATGCCACAATCTGAACCCAACAAGTTAGATTTTGTTCACAACATTCTTGTCTGGACCATATTACGCTCCTCCATGTCATAGTGGAATGGAAGAATGAGTTCCAACAACGCTTTCTTATGCCTTTTGTTGATTTCGATCGTCTGAAATGTCAGAGCCCTAAACAAATTACATACATAATTCATCATTACAACCCTTTTGTCAGGATTACTACCTAGAGTCTTAGATTTGTGTGTGTTAATTTTATAAATGAGTGTCGGGACCGACAGTTCAAAAAAACAACTTCAAACAACAGATTTTTGAAAAGCTTTTCATGGCTTTTTTATTTACTGCTGAGAGGAAGTCGCGGGAGAAATATTTTTCCATATTTCGTTTTGTTGGAGATGTCAGACCTGGGGTTTGAACAGTGGCCACCCGTCTAATAAGCCAACACAATTTCACTAGACTACGGCGACTATTATGAGAAAATAGCGGTGCTAGATAATTCAGGCCATCTCATACACACCCAGTGCACAGCATTTCAGTATAGAGTGGATGGGTACTCTCTGACCCAGGTGCCACTTCTATTTCTGGCAGTAATTGGTTAAGCACCCAGCCAAACAAGACCCAAAAGATTTAGAAAAGATGGCTGACCTTTTTTGTAGGAAAAGGGCCCACTTAGGTCAGCCCATTACGATAGCACAATCAACATTTAACCAGAGAATCAAAACAACCTGAGTCCAAAATACTACATCTTTCTATTGCAGCAGTCTTTATATTGAAGCGATCGATCAAAAATTTCAGAAGGTGAGAGGTCACAAGCCTATATCTTTTTAAGCCAAGAACTGAACACTGAGACATGAAGTGAAGGACATTCTCTTCCCCCTTTTTAGACCCACAGCTCCCGCAGAAGTTATTTCACAGAATGCTAAGTCTTTCGGCATGTCTGCCAAAAGGATAGCGGCTCGTAAGACTAACTGTTGTCCAATGAATGGCCATGCGATTCAAGGATAAGAGTGAGTCGGTCTTCTTCTCATTCGTGCAAGTCCATGAGAGTTTAGCAATGTTGCATGCATCTTCATGTTGCCAACTAGACTGGGTCTGTAAAGTGAATGGAAAATTTCCAATACAACTGAGGAAATCGGAATATCTATGCTCTGTAACATGTCACAGATTGTGAGCACCGTTTCTGATCTGGTCAGCTCATCAGCGTGTGAATACAAAAAATAACAAAGAATATATGTTTTAAATAGGCTGGAAGTGGTTTTTGAAATAATCTTCTAGATATAGCTGTTGTTTTATGACACAATATAAGATTCTTTCGATTCGACGTTTGCTTGAGCAGTTTTCAATTCTTGTTTATTTATTTTGTTTTTTCTACAATTTTTTTTTTCGTTCATTTTATTTGGCAAATTGTCAGTGGCATTTTGCAGTTGATTTTTGTTTTTGTTCTTGTTGTTTTTTGTCTAACTAAATACGGCCTAAAGGCCTATTATAACCCCAACGAAAAAAAAAAAAAAACGCTCAGTTAACAAACTCCAGGCAGTTGTATACATACTTCTGCAGTTTCAGCTTCGGTTTTTTATTTTTGTTCTTCTGAACTTAAAAATTTCTTTTTACTCCATATCGCAGTATTGAATTGTTTTTGTTCATCTTCTGCTAAACCAAGTACGTGACCTTATTTGTGACTATCGATGTGGCAGTATACTGTATCTGTACAGAAATTTTTGTTGTTGTTTTTTTTTATCTTGATGTTCCCTTTTTTGCAACCTAAAACCTCCCCCTTTAGCCTTTAGCAACAATATTCCTTAAAAAAAAGGATTTAAAACTGTTCCTAGAATAATATTCGAAAGAAATAAAGCGAAACGAGAGACAAAAAAAAACAAAAATTTTTTCAAATGGTGCTCAACAGTTCTCTTCTTTTCTTTTGCTTTTCACTGCTCTTTTTTTAGGGTTTCTTTGCTGCCTATTTCAACGTCTTTAACAGTGGCTGTCTAAGCTACTGCTGCTTACAAACGGTTCCGATTCCATTCTCTTTTTTTTCCTTTTTTTCTCTATTTTTAAACGATTTTCTGTATGAGTTTTGTGGTCGTCAATAGCACGTGTGTGTGTGTGTATGTGTTTTTGTTATTTTGTGTCATTAGGGTTCAATATTGTCATTTCGGATTAAAGTGACATGCTGGAAAGGGGATATTAGGGGATTTTCAGACCCAGAAAAAATATGAAATGAAAGGAACACTTGCAAGGTGGTTTTCAAAAATATGAATGAAAGAAAGAACTGGAAAATCGTATCAAAAATCCATTCAATGAATACATTTGCCAATTCAAGTTCGAAATTGAAAATTGGCTTCTGAAGGTTTCACAGGAAAAAAATCACAAATTCCGATTAAAAAAAAAGAAAAAAAGTGAAACTGAAACATAAAAATAGTTTCCAAGAGAAAAGTCAAGTGTAACAAACATTTCTAAAATTCATTAAAAAGGAAAATATTCAACAGAAACATGAAGCATTTTATGGAGAAACCCATAGGCTAGCTAATATTAAATGGCGAACAAGGTCCCACCAAAACATATTGTGATATCACATACATATATGTATACATATCATATATGTATATCATTACAACCCTTCAGTCAGGGTCACGACCTAGCTTCTTACACCACTTATATTGTATGTGTTAATTTTATACATGATTGACGGGACTTACAGTTTAAAGTCAACTCCGAATGACAGATTTTTAAGAAACTTTTCATGGACATTTTATTTACACTCAGAGCTTTTGCCATCTGCTGAGAGGAAGTCGCCGTAGAAATATTTTTTCATATTTCGTTTTGTTGGAGATGTCTGATCTGGGGTTTGAACCGTGGCCTTACGTCTAATGAGCCAACACATTACCTACTACACTACGGCGTCTACACCCTCAGCTCATGTAGAAGGTGAAGTCCATCAGCATGTCTTCTAGAAAAGCAGCGGCCCATGAAATCTCTATTGTGCGATGGATGGCCATGGGATTCAGCGATAGAAGTGAATCAGACGTCTTCTAATCTAAAAGAGTTTAGCAGAGTCTAGCAATGTTTTTGTTTGCTGCCAAGGAGATTGTACCTTCATGTAAAATAAATTGATAATACCAAGCTTAAATGAAGCAATCGAAAGGCATTTGCTCTGTAACGTATCGCAGATTGTAAGCTCCGTATCAGCATTGCAATTTCCGTCGATATTCCTATGTGCTACAACCCATATCAGTATTACCTGTGAATGAAATGTAATTTCTATGAAAAACCATCATAAGTGGTGGACGAAGATGAAAATATTTTCGTTGGGGACCTAATCGCAGCCTCAGTGTCTGAGTAAACCAAGAGTCAGGATTACCACCTTGTTTCTCATACCACCCAAGTTTTTTGCGTTCATTTTATCTATGAATGGCGTCACATCGACTTCGAATAACAGTTTTAAAAAGCTTTTCATGGGAATTTTATTTACTCTCTGAGTTTTTGCCTAACTGACAAGAGGAAGTCACCTAGAGGAACATTTTTCCATATTTCGATTTATTCGTAATATCTAGGCTGGAGTTGGAACCACGGGCTGTCATCTAGTGACCCAACACGCTATCTACTAGACTATGGCTACTATAAGAGTCGTAACTAAGTGCGAGAATTTCCAAAGATCCCAACAAAGGCTGTGTTCAAAGTATTCCTATGTTTGGGACTTTGTGGAAAACAGCAGAAAGCAGAAATATTCGTAGATTTTTAACTAATGTTATTGAAACTATAGGTTCAGAAGCAGGGATGCGTTGGTGGCTTCGGTTACGGACAAAATAGCACAGCAAATCTAACCAAAACTAGATGCCTGACGCACGGAAGGTCCATTCAAACACCAAAAGACTATTTTTAGCATAATTTTCAGAGTTATTACTCGACATTGAATTCAGGGTACTTCAACAGTTGAGTACATGCTCAGCGTAGGAGAAGGAAGGAAAAGAAAGCGAAGGAAGGACCTTGCGAATGACCTAACTTATGAGTGAAAAAGATTACGAGTCAAAGTGTCTTCATCAGGATGATTCCAGATATCATCATGATGTATGTGTCTATCCTCTTGGATTGATAGCTTCCACCACCCTACCATCTGGCTTCATTAAACAGTCTTCCATTCTTATTTCTATTTTACATTGCCTTTATGGTACTCACAAATTAAACATCAACTGTATATGCCACAATGTCGGTGGCAATATCACGTAACAAAATAATTACGAATTTCCTTTTGGTACAACAATTTATTGATAATCTACGCTACGGTTGCTGCTGCCGTTGTTCTGGCACCGATTTAAAGATAAAAATAATATCAAATCAACCTCATTTCTAAGAAAATGACCACCAAACCTGTGAACGGTGTTGCAGTTACGCAAAAAAAGATGGAACACACACAACGGGAGACAAGGAGTACAACCACGAAAGATCCGCTAATGTTGTGGCAAGCAAATGTGTCAATGTATGTGTAACTGTAAGATATAATGCGATGTCATCATTTGATTAGCAAAACGCTTACGACTGAGCAGCTACTATCTTAGAAGGCCAGAGAAAAGCACAGAGAAAAAAATCATGTTGCATTTACCACAAGACAATTTCGAGAATGCAAAAGTTGGCCAAGACAACACCTTTTTGGTAGCAGTAGCAGTAGCCACAGTAGTGGTCATAGAAACCAAGGATTACAAGTTTGTTACATGCAACATATTATAACTCACACACATACACACACACTTAAAATATAATTTGTGCACTTGCTTAGATGGCTCATTGTGTATGTGTGTGTTTGTATTTCTATCTACGAGTAAACAAGTATCATAAGCAGTTGGCAGTGAATAATGGCAGACAAGTTTAAAGCCGCCAGGCAAATTGCAATCTCATGCTAAACTCTTTTAGATGGGGGGAGGGGGGTAATAAGAGGGTCTTTTATGTCTGCAATAAGACTTCTTGCATACGAGAGTATCTTGCAATATGCGTTGCATTTATCTGTTTATGCATAAAAATATGT
Source organism: Sarcophaga caerulescens (assembly GCA_927399465.1). Classification (NCBI taxonomy): domain Eukaryota; kingdom Metazoa; phylum Arthropoda; class Insecta; order Diptera; family Sarcophagidae; genus Sarcophaga; species Sarcophaga caerulescens. Next base: position 68,641,493 of record OV656867.1, on the reverse strand, counting down.
TTTTTTTTCTCTCGTTTTTTAAATACATTTTTGGTGGCGTTTGAATAAAAAGCGTGTTTTAATGCAACAGCCAATGGCATTCAATGACAAAAATAAAAAAATATTTATTTATCGCTTGTAAACAATTAACACTAATTAAGTGGAATCAATTATGGGCCTGTGGCTGGCAGCATAAATAAAAATAAAAAAAAAAATTCGAATGAAATTAATACCACAGAGAAGTACTAAAGAAATCAATTAATTTTCTAATACATGGCTTTAGTAATCTGTATCTCACGTTGTAAAAGTCATAGCTTGGATTACATTAAAACGCGTGCGAAAGATAATTCTCCTGATATTTAGAAACAGAACATACAGGACAGAAAATATACCACTATCTTTGGATTTTTGTTCCATAAAAGCGAAAATTCAAGCCATTTAAATGAAAATATGAACAGTGTTTACAGTCCCGATCTTAATTTTTTTTTCCTTAAGAACATCTCGCCACTCTTCTTCAGTCATTTGGCTTAAACTGTGAGAAAAAATAAAATTTCACTGAAAAGTTTCTCCATTCGGAGACGTACAGAGACTCACCACTCATGGATAAAATTAATACAAACAACATGGGTGCTGTAAGAAGCTAGATTGTAGTCCAGGCTAAACGTTATTAGATTTTAAGTAAATAAGACATTCGGACATTTTCCATTTATCTCTGCTGGCATTTCATAATTTAAATCATAGTTCTACGTCTGCTAGGTTTCTCCATCACTACCTTTTGAGGAGGTTATTTACAGCAATGCCGGTCAGGAAGGTTTTTGGCATGGGTAATGCAAGAATGAATGTAGTCGCCGTAGTCTAGTAGGTAGTGGGTTGGCTTAAAAATAAAACAATATTTCTTCGGCGACTGTTTTTCTTGTTGTCTACACTAATCTATGGGTTTGTTCAACAGTGCAGACTATTTTCCCTGAAGCCATATTGATTAGCCATCTTGATAAGCCATATTGAAGTCGCCGTAGTTTAGTAGGTAGAGCGTTGGCTTATTAGGTCAGATCTCCAACAGAACGAAATAAAAAAAACAATAATTCTTCGACGACTTCCTCGCAGCAGATTTCTGACAAAAACTCTGAGAGTAATGTAAAATTGCCATGAAAAAGTTTCCAAAAAATCTGTAATTCGGAGTCGAATTTCAACTGTCAGGCCCGCCACTCATGAATGAAATTAACACACACAACATAAGTGGTGAGAGAAGCTAGATCGTAATCTTGTCTGAAGGTTCGTAATGACCAAGTAAGTATGCATGTATGTATGTAATACAGGAAATCATTTATTATGTGCCAAATGCCTATGGTCAAATTCTTAAATATGATCAGTACAGTCAACAATTGGAGCATCTGAAAGAGCAACCGGCCGCAACATCAAGCTTTCAACAATTGGGATAAAAATTGTGTTGGAAAGCACTCTCGCCCATATTGATTTGCCTGAAGCTTCATAGTCTTTTAAGAGGTCCAAATGCAAGATAAGTCACATGAAGCTGAAGTCAGTAATTAGTGCTGGTGCTGATGAGTGAAAATGTCATAAAGAGGTTTTCAAAATCCATTTCAAACCAATCGTTTGAAGGCACTTATTTTGTTATAATTTGTCTCCATCAATTTTTTTTTATAGAACATACTTCTTGTTTTCAATTAATATTATTAAGCTTTGGGAATAAAACAATAAGAAATATTAGTCCAGAGGCGTTTTGATAATAAATAAGCATTGATTTGTAATCTTGTAAATGCTTTTAGTAAGACATTCGTTTGACCGCAGCAGTCTAGTAGCTAGTGTTTTGGGTCAAACCCCAGGTCAGATATCAAAACGAAAATATGACAAAATATTTCTTCGGCGTTCGGAACTATAGGTCCCGCCGCTCACGTATAAAGTTAATGCACACGACATCAGTGGTGTGAGAAACAATATGGTAATCCTGACTAAAGGATTGTAATGACCACTTAAAAAAAAAAAAATTATGTTCGTTTGACCGCAGCATTCGACATGCTTAGTTCTGCGTTTAAGTTGAAAATTTTATGGCAAAAAATCACAAATTAATGAAAATTTAAAGAAAACTGTTCGGAAATGAGTCTAGGGAAGGGTATAAATCAAAAAAAATTTTATAATTGATAACACTGTGCGACAAAATAAAAAAAAAATAAATACACCCGGCTAATGACATAGTGCAGGTTGTGAGTTTTGTTGAGTAGATCTCAAAAATATTTTTTTTTATATTTCTCGAACCCTCCAAACTTTTGTTATTTGACAAAAACTGTTTTTTTTTACCTTACGTACAAATTTCTGGATTACTCACAAAATGTGTCAATTTCACGTTTGAGCGACCACTAGAAGTTGGTCAATGTTTGCGCAAAGGTAAATAATAATATTTGCAAAAAACACAAACATTAGCCGACTTTTGATAGTCGTAAAAACGTGAAAGTGACACATTTTGTGATAAACAATCAAGATCCATCAAAAATTCTGCAAATTTTTGAACTAAAAGTTCATTTGATGAGATGACATATATAAAAAATATCACTCGGCTGTTAGACTCTTTAAATAATCACTATGGTAATTTTTGTCCGATTTGATCAAATGATGACTCAATCTCTTCACAAGAGAACAGACTTTAAGAATATTATCACTTATCCTATATTTTTTTATTAAAGTTTGCTACTATGAATGGACAAACTTGAAAAAATATGAAGAAAATTTGAATTTTCCAAGTTTACCTTAGCAAATCTTATAGCATGTTAAGTCGAATAATAGATATGTGTATACCGTTTCAAAGGTCCATCTCTCCCCTTTTTAAGATTTAAATTTTAGAAATCGGGTCGGAAATGTTTGTGTAATCCAGAAATTTGTGCGTAAAGTAAAAAAAAAAACAGTTTTTGTCAAATAAAACAAGTTTGGAGGGTTCGAGAAATATAAAAAGGTATTTTTGAGTTCTACTCAACTAACTGAACAACGTAGACTATGTAGTTACTCGGGTGTATTTTCACTGTCGCACCGTGTAATCAAAAGCAAGTGATAAGGACTAAATGCTGCAACAAAAATAAAAAAAATTAAAAAGAATACATTGACAAGAAGGTTAAATACGACATAATGTCGTTGGGAATCGGTTATCGTTTCGAAAAATAAATTAAAAAAAAAATGAAATTTAAACCACGATTAAATAAGATACATAGTGAGAAATGTTTTGGCTTTACTTACCCCAAATTAAGATAATCCAGACTGCTTACATTTATTATTTGTATGATCAGCACGAAGTAAGCGTTGAAGGATTCAAGTGAAATTTTGATGGATGAAGACTTATAGGTATATATGGAAGGTTCCTGTTTACTTCATTAGCAATATAATGGGATTTTCTAGAAGTTCTCCGAACCACAAAACTAAACAGAACTTCTGAAGATAACTAGGCTTTATATGTTACGTTTTCTTCAAAAGAAATGTTGATCTACTTTGCACCGAAAACTTGTAAGGTATGCCGGGTGGGTAGATTTCTACCGCAATAGATCTAAAATAGAAAATCATAGAATTCCGGTTAAATATTAAAATTCAAAATCTTAAAATTTTCAAAAACTCAGTGTAAAAACCAATTTTCGAGACATAAAAACGCTATAAAAAACAAAATAACAACAACACTGTTTCAACAAAAAATTATCGAACCCTTTCTCCTGTAACTATCTGAACGGTTTTCCAATACAATGCACTGCACGAATAAAAGTCATCTGGTGAGTGAAACTCCATGTAAGCTGTGTGAAGATTTTTGAAATTTTTTGAATTTTTTTCTGAATTTTTTATTTGAATAAAACTACGTTCAAACGAATATCTTGCGGATTTGAATTTATAACACTTCGCTGGGTAATCCCATAAAGAGAGAGAGAGAGTAAAACCTTAAGCCTCTTCCATAATTGACTTCCGTGCGTTTTTCCCCCAGAAATATTTGTGATTTGCTTCCGACTTCTTATGCTTTCTATCTTTTATTTCTATGAAATACTTGTAGTCGCCGTAGTCTAGTAGGTACTGTGTTGGCTTATTAGACGTAAGGCCCGAGTTCAAATCCCAGGTCAGACATCAAAACGAAAATATGAAAATATTTCTTCGGCGACTTCCTCTCAGCAGATTTCTGGCATAAATTCTGAGAGTAAATAAAATTGCCATGAAAGGCTTCTCAAAAATCTGTCGTTCGGAGTCGACGTTAAACTGTAGGTCCCGCCACTCATTTATAAAATTAACACACACAGCATAAGTGGTGTGAGAAGCTAGGTCGTAATCCTGACTGAAGGGTTGTAATGACCAATTATGTATGTTATGTACTTGAAGCATAGGTTTGATCTCCAGTGATATCTTCCTGTTAACGGAATTCATTTATTTTATTTTTGTTTTATGAAAGCAGCACTCAGGGGATGGCCCCTACTCATGCAGTGCATTGTGCAGGTTTTTTTAGGAAAGGTGGAAAGGGGGAAGATGCGAACGGCAAGGAAAAGAGTTGCTGCTAGGTGACTATAAAATGGCCAGTGCTATACCTTCACCATTAGACAGTCTACAGGCAATCGTCCCCAAGAAGCCCGCAGTTTCTCACACCACTTATGTTGTATGTGTTAATTTTATACATAATTGGCGGGACCTACAGTTTAAAGTCGGCTCCGAACGACAGATTTTTTGAGAAACTGAGAAGAAATTGTCGAAAAATAGTTTTTGTATATTTTTTTTATTTTTTTTTTTATATTTTTATGTCTGACCAGGGACTCGAACCCTGGCTTTTACGTCTAATAATTCAGCACACTACATACTAGACCACGGCGACCCCTAATTCATTTCAGATAATGTTTATTAACAATCCTAACGAAAATTAAACTAAAAACTTGGAATTTAAGAACCACTCTCACTTTTTGTTCCTTAAAAAAAAAACAAATAACTAAAAGTGTTATAAAAACAAATGATTTTGTTTTCCTGCTCCAAATATCTTTACAGACCACCTGACCAAAATTATCTCAACTTTTTACCGCATTATCACATGATCTCCTGTATACTTCCCAAGTGATGGAATGAATGTATGTCAGCCAAACTGTTCAAACTGTTAAAACTTTTGATTTTTTTTTTTTCGAAACTGTTTTGCATTTACAGATGAATTTTAATATTCAGCATGCGTGTGGTCTTATTGCAAGCTGTCCCAGTCACAGTCGCAATTCCTTTTATTTTCGTTTGTTTCGTTTTTGCAACGTTTTCCTCTTTTTATTTAAGTTGTCTACTGCTTGGCTGTTACATTTGAATCGAAATTTTGTATTCATTCGAGTAGTTATGAGTACTTATACGACGAGTTCACTAAATTCACAAGTCAGTGTGAATTACACTTTAGCATTTGAATCAAAATATTTTTGTGTTACAACGTAGTACATATGTACATATGTATATGCATTTGCTTATGCTTTTTATAAGCAATTTTGTTGTTGCTTTTGTTTTTCATTTCTTTTTCCAACGGTATTTTAAAAAAGGTGGCAGTGACAGTGAAAATATTCGCGCATAAAATATTTGTAAAAATTTTTTTGTGCATTTGCAAATGCAAAACTCAACTTGTACTTAACGAATCATTGTTTAAATAATAAATTAAACGATATCAAGTGTTAACCTGTTGGTTTACTTGGTATACGAGGGTGGTAGCAAAAGTTATAGATGAATATTTCATAATTATTACGTATAGAATTGGCCATTACAACTCTTCAGTCAGAATAACGTCCTAGCTTCTCATGCTAGCTTATGTTGTGTGTGTTAATTTTATACATGAGTGGCGGCACCTACAATTTAAAGTCGCCTCCGTACGACAGATGTTGAAACTTTTCAGAGTTTAAGCCAAAAATCTGCTGAAAGGAAGTCGCCGAAGAAATATTTTTTTTTTTTATATTTTGTTTTGTTGTCTGACTAGGGGATTGAACCGTGGCATCACGTCTAATAAGCCAACACACTACTAGACTACGGCGAATATATCATCTTTCAAATGCCCTCCACGGCTTCTCTGGGTAGAGCGCATCAGAAATATCCAACTTTCCTATGATTTTGGCGCAGAAATCGGGCTACAAAATTCAAATGGCATAGGTTATGTTGGCATTGAAGACCGCTGCTGTTGGTGGCTTATTCGCATACAGCTGCGACTTAATAAAAGCTTTGTAGTTACCTTTAATTCCTCGTGGCCATGAGCGTACATGATGGTTAGTATGCCTCTCGATCTGTTCAAGAGACACATTCTTTATGATCTTTTGGCTGTCAATCCATAAGCTGTTATGTCCATACGATACCCACTAACATCCGTTTCGCACATTAGTCTAGGGCTTAACGACAGTTTCACCATGATGGTAAACCCCACGGTGCTCAAAGCACTCGTGGAAACGATGCACCTAACAACGCCATCACGCACAATGATGCAGACTCATTATAGTTTTACCAGGCATTGCATCAACGTGAGTGTGTAACAATTCGAAGTCATGGATTTAAACATGACTTTCCTCTTGGTTAGGGGTCGGCTCCTTTATGAAAATGGTTAAGAGTGTAAAGCCAGTGTAACACCGAGCTTGTGCTCAATTATCTGGGGCTACCGACATCCGTAGTACCAGAAATAAGCCTCCGATCGAACTTCGCAGTCCAGTTTACTACTAGTTGAACCCCAAACAGTTCGGGACTACCCGATTCGCACAATAGTACTACAGTAACCGGCTAGTGCATGGGACAATCCAACTTTTTCGCATAAACTTCAATCGATTTCAACAATGTTGTCATCAGCCAAGTTAATTTATGAATTTTACTTCTTCCACCCGTTGGTGACTTGTTTGTTGGAATTATTTCGCACAATGATAATGACCGGATGCCAAGGATTGCTATATCTTTGAGGAGTAAGGAATTAAAACGAACTTTTCGGCAACTATGTTGTAAAACCAACATTGAAGGAGGGTTCAGTTATCGTTAAGTAAATGGAATATCCAAAATTTTGCCATGACCTTCCCTTCCATGCTCCAGGGTCGTTCGGTGTCTTTGTCGCTTTTGCAGCAACTTGCTTCGGCAATGTGTCTGATGGTAGCGATAAGGTAAGGATAGTAAACAATGCCTTGGATCATGTAGTTATAAGAGCACCTGTTATTGTGATTGCCAGCATCCTCAGTTTACGCTTAACCCGGGTTTGATGATGTCTTTGCGCTAAAATTTGTGTTTACCTTGTGAGAACCAAAAGCTGACAACATGCATTAACGAATGGAGGTTTCCATCGATTGAGCAAATAAAAATTAATAATGAAAAAGTGTTGCCTCAAGTAAATTAGAACTGAAAGGAAATCTTTGAATCCCTTCTAACAGATGCAGTGCCCCTACTTTGGGAAATAGATCCATAAAAAAAAAAATTCAGACAACCCTCGTAATAGTTTGTATGTTTTAGTTGATAAGTTACAAGCAAGTTTTTTTTTGTGCTTTTTGGCTGATATGTTTTTTTGTTGTTGTTGCTGTAGTTGGTAACTTCTAATACTTGGCCCCAACAAGTGGTGACCTTGAATAGCTGACTCTGATTGTATTTCAAAAATAAAAAGTCGAAGAAAAAACACTAACAAAAAAACAAACGTTAGTTAAATTTGAAAAAAAAAATGCAAAAATACCAAAATGTTGTATGCATAAGCAGCATACATACTACATATGTACATATCTATGTATGTATGTATGTATGCAAATAAATAATGTATTTGATATTCTTGCAAAGTTCGCTTCAATTTTCCGTTTTTTTTTATTCATTTTTCTCAAATTTCGTATCTGTTTGTGTGTATTTTTATAGTTTTTTTTCTCTTTTTTTTTTGGAGCTCTACATGTGATGTGCTTTGCATATTTTTTATATTTTTGCCATACATGTTGCATACCTACATACATATATACATACATGCAACGGCATTAGTATGTCTGTCAGTTTATCTGTCTGATTGTCTGCACATACATATATACGTATGCATATATATATATGTGAATATATGTATGTATGTTTGTATGTTCATACAATATTATGCAAATTATAAAATGTCTGGTGCACTAGTTTTTATAACACAACCAAAGCGTACATTGACCTGGTTTTTCTTCGTATATTTTTTCTTTTTTTTGGTTTTCATTTTTTCGTTACAACAAAAAAATATTACAAGTATATTAATAAAACAACAACAACAGTAGCAGTAGCATTAGTTTTATTAGCTAACGAATAGTTGTAATAAACAAATTGACAACAAATTGAGCACAAATTTTCTTACACAATGACTACGAAAAAAATAAAAAAAATTTAGAAAAAAAAACTCCAAACTTTTCCTACAAAACCCACCAACAACAGCAGCCTAAGCACTTCAACACCTTCATTAAGCGAACTCCAGCATTATTTGCCTTTTTTTGCTTTAATAATCGTGTTGCTGTTTTAAAATAAAATCACTTGAGCGGCTTTACAGATTTGTTTCGCGATAAATTTTCGCCAAAGAAAACACCGAAATAAAGTTAACTTGCAACATGCTTCACTTGCACTGCTACTGCTGCCTTTTCCCCCCCTTTCGTCCGGTCCGTTTTATTAAAAAGTAATTCACATCATGATCATGATCATCATCGTCAGCCAACTTCAATCGACTTCATCAGTGTTGTCGTCAGCCGCGTTCATTCATGCAATTTTGCTTCTTCCTTCAGCCGTTGGTTGACTTGGTTGTTGGCTGTATTGCGCACAATGATAATGCCCGGTAGCACTTGCATTGTCGATATCTGTTCAGATCAACCATAAATTTTGGACATGTTTATGAAAAAAAACACACACACACACAAAATGATCCTCATGTTTATGGTCTTCTTGAGCAACAGTTACAGGAGTATAGCTTTGGCTTTGCCTGCGTTTTGTAGGATTTTTGTGCCTGATGGTTTTTTGGTTGTCCTTATCAGTTGATTTGTTCATTGGTGAAGGTTTCTTCTTTAAAAATTTTGAAATAACAACAATATCAACTTAAGATGCGTATGTTGGTTGTTGTTTTTCTTACAACAAAACAGTTTTACTTCCGTTCATAAAAAAAAAAATTCTTTTAAGGGTACCAAGATGAGGGGGTACACTGTAAGAAAATTTTTGAAATGAAGACATAAATTTTGTTGAAGAAAGATTTATGATTTTGAAAAGAATATTACAATTTTATTCAGCCTAATATGCGTATATTCTATTACGTGTTGCTATTTGCAATTTCCTATGCTTTAAACTTGAATCCGCTGATAAAATCTTTGAAAAATTATTCGTCATCGGCAAGATAAAAACCTTCCAACCAAGCTTTTGAAATTTCAGTCAAGTAACTACAGCAGAATGCGATCAATTCATCCATCAGTTGCACAAATTCTTTGTAACTAAAGTCCCGAATTGAGACTTTGTCCATAGAAAAGCAGTTCAAAGTGAATGGTTTTCAGACATTAAATACATTATAAAACTTCCCATATGCTCAAGCCTGGCTTAGTCACAATTCGAGCTAATGCTAGCAGTAACCAATACAAGAATGAGTATATTTCATAGCATGTGGGCAATTGGAAAGTGTCTGTTGAAGTCGACATTTCCTTGTCATCTAAACTACTGAAACAAACTCAACGACACCCATACTGTGGTTAATCGACTATGTTCGTGAAGAGGTGCCTTATAATTTCTAATCCAAGCTTACTGCTCGATATCCAACAGAACAATTCCTTGCCTAGCAGCTGACAGGTCTTTCCTCCCTCACTTTATCTAAACAACTGACCCCATCAGTGGCTGCCTTATCATTGCCGCAAACCGCACAAGACCTGTGACATAGCAAAGTGTAACCTTACCTAACTGATTCAGCTTCCTCAGACAATCCCATATTATTTTTGATTTAAACTCATAAGAGTTTAGAGTTCGATTGGCGGCTGGACTGTCATATAGTATTGGTATGTTCCATCCTTTGTATCTTAAATCACAGCTGAATCGAGCAAATCTTTCGGTGGCAAATACTTCTGCTAGGGAAATATGCTCGTGTTTGCCCATACATACATAATTGGTCATTAGAACCCTTCACTTAGGATTACGACCTTGCTTCTCACACCGCTTGTGTTGTGTTTGTTAATTTTATAAATGTGTGGCGGGACTTACAGTTTAAAGTCGACTGCGAATGACAGATTTTTTTTGAGAAAGTTTTTCTCAAAGTTTTTGCTGGAAATCAGACGCCGAAGACATCTTTTTTTCGTATTTCAATTTGTTGGAATTGTCTGATCTGGGCTTTGAACCGTGGCCTCACGTCTAATAAGCCAACATGCTACCTACTAGACTACGGCGACTTCCCATAGTCTCTGAATCTTTCATTCTGCAACTAAAGACTTTCGCTTTTAAGATTATTTCTTAACCTACCCGTATACCTCTTTGAAAAAAAATCCATTTGCTACATTTGTCTGTTGACTCTTTAGTTCCCTAATTCCCTTAGTTGTCTCTCATTATCCTAACAACAACACTCCCTAATGCTTGATTGGCCTAGTGTGGTTGCCGAGGAAGTGTGTTAGCTCATTGCAAGAGTGTTTCGACTTTAAACCTTAGCTGTGATAACTTGAATAACGTCGGCCACCTTTCAGTCTTCCGCCATAGAAAAGCCACGTCCTTCGGAATCGACGTTAAGCTGTAGGCCTCGCCGCTTCTGAATAAAATTAACACACACGACAAGATAAGAACTTTCTAATGAAAAGACGTCACACTGGTAACTGCCACCACGATTGCTTTCGACGATCTAGTAGTTTATCTTCCCGGTTTAGAAAGTGGTCATCATACTGTTTTATATAAATCATGTTCGAAGTTCTCTTAACATTTGCAAAATACCAAACCACTACTGGATCTATCAGTGAAATCTTTCTTTTTAACAACAGTTTCATATTTCACACTGCTTGATTATAAAACGATCGAGGATGAAGTAAAACAGAACCTCTCTATACCCCTCTTTGTAGCAAAGATTCGGCTAAAAATCATGAATAATACGCATAAAAGAAGAAGCGATAAATAATGTCGTTTGTCGCAAATCTTAGGATCTGCCAAAGGACGCGAGTCTAACAAATATCGGGTTAGTTTCATTAAACTTAAAACAGAATAAGTATCCCGGGAAGTTGGGTGTAGACGGCCATAATATTCATGCCGGCTATTTCCTCTTTATGTGTGAGTAGAATTCAGTTGTACTCTCCGCAGACGTTGGAAGACATCGATTTATGACTGATGGATGTTGACGTCAAGAAATTTCAACAGCTTAAAAGGAATTGTTTTCAACACTGAAAAATACATTTTAAAACATTGCCACTTGCATTTCCACTTTAAATATTTTAATCTTATAAAATAACCTCATGGCATACTTTGGCAAATTTTTCTCCGTGTACGTGCACAATTGAAAACGAAATCAAAGTTGGCAGCCTACTATATTCGTTTGTACTGATATCGCATCGTTTAGTTATTTCTTGTGCTTATCGTACAGCGAAAACTAAAGCAACAATTGCAATCCTTTGTAGACCAGAAAAGAAACAAAAACTGCAAGCCACGCCAAGCTATAGTGAAGGGAACCAACCAGGTAACCATGTTGCGATTACATTGAGAGTGCCACTGAAGCAAATCAAAACTACTGAAGCCTACTGGTCGATGATACTTGCAAACTGGCAAGGGCACTGGGCACTGGCACTGGCACAAATAAAAGACATGGTCAACACATGAGAGTTCTTATCTGTTAGCAGACACACACTGCCGTTGGGTAACAACAGACTAAGCAACGCCATTGCCATCCCCAGGGCAAGGCTTGCTACGAATCCGTACGGTGGATGGTTGCACAACAAATATTGTTATTAATTTTGTTTTTATTTTTATTTTATAAAAATCAAAAAAACACAAAAATAAAACTTTTGTTAAAAAACAACAACAACAAGAACAGTACAATGAAACAGAACAGAAAAAAGAATTCATGACAAAGACACTGTCTGTGGATTGCAATTCTTTAAGGTTATAGCATGGATGGGCCCAATATGTTGGCCATAAAACGGTAGGCATACACACACTTTGTTCTTCTTGATGCATTACAAACATACAACGCCCAGCCTAAAGATCACTTAAGTGAAGAGAGGGCCTGGTTAGTCGACTGGCGGGCTGGTTGGTTGGTTGGATGGCTGGTAACCACAACGCTTGAGTGGAGTCTTAAGGAGACAACATTTAACGTGTATTATTGCAGGCAAATTGTTTAAGTATTTGAATGTACATACATACGTCGGTGTGTGTGTATGTGCGTGTGTATGTGTTTATTGTTACAATAATGCCGCAAGCATTATATGAATGAAGAGTGCATCATTGAATTGTGTTTTCGGTTGTTGTGGTTGTCCATACTGTCCATACTGATGCTGTTCTCAATTCAATGCATTTGAACAATAATGTTGCTGATGATGATATTGTTGTTGTTGGGGTGTTCATGAAATATTATTTGCTTAAGGTTGATCGAAAACTCATGTTAAAGCATTGGTTACGTTGGCACTTGCATTTCCCAATATAAACACAAAGATACACACACTCAAGCAACACTCTGCTTATAGCATTTGCAACCTCCACCTTCAACTTAAACTTCACCTGAACCTTAACTCTCTCTATTGCTTTACATTTGCTAGCAATACTTCATGGCATTTCAGCAAGTACCACCACCAACAACATCTACTCATATGGTTGCCTACTATGTTGACTTGTCAGCCATAAATAATAAAACGAATTGTATTGGGCGTTCTCCCGATCGAATTGTAATTCATTACTGCTGCAAGAAATCCAACAACAACAACAACCGGCAACAATCATCAGCCTTGTCTTCAGAATGCAACAGCAACCACATTTCAGCAGCACCTTAAGCCCCAAAGCTATTTGAAATAAAATCAAAATATATTCAGATGAGCATGAGCATTCTGTACGTCTTTAGATGCAACCACACCACCATCCTCCGCCCAACCATATCCTCATCATTATTGTGTGCAGCCATCATCATTATTGACAAACAACTGCAGGAGCGAATATTAACATTTTGCATACTCACCGTGTATGCTTAACATGCTTGATTGTGTCTGAACAAATGAATGCGTAAACGAACGACTGAATGAATGAATGAACGAATGAATGAATTGTTAAGGAAATCAGCAAATGAGCGAATGAATGAATGAGTAAAGGAATTGGGTATTCATGAATATTTTGTAAGTGATTGAGCGCCAAGTACAAATATGAAAACATCTCGAAAATTGAAATTTTTAATAAAGTTTTAATAACTCAAAGTTATTAAGGTAGTTGGTAAGAAGCTGGTTTTTCAAAGGGCTTTTTGCCCTTTGGAAGCAAAACAAACCTTTGCCGTTTCCAGCTGGTTGTAAATGCCTTTCCTTCAAGCAGCAGTTTATCAGTTTTACGATCTGCTAAGTTCGCTAAGTGGCCGTAGTCTAGTCGGTAGTGTGTTGACTCATTAGACATGAGGCTTCGGTTCAAATCCTCCAACAAAACGAAATTCGAAAAAATATTTCTTCGGCGGCTTCCTCTCAGTAGATTTTTGGAACAAACTCAGGGGGTAAAATAAAATTGCAATGAAAAAGTTTCTCAATAATCTGTCCTTTGGAATCCACTTTAAACTGCAGGTCCCGCCACTCATGTATAAAATTAATACACATAACATAAAAGAAGTGAGAAACTAGGAAGTTTCCAGTATTTCTCCCCCCCAAGCTTTGCGGGCAAAAGCTTCTTCCAACATTGTAGTGCAGCTAAGCCATACTGGGCTCAATGTGCTGAGAAAAAGGCAAGAAACTATTTTACTCAATGCTCTGGAGTCAGTCCGCTGTTTGGTCATTACTTTGTACGTCTGTCAAGGTCATCATATATATCAAGAGAACAGGACCTTTTTGCTGTGAGGAATTTCTACCTTCAGATTGTTCTTTATCCTCTTAAGTATAGTAGGATATTCTTCTTCTTCTGCTCTTCCAAGGTTTCGAACATGCTCCCTCCTAATTCGAACAATACGTGCAACCATTCCACCCAAAGACAGCATTTTCATGCACACCTGGTTTTCTCCTCCTCACTGATATACTGAACGCATTTGTAATCGAGTCAATAACTTCATTTGCCAATTGCTTTGCACTTTCCTCCAGGTTAGAGATCCTACTATCAACTATCTATTCTCTACACCTGTACAGGAATAGCAACATAGTCCATGTGCGTATAAATGTTATTCAGCTTCCTTAATACTCTTCCGCTCAAATTCGAACTTGCAAAGGAATTTAACAGTCTCCATGTCCCGTAGTTACTTACTTTCATTACAACACCCTTTAGTTAGGATTCCAACATAGCTTCTCACATCACTTGTGCTGTGTTTGTTAATTTTATCCAAGAGTTCGGGGACCTACAATTTAAAGTCGACTTCGTGCGACAGATTTTTGAGAAACTTTTCATGCCACTTTTATTTTATTCTCAGAGTTTTTGCCAAAAATCTGCTGAGAGGCAGTAGTCGAAGAAATATTTTGTTTTGTTGGAGACGTCTGAGCTGTGGTTTGAACCGTGGCCTCACGTCTAATAAACCAACACACTACCTACTAGACTACGGCGACTACGTACATGTCCCGTACTTACTTACTTAATTAGTCATTACAACCAAGAATGATAAACTAAAGATTAAGCCATCGCGCACACAAAATTAAAACTTTCTGCGCATGTTGAATCAATGACGTCACGCAGCTATTGTTTCTATTGGCTAATGATAATGTAAGTTATATTGCAGGGCTGCCAACTACTTTCACGTAGGGCACACATTTTTCAGAGAAATGTTAATTTTCACATATAAAACAGACTTGGTAACCTTTAAAATAGCGCAACTACGTCAACTAACGGGGAAACATGCGCAAGGCGTAATCTTTAGTTTATCATTCTTGACTACAACCCTCTAGTCAGGATTACAACCTAGCTTCTCACATCACTCGTGTTCTGTTTGTTAATTTTATGCATGAGTTGCGGGATTTGAAGTTTAAAATCGATTCTGAACGATAGATTTTTGAGAAACTTTTCATAGCAATTTTAGTTTTCTCTTCGAGTTTTTGCCAGAACACTGTTGAGCAGAAGACGCCTAAAGAACTACGTCTTCATACTTCATTTTGTTCGATATGTCTAAGACGGAGCTTCAACCTCGTGCTCTAGGTGAACTCTACTACTTAAAACACAGATTATCTTATAACTTGTGCAGGAGAACATCCATAATATGTAACCCATTGTCCTATATTTAAGGATTTCAGTTATTCACACCGATTCAGTTTCATTTTTCTTTGTTTTTTTAATCGTTTGTAATAAAAATCGTTTAAAATAAATTTCAAGTCTTTCAAAACATATGGTTGGTACGACGGGCAGCATTTGTTATTTCATTTAAAAATTCTACCCGTTTTTTTTTCTCGTTTTATTTCAAAAATAATTGCATTTTTATTTACTTCTTCAATAAATTTTTTATTTTTTCCTTTTATTTCACAAAATAATGGCAGATCAACCAACCCCCACAGTACGTTAACATTTTTTTTTAATGGTGGCTTTAAGTAGTTGGACGTATGCGAACGCGTCATTTAACTTTTGAAAATAATCGTTTAAAATCATGTTATTCCTACGAAAAAAAAAAATCCTGCTAAAGGACAAGACATAAAAGAGAAAAAAGAGAGAAAAAGATTTCATTTTCATTCATTTATTGTGTTATTATGGCGTTTAACGGCGTTCGATGTTGTTGTACACGGCATTTCTTTACCATTTCACTGGCGTTTTATGGTTTATTAACAGTTCAAGTGCTTTTCGCTTCTGTCTCTAATGCTCGCTGTAAGGGAGACACAAGTTAAAATTGTTACAAATCGCCTTATGAACGAACCATTTTTACACTTGAAACCAATAAAAACGGTTGAACAGAAATCTCCAGTATTTACAGAAAAAAAAAAATAATTTCAATACGAATTTATTTTTTTTTTTTTTTTGTAATTTTTATGGCGACATAATCCCATTAATTGTTTTATTATTGTAATGGCCGTCTATTAAAAGAGATTTGTTTGTGTTTAACAATTGAAAATTTATATCCGCGTAGTATTTGCATTAAAACAGTTTTCTTTGTGGTTCATATTTTAATTTTGAAGCCGCCGTAGTCTAGTAAGTAGTGTGTTGGCTTATTAGACGTGAGGCCACAGTTTAAATCCCAGGTCAGACATCTCCAACAAAACGAAATATAAAAAAATATTTCTCCGGCGACTGGCTCTCAGTAGATTTCTGGCACAAACGAACAAACTCATAGATTAGTGAGTGCCATAAGAAGGACTATTGAGGAAAAAAGTATTGCTCCGCTCTTTTTATCGAAATTTCTCAGGCGTTCAATAAAGTACGCCATTAAGGATAGACTTATGTTTGAATTTGAAAATCAGTAGCAATTTCTTCTGTCTGTTTTGCCAAATCACCACAGACGACCACAGACAAAGGTGTGTATCAGAGATCAGCAACGAGTATTCAAAACGATGAGTAGATTCGAGTCATACTTATAATTTCAGCTACTTATACGCATTCATACTCATACTACTCATATTCAAAGTTTGAAGTACTCATCGTACTCATACTTAACAATACGCATGATGTTGTTGATTTCGACTCTCCATGATTCAACATATACACGAAGCACAAAATAAGTATGATTCGAGTACGAACACCACAATACTCGCTAGAAGGTTGTGTGTGCGCTTTGCTTGCTGTCTTTGTCTTTTCTTTTCTCTTCTTTTGTAAATGCAACAATAACTACTACTGTAAATTTTGATGAATGATTCGAGTGGCTCGAATCATTCGTAAGTATTATAAGTATTTTTCTAAATTTATGAATCTGAATGAGTAGGCGTATGAATCAAACAATGAATCGAATGTTGTGAGTTTGATGTCAACGTTGTACTCATACTCATAGCAATCTATACTTATAAATCAATGTTGTAGCGAGTACGAATGAATCAGAGTAGTTGAATTTTAATACTCTTGACTCACTCATACTCAAAATTTCATAAGTACCTATGAGTAGCGAAAATACGATTCATTGCTGATCTCTGGTGTGTATTTGGTGAAAGAGCTGAGGAGCAGTTGGCAACTGGTTTTAATTTTGATTGAAAATCATCTTTAGCGATGAGGCCTATTTTTAGAAGAATAAGTACGTAAACAAATAAAATTTTTGATTTTGGGACGATGCCAATCAGCATGAGATCCATGGATATCCAATGCATCCAGAAAATGTCAATGTTTGGTGTAGATTTTGGGCTGGCAGAGACATCGCTCTAAATGTCTTTGAGAACGACTTCGGCGAGGACATAAGTGTCAACAACGAGTACTCTAGGTCGCTGATACTAACTTCTTTTGTCCTGAATTGGATGATCTGAACACTAACGACATTTGGTTTCAATATTACGGCGCTATGTGTCACAGAATCTATACCATTATTGGATGTTCTGTGAACTCACATCCACACATAGTTCCTCAATACAAGCCTTCAGTCAGGATTACGACTTAGCTTCTCACATCACTTACGTTGTATGTGTTAATTTTACAGACGACTGGCAGAACCTACAGTTTAAAGTCGACTCCGAACGACAGATTTTTGAGAAACTTTTCATGATAATTTTTTGATTTACTTTTAAAGTTTTTGCTAGAAATCTGCAGAGAGGCAGGTGCTGAAGAAATATTTTTTCACACTTTGTTTTGTTGAAGATCTTTGACCTGGGGTTTGAACTGAGGCCTCACGTCTAATAAGCCAACACACTACATACTAGACTACGGCGACTTCTGTGAACACGATACCGAGATATTGCAATTTGACTTCGTTAAAATTTTTTTAGAGTTTTCTTAAGTCTTATGTGATCACAATGATCGTCAAACTCAACATAACCCGTGCTATCAATCAAATTCAGAGTGATTTATACGCCAAAGTCATGGAAAATTAAATATATCGTATGCTTTCCACCCAGAGCAGCATTAGCGGATATTTAAACGATGTTATATATCACACGTAATGGAATTAATAGGCCTTTCAATTCATTCTGGTGGTAATCAAAATTCAAAATCAATACGGCCTCTCCAAGCAGAAAAAAAATTTGGAAATTTTAATTTTAAATTTCTTTTTCATGTTTCATAACTTAGCACTCAAATAGTATAAAAATTATTAAAATTAACAAAAACGGTTTATGTGCATATATACATACGAGTATGTATACAACGCAACAGCTCCAGCATCATGTTAATAGCAACTCCACTATGCAAAATCGAGATGGTCATGTAGAGTATATGCGGCGCCATGCATACTGGTCCATATAATTTATTTAAATATTCATCTGCATATGTATATGTCTGTATGTACATATATGGTATATAGTATGATATTATGAGATGCGGTTATGTTAATGATGTTTATCATAATCGAAGATATCGTTTCAATGCGTGCATTCATAATATTTTGTTTGGATTTATTATTTTATAAAATGATTAATTTTTGTTTCAATTTGTTTTGCGTATTTGTTTTTAAAGCAGTAACAAAATCATCAATTACTCGCCATCAGTTAAAGAAAATAAAAATCAAACGTTCTTAACATGTTCTGGAATACAACAGTGCAGTTGATTCAATGATTTTCGCATTTCGCTTGTCCATGAACTAACCTTTTCAGTTGCTCATATTGAGCTGGTTTTTTTCCATTTTGCTAGAAGATTGCTATTGTAACGGTGAAGCTAATAAAGTAGGATAAACCATTATCTTGTGAAATATGTAGAATCTTACAACCGGACCAGCAGTAGTAGGTCCGGCTTTCGTAAGACCCGTTCTACTGATAACTCATCAAATAAACTTTTAGTTCAAACATTTTCAAAAATTTTGATGGATCTTGATTGCTTATCGCAAAATGTGTCAATTTCACGTTTGCACGACTGCCAGAAGACGGCTAATACTTGTGTTTTTTGCAAATATTATTATTTCTCTTTGCGCAAACATTGGCCAACTTCTGGTGGTCGTTCAAACAGGAAATTGACACATTTTGTGATAAATAATCAAGATCCATCAAAAATTCTGAAAATTTTTGAACTAAAAGTTCATTTGATGAGATGACATGTATAAAAAATATTACACGACTGTTATACTAAGTATTTATATAATAACTACGGTAATTTTTGTCCGATTTGATCAAACGAAATGCCAATCTCTTCACAAGATAATGCACTTTCAGAATGTCAACACTTATTTCATATTTTTTAAGTAAAGTTTGCTACTATGAACGGACAAACTTGAAAAAATATGAAAAAAATTCGCATTTTCCTAGTTTACCTCATCAAAACTCATAGCATATTAAGTCGAATAAAAGATATATATACACCGTTTTAAAGGTCGATCTCTCTCCTTTCCAACAAGATTTTTATTTTGGTAATCGGGTCAGAAATGTTTGAGTAATTCAGAAATTTGTGGGTAAAGTCTAAAAAAACAGTTTTTGTCAAATTAAAAAGGTTTGGAGGGTTCGAGAAATATAAAAAAAATTTTTGGAATCTACTCAACAAAACTCACAACCTACAATATGTCATTAGCCGGGTGTATTTAATACTTTTTATTTTGTCGCATAGTGTTATCTATGATGAGGAAACGGTTTTTCTATATTTGTTAGTTTTGTTGTAAAATTAAAGGTTTTTCTTCGTTTTTCTATTAATTTTTCTCCAACTTTTTCCATTTTTGTGATTTGGAACCGATTTTCTTTGAATACTTTTCCAAACTTTAAATTATGTTAACCTAACAGTCTCTGTTAATATAAAAATGAATAAAAAAAAATTCTACATACATATACTTTGAGATTTGAATTTGTATTACGGCTTTTGTAAATATTGGTGGTTTAAATATTAGGGAGTCAATAGGTCTCTACATTCTGGGAATGAAAATGCAATGCGTTGTTCGTGGAAACCAGCACATTTTTCAATTGTTGAAAGAAGGATTTAAGCGCCTACTTCAATCCATCTGATCCGCTATTTACTATTTACACCACTTAAATCCAACCGAGAATGGAATACGAAATCTAGTTGAAGTCTTCTTGACAGTGAATACAAGTCTATTGCGTCTTTTGAACACCCACGACTTGGGTTCAGCTGTTTTATCGTTACATCGACGGAATATACTGAAGGGAAATAAGAAGACTAGTTCCCGAATATCGTGCAGTTTTGGGGTAATGCACGTCTGTCACGTAGAAAACCTTTCTTTGTGATCGATCGGCCTGTGAATCGCACAATGCATTACAGACGGAATTTGTTCCTTAGCCGCACTATACATACATACATAATTGGTCATTACAACCTTTCAGCAGACCTACCTTCTCACACCATTTGTGTTGTGTGTGTTAATTTTATATATGAGTTGCGGGACCTACAATTTACAGTCGACTTTGAACGACAGATTTTTGAGAAACTTTACAATATTTTACGCTCAGAGAGGCAGTCACCGAAGAAATATTTTTTTTTTGTATTTTGTTTTCTTGGAGATGTCTGACCTGTTTCACTAATTGAAAAACATTGCACTCTTTTTCGTTTCTTTTTCTTTGGAATTAGAAAAAGAACCTTAAATGACCCTGTATTCTATATAGTAATGTAAATAGATAGTGTGTAAGTAACCAGCCTATTTTAAATAGTATACGTCACTGGGTTAATCATACAATGACTACAACAACAACTAACTGCAACAAATTAAAAACAAACAAACGAACAACAACAACAAAAGATATATAAGGAAACAGATAAAAATAAACTAAAAAAGGAAAACTTTTAAACACTTGCTTTCATAATATGAACGGAACGTTAATGATTTCAATTAAATTCAGCCAAAATATATGCACAAATACCCGGCTAATATGACCGAATGTTCGGCCTGCCTCACCAACCAGTCAACTTGTGGCAGGCAGGAGGCATACAGTGGCAGTAACAATGCCAATGGGGAAAACGCATATACATACATACATACGTACTCATACGTATGCATTCATACATATACAACTTTTGTTGTCTGGCAAATGTCTGGGTCAACGTTTTTCGAATATGCAAAGAATATTTTTGAATAAATAATTAATTTTAGTTTATACAAGAGAGTATATTACTGCTGCTGCTGCTGTTGCTGTTGTTGCCTTTGCTGCTGCTCAGTTGAACTACCGCCACTAAAAGCAATGAGCGAGAGTAGTCAGTTAATAAATATGCAAGAATTTGAATTTGAATAATAATGCCAACCAACCAACATACTATTACGTCCTCTATCATACGTAATGTAAACTATGTTACGTAACGTATTACTTACACACACACACACACACACACACAGGAATAGTGTGAACGCTAATGGCGAATGCAAATCATTAAATGAAAAAGCGAACAAAAGAATGAAAACGAAAAAGAGGAAAATTTTTTCTCATAATTTGTCTGTATGGAGAGCAAAAATTCAAAATGAAAATGAAAATGCAAATCGTTAATGAAAAACACAAAAAAAATTATATTAAAACGTCTTATTTTATGAAACAACAATAACAACAACGACAACAATTGAAAGAGTTTTTCATTCATTCATTCATTCATGCATTCATCTACTCATTTTGAATTCATAACAGCAACAACAAATACACCACAACAGCGGGCATACTTAATAAAGTAGTAGAGATCAGACTCTAGCCACATGGGTTCTATGATACCCTATACTGGTGCTGATATACAAAAGTTTCAGCTTCACGGTACCAAAAAGATTCGCTGAATACGATGGATGTATAGGGTGGGCCATATATCGGTTTAAATTTTGAACTATCGGGTATCGGTTCGAATCTGGCAATACTTATGTCATTCTATTCTGTCACAAAATTCAGTATATTATCTCCACTGAACGTAATGAATCGATTTACGCTTGAGTAACGATGGGATTTATTGCCAAAATAATCATATTTTCGAATGAAGCTCATTTTCATCTTTATGGGTCCGTTAATTTTTTTTTTTTTTTTTTTTTTTGGTGAAACCAGCACTCAGGGGATGGCCCCTACTCATGCAGTGCATTGTGCAGGTTTTAGGACAATGGGTTATAGGAAGGTGGAAGAGAGGGAGTAGTGTTTGTGGACATGTCAAGATGCGAACGGCAAGGAAACGAGTTGCTGCTAGGTGACTATAAAATGGCCAGTGCTATACCTTCACCATTAGACAGTCTACAGCAATCGTCCCCAAGAAGCCCGCACCCTTCACTTCTCACACTACTCATGTTGTGTGTGTTAATTTTATACATGAGTGGCGGGACCTACAGTTTAAAGTCGACTCCGAACGACAAATTTTATTGAGAAGCTTTTCATGGCAATTTTATTTACTCTCAGAGTTTTTGCCAGAAATCTGCTGAGAGGAAGTCGCCGAAGAAATATTTTTTATTTTTGATGTCTGACCTGGGATTCGAACTCGGGCCTTCAGTCTAATTAGCCAACACACTACCTACTAGACCACGGCGACTTCAATAATAAGCAAAATTACCGTATTTGGGGCTCAGAAAACCCGCACGTGGTCTTACAGAAGCCAATACACCCATTTCGAGTGACAGTTATGTGGGGCTTGAGGAACGGCCAATATTTCTTTGAAAATGAGGATGGCACAATCAATACGGTCAATGGAGACACCTATTGCATCATAATAACCGATTGTTTATAACTGTAATGTGAACGTTGTTTGGTTTCAACAGTATGGTGCAACTGGCCACACATCTCAAACATCATCAAACATTTTATGGCCATTTAATTACCCGAAATGATGATGTCTATTGGACTATTTTCTGTGGGACGTCGTTAAAGAAACGTGTTATGTCGACAAACCAGAATTCGAAATGCCATTGCCGAGATACGATCCCATGCACTTGAATAATTCTCCGAAAATTGGTCAGATCGCGGCAACCGTATGAATGAAATAATATTCCAATTCAAAACCGGAACAATTGTACTTCACAACAAAAGAATAAATTTGTGAAAATTTCAAAATTTTCAAATCTTTCACAAAAAAAATTTTTTCAAAAAATTTCTGTTTTATTGGATTTTTAAATTTCAAATGGCCCACCATATATTTAGTCTGAGAATTCCAAAAGTGTCATACATTGCGAAACACAACGTTTATGATTTCCAAGTAAGGCTCTTAGAAGGTGCTCAATTACATGTAAAAATTAGACATTTTTTGACAATCCCTGCTACCTACATAATTGGTCATTATAATCCTTCAGTCAGCATTATGACGTAGTTTCTCACACCGCTTATGTTTTGGGTGTGAATTTTATACATGAGTAGCGGGGCGTAGAGTTTGAAGTCGAACGATTCCGAACGACTGATTTTTGAGAAACTTCTTCGTGGCCATTGTATTTAATCTCCGAATTTTAGCTAGAAATCTGCTGAGAGGAAGTTACCGAAGAAATGTTCAAATTTCCTTTTGTTGGAGACTTTATATCACAGTTATAGGAACACAAATTTTTTTTTAGCGCACAGAGTGTTTGTTGCAAATATCATGCCAAATTTAAAGTAATTCTTGACTGTAGGGTATTTAAATTTATTCAATTACAAGTCATAAAGCACAAGCTACACCAGCTACAGCAGCAGCAGCAGCTGCTGCTGTTGCAGCAAAAAACGCAACTACTGCTGCATTTAGGAAATGCAGTAAATGAATGATGCGTCTCCGTATAACTTAACTAAGCGGCTGAATGGTTGGTCTGTTTGTCTGGGTTGCCTGCTTGGAAATTTTAATAATTTTTTCAACTTCAAAACATTTGTAATTTGTGTTTTATTCGGTTTTTTTGTTTTTTGTTACTCCTCTAAAGACAAGACAGTGTATACAGACAGACATACGGGCATACGTACTCATACATGAATAATTGTAACAATCAAGTTCAAGTTCATCATCATCATTTTAACAACAACAATGTCATTATCATCGTTGATTGTATTTGTTGCCTGGTTTTTTGGTTTTTGTTTTTATTGTTATTATTATTAACGTTTGTCGACGTTTAAATGTAAATTTAAATGAAAAGAATTTTGTTCGGTTTTTTGTTTGTTTTTCTTTCAATTTATTGTTGCTGGTGTTGTTCATGTTGTTGGTGTTTTAAGTGTGTCACACCAAGCAACTCTTATTCATTGGCGGTTTTTTAAATGAATATTTAAAACAAGCCTCCATAATAATGTTGCTGCACTGCACCACTCCTTTTAAATTAAGTCTCAACGTTAGTTTGTTTATAATTTGTGGCCTAAAAAGAATGCAAAAAAAATGTAAGACCTGGTACGTGGAATCTGGCACTTAGATTGCACAAAGTAATTAGAGGCCAAGTAGTAATTTGTAAAATAAATTTCACTAAATAAGTAACATTAATGGTAGACATAATACAACAAAAATTAAGCACATAAGAAGCTCAAAATGGAGCAAAAAATAATTTTTTTTTAAAAACTTTTAATGTTTCAAAGAGCAGAGCAAGAATCTAGTGTAAACATTTCAAGTGTTAATTAATTCGAATTAATTACAAAACTTTATAATCATAATAAATATTTTGTATTTCAGTTAACTTTCTTGGCCAAGTTAAAGAAAATTATTTTTTTGGGAAAAAATGTTAAACTGTACCAGTTGAACTTGTGGTGTGATTTTCTTTCTTCCTTTGTTTTTGTATTACCAAGCCAAAGTCTCAAAGACGAAGTTTATTGTTATTGTTGTTCAATTATGACACATAAATTATTATAATCATAACAATAATAAGGAGAAGAACAACAACAGCAGCCATGTCTCAGCAACATTGTATGAAAGGAAAACACCAACGAGAACTTAACAAGTGCAGACCAAAATTGCTGTGAATAACAACCACTTGTTGTATACAATCCAACGTCCAGAGTAGCAATTTTAATACGTTTTCAACAGAACATAATCAGCAACATAATAGCGGCAGCAAGAACTATTTTATGGTAGGTAAGTAAGGATGCAAAAGGAAGGGTTAGAGATGGTGAGATAAATAATTTCAATGCAATTTTTTTTTTTTTAATAATTTACGGGAATGTTTAAGAGAAGTCAACGTAATGTGCAGTAAAAATCAAAATAATTACAAATTTATGAATAACCTATTCGATAACAATTTTCGAATACGGCAGGACAAATTTTTGGGTAAAAAAAACAGATTATAGTAGTAGTATCAGTAGTAGTAGTAGTAGCAGTGGCAGTGGTAGTAGTAGTTGTAATAGTAGCAGTAGTAGTAGAATAGTAGTAGTAGCAGTACACAGTGGTTGCACTTGTATGGGAAGGAGCGACAAAAATAATTATGTTTAAGATATAGTCTTGAAATTTTCACAGTACATTTCGGATATAATAACCACAATATTCTAAAAAAAATGGGCGCGGTCACTTGCCCCTACCGCCCATTTTTAAATTTTTTTCTGATAAAATATTCAGAATAAATTTTCGGTTTTCCAGAAATCTTTCAAATACGTGTTTTTCTGCAAATTAAATTTAGTACTTTATTGTTTTCAAAAAAATATCAAACATATAAAAAAAGCTACTCTTGCAACAATTCAATTGTAGATTTTAGTAGCGTACTTTTCTTTTTACGTGGTAACTTTCGTTGACCTGAAATGAATGGATCCGAACAAAGCAATAATATATTTAGTAAATCCGTGTTTGTTGCAATTCTAGAAATTTTTCGTGTGTGTTGTAGGCGATATCTTTTAATGTCTTTATTTTTTTGCTTCTGCAGCTTCCTCTGAAAGCTCTCCAATTGAAACTATGGCGTCTTCAATTACAGCGGAAGCGTGCAAAAGAATCTTGTGTACAGAAGGTGGGAGATGGAACCAAGGGTACTTCTCTACAAGCTCTTTACCTGTATCAAGTGCGAATATTTTAAATTTGTCGATGTTTGTTTTGTAGCCCGATGTCATAGCTTGCAGTAATATTGCACATCTGGTTATGAGCCCCATCCATCCGCTTCAGTCGCATCAGTTTCTGCCAACTTTGTTACTCTTCGTTGTTTTGTTCTTTTTGAAGAACTTGAGAAATCAGATGAAGGGCGACCACGTTTATTCGCTTTTAATACTTGTTCTTTAGGTGACACAGAAACGTTTTTCTGTTTTAAAAAAACAACCTCTTTTTTAGCTAACCAGTCTGAATGATTTTTTAAAACGTCTGATTTTAAGCGGTGATCCTTTTTCCAAATGTCAACAATTCTTTTACATAAATATTGTACACATTTCAATAAATCACAAAACGCACCTTCTTCGCATTCAAAATTAATTAATTTGATTACTTCGTCATAAACTTGCTGTGATTTCGCCAAATTTGAACCCTTCTTAGAGCACCAAAGCTCGAAAATTGTCATTCGTGAAAATATGCATTGACGGGATGTTTCTATTATGTAGAATAAAAAAAAAAAAAACTATCAATAACAACAAAAATGTCAGTATTATTAAATCAAACGAGATACACACAAATTTTAAAAACACAATAAACACAGAGGTTAAGCCAGTGTATTAAATATATAGAAAAAACCTGCAAAAAACTGCACTTGAATTAAACACAATTTTTTACTATAGATGTGTATCAATATTTACAAACCAATTTGATCATTGGCTTTCATTGGGAAACTAAATAAAACTCTAATTATTTTTTACAAAAAATTTCAAACGGTGTTAATAAAAACACTTCTTAAAAATCAGTACTTTACGAAAACTATAACACAATTTATTAAGTGATTATTTCTTAAAAATAATGTCAATACCATTCACATTAATTTCCATTTTAATTATTTTAATTGGGCACTTTAATTAAATATATTTTAACAATTTGATATTCACTTTGTTTTCACAGTCGCTTAATCAACTTT
Source organism: Sarcophaga caerulescens (assembly GCA_927399465.1). Taxonomy (NCBI): domain Eukaryota; kingdom Metazoa; phylum Arthropoda; class Insecta; order Diptera; family Sarcophagidae; genus Sarcophaga; species Sarcophaga caerulescens. The sequence continues at coordinate 68,614,582 of OV656867.1, read as the reverse complement.
CTTCTTCTATATAAAATCGCACTTTAATTGTTTGCATTTAAAAATTACCGTCAGATATTATCAAAACAAATTCAGAAGAGAGAAATTTGATAACATTAGCGACTATCTATTTCGCTACAAACCCAATATAGAAAATTTTTTTTTTTATTTTTGTCATATGGGCGCAACCGCTGTGCAGTGGTAGCAGTAGTAGTAGTAATAGTAGCAGTAGCAGTGGTAGTAGTAGTAGTAGTAGAAATAGTAGCAGTAGTAATATTATAGTAATATTATAGTAGTAGTAGTAGCAGTGGTAGTAGTAGTAGAAATAGTAGCAGTAGTAATATTATAGTAGTAGCAGTGGTAGTAGTAATAATAGCAGTAGTAATATTATAGTAGTAGTAGTAGCAGTAGCAGTGATAGTAGTAGTCGTAATAGTAGCAGTAGTAGTAGTATAGTAGAACTGAAAAAAACAGCCATTGGTCCCACACATTTATTCACAAGGAAGCAATTCGGGTATGTATTTAGTTTCAAACCGCTTAACACTGCCCTTATGTCGAGCCAACGTATTCTGCTCATTAGGTGAAAGAGAATTCACATCGTATCTCTCAAATTTTTTTAAGATCGTATTTGCCTCGTGATATGAGTTTCTCGCTCGGTATTGGGCGGAACGTCTCAAGACGTATTTTTCCCCTTGTCAGAGGGGATGAATCTACCTGAATCTGTAATTAATTGCACTATAGGGTTATTTGCAACCTGCCTGACGAGGGGATTCATCATAACGGAAGTCATCCCCTCTTTGTTCGCAATGGTAAGACGGTTACAACGCAAGTGGAGTGAACTGAAATGATAATACTATCACCGCCTTGACGTAATAGTGGGGAGACAGAGTCCTTCTCCACACACGTATCGTCGGTAGAAGTGAAAAATGCTGAAGGAGGTGTCTTACAAAAGAAATTCTCTACAGAAAATATCATCATGGCAGTTTGGGGCGAAATTCATAATGATTTCGTTGTTACTGTGAACAAAATTTGTTTGAATCCGCGCAGTATGAAGGGGGACACATACAGGATCGTTTGCCAGGTTATCGGTTCTATGGTTTTGTTTTCTTTTATATTCAGTTGTTGTTGTCTTCATCCATTTTTATTCCAACGAATGATGGGGAAGAGAGGTCGATCATATCATAGCATCCACTAGTATGACAAGGACTGTGTAAACACCTGTAACTCGCTGAGGCTCCCAGTCGTCAGTGAGGTTCCGTTATAATACATTCGGATTAGATGTCTGACTGCAAACCATATCCAAATTAAGGATATGTGGTCAATATAGAATGGCCAGGGCAATCACACAAGTCATGTATTCAAAACAAGTCCTCTCATGACATTAGGTTCCCTTATATTAAGATTAGAGGTACAGTTAAGCTTCCCACATTGCACTAAGATTGTTACACAAATGGAGGACAGAGCATACAACAAAAAAATTTATTGCTTTAACGATTTCCGAAGGAAATTATATTTAGAAATAGTAATGTCAACTGTCCATCAAGATCAAATTTTATTGTCGTTTTGTGAAACATAGGCAGATGACACCCAGAACAGAAACAATTCCTGAGCTTAAATACGAGGGTCATCGTCACATCTGCCATATCATGAAAAGAGTTGTAGCCTGCCATCAGAACTGTGGCGGTCCTTGGATGGATATTTGATGCCATATTTATTCGTATTACAACAATTTAAAAAATGTATGTGGATTTATTTTGTAATGAAAAAAATGTACACTTATTGACCCTTTATAACGTCATGATTTCCTTTTTACTGGCAATGACATTCTGTGCTATAACAACGCTTCAAACCCTGCTGAATTTAAGCTCGTTGTAGTTGAGAGCCAGGGAGATAATGCGTTTAGTTTAATGAGAGGCAAGTATACAACGAGATTTATCAGGAGCTATCAGGATTAGACAAATCGAAAGTGGCATTTCCCTGTCCCCTAGACACTAGTACTAATAAATTTTATGATTTTGGAAAATGCTTCGCAACAACATACGATCTGTGTGCCGCAGAATGGAAATATTCAGAACTCGTAGAGAATCTTGGCAGTTGCTACTAAGCACAAGTGTTTACGTCATCGAAAGATATGTTCAGTTCGATTTAGACACGAATTGGATAGGATGGGACATAGTAAAACTATCTGACAGCGAGACTGCCATACGAACATGAAGTTGAACATGGAAAAGAATGGAAGCTGACAGGAGATAAAATAGAATGGAAAACAGAATTAGGTTGGCAGAGCTGGATCACAGGAGGGAAGCTTCTATGCCGCTGATATATACAAACCCTTTATGCTGTTTGTGTTAGTTTTATACATTAGTGACGGGACATACAATTTAAAGTCGACTCCGAATGACAGATTTTTTTGAGCAGCTTTTCATGGCAATTTTTATTTATTCTCCAGAGTTTTTGCCAGAAATCTGTTGAGAGGTAAGTCACCGAAAAATATTTTTCTTTGCATATTTTCATTTTGATATCTGACCTGGGGTTTGAACCGTGTACTCACGTCTAATAAGCCAACACAGTCTAGTAGGTAGACTACGGCGATGCCGCTGATAAGTCCAGAATGTTGCAGTGCAGTAGGTAGAGGAGTTTTGCAAGATAGGCTGGCAGAACGGAAAGTGAAATAAAGTTGGACAACTTTCGCAAGTCAAACGGGCTTGCGACAACGTGAACTTTTGTTGGAGAATTACAATGAAAAGTGATTTGAGTTACTCACCTGGATATTGAGACATAGCCTGAGGCTTGTTGCTGCAATTGTAGATACAAAGAATGCTGGTTTTAGAAGAAAAAAAAAACGCCCCTTACTAACAAAGAACACCATTCTGAAAGAAATATAAACAAAAGAAATTAAATAAATTGCCTTAAGGTTGTATACAAACTTTATTAAAAAAGAAACGTATTTTATTTGTTCTTCAGAAACTATTTTCTACCATTAACAATTGTTGTTGTTGTTGTTGCCTGTTTCTTTACAATATTTTTAATGACAACAAATTTAAGTTGAAATCCAGATGTTACCATATCACCAAAGACTGATTAAGCTTGAGAGGATTAAGAAAAATCTATCATTAGCCAATAATGATTGCAACTACAACAACAGCAACAGCAACAACAACAAAATGACAGTAAAGTTCTCATGGATTTGGTAGCAAGCAGTTCCAAGTAGCATAAACAGTTGTGTTTGTGGTCCTTTGTGACCAAATTAGGAGGCATTATAGTAAAATTTATGTTTTTCTCTATCTAAGCTTAGTAGACATCTACATACGGCCACAACATCATGTCAATCATTAACAGAAATCTGTGACAGTAAAAAACAGAGAAAAAAAATTGTTGAACGAAACTGTTAAAGAATTTTGCTAAGAAATTTTAACAACTGCTTTACAGTGAAATAGCAAAGTAGCAGTAGAAGCAGCAACATTTAGCAGTTAGTCGTCAGCAACATATCGCCAAAGAGTGTGTTCCTAAGAAAGACAACATCTGTGGCTACTGTTTGTCAACAACAACAACAACAACAGCAACAACAATAAACAGTGACAACAATTCGTAGAATACAATACAACTCCTGCTGATTTCATAGCTGATGCTGGAGGACAACTACGATGATGAAGATGATGATGATGCTGAGTGAGGCTGCTGGTGATGACAAGCCTGTTGACAACTTTAAGCCATGGACTCGTGGCTGCTTTCAAAACGGCATTTTTCCTTTTCCTGCCTCTTTTAGCCACATGTGTTGCCAGAACAACAACAACAACATTTGTCTTGATCCAAAAGAGATCAGATTACAGTTGTTTAGTTGAAGTTGTTAACTGGCATTTGCTGACTTAGCTGCTACTGCACCATTTTAGACACAAATGACCACTACGACCAAACACTACGACATCACACATTTCGAAAAAATATTTTCGTTTTGTTTTGTTCGCCTCAAGGGAGTTTAAAGAAGAAAAAAAAAAATAACAATGCCAGTGGCCTGCCTGTATTGGAAATTCTTTAGATTTGACTTGGGTGTTCCAACTGACAAAAGTATGCATTTTTGAACAGATATTTCAGTAATTAAACGTTAAAGAGAGTTTTTTTTTTTTTTTTTTTTTTTTGTTGTTCGATTGGCCAATACGTTCAGAAACGTAGGGCCAGATGAGTTAGCAAGTGTGGAAGTGAGCAAGTGAGTGAGTCAAAATGAATGAATGGCTGTCACGCCACACGTGATCTCCAAGAACAATACGGCAAAGCCAGGCAGTGATGATGACTGCAACGATGACGATCATGCCTGAACAATGATGAAAATAATGATGTGTGAAGGAACGTATGTTAGTTTTGCTACTTGCCTTGTCTACGATTTCAAGTTTATCAATTTCCATTGTATTGAGCCAGTTGAGCAGTTGCTGTTCTCTGTTTAAGCCAAAGTTTTATGTTTTTTTATCTGATTTAACAATATGATGTGACTGTTTAACGCCCAGACAAATTCGTTTCCAGGAATATTTTGTTCAACAATAATGTAAGCACGCGTTTCATGCTTACTAAACTAAAAAAAAATTCTGAAAACAAAACAACGCAAAGGCTGTTAAAAAATAATAAAAAAAAAAAAAACAAATGAAACGAAAATAAAGGAATGGAAAGGAAGCACAATAATGATATTGATAGACGATTAGTTAACAATTGTTTAGCCAACGCTACTCTGTCATTTAGCGTCAAGCTCTATGGGCAACACGGCTACGCTGGAGAATTTCAATTTTTTTTCTGTTTTTGTTTTTGTTATGGCCTCTGGTGTAACTTCATACCCATTTTTATGGCTGTCTCTAGAGTGCAGTTTTCGTAATGCTCATTTGCTTTAAACACAGGCCTAAATGGGAAAGCAGCAACCCCTTCCACAATAGATTTCTCTTTACAACATCGCCTGTTTGTAGGGTTGTGAACCGTTACTTTACTTGGCTATAAATAAATCCTCAAAAGAAAAAAAAAACAACAACTTCAAGCCAATATCGATTATTGTTTCTCTTTTAGTGTATGTACTATTTGAATGTATGTGTGTGTGTGTGTTACACAATTTAAATTTTCATATAAACTAGGCTGACTGAGTAGGCCAAAAATTCGAGCACAACGCAATTTTAAGAAATCGCTCGCTCGTACCGTCGTTCGTTCCTAACATTTAGCACCCCAGTGTGGTTGGTCACGTACTAGATTTTTTCTTTCTCTTTCTCGTTTATTACATTTTGTTTTGTTTTGGTTTTTTTCTTCATCCTTCCATTCTTATTTCATTCTCAATTCTGCCTTTAACTGCTAGTTTACTTAGTTTATTGCTGCTATAAGTTGTTTCTTCCCTTAATTTGTATAGCAACTCGAGTCCCCACCTCTTTAAGCTGTGTATGGTCTAAGGGCTATGAGGACACGGATTTCCAGCTGTAGTGTTTGTATTTCTATTGCTCGCATTTGGTTGTATTATTTCTATTGCCATTGCTATTGCTACTGCTTTGGGTTTTACATCCATTATTGCTGCTGATGCTGGCTCGACTGATGTTGTTACGTTTTTTTTTTTTTTCAAAAATGTTTCACGCTTTTTTCAACTGTCAGAAATTCGTCCATTTGGAAATATAATTTTTATTTTTCTTTTTATTTTTTGCTCTTTTTTTCTAGTTGTTAACAATTTTTTTTTCAGTTCCATTGTGTTAAGTATGGCAGAAGCGTAGTACTAAACAAAGGTTGTAAAAGCAGTTGAAGAATTGTTGATGTTAGATGCAATCTATCAGGATATGGCTCATAAGACAGTGTACTGTTACTCTTACTCTACTCAATTTAATGGTTGTCAACATTCATGAGACCATATTTCGTTTACAATTCCTAAACTGCGTAGAAATTGCCAGAAGTTGTTAGTTTTCTTAGAAGAAAGATTGTATTCCATTAAAGCTTTCAAATGCTGCTCGTTATCAATAATGCCATACAGATTCCAAGAATGTGTTCCAATGATTCATTCCCATTGCTCAGATGTTGAGCTCGCGTTAACGTTCGTTCTCAATAACTGCACCCTGAGTCTACTGTGGCCTGTCAAAAGACCGGTTAACAACCTCGGATTATGTCTTGATAGTCTAATGATTTGCCATGAAAAAGTTTCTCAAAAATCTGTCGTTTGGAGACGACTTTAAAGTGTAGGTTCCGCTTCTCATGTATAAAACTAACACACATAACATAAGTGGCGTGAGAAGCTACATTGTAATCCTGTTTGAAGGGTTGTAATGTCCAATCATGTTATGTATGTAGTCTGATGCATGACGCCAATCTTCTCTTATTTAATTTCTTAACGAAAGGTTTGATTGCCTCTGACCTACTTGGTTTGAAAAGAGTTTTTGCATCTCTTTATATTTTCTTTCGTTGACCATACCCTTAAAAACAGCCACACCCACAATGGTTTGCAAGTTTCCCTTCTCTTCGATTTAAGAGCCGAATGCTTTATGGATGGCCTGATTGTCAGAGAGTACCTTTTATACCTTCTTTCCCAATTGAATTGATCATATTTGTTGAAGTCGCCGTAGTACGTAGTGTTATAGCTTAATAGACGTGAGGCCAACCCCAAGTCAGGATTCACTAATAAAACGAAGTTTGAATATTTCTTCGGCGTCTGCCTCTCAGCAGATTTCTGGCAAAAACTCTGAGAGTAAATAAAATTGCCACGAAAAAGTTTCTCAAAAATCTGTCATTCGGAGTCGACTTTAAACTGTAGGTCCCGCCGCTCATGTATAAAATTAACACACACAACATAAGTGGTATGAGAAGCTATATTCCTTTTCGTTGATCATACAATCCGTAATGGCCACATTCACAACGGTGTGAAAGTTCAAATTCTCTTCGATTTAACATCATAAGAGCCTAGTGCTTCAATGACTACTCCATTATTAGATAGTATTGCCAGCTTTTTTATACCTTCTATCCAAATTGAATTCAGCATAACTTTCGATAACATTGTCTCTTGCTTGCAAAATACCTGAGAGCTTCCACAGGGTTTTAGACTATTTCATTCTGGTAAAAATTACTCCGCTCCATAGCCCGATAGCTATTCTTGAGTCATATGTATGACACCAAATAGTTCCTCTTTCAAGATTGTTTCAGACTTTCCATTAAATTTTGTTCCTAAGTCTCGCTAAGAAAGACCGTGCAAAAATCATAGTGTCTACTGGTTCTGTCCGAGGGATAATTCCTTAACATTTATGAAATCCCCTAAAGAATTTCATATTAAACTTGTCTCCCTACAAATTGGTCATAGTCTTCAAAGCTTAAGTCTATACTACCATACGCAGCGGCCTTAAATCCAACGGAGCTGTCAGCGCTCCTGTGGAACAAGCTTCCACAACCCCTGTTATATTAACACACTCTAGTCTCTGTATATTTTCTAATCTGCCAAGCAATTTCACCACAGGTTCTCACAAGGAAGCCAACAATAATGCGTGCCATAGTGATGCAAACCTCAACCTTTTACCCCTTTTTTTATTAATTTGGATACCCCACTGTAATACTAGATTTTTAAAGTTAAAAAAGCGTAGAAGTTTAAACAAAAAATCACAAACAGGGTCTGAGTATGTCAAAAAAAAAAAAAAGAAAAAATAAATAAAACACGATGCAAAAAAGGAAAGCAATTCCATTATTTTCACATGTACGTGCTTTAAACCATAAAAAATCTTAAACATACGCACCCATGCAAGCTCTATGCGGTGGATAGAAAACCTTTAAAATACAGCACATAGTCGTACTCAACGTAAATAATATAATTTCCATAGGCCTTGTTTGCTATGGAGTATGTATCCTTAGAAGCTTCACTTTAAAATTCTTCATACAGGCCGACACACACACACACACCATATATGTATATATGTATGTACTCTCTTCTAGTGTGTATGTAGTATAAGGAGAAGCATATTTATTCAGACAATACGCAATACTTACTCGTAGTATGTGTATGTATATTTGAGAGAGTATTTGTTTGAAGGATATTTAAAATCATAAAATTACATGAGAATAGAAATTGTTAACAATTTACACAGAAATTATTATTCATTATAAAATTTGTTGTTGTTGTTGCTGTTGTCCTTTTTTTTCATATAAAGTGCACACATGCCAGCTCAGTTTAGTTCAAAACAGGCCTGCAAGTATTTATTTACGTGTATCAAGATTTGCAATTGAACAATAAGACGTTCCGAAATATTTACAGATTTTCCTTTCATAAAATATTCCACAACAACAACAACAAAAATGAGCATGAAAATTATTAATTTATTTACGAGTGAATATAAAACATATTATATGTTGTTCATGTTGTTGTTGTTGTTGCTGTTGTTGTTGGATGAGTGGTATTTGTTTAGAAAATCATTTCACATTTTGATGACCACATGTATTATCATATACACTCAAAGGAATTTGAATAAAGCTGATACATACATACATATATACACAATTGATCAGTACAACCCTTGAGTCAGGATTACGACTTAGCTTCTCACACCACCTTTGTTGTGTGTGTCAATTTCATACATGATTGGCAGAACCTACAGTTTAACGTTGACTACGGACGACAGATTTTTCAGAAACTTTTTCATGGTAATTTTATTTTACCCTCAGAGTTTTTGTCAGAAATCTGCTGAGAGGCAGACGCCGAAGAAATATTCTTTTTTTGTATTTCGTTTTGGTGGTCAGATGTCTGACCTGAGGTTTGAACCGTGGCCTTACGTTACTACCTACTACACTACGAAGACTTCTAGAGATATTACCGTCTCTAATAATTCTCGCTCCAACATATATTATCGATAAGAGTAGTATAATGTCAGGCCCAAGACGGCCTTTGACACCGCGACAATTTAAAATCTATTGTACATCACCTTACCAATCATAGACATACTGCATTCAGAACTCAGACCCTTTTGATGATATGAGGTGTAAACAAGATCTGTTTAGTATACGTCACTCCTATATTTCTATACAGTTTTAAAGTCCCCATCAGAGATCAGCAATGAATCGTATTTTCGCTACTCATAGGTACTTATGAATTTTTGAGTATGAGTGAGTCAAGAGTATTAAATTTCAACTACTCTGATTCATTCGTACTCGCTATAACATTGATTTATAAGTATAGGTTGCAATGAGTATGAGTACAACGTTCACAGCAAACTCACAACATTCGATTCATTGTTTGATTCATACGCCTACTCATTCAGATTCATAAATTTAGAAAAATACTTATAATACTTACGAATGATTCGAGTCATTCGAATCATTCATCAAAATTTACAGTAGTAGTTATTGTTGCATTTACAAAAGAAGAGAAAAGAAAAGCCAAAGACAGCAAGCAAAGCACACACACACAACCTTCTAGCGAGTATTGTGGTGTTCGTACTCGAATCATACTTATTTTGTGCTTCGTGTATATGTTGAATCATGGAGGGTCGAAATCAACAACATCGTGCGTATTGTTAAGTATGAGTACGATGAGTATTTCTAACTTTGAATATGATTAGTATGAGTATGATATTAAAATAAGTATGAATGCGTATAAGTAGCTGAAATTATAAGTATGACTCGAATCTACTCATCGTTTTGAATACTCGTTACTGATCTCTGGTCCCCATACTAATCGTCGAAGTTAAGAAACTCTTTCATTTATAAACTTGTCCCAAACAAAGATTCCCTAACGTAGTGATGCAGTTGCAGAGAAAAACAATTCTTATTCGATCTAAAAGGCTTTTCTCTACACAAGGGAATTGTTTTGTACTCATGGACGATTATGAAAGGTTTCAATAGATTTATCAGTTGTTTGAAGACTTAATTTTTTTTTTTAAATGAGAAGATGGCATAGAGAGGCAGGTTAGAACACCATCCACTAGATTACAGGTGCTTTATGTAGGGTGGGCCATCTATCGGTTTAAATTTGAAGCTCATTTTCATATTAGTGGGTACGTTAATAAGCAAAATTTACGTATTTGGGGCTCAGAAAACCCACACGTAGTCTTATAAAGGGTGATTTTTTAGCTATTATCTTTTTGGCAACACTGGTTTAAACAGCTCACGCACGTTTCGTGTTTTGTTTCACTGTCAAACATCTTCAGTTTGGTCGATAATTTAACCATGAATCGTCTTACAAACGAACAACGCTTGCAAATCATTTAATTTGGCATCATTGGACCGTACTTCTTCAAAGATGCTGCGAATCGTAACGTAACTGTGAATGGTGAGCGCTACCGTGAGATGATATCCAACTTTTTTTTTTCCCAAAATGCAAGAGCTTGACTTGCATGACATGTGGTTTCAACAAGACGGTGCCACATGCCACACAGCACGCATAACAATGGACTTATTGAGAGGCGAGTTCGGTGAACATTTTATTTCACGTTCGGGACCGGTCAATTGGCCGCCTAGATAGTGCGATTTAACGCCTTTAGAATATTTTTTTTTTTTTGAAGTCGCCGTAGTCTAGTAGGTAGTGTGTTGGCTTATTAGACGTAAAGCCAGGGTTCGAGCCCCAGGCCAGACATCAAAACAAAATACAAAAAGTATTTCTTCGGCGATTTCCTCTCAGCAGATTTCTGGCAAAAACTCTGAGTGTAAATAAAATTGCCATGAAAAGTTTCTCAAAAAATCTGTCGTTCGGAGTCGACTTTAAACTGTAGGTCCCGCCACTTATGTATAAAATTAACACACACACAACATAAGTGGTGTGAGAAACTAGGTCAATAATCCTGACTGAAGGGTTGTAATGACCAATTATGTATGTATGTAGAATATTTTTTGTGGGGCTATGTTAAAGCTCATGTCTATACAGACAAGCCCGCTTCAATTGACGCATTGAAAGACAACATTGAAGCATTTATTCGTGAGATACCGGCCGAAATTACGAAAAAGTATGCCAAAATTGGACTAAGCGGATGGACCATTTGAGGCGCAGTCGCGGACAACATTTGCATGAAATAATCTTCAAACATTAAATTATATGGACCGTACTATCGATTCAAATAAATATTTCATGCATTTTTCTGAATTTTATTTGTTTTTTTTTTTTTGAAAAATTTTCCTATAGCTCTTAAAAAATCACCCCTTAGAAGCCAATGCACGAATTACGAGTGACTGATGATTGCGGCTTGTTGAGCGGAGACATCATTGGCCCATATTTCCTTGAAAATGAGGACGGCGCAATCATTACGGTGTTAATGGTGTTGGTGTGAACTATGTTTGGTTTCAACAGGATGGTGCAACTTGCCACACATCTCATGCCACAATCGATTTATTTTATCAAACTTTTGATGGCCGTATAATTGGCCGCCAAGAAGCTCTGATTTGACACCGTTAAACTATTTTCTGTGGGGCACCGTTAAAGAAAAGTGTTGTGCCGACAAACGAGAGTCAATTGAGCATTTGAAGGCCAACATTCGTGATGCCATTGCCAAGATACGACCCCATACACTCGAAAAAGTGCATGAACATGAATGAAGCACTGTGAGGCCAGCCATTTAGCTTAAAGCCGTTGTTACTTATTTATCATTGATATTAACCAGTCGCTTGACACTCGTTATTCTAAACAAGACTATTTAGCTCCTATATGATTAGGGTTGCCAGATTCCGATTCGCAAAAAGCTGGACATTGGGTTTGAAAAAGCTGGACAAAACAAAAAAAGCTGGACATAAAAAAGTACGGAGAAAATGTTAATTTTGGTTTTGTGTAAATAATTTTTATTAAAATATAATTTTTATTAAAGTATAACAAATGTACAATCAGTGTTGGCTAACATGATTTGACAAAGTTAACATGAAAATTATTGCCCAAGTTATTGCAGTGTACCAAAAAAATTTCTATTTAGTTGGACAAATTAAATTTTAGCTGGACAAGCATCAAAAAAGCTGGACAATCCAGCCAAGTCCAGCCAGGCTGGCAACCCTATATATGATACAGATTTTGCTTGATGTTGCATAAGTGACGTACCAGTCACGATCTGTGTTAGAATTTTATTCATTTCCAATTGGAATTTCGCTCAATGCCTAATGACTATATGGTATAGGAATCTTTTCTGTATCCTTGCTTGCTCATATGGCTTCAAAACAATAAAAATCTCTTCTGTCTCTATTCATATGTGTCTCTCAGTGTAAATTAACTTTGTAGCCTCAAATATTATACAATTTTGACCAGAAATCTATTCAATTTACTAAACAAGACCAAGAGAAATTTGTTAAATGCAGTTCTCAGTGAGCCCAGAGAAGTATACAAATGTTCTGTTTCCAAGAATATTTAAACTTTTCCATGTGCTTGTACGTATTTTATTATTATTTTTGAAGACGTTGCAGGGGTAGAAGGAGGAGGGGGGAGGACAATAGAATAGAAATTATTTCAAGCGGAAAAAAATTCAAAATTAAACATAAACGTTACAGGATATGACAATGTATCTACAACAACAACAACGGCAACAAGAACAATAACTTAACTTAACTTAACCGAACCGTTCTGCACTGTACCGAAAAGAGACAACCAAACAACCAACAATGCCACATAATATTACAATTACAAATACATTTTGTTATTGTTATTGTTTTTATTTTTGGTTTCGATTTCAATTTTTTTTTTTTTTTTTTAATATTTTATTTAATATTTTCCGACTATTTTTTAAGGTCCTATGTTACTGGGACTTCTTCTTTCCCTCCGTTGTTATTGTTGTTGCTGCCATTGTTGCTTATTGTCCAGCATAAATCTTGTCCGTTTGCCACTGTTTTCCTTCTCTGGTTGGCAGGAGGTAAGGAGTTTATTATACAAAAACGTCTACAATAACAAAAAAAAACAACAATGAAGACAAAAGCTATGGACAATGGAAACAAAAGAGAACAAAAAAAAAAAACGAACGAACGAACGAAATGAAATGAAATAAAAGGACAATACAAGTGTATTTATTATAAAATGTGTAGGTGGTATACTAAAGTATGTAGTTGAGTATGTGCAAGTGTGTAGTGGTGTCCGTTTATATAGAAATGTTTAAGTACAACAAATGTTTCAAGATATAATAACTTCCGGTAATTTTGGCTTTTATTTTAGAAAATATTTTAAAACTACACACACAGAAAAACTGTACACACAGCGTTAAGCCAAGATTTTTAAAGACAAGCTTACGATGTTCGATAAATACTTCGAATAGTTATCGAACTTTACGGGCAAATTTTTTGCGTTTCTAATTTTGTGCGGCTATCATACTAGAAGCAATTAAAGACAGTAAAAGAAGTATTTAAGCCAGGCTTTTCTGGTATTTAATACAGGTTTATATGGAATTTTAATAAACGTTCTGATAAGTTTCTCATTTTTCATTATCATTTATTAAACGAGTATATTTTCTTGCTATTCGATAGGGATTCGTTTAAACCACACAACGAACTTGTTTCTGTATCCAACAATACTCCCAGAGTTCTTATCTTTAGTTTCCGTATAAACGAACACACAGGGAACGTTGAATTTGGATTAATCCATGCAAGTGGAAGTGGTTTCCACCTAGAGATAATGCGACTGAGGAGGGAATTTTCAATGTAAACGGCGTATATTCAACCACGAATAGATGTTCTAAACGAGAAAGACAGAAACTTCGTAAAAAATTTGACCTCGACAACACATCCATGTCCTCTACGAGAAAGACGGAAACTGCCTAAAAAATATTTCTCAAAAACACATACATACATACATGTCATCTACGAGAAAGACAGAAACTACATAAAAAAGATATGATCCACGAGAACACATTTCTCTTGTTCCCAACCGTACAATCCATTGGAAAGTAACAGCCATAGGAAAGTAAAACACAAGCCGAACAGAGTTAGATTCCTTACCGCCAAGAAGCTTTAAAATAGATTTCGAGGCACTGGCCTATGCATTAGAGTTGTAATCTATTTTAAGGCGGCTATAAGTGTAGTAAATAGTAAGGAGGGTCAGATGTGATTTAATCTTCCAAAGGCACGGTCAGCGATCAAAGGCATATGAACGACAAATGTTGCTGTCATTTCCAAACAAGGAGACAAGACTGGATGTTGTAGTTGAAGGTAAAACACAACCTAAAAGTTCCCCTGAATTTAGTATGAACTCATCTGATGAAATCCCATTTATAACAGACCCTATAGTGCGATTCCTGAGCAAGCTTGAAATAAATCGGTAGAAGTGACTAGCGACACGGAATGTAATAAGTTTCGATTGAAGTGTGCTTCGATGGATGTGTGCTTACATACATAAATAATTGGTCATTACAACCCTGCGGTCAGGATTACGACCTAGCTTATAACACCACTTATGTTGTGTTTGTTAATTTTATCCATGAGTGAAGGGACCTACAGTTTACAGTCGACTTCGAAGGACAAATTTTTTTTGAGAAACTTTTAATGACAATTTTCAGAGTTTTTACCAGGCATCTGCTGAGAGAATGGAGGCGAAGAAATATTTTTTTATTTCGCTTTTGTTGGAGATGTCTGACCTGGGGTTTGAACCGTGGCTACATGTCTAATAAGCCAACATACAACTAGACTACGACGACTTCAAATACCACAACCTTGTTATCACTAAATCATCTGATAGATTAGTTCTAGATTCCTGATTATAACCCCTACAGGTGACCAGTAGAACGATCCATGCTGAAATCGTATTGCCAGCCACTGATCTGATTGATTCTAAATGCTTCACCAGCTGGTGATTAATCATACTTTCCCTAACCTAGGAAAGTGAGAAACGCATTGCTTTTGATGGTAGTTTACGAGCTTTTAGTCCCATCCTTTTTTGGGATTTTGGGCGTTACATTTAAAATCTGTTAGTAGGATAAAAAAAACTACTGACACGATAGGATTGAACTGAAAAGGTTATCTAATGGCACTCCTGCAAATTAGTGCTGGAATTACATCCCGCAGAAATAACTTGCTTATATTGAGATGCTGCGGTTTTCAATGAAAAACCTATCATACGAGAAATCTGGGATAATCATCCGCTTGGGGTAAATGACAGTGCACAGGTAGATCATATTATATATTTTGGAACGATTTCGTTTGTAGTTTTTTTTTTAACAAACAAGTCAATAATGAAACAAAATTATCTTAGTATTACTTGTCCAAAGATTGCAAGCTTGTAAAAGCCCGCATTGAGAACACATGATTCGTAGTATGTCTTGCTTCAGTAGAAAGTTGTTTACTCTGTTTAATATACCTATCAGGGCTTTGTAATTATGCATGAAATAAGCCCCTTCTGAATCGATAGTAAACATGGCCTCTCCTACATCATCGTTAACATTTTCATGTCTCTTTCAAATGGATATCTTGTAACACTATTAATCCGCAGGAGCTTTACTTTTATTACTTAAACTTACTTGAAGTCTTTGTGTATATTTGGATTATAATTTCACTTTCATACACATTAATTTCGTTAAGCGTATGACGTTTAATATGGTAAATACAGTAAAGTAATGCAAGGATAACGTTTTATAACACAATGAAACTGTTGTTGTTGTATTGTTGCGCTTTGTCGGGTGTCATTGTAATGGTCATGGTTTAGTGTAGTGGCTCAGCTTCCGGTTGTTAGTAAATCATTCCATTAAATTACCTCATGTGTAGACCATAACAATAAGATGGTCATTTGATCGTTGTGGTTTATGAATTTTATGAGGTCCTTTACAACAACAAAAACAACAATGCACACAATTGTTATGACGGTGATTATGGTTAAAAGGAATTTCATAAAAAAAAACAAAACAAAATAAAAATAAAAAGAAAATCAAATAAAATCTGATAATATCCAGTATAGTGCAGCTCACTTATATGTGCCAAATTGAATGACTGCTATGGGAGTGTATTTGCCAGAGAATAATGATGTCGTAAGACTCTCTGATCTTCTGAGAGTCTTAAGAATATAACAACGAAAATATAAATGTAAGATTCTAATGATAGAAATCATTTGAAAATATTTGCAGCACATACACAGACACGCATCCGTAAACACATCTTGTCATTGTCACTGTGACACCCACTGTCACCGTTTAGAGTGTGTTTTTAAAACGGAAACTGATTTACATTTACGGCTGACGTTAATTTGTTTTTTTTTTTGTTTTTACTTTTTATTGTTATTTTGTTGTTAGAGGAGTTGTTGTTGTTTTTATTGCAATTATTATAAAGAATTTGTTGTTTTTTATTTTCTATTTTAAAACTAATGACGACGACAAATTGAAATAAGAAATGATTTCCTTTAATTACTTATACAACAAGAACGACAACAACAACTGTGGCAGCTACACATCCGCACAATTCAAATTGGAATAAAAAACAAGTCAAGGAAAAAGAGAGGGTTTGGAACACCTAAACATAAGAAATGGAAACGAAGAAAAATAATAGAGACAGAGGCGAAGAACGGGTTGTGGTGAAATTCAAACAATTGAAGACTATTTGAGGCAAAAGATTAGTGCAAGGAATATGCAATAGATGGCAGTTAAATGTATGATATTTGTACAAGCGCTTATAAAAAAATATTCTGAAAGGCTAAATCACAACAAAGAGGGTTGAACATAAAAGCTGCTGAGGATCAGTTGCTCTCCTGCATTTCAAAATTTCGAAAATCTACCCTTATTTAGCGATAGTAAATGGCATATTTTGCAACAAATATCACTGGAAGTGTGCAAATTTATAGTTGGTTGTTAGAAATATTGATTGGAAAGAGTAAAATATTGGAATTGTAAAGATATGTATATGCATGCATACATATGTACATAAGTCTTGATGTATCTACCTGGATAACATGCATAGAAAGCAGTGATTTCATGTAATCAAATTGGGGTTGTTCTTCATACACGATTCATAATTGCTAAGTTCACATAACAACATAAAACAAAAAACCTTGTGGTTGTAACTTATTTTTTTTTTTTTTTTAATATCTACGGCGGAATTAATAATGATTGCCTGTGTTCTTTACATCATGAAACTTTCCACGCAATTATCGGTAAACGTTTACGTTTGCTAAAATTTTTACTTTAAAAATATTCTTCAAATATTGCCACGAATAAAGATTTTTAAATATTTTAAATATCAATTCAAAACTTATAATAATATACAGTGCATGCGCGCTAATGTAAACACCGCATTATATGAACACCGCTTAATGTGAACATTTTTTTGCTTCATTCACTACTCTAAAAGATGAACAAATGTAAAAAGCCCTATAATTTGAACAGATTTTTTTTAATTTGAAACGTTAAAATTCTGTGTTTATTATTTGCGGGAATCCCCGTTTTAGGTGTACATATATATATGTATGTATTAGTACATCTGCTTGCATATTTATTCTTCATTTGCTATTTAGATACTGTGAAGATTAAATTATAAAATGTGTTCTAAAACAATTTTTTTAAAACTGGAAGAAAAAGCAAAAATTTTAGATGCCCTTCAACAAGGAACTAGTGTTACTAGTCTAGCAAGACAGTAAGGAGTTGCGAAATTAACTGTATGCGCCATTAAAAATAAAAAAGGGGCAATATTAAAGTGCGTCAATAATACATTTTCTGGACCATGAAAAAGAAAGACCATGCGTGTAATTATGAACATATTCATACATATAAATACATATATACAAATTAAATTATAAATTGGTGTAATTTTACAAATAGAAAAATTCATAAATAATGATTTTGATGTTTGCTTTACTAAAAATCAAATACATTTTCCTTATATCATATAAGAACCGAGCAGCGACCGTTAAATTTCTAGATTTTCTAAACGAAAAAATCTCAAATAGTTTTTGCCGAGCCATTAAAGGTACATATTAGGGATGCCAAACGGGATTGATTTTTAAAAATCCCGGGATTCGGGATTTTGTAATCCCGATCCCGAAATTCAAAAATCCCGAAATATTCCGGGATTTCGCGATTTTCTCTTAATAATAAAAATTAAAAAAACATATTTTATTAACAATTTCATTTATATTCCAATTATATCAGAATTATATGGCTATAAAAATAAAATTATAAAAAACAAAACAAAAAGCATAAATTAAATTATACAATATACAAATACAAATACGATATACTTATATACAAATACATACATTAGTTTTAAAAATATTATTTGGATTCCAAAATAAGTATATTATTGTTTTAAATAATTTTTTAAAAAGATTAAAGCATCTAACATGTCATCTGATAGCCTTGAACGAATTTTGTAGTCAACATACGCTGCCGTTGAAAAACACCTCTCGCAATCAACACTTGTTGGTAAAATAGTTCCAAGATACCTCTACCACCTCCTGATGTAAATAAATCTATTTCTTTTGACAGTTGAGTATCTAAATCAGTAACCCTATTAATTGATTTTATAGGGCTTTTGCATCGTTAGATGATATCAAATAACTTTTTAGCAATAGAAGTAGGGTTCTCTTCATCTCCTCATCTGAGATGCCATTATAAAAGTCGAGTGATATAGAATTTTTTTTCAGAACCTTTTGCAAAACGCAGGATTAATGCCTTTAATTCGGATTTTATTAAAGTCGTATTCAAATCTTTATCAAAATCAGTCTCTTTATTTGGATTTTTAAGAAAATTTAGTAGAGGTGAATACACTTTTCTTCTTTCCTATATTCTTTTGCGAAGTGTTTTATATAAATCTTTAGCAAGATTATTGACAATTGATTGCTGTAATTTCATTTAGCATAAATGTTAATGCAGTATGAATTCACAATCCCGAAAAATCCCGGGACAAGTTTTAAAAATCCCGGGATTTCGAGTTTCGGGATTTCCCGATTGGGATCCCTAGTACATAAGTAATGTCTGGCATTATTATAATAGAACACACACATTTTTATGTTGATCAATTCTATACGTTTTAATTTAATTGTTTGTTTCAAATACATATGTACATAATATACATAAGTGGTCATAACAAACATACAGTCAGGATTACGACCTAGCTTCTCATACCACTTATGTATGTTGTGTGTGTTCATTTCATACATGAGTGCCGGAACCTACAGTTTAACCTTCCTATACCCGCGCCAAAAAGTGAAACACCAATACCCTCGCGTTGGTCTGTGAGAACGACAATGGAAAATCCTATATCCTTGGTACTATTTCAAAATATTTTTTTTGATGCAAAAACGAAGCTTATTACGAATAATGAAGCTACCAGTGATATCAACTTACCGGCACTATTTTTTTACAAAAAAAATCGCAATAGTAAAAAAATCGGTCTCACAGACCAACGCGCGGGTAAAGGAAGGAAGTCCATGCCGAAAGACAGATTTCTGTGAGAAACTTTTTCATGGCAATTTTGTTTATTGATTCTCAGAGTTTTTTCAAAATATCTGCTTCTTAAAGGAAGTCGACGAAAAATGTTCTTTTTTAAATTTCATTTTGTTGGACATGTCTGTCCTAGTGTTTGAATCGATGCCTGATGTCTAATAAGCCAATACACTACCTACTATACTACGGTCACTTAATGCTGTGTTTAACCTTACAGAATCTGCTCAACAATCAATGATATCTTCAACACATGACCTGCATTCTTTAATATCTACAGTGCCTATCCGGTTTAAATGTATTACTTGCTTTATTCAGTTTCAATATTATTGTGGTCTTCCTTCCGATTCTGATGCCTCAGAATATATTCGTGCTGCGCAACGATACTTAGTAAAGAAAATTAATGGCGTAATCTGACAGCTGCATACTCTCTTAAAAGAGGGACTATTTTTAGATATGCGGATAGGCCAAGAATGGCTCTTGGGACAGAAGCAGAAGTTTTCCGTCTTAGAATAAAATATCAAATTATTAAGCAGAAGCCTATGCTATAGAAAGATGTGTTTAATAGTGATACCAGCGATCTAATGGTTAGGCCTCGATTTCAGCACTCGGCACTTATGAGGTTAAATCGATGACAGTAAGTAATTATGGAACTGGAACCGGTTACTGGGTCTTGAAACTGGGAGAAGACATTGTAGTGATAAACTGTAAAATTTCCGGGGAAGTACAATAAATCGTCTGGTCGCGACACTAAGCCACATCTGCACAACAATATATTGTCGGCACCAACAAGAAGGCCACCAGCGGCCATGTATTTATAATTATTGATTGGTTTTTTTAGTTTGAAGCATGAAAATTCCTGGATTAACTATTGTTTTTAATCCACTATTTGTGTATCAATTAATTGATTTGTGAAAAAATTTCTCAAAACCTTTGAACCCTTTCAGTATGCGACCTAAAATTTCTAAACAGTACGAAGGTGTGTTTAAAGTTTGGCAAACGTTTCTCAACGCTTGTCAAATAAAACCAATAAAGAAAAAGAAAAATATATAGAGAAACGCTGATTTTTATTGCCAGTTTAAAACGATACGTCAGCGTTTTTCGTTCATTTCATTTCATTTTCTTTTTTTCAATACCAAAGGAATCCTTTTTAATTTGTTTGTGTTTGTGTTCGTGGGGTTTTTTTTTTTTGGGTTTTAGTGGGTGCGTGAAATGCTCTCCTCCGGTTGTTTGCAATATTTTACATGTTTGCAATGTTTGATATTAAAAAAAACTAGAAAGAGAACACCAACAACAACAATAACAACAAGACAAATATAAAGAATTTCTTTTCCAATATCATCCTTTTATTGTTTGCTGTTGTAGTTGTTTTGTTTTTCTTTTCTATTTTTCCACATTTTTTTCTCTCGTGTTGTTTTTTTTTTAGAAAATATTGTCACTTAACAACACCCAAGAGTCCTGTTGTTGGTATTGTTGGGTTTGATTTCGTTGTAAATTTTTTAGATTTTTTCTCCCCCCCCCCATTTTTTTTTCCATATGTGGAGCAGTTTTTTTTTTGTATTCGTTTGCGTTCATGTATTTCGCTGACAGGACAAACACGCTCAGCAACAAGAACAGCATCATCCTGCTTAAAATAACAATACAATAACAAGTAAGTATGTGTATAAGTATAGGTATCTATGTATGTATGAGTGAGTGAGTGTAATGTCAATATTATCTGTAAAAGTGTAGATAGAAAGGGTTATTCAATACAGTTCACCTCTTATGCTCTGCTCCACAGCCATCACCAAATCATTTGCTTGTGTGTGATCCTTTTTCGTTTATTATTTGCCGGAGTATGCAAAATGAAAGAAAACGAAAGAAAATAAAGAAAATATTTAAAATATTTGTTTTTTGTATTGTTGTTGTTGTAATTTTTATAGCATATTATTGTTATTGTTGTTGTTGTAGTTGTTATTGTTTTGATTTGATTGCTGTTGCTCCTTCTGCTATTGTGGCTGGCTGCTGTTGCTATTGCTGCTGCTGCCGCTGCCATTCTGTTGATTATTTCAAGAGACATGAGTAGGTGTGATTTTATAGCATTTTTATATGTGCGTTGACATTTGTTGAACACATCATGCCACAGTAAAAAAAAGAATTTAAAAAATTGAAAAAAAATTTCAATAAAAAAGTTGGGGAGAATTTAAAATTTCACATGCAATTCGAAAGGATAAAAAACATGAAATTTCAAACAGCAGCAGCATTAGCAATAACAAGAGTATCTTCAACTCTAGGAATTTATTTTTACGACCAGATTTTAGTTTGGTTTTGTTATGTTTTTTTTTTAATTCCACCATGTATGTCATGGTGCAACAAGTCAAAGGATTTTTATACAATTGAAAATATGTTTTCGTTGTTTTTTCTTTTTATTTAAAAGGAATTAAATTTTTTTTTCAAACACACAGCCATAACAAATAAAGTCAATGAAATCATTTCTTTTCTCTTCTTATACTTTAGTAACTTTAGTAAATGAAATAAAAATTTTTTTATTTTGATTTAATAAAATTAAAATTGTACTACTCGTCTACAGCTTTTAAGAGGATAATGAATTCATAAAAATCATATTAAAATCATGTTTTTCTAAGAGCAAATTATTAAAATTGTTTCACATTTACAGGGAATAATAGGTTCTTCATAGAAAAAGGAAGCAAATGATTTGGTCATGATCTTAAATTTTTTCTGTTCCAAATTAACTTCTTGTTTTACGGCAAAAATTTGTTAATTTCTTTGCCGCATGGCTTTAAAGAACACTCATGCATCGGGTTACTCTTAAAACCTTCAACCAATAGGTAGAGTTTAACAGCCTTTAACTATTAACGTATTATGCAACTGTTTGGCCACTTAAACTGTATTTAAAACATCGAATCCACTTCCTTTCCTATTTTGAGGATACTAACATAAATGGTCATTGCAACCCTTCAGTCAGAACTACAACCTAACTTGTCACACCACTTATGTGTTGTGTGTGTTAATTTTGTACATGAGTGGCGGAACCTGTAGTTTGAAGTCGATTCCGAACGACAGATTTTTTTTAAGAAACCTTTCAGGGCAACTTTTTATTTACTCTCAGAGTTTTTGTCAGAGGAAGTTGCCGAGGAAATATTTTTTTTTTATTTCGTTTTGTTGGATATATCTAACCTGGGGTTTGAACCGTAGCCTCACTTCTAATAAGCCAACGTACTACCTATTAAACTATGGCGTCTTAGATTAGCGTGTTTACGAGCTGCTCTATTCACTTCAAGAGTTGCGTTTTGTGAATCTACTTTTAAAGACTTTTAAAAGACTATCAACGGAAGATTTCTTATGCATTTAAAAATGAGTAGTCCTCCTACCAAAAACAAAATTCAAGTATTAAAACCCTCAATTCATTTTAAAAAAGTGAATCAATTCCCTTCAACATCAAACAAATTGCATTCTAAATACCGTATGAATAATAATTTTTCATTCCTTTGAATATAAAAATTTTGCCTTAATAAGACAGACAGAAAAAAAGTCCAATAAAAATTCTATAAAATGCGTTAAAAAATTTCCATAGATTTCCCCTAAGATTTTCCATTTTCTCATTGATTTCAAGTCAACACTTCAACAACATGTCACACTAATAAACCCCTGCAATGCGAATAACACCTGATCGTAGTGTTTGGAATCAATTAAAGGAAAGTGGCATCAATGAGCGAACATTAGTGAACATGTAAGCTAGACTTCTCGGTCATCATAAGTACGTCTAAATATGGGCGACTCACTTGAATGCTCTTTTTATGCAGTTTTTATTTTATTGGTTTTTACCTTCTTTGTTGGTTACAAAAAAAAAAACGAACAAAATAGTGATGAAAAGCAAGCTTAACAAGCCCATACGTTAACACAAATCATCCGAATACAGAAAAATGGTTAATTAATCAAGTGGAAAACATGTGTTTTTACACCAACTCAATCACCATCATTACAGGCGCACTGCCCGTTTATTTATTGTTTAAACGACGAGCATTATTATGCGCAATTATTTAAATGATCAGAAAAAAAGAAGAAAACAAAATCGTACTGAAATGAAATGAAACAAAATGAAAGGAAAAAAAAATTATTGTTTCTCTAGAGTACAACAACAATTGTTTAATAATTAATGCATGTGAAATGAAAAATGAAAACAATCAATGGCAGATTCATTTCAATTCCAAATGAATTTTAAAATATCTGCAACGAATACACCCCATTATTGTAAAAGCAAAGCAAAGCAAAGCACAATAAGTGAACGGCTAGCGAACGACTATATGAGTACACAGCGAAACAAACGTCTGACCAGCCGGCCGGCCGGCAAGTGTAGAGAAAAACCTCAACTGAATTATTCATAATTGAAAATGAAAATCATACAGCAACATGGAACATGGAACATGCAACATTGTATTGCATGTGACATTAAAGTGAATAAAAACAAAGAAAAATAAGAAGAAAATTATCATCCAAACCAGGTACTTTACCAAGAAATTAAACAACCAGCCAGCCATCGAACCAAGCAACCAACCATCAATCTATCCAGCCAGCTCACAGCCAGCTTACAATTATTCAAACTGGAGAAAAATTATGATTATTTTATGCGACCGACAATGATGAGTTGGTTGGCAAGGTCTTGCTCTTCATTTCATTTCAATATTTTTTTTTTTTTTTCATTTTGTTTCTCCATGTTTCGTAAGCCATAAAGTACAAGGAAATAAAAACAAACGCAAAAACAAAGACAAAGACAACGAAAAAGAAAAATTAATTATTCATTAAATATTGTTATTAATAAAATACAACAACAACTCCAACTCGTAACACCATAAAGTTAAAAGAGAAAAATCCACTCAAAATTCTTATTTCATGCCACCATCAACCATTGGCAACTGCTTTTTGTTCTTTAATATGCTGCCGCCGCTGTTACCATCACACTAGTAGTTCAGTAGGTCAAGCAGCATTACCAGCAGTGGTAGCACTAGCACTAGCAACATTGTTGCTTCTCGTATAGCGAGAGAAAGAGAGAGAGACCGAAAAAAAAAATTCAAATTAATCCTGCAAAAAAAAAAACATTCGTTGGACGCATAACAATTAAAGTCATATAGAAAATACCCAAACGAAACGGTGCGGCAACCCAAAAGGAGTCATCTCTACAAATATGGACAATGAAACACAAGAAAAAAAACACAATACACACACACACATACTCACAAATGGAAATTAAATAAAAAGTGGCATATTATTAGCACCAGCACCCATCTTGCTGAGATTCATCACATTATGCAAGCAGAAGACAATGGTCGAACGCGAGGAACCCTATAGAAGGCATTCTCAAGTCAAACTCAAATTCAAAATAATGAACAAGAACTGTATGCGGAATTGCAGCGTTTTTGAATCTATGGTTACATGCGTACATAATTGGTCAGTACAACCCTTCAGTTAGGATTACGACAAAGCTTCTCACACCACTTATGTTGTGTGTGTTAATTTTATTCATACGTGGCAGGATCTACAGTTTAATGTTTTCAGACTTTGGAGGAAATTTTCATGGCGGTTTCTATTCACTCTCAGAGTTTTTGCCAGAAATCTGCTGAGGGGAAGTCGCCAAATAAATATTTTTTCATATTTCGTTTTGGTGGAAATGTCTGACCTGGGGTTTAGGCCTCAAGTCTAATATGCGAACACACTACCTACTCGCAAAAAAAAATCAGAGAATATATCTGGAAGGTTCAGGCATTCAATTTGTAAAACCGACTTGTTATCATGTAATCATGTCTTCTTCAAGAGAACCTTGTTAAAATCAATGGAGACTACAATTTCTAAAATAAAGTTTCAATAGAACTAAAGGGTCTTCCGACAAGGACTTTCGCTCTTTGTCAGCCATCAAGAGGAAGGTTGATCTGTCATTTATTCCAAAAAAACTTCTGGGGCGATCTTTTTGAAAAGGCAAACGATAAGACTTTTCTGTATTTTAAAATTCGAAAAGCTTCTTACCAACCATATACCATGGACGCTAGCCAATAATGTAGTCTTCAAAACACTATTATGCTACACAAGTAAAATGAAATGCTTCTTACGAGAAACAGAATTACGATCTCTAATGGTTCAACAATCTACCAAAGTCTATACAAACGGTTCTAAACTTGAGAATGGATATGACGTAAGATTCTTCCCGAAGGTCTTAAAATTAAGATATCTCTTCACCTTTCCAATTGTGATACCATGTTTCTCGTATAGTTGCGATAGCTTAGTAGGTAGAGTGTTTGCTTATTAAATGCTAACCCGTAGTTTAAACCGCAGTTCACTTATCTCGAACAAAACGAAATATGAGAAAATATTTTTAAGGGGACTTCCTCTCAGCACTCATCTGAAAAAAAAAACTCTGAAATAGACACGAAAAGCTTCACAAAAAACCTGTCTTTCGGTGTCGACTTTAAACTGCAGGTCCTGCCTGCCACTCATAGATAAAATTAACGCACACAATATGGGTGTTAAGACAAACTAAGTCGTAATCCTGACTAAATGGTTGTAATGTCCACTTAAGTGGGTAAGGGACAGGAAACTAACACTAATCACGCTGGATAATTGATCATGGCTAAGGAATCGCCGACTATAAAAATTTCTATTGTCTCTGACAGCCAAGCAATAATCATATCGGTTTTGAATGCAACCTTCAGGTCTAATGTAGTTGTCATATTTTACGACTCTCTTGATCAGTTCAGATCAGGCAGTTTTGTGTGTATACACGAGTATTATGGATTTCTGCTTACACAGATATTCTAAGCTATTGTGTAACTGACTGACTTATTCGAGCACGAACGCTATCTACCGAATATGAATCTCTAAACGAGTATGCTCTTAGCTTTACCAAGCTGTCTATTAGTTGAAGGCATTTATTGGCAGCTGAGAAAACCTGAACTGAGAAAGAATCGTGGTTCACTGCTTGACTGCCATTTCCATAATTGAATGCAAAGAACAATAATTTACTCCCAAGTAGTAAGGACATCTCTGTTAGTGTATCCATTCTCACAAGCCTATGAGAGACATGCAAATGATCTACAGAGTTTGTAGATCGGCTGAGAAAGTAACAAATATTGTCCGCATATGAATTATACTTCTCTCACATGGTTTATAATTTCTTGATAGGCTGGTTTTGTGCTTGATTCTGCAAAAAACTAATGCTGGCTGTCAGCAACGGTTAGTCAAGATTTGTCATGTGGTATGACTAGAGAGCTCTGAGTGAACGAAGCCGTCAGTCACTTGTCAATTAGTTCTGGAACATCGCTTCATGTGGTATCACAACGGATCGTTGCTTATGCTCAAGAGTAGTTTGATATAAGAAAGCTGCAACACGTTTCTATCCTGTCCTGTCCTTAGTGGTGCTTTGCTTAGTCGACAAGAGTTATATGAATCTAAAAAATGTTGTATAATGTTTGAACAATTTTTGAAACCGATTGTCATTAAAAACAAAAAGTTATTTAATGAACCCCTATTTTAAGCAGAAGTCGCCGTAGTTTAGTAGGTAGTGTGATGTGTGTAGGTCCTGCCACTCATGTATAAAATTAACACACACACAACATAAGTGGTGTGGAAAGCTGGCTCATAATCCAGGGTTGTAATGACCAATTATGTATGTATGTATGTATGTATGTATGTATACGTAAGATGGCAACCATAAATTTCCTGTGTTGCATAGTGTTCGTTATTACAAAAAATGTAAATGTAGGGTGTGCATAATGTTTCACTTACCGTTAATTGTAATTACAAATTAACTCGAAACTGTTTTTAAGTATCCTTTGGGGTGTAAGATACACGAGAGTGACCAACAACTACTACAACAACTACTGTTGCCAGTTAGTTTATCAAAGCGATAATCGAATGTGTACGTACATACATATATAGAGAGTTTTAAACATTTTAACCACAAGTCGAGAGTAACAAACAAAAAAAAAACAGTTTTAAAGCCGTACAAAAACGGTAAATTAACATAAAATTAGAATTGGTAATTACTATGGCGCCTAGTCAAACATGAGCTAAACAAGGGAATTAAAATGAACAAAAAAAAAAACTAGAGAAGAATATTTCTGAAGCATAATTTATGCGGAAGCCACAAAAAATAAAACAACGAACCAACCAACAGTCAAGCAACAATGCAAACCACTTACGTACTTACTTCATAAGGCAATAGCTTGCCATCAGAGAGTAAGAACAGCATTTGGAAGTTGAGCATGCGTCGTGCTTAATTAAAAATGCAAACTAAAGTCGTTTCTCTAGGTTTTTATTTGATTGTGGAGTTGAGCACAAGCCTTTCTGTTTTTAGTGGGCAATGCTTGGCAATAAAGGAAGGACACTTTGGCACATCAGGCCTTTTAGAAAATTGGTTTGAAAAGCGCGTGCTTATCATTTGATTAGAGTTTGAAGATGAAAAAATAAAAAATTTTTTGAAAAAATTTGTTCAAACAATGTTTCATAAGCGTTTAACCACAACAACTATTTGGTTGAGGCCTATCATTGTCAAAGTCATCTTCTCTTTTAAACATCATCGTCATGATCCTGATGAATTATTCAAAGAAATTTTTTTTGAAAACTATGCTGCTGCCTATATTGCCTGGCTGACTAGCAATTCCTAACTCCAATAAACACGTTTTAATGAAATGCAGCCGCAATTTTTTTTTTTTAGTTCTAAAAGAGGTTTTTCGTTTTTGTTTAATAAATCTATGCCGTCGTCCATTTGAAATTTTAATGTTTTTAAAATTTTTTCCTTCCTTCTTTCTGGTTTCAATATTTTTGGCTGAATTTTTTGTTTCTTTCTGCTTTCATTGTCTGCTTAAATATTTTTTCTCGCATTTTCATGTTGATTATGCGCATAATTTTTGACTGGCTCTGTCATTTTTTGTTTTTGTTGTTGTTGTGGTTATTGTTTCTTTAATGTTTTGTTTACAATTTTTTTGTTGCCAAGATTGGTGGCAACACAACTTATCATTCAACTCAGTATGTTAAATACAATATGTTGTTGTTTTATTTGTTTAATTTATTTAAAATTCTTTGCTGTTGTTGTTGTTGTTATTGTTACCTACTTAATGGTGTGATGAAGTTATAATTTGTGCTGCACAATACAAGAAATGTTGTCTGTTTTAATTTGTTTTTCATTTTTTGTTTCTTTTTTTTTCAAGTATTTGTAACGACCTTGACCTTAATTATGCAAACGGCATAATTTTTTTTTTGTTTTCAAGCAAATGGAAAGAAAAAACCTTCCTTCAAAAAATTAACATAATTTTTGGAATATCGTTTGTCTTGTGGCAAAAGGATTAGCATTTGTTTTGCGTACATTTCAAGTGGAATTTTAATTGATTTGTTTAAAGCTTAAAATAAAAACGAAAATTTATTCGTTTTCCTTTGTTTCTCAGTTTTTGTTCAAATTTATGTTTGACTTCAAAACATAAAATTATGATCATAAGGAATATCTGTTTAAGTCTTAAAATATAAATTTGAATTCAACAAAATTTTTACTGCATTTGAGGAATTTTTACCATCCATTCCATAACTCTGTCATCTTTCGCGAAAACCCATGTGGGTTATAAATAAATAAATGATTGCAGCGCATATGAGGCATTAGCCTCTGTGGACCAATAAGTAACTGCAATATTTATACGATATATAGTCGCCGTAGTCTAGTAGGTAGTGTGTTGGCTTATTAGACCTGAGGACATGGTTCCAACCCCAAGCCAGCTATCTCTAACAAAAAAGGAATATTTCTTCGGCGACTGCCTCTCAGCAGATTTCTGGCAGTAAATAAAGTTCCCAAAAATCTGTCGTGCGGAGTTGACTTTAAACTGTAAGTCCCGCCACTAATGTATAAAAAATATTAACAAACAAAACACAAGTGGTGTGAAAAACTAGGTCGTAATCCTGAGTAAAGGCTTGTAATGACGAATAATGTATGTATGTATGTACATATTTACACGATGTCAGTCACTGTGATGCACCAAGTGACTGCCATATACATATACAACGCACCATTCCTGAAAGAGCTGAATCTGTATTAATGCCGGCAAAAATATTTTTTAGGAAAACAGGCGATTTCAGAAAACCGAAAGTTTTAATAAAATTAACGATTGGGTCTCTTTGATATAAACTTTCGAACGCCTGAAATCGTTTATTTTAGAAAGAGGGGGGATGGTCCATTTCGATACACTCTTCTCAACGATTATCCAGTTTATAGTAAGAAATGTTTTGTTTAGCTTGTTGAAATCCGTCTATCCCTTGAGCAGTCTACCGTATATTCTTCACCTTCATTGTAGTAATCCAACCCCTTTTTAAATTTTAACTTAGAATTGCAATTGATGGGCCTGATTAAGAAATTTCAAGTTTAATCAAGTATTTCGGAAACTGTAGTAAGAGATGTGTAATCTTTCCTTTTCATTTAATGTGTCCTTTTCTGAGATCCTTTAACTCACCACTTTCCCTGCATAAAGTCTAGAGAGCAAGTAAAAATTAAAATGAAAAGTTTCGTTCGAATTCGACTATAAACTGTAGGTGACTACACTTATGGATAAAATAAACACACATAACGTGAGTGGTGTGAGAAGTCTGTTCGGACAACGCACAATCAATCGCGCCCTTCGTTCAATCGAGAGGAAATTCGCAATGTGGTGGATAAATTCGAGTCCAATAGTTCAGTAATCAACCGATGTTGACGAAACGCAAGATCTACCGAAAAACAGCAGATATCAATAAGAGTTTAAAGGAGTGGCTGTCGATATCGCATCGCTTACAAGAACTCTACCTTTCGCAGACTTCCACCCTTTCAAAATTCAACTGACATAAGAAAAGTCATCTTCAGCGATGAGGTCCTATTCTGGATTAATATAGGACAACACAACATCACATGAGATACGAAAGACTCCAATGCACCTCTTTTACTGTTTGGTTTTGGGCGTCATCGATTCATATTTATTTAAGAACAACTTTAGTTATAGCTAGACGCATATTACCAATTTCTTTTAGTCTTAATTAAATGTTTTGGACACCCTATTGTGGTTTCAACAGGGTGTCGCAGCGCACCACAAGGCTTATGCATGATTGAATATTCTGCACGGGCAATTTGAGGGCATCGTCATCTCGTGCAGTTAATGTGATCAAGCAACAGAGATCGTGCGATTTGACCCAGTTAGACTTTTTCGTGTGGGGTCTTATGGGTGTCGCAGGTGCATGTGAACAAGTTACAAGTCACAGTGGTCCTTAAAGAAAACATACCCCAAAATTTATAATTCCATTTCAGTCTAATTTATATGTCAACGTTATAGATAATTCGTCATTTCCGATGCAATCCACTCAGAGAAGCCGTGGCGGACATTTGAACGATGTTATATTCCACACATAATGGCATCACTAGGTTGTTCAAATGAACAATATCTACCCTGTTTTGTTTAAATTTAAAGATAGGAATCGCTTAAACGAAAGACGTGACGTGATCCATTATGTATGTACATATATAGCAACAGTGTGGAAGTAAAGGGTTTGAAAGACTTTGAGTATTACGATCCTTGCGTAGAAGAGAAGTATGCACTGAAGAGGTTTAAGGAATTTAAAATAAATTCCTGTTAATAAGAAATTTATTTTTTTTTTATGTAGCTTCAGTACTACAGAACACAACTCTGTTGAATTAAAAAATTATTTTTTTGTATTCCTTCAGGCTTTGTATTGAACCCTTTTTACCATAACGAACGAAGCTTAACATGAAATGTAACTGAAATTTATGAAATAAATTTTCTTAAAAACTATGTTATACATGTTCCATTTCATTGTAGTTTTCTTTTTCAATTTCTAAGTTGGGATCAGCTTTTGTTACATGGAATTGCATGTACTGTACTGTAGCATTTTCAAATAAATCTCTAAGTAAACCGGATATAAGAAAACTTAAAAAGAAAACGTAATAAATTGCTGTTTTCCTTAGAAGAATAGAAATCGTAATGAAGAAACTCTTTCCTTGCTTTCATTTTCTTTTATGGCTGCGCATGTGCATTTGGAACACATGGCTTGGCATGCAAATTTTCAAACTCAATTCAAGACAATGAATTGTCGTTACATTGTATACCTTTTACTTGCAATTTGATTAACGATTTTGTAAAGAATGACAAAAAAAAAGAAAATTCATATGAAATTTAAGATTTGCAAATAACAAGTAAAAGATTTGAATGAAAAAAAAAACGAAATAATTTGCACCCTTTGCAGAAGGCAGGAAGTACATGTTGTTCTTGAATTTTAGAGAGGTGAAGGTATTTTATGCATAAATTAACGATCAATAAGATCGTTAATGCAAATTCATTCATTCATTTACATGTTAAAAGGTTGTCACCCAATAAAATTTGCATATCAGCCCTTTTTCTTTTATTTTTTTTTTAATTTCATAATCAATAGGCAACCTTTAAGCCGCCTAGAGAAAATTGGCACATTTGCTAAAAAAAAAAACAAAAAATTACTAAAGAATAGCGAAAAAACCTTTTGTTTGTTAAGATCGTTGCTTATTGAAAATTGCGTTGATTTAATAAAAGATTAAATAAGCAAAAGAACACGTGAAGTGACTGAAGGCTTTCACCCTTAAATTTTTGCTACAGAGATACCGGGCACCCAACTTATGAAATTTTATAGCAAATCTACTTGGGCTGCTGACATCTTTCAGACACATTGAAAACAAACACGAACAACAGAAACAAAAAAAAAAAAAAAAATTGAAAAAAGAAAAATTCTTGTACAATGAACCCAAACGACCTTTTGCTTAAGTGTGTATCAACGTAATATCCTGAACCCATGTAAAACTGCTCTGTATAAGTATGGGTGTTTGAGTAAATGACTGACTGCTGATAGACTCTGGTTTTAAATTTCTAAATTTGCATGAGAATGGCAAAAATGACACACAACTGGGATCTTCTTTATTGTTTTCTTTTTCGTGATCATTTTCCGCTGAGTAACAAAAACTAGAAAAGAAAAATTTTTTAACCCTTTTGCAATGTCTTAAGGAAAAAAGGGGTTGATTTTCGTTGCCTTCTTTAAGTTTCAGTGTTTATCTAGGATAATACACACACACACACGCACATGCAAATATTGTTTCAAATATTTGCTGAATGCGAAATGCGTTTAAGCCAGCCTGAAGATGAGTATTCAAATAAGGGAAGAAGACACTTTCAACACAACACAACACAACAGCTCATATGATCTTGTGCAACGCAAAATAAAACACAAAAAGAAGGGGTTGATTACACAATTTGCCTAAAGATGAGCGCTGATCGCTGTGTCGAGTGACCTTTTTTGCATAAAAATTTAAATTTTCTCAAGCTTTAGGCCGCCAGAAACAAACATAAAAGGGGTAAAAAGCAAATGTAAATTCTGTTCCCATGAAAATTT
Source organism: Sarcophaga caerulescens (assembly GCA_927399465.1). Lineage (NCBI taxonomy): Eukaryota > Metazoa > Arthropoda > Insecta > Diptera > Sarcophagidae > Sarcophaga > Sarcophaga caerulescens. Next base: position 68,581,887 of record OV656867.1, on the reverse strand, counting down.
TTCTATCGAAAACATCACCTTGTTGTTGGGTTCACCTTTGTTTGCAACTCAAAGGACATTAGATAAATAAATACCTTCAATAAGGAAGATGCAATCAAGGATAATAAATTACCAAACACACAGTGTTCAATCGTGTTTGTTCCTCTTGTTTTTTATTTTTCTTATTTGGCATGCAAAAATTTAATTTAAATTTCCTTTAACCCCAGCACATCAATTTCGGAAAAGTATTTGCCTTCGTTTTGCATTTTGGCTAAATTTAGTTCGCTCAACCCATTTGTTATAAGAGTATATACTGCGTATATTTATTGCAAAAATATTAACAACAACACAATAGAAGGATGTTCATATCCTTTGTTTGCATAGATACAAATACAAAAAAAAGAAATAAAAAGAAAACAACGTCTACCGAAATTGTCTCTTCACTGTCCTTGCCGCGTGTAACGTATTTTCTTTACTTTTCTTTGATAATTTTTTTTCAAAATCTTGAATATCGATTAGATTGTGATATTTTTGTTGTTTTTTATTTTTGCATTCAATAGCGAATTTTATTCAAAATGATCGTGGGAATGTTTTCGTTTCAGTTTGCAAAATATTCGTATATCCTTTGAATGATGAAGTAGTAGCGATGACACTTAAAATCTTTTCTCAGTGGAAAGGATAATTTGAAATGACGGTTACAAAAATACTCATTTTGAATCAATAAATGCCTTCATTTAATGCGAAAATAGTCAGAGAAGTTTAACGGAAAATTTTCTATTAATTGAAATGAAATATGCCAACAATTGCTGCATTAGGCTTTGTGCTGACATCCACAAATTTTATAATCATTGGCATGAAGATGTTCCAGTATTCCGTTGCTAATGTGCCAGTAATGAATGCACTTTTGCTCTCATCTCCAATTTTCCATAAGGCTGTGGCATGGTGGGGTGTCACAAAGCCATAGGACATAAAGCCATAATGGCCATAATGGCTTTATGTCTCAATCCAAACGGACATAAAGCCATAATTTTGATACGGCCTTAAGTCTCATATCAATTTTAGTGAAATGGGACATAAAGCCATTATGGTTATATGTCCCATTTGATGTTTTGAGTTACAAATGCTTTATTTCACTAAATATGCCTATTTATCTATGAAATTAATGATTTAAAAAAATCCAAAATTTCTAGGGTCCAGGAATTACAGCTGCAAACATTTTGTGAAAGGAAAAATCCTTAGTTATCATTGGAAAACATTTTTTTATTCTTGTGACGCACACAGGAAAACTTTATTCAGCGAAGCCACCTGCCGCGTCCTACTGGAGGAAAAAACCCCTAAGCGCGGCCGCAGGCCGCCACGCAGAAAAACTTTATTATGCGAAGCCAGATTTCAATACTTAACTTTAGTGTCTCAGGAACTGAAATGAGAGATAAAGCCGCTTTCTAATATTGCTAATGTGAGCTAAGGCCATGATGGCTTTATCATGCAATCATTATTAAAAATATGGCTTTATGTCTCATTTTCGGAAAAAAATTTATGGCGTTAAGTCCCATTATAATGAGACTTAATGGCATATGCCCTTATGTCTCAATGGAATGGGACTTAACGTCATATGGCTTTATGTCCTATGGCTTTGTGACATCCCACCAGGCTGGCATATAAATCAGGCTGAATTTGAATTATGAATTTTGGGCAATGTTTTCATTGAGGACCGCTGTAGTTTGTAACTTATTCACATGCACCTGCGACACCCAATTGACTCCACACGAAATAGTCTATCGAGGTCAAATCGCACAATCTCAGTGGCTAGACTACATTACCTCCACGTTATGACAGTGCCCTTAAATCATTGTACATTTGCAATACCCTGTTGAAACCACTTATTGTTGGTGTCCCGATCATCCAATTCAGGCCAAAAGAAATTGATAATTGCCGAACTATAGTTAATATTTTTAAAGAAAAATCCTAAAACCTAAAATCCAACCATTAAACAGTAACAGAGGTGCATTAACCTCTTTTGTATCTTATGTGGTGTTGTGTTGTCCCATATTAAACCAGAAAAGGACCTCATCGCTTAAAATGGCTTTTCGATGAAAATTAGGGTCAGTTGCGTACTCCTCCAGAACCCACTCATCAAACACACGTCGTTGTCTATGGACGTTGTTGTTAAAGAAATTTGGACCAATGACGCCTCTAGCCTAAAATCTACACCAAACTGTGACTTTTTCAAGATGTATTGAAGTCTCTTGAATCTCATGTGGTGTTGTGTTGTCATATTGATCCAGATTAGGGTTACTACGTACTGCTCCAGAGCCCATTCAAGAAACATACGTCGTAGCCTATGGTCGTCTACCTTCAGTGTCTTGTACGAGTGCATGCCTTAATTACGACATAAAATTCACCAAGTTGTGGTCTGCGAAAGGTTAAGTTCTTGTAAGCGATGCGAAATCGATTGCCTTGGATTCTATCTTACACTCTCATGGACAGCAGCGATGCTTCTCGGCAGATCTTGCGTTTCGTCGACATACGGATGTTGATCGAATGTTTACTGAATTATTGAACTCGAATTAATCCACGACATTGCGAATGTTCCTCTCGGTAGAATGAGGAGCGAAGATCGCGCTTTACCCGAACAGAGCAACCATTTTGATAAAACAGTTTTTGATATTTGGACGTGTTGTTGAATGCTATATTCGTCCCAGGCTGATTGAACAAAACAGTGGCCATAAATGACAACTAATTTAACAGATGAAGCTTAACACGGTGTGCGTTATCAAGTGTCATAGTTCTGTTGAAGTCTCTGTTGTCCCGATATAAAAAGAGGTTTCGCCAATTCGAATGAATTATTTTTCTTTGATTACTAAGGTAAGCAAAAAATAAGGGAACCGCTTAAAATGTTAATTTGTATACATGAGTGATGGGACCTACCGTTTAAAGTCAACTCCGAACGACAGATTTTTGAGAAACATTTCATGGCAATTTTTATTTACTCTCAGGGTCATAATATGTAGATTCTGTAAGGATTAGAATGGATCAGCGGAACACATTGTTGGAAGCTATGGGGCATTAATGCATCCTAGGAAGAAACTCTTGGGTGAATATCAAGTGCTAGGCAGATAATTGTTATTGTTGTCAAGGCAATTGGCTTGGAGGTGACATTAGAGGTGTATCATATAAAGTTTGGGGGGAATACAATAGATCCTATGGTAGTATTACTAAGGCACTTCATCACGACGGTTATAATCATAATAATAATGTAAAAGTTCCTCACCACTGTACTTAACATACAAAGAATTCTTCTAAATTCCTAGGGCCTAGAGACAAAAATCTGCTTAAAGATAGTCGCCGAAGAAATATTTTTCATATTTCGCTTAAATTGAGATTTCTGGCCTGGGGTTTGAAACCAAGCCTGACATCTAATAAGCCAACACACTACCTGCTAGACTACGGCTAGACTATTCTATTTATGCCCTATTCCCTTGCCTTACATCCTAGTAGAATTTAAAACCGAACTTCAAACCAAATTTTCTTTGTTTCTACATGGTGTTTCGTTTCTACATGGTTTTCTTCATTGTATTAAATATTTTTAAAATGTTCCTAAAAACATGAACTAAATTCCAAATTATAAACTCCAGAAAACAGTGAATAAAAACTCAGTAAAGTAACCCAAAAAAAAAAAATACCATAAGGACAGTGAATATCATAAAGGATTTACAACAACTGCTCAAAACTTCAAAATTTTTTCAATTCGTAAATGAACTTGATTTATAAATCTCTCTCTCTCTCCGTCCCCCTGTCATACAGTTGCAATTAAAGATAGCGAACGAACGACAAGCAGTTATTAAGTAAATATTCATTCAATTTCATTAATTTTAATCCTTTAACCGCAACCAATTGAAAACAACGTTCCGTTAAGTCAACCTCAACCAAAGAGTAAACAACCCCATCTCTATCGTTCCAACAAGTTTTCATTTAATTTTTCATATTTTCAATGTTCTTGTTCTTGTTGGTGTTGGTATTGTTGCTGTTGCTGTTGTTGCTGTTGTTGCTGTTGATTCTACATCAAGTTCATTATCATTTTGGTGGAACCCCCTCCGCAAATTAAGCATGTAAACAAATCAACAACAATAAACGATTTAAAAAAAAGGATAAATATAGTATATGGCGTATATACACATACATACATATATTTAAGGATTTCAACCGCTCCTGTTTGGCTTAAATTATGTACAAAAAAGTGGAATCCTTTGCTAAAGGAGTATATGGCGTTCAGACTTCTTTATGAATGAAAAATGAAATGAAAAATCAGGGAAAAATAACTCCTTCGGTTTAGAATTTTAAGTAAGAGTAGCGCGTTAAGTCAACAACAATTGTTGCAAACGTCAACACAAAAATAACAGCACATCGGTCAGAGGTATAAAGGAGTGTTTTGATTCAAGATGAATTTGGTATGTATATTAGGAAACAGTTGCATTGAAAGTCTATAGAATTAGAAACTGAATTGCATGTCAGCCTAGCATTTCACCTGCTATTGTTTTCTGGAAGCCAATAGAGAACAAACGGAAGATGAAAAACCGTTTATAACAGCCAAAATTTTGAAAACCTTGTGATACTTGGATCTCTGTTCAAATCGATAGCAATCGGATTTATGTCATCTAAGGGTCTGCGGCAATTTAGTAGCAGAAACCTCTCTTGTACGACAAAACCGTACTTCTTTATGGAGTAGAGGCATGGACACTATTAAGCACTGATGCAGTAGCCTGGAGGGTATTCGCGAGAAAAGTCCTACGTAAGATCTTGGGTCAGTTCACATTGACAATGATTTCCGCATCCGACGTTGGACGTTGTGCTGCGTATTAACATCTAGCGGCTGCGCTGGCTCTGTCATGTCGATAAAATGGGGGAGGATGCTTCGGCGAGATGGAATTTGCTGAAGTCGCATTGGAACGACCAAATCGAGGAAGCGTTGTCATCGATTGGTGTGACCAACTAGCGAAGGCACGCAAAAAGCAAACGCGCTAGATGTTAAGTAAGTAAGTGAGGGCCTGTGGAGCGTGTGGTCAATTCAACACCATTTGATGTGTCTTATCGCCACGTTTAAGTTATATTCCTCTAGTGAATTCTTGTTTTATCGCATAGTCATCATTACATAAATACGTTAATGGCTGTAAATCTCCCTTAGCGGTGCAACAAATTTTGCAACGTCATAACAATAAAGTTTCCAAACGAATCATTTGAATATAAGCTGCAACAAAGAGTTGCATGAGGGTGTTTGTGTACCAAATTCAATAATTTTGTGTATCCACTAAGCCATATAGATGGCAATGCTCTTCAGCGGAGCATGGCTTGCTGTGTTGAACTTCTGCGTAAGCCTAATTTTGTACGCATGAAAGTGGAGTTCTTTTACTAAAATTCGCTATGTAGTATTCTGCGAAATTGGTAGATGTTGAGAATGATGCCGAAATTATGTTTTCGAGTCTCTGGAGACGCTCTCATTGAAAGTAGTTGGGTACATTAACGTACAGGAGTAATGTCCCAGTTTCTGCTAATTTTTTGACACTTTAGATGCGCTTTCTCGAGTGAAAATTCTTACAAGTTTGCAAGTTATCTCCATATAACTTCCTAAATTTTCACAATTACATAAAGCCCTACTTTTTTAATAAGCGGAATATACGTCTGTTTACAAACATACAAACCTAATTGGTCATTACAACCCCTCAGTTCAGTCTCGCACCACTTATGCCGTGTGTGTTAATTTTATCCGTAAGTGGAGGGATCTACAGTTTAAAGTTGACTCTGTACGACAGATTTTTGAGAAGATTTTCATGGCAATTTTTTATTCACCCTCAGATTTTTGTCAGAAATCTGCTGAGAGGCAGACGTCAATGGAATAAATTTTATATTTCGTTTTGTTGAAGAGCCTGACCTGGGATTTGAACCGTGGCCTCACGTCTAATAAGACAACACACTACCTACTAGACTACGGCGACTTCAATGACAATAGTGCTCACTCCAAAAAATTCGCTGTTAAAATCCAAGCATCGATTGTATAACCACTTGATATTAACCTCCATTACAGCCATTTAGTGTATCAGTTCCTTTTCGGCGCCATATATTTCTATTTAGAAAACGTCCCCGACCATCTGACACACTAGCTCCAAATAGTGTTTGATTTGCAAATCCGGACATATAACGTTGCAATAAAATATTGAGACATTTTGAAATTCTTTTAAAATTTTACTACCCGGTACGTTGTACAAATCGATTTACACGATCGCAAGACACTTTTTTTACTTGAGAAATTGTTTTTTTGATTATGTATTTTATGAACTACTGAATGACGTTTAACTGAAGTTGATAGTCAGCAACCTATACTGAATACCCTCTACATCTTCCATTAGAAATAAAAAAATTATTTTCAAAAATCAATTCATTCCTTGCATTTGTGGAAATGAGAACAGTAGCGGCGTATTAACCTTTTTAAATTATTTGTTTTGCGTTTTGTTTATTGTTTGACTTTTTAGCTCAACTGCGTGTATATTTAACATTCTCAACTCTTGACTTCAATTGTGCAGTTGTTGTGTTGTTTTGAATTTGCCACATACAAATATAACAACAAAAACAAAACAAAAATAAAACAATTATTTATCCTGCAATTCTCACAATATCCAACAAAAAAGTAGAAAAAAGACAACAAAAAACAAAAAAGAGATACAAAAAAAATATTTTCCTGTGATTAAAAAGGTTGCCAGCCTTTTTTCGATTCTGTTTTTTTGTTTCTGCCACAATGAAACAGCGAACGAAAAACGGCAACCAAATGTTGCACCCGCACTCATAACTCACGTACAGACAACAAACAAAGCAAATACACACACTCATGCTTTTATAATCAGAAGTAAATGTAAATAAAAGTGTACTCCTCTATTGTTTTGCGTATTAATCTTTATTCCTGTCTTTCTCTCTTTCTCTCTTTTACACTTTACTGTACTGTGAGGATGTGTATGTATGTGTACGAACGAAAATAAAAATCTGTTTCTGTGTTGTGTAGGAAAAAAAGGGTTAAACAGGAAACATTTGTCATGAAGTAAAAAAAGAAGCCATTCAATACACAGTTAAAGAAACACACTCACTTGTGTTTTAATGTATCTGTCTGTATATACTTGTATGTGTATAAATGTGCATATTAATCTGTTAAGATTTATAAAATTATTATTGATTATGCTTTTCATTTTTATTTTTGTAATCTTATCAAACGGGGATTAAAATCTTTTATAATGTCTAGGGACTTAAACATTGAAAAATAATTCTCCTCGTCTAAAAATTCTCCTCGTCTAAAAGATCCAATTGACCAGAGGGTCACTTGTGGTGGAAAATGCTGAAGAAGTATGCTGAGGAGGATATCAGTGTCGTCCAGTAAAAATAACAGCAGCCTACTCCTAAAAATGAATTCAATTCTTAACGAAATTTTCACTTTCATTCCGGAATTGTTATGTTTAACTACATGAGGAATTTATTTAAAGTATTTAAATACTGTACTGTACCGGACTGTAGCGTGTACGTGTCCCTACGTAATGGGGACGAGCCCTCCGCGGTCGGGTGAGGGTGGGTTAGTGAGAGGCCGGGGACGTTCGAAAAAAAATCTAGATAATGGTATATTGTTTTTACATCCTTTAACATTAAAATTATAAACAAAAGCTACAAAAACAATGAACTTGTTTACAAATTATCGCACTGCATAATATAACAACAAACACAAGCAAAAAAAAATGGTAAACAAAAATATACCAACAAACACCAGCATAAAAAAATTGTAAACAAGTAAACAAAAATACAACGTTTATAGAGATCTCGAGAAGGCGAAGCCACGAACTCTCGTCTTCTAGAAAATTCATCAGACTGTTTACTTTGCCATATAAAAGGCAATGCAAAGCAGGCGACGCGATTAGTAAAAGTTCAGTCAGTCTTGTGTGAAGACGCGGTGTGTGTGAAGAGAGTAATCGTGAAGATCTTCGTTACAAAGATCTGTCGAACAATTGCCTACTAATTGTTATTGTTTAAGCAAAGCGTGTAAACAGAGGAATAACAATTATTGCATGTCTTGTTATCTTTATTAGGATGAATTATATTATATAATCTAGGAGGTTGTCGTCGAGCAAGGTCAATCAATTCGTTTCTATACTATTGGCTGCTGTGATGTCAATTGATATCAATAAGCTTTAGGGATACTTCCTTGACACCTAATTGGTCACGATACATTTTTCTGTCGAGGGTAGGGCAACGCTGTCCAATACTATTTTGCTTACGATTGGTTTTTTCATAACTCCATTTTTGATAATTGAACCCAAGTTGAGATTACCGCTCTCTTCATTCTACTCTCCTGCACGTTGTGCCTAACTTTACACTTGGAGAATGGTCACTACTCATGCAATACAATTATGTCAAATTCCGTATCGTTTGGTGTAGTTATTTAAACTTTTTTTCTTAATCTTTGTGAGGATCGTCGAGTCACAAAGAATCTCCTACAACTACTTTTTCATTTTCATTCCTTGCTTCAGTTCTGATCAACTAATAAAGGTTTTCAATGTAAGCAAGTGGTCAGTCTAGTGTAGCTGGCACTAAGTTTCTAGGGTGGCCAGTTGTCATTCCTTTGCAAGAGCGCCTCTGAATGGAAATGTATTGGGTATGGTGCGAATTAGTGGGGTTTCAAATTGCCGCCACCACCCACCCTCCAAATACAATATAATTTACTTATTTTTAAATAGTAATGAACTAAATGAGAATTACTTTTGAATTGCATTTGGGGTCTTTGTTATTTGAGGGAACGACTGTATAATTACGTATACAAACGATTGCAGCTGACAAACCTCTCACACTCTATGTGTGTGTGTGTGAAGCTCGACATGTTAATATTAACAGAGCAATGTGTTTAACTGAATACACAATATACGATACATATGATCATGGTGTTTACATTACATATATATTAGAAATCTGTCGACGGAAGTTATTCTCCAAACGTAGCAGTACAATGCTTTCGAAAATTGAAAATAATTACTTGAGCTCCGGAGAGGATAATAAGAATTGTAGTACAAGGGTTCCCTAATTGAATCCAATTAATGGTACATAACGAATGGTTTTGTAATTCGAGAGACGATTGTGTTCATTATGTTTAAATTCTCTAAAATTCTCGAAGATTAGAGTAAGCCAAGGATGTTGTTTAGCAACAAGAGGAGCGGTATAAGCGGCAGTAGGTGTAAGCAGCAACGATCTTGGCAACAACTGGGACAGCTACAAGGGCATTAAGCCGATTATATGCTTCCTTATAACTTTCTGAATCCAATATTCGACTTTAGAATTCCAACTGGAGACTTCTGGTCTAAAGACTTGAAGGTAGCCCATGATACTCTTAAGGTTTATACAAATGGTTCTTAGATGAGCGATGTAATAGGCTGTGCTATATTTATTAAGAGTACCTAACCACAACAGTGTTTTCAAGACAGAGGTAATGGCTATTTTGAAAGCAGCGCAATGCTTGTAGAATGGCGAGATATTCCCTGAAAATCTCTTGATTTACTTGGACTGCCACGCTACAATTAAGTCCCCAATAAAGTTCCCACTTCCATCATTGTCCATGAATGCCGCAAATTTCGAAGGGAAATTTTGGATTCTTGAAAGGTAGGTTTGTTGCAAATTGCATTGTAGGACCGGTATGCAGCTCATAACCTCCGACATGTTACAGGGCATATGTAGGTACTCCGAATGTCTACTCCGAATATATACTCATTTCAAGGCGAAACTTAAACTTGCTGGCATCAAGAGGGTACGTTGAATATTGCTAGACTTGATACGTAAAACGATCCTCCCAGACCACATTTATTTTGTTAGACACGCCGAAAAACAGCGCATTCCGGCAAATGACTATACTATGACTATGACTACGGTGTTGGGGGGGTCTGTGCTCTTGTCATAAAAAGACTGTGCTTTTTGATCACTCACTTTCCGACATCCTTGACTGACGTCTCTAATATAAAGATTGCTGCAATAGCAGGACTTACTTTAAACTCGAATTGGTCTACGGATTGAACAGAGATTATGGCACCACAATGGGTCTAAATGCTGACCTAAGTGAAACCTTGTCCTTTAACGTCAGCGAAGGTGGTGAAAGTGCTTACTTTATACCAAACTTCTTCGAATGCTTATGAGACATCAACAAATAGGGAAGAACAGTTTTTGTTTTCTTAAATGTTTTTCCTAGTGTTTGTGCTTACCTGTGGGTTTGTTCAACACTGTTGTACTGCCTGATAATCCGGGATACTTTGATAATCCGGAATACTTTCTGTTGCATTTAAAATTGCAGTTCTCCAAAGTGCCTTGGGCCGGTATAACCCTTTTGCCATAGGTTTCTTGCTGGGCTTTGTAAATTTTCCACTGAAAAAAAAAAAAAAAATTAGGCATTTAATGTGAAAAGAATAATTTTAATTGCTATTAGAGGCAGAACAATAAACATCTTGTTAATGAGTATGTCTATACCAGAAGCATTATTCTTATCGAGGACGATAATTGAAATTCAAAATCTAAAGATTGTATTCTCAGAGGCTCAACAAGTAAATTTCCTTCCTCTTCATCGTATCTCTCGCAATTACCAGTGGAGTTTCGAAAGGAGGTTTAGAAATAATTTGTATCTTGAGTGGCATCAGCAAGAATTTTCAAACATTTTTGGAAGTGATGCTATAATGAGTCCCCGGTTATTTCAAGCATTTTGTAGATTCTCTAAACACCAGTCCGTAGTACTTTATTGATAACACAAAGTCTCTTAACGATTTCACCAAAATTCAAAAGGATTTCCATTGCTTTACAAACATGAATCGAATACTCCTCTGTTTTATTTAATAAGTTTTGATATAAAATTTAAGTTTTGTTTGTATAGGTGTATAGGTGTATGCATATGTCAATATACATACATATGTGTGTGTATATTCTGACACATTTACAAATTCTAAGAACTTAATTTGAAAATCAGTTCATAATCAATTTAAATCCTACACATGAAGTTTGTCTCGATTCCAAGCAATAATTTCTGGCAAATATTTATTGTTGTTGTTATTGTTGCCCTGTGCTAAAATAACAGTCAGACAGACAATAAACGAAGTCATTACATGGGCCATAATTAATATAATTGACATATTTTTGGGTACGGTTTTGTAATTGAAATGAAATTTTCACACAAAAAAAACGGGAAAAAAATGAATAAAACAGACACAAAACATATACAGAAACTGCAAATGAATGATAGAAAGAGATAGAGAAGCAAGTATATAGAGCAGTGATGCCAACTTAGCCCTTTTCGGGCTAGATTTAGCCCTTTTTGAATTACCTTTAACGCGAAAAAATTTTTTTAGCCCTAAACTAAAAAACGCGCAATTTCAGCGCTTTTCAGTATTTTTGTTTAGCCCTTTTTGCCCGTTTTTCCTTCAACTCTGTATGGCAATTTTATCTTATGTTTCTCTGACAATGTCTAATTGTAAGCCAATGTGGTAGCTTTTTTCTTGTATTTCTTTTTTTCTTCTTTGTCATTTACATAGAATTAACAAAAGTACCGAGAAACACAATCTTTGCTGAAAGTTTAAAATTGTATTTACCTAATAATTAGGCATTGATAAAAAACATATTAATAAGTATATGAGTGTATAACTATAAGTAAGTCATAATTTAATATTCTTAGATGTGTCTTTAGTGTAAATGTTATGCTATGTTTAGATGGAGCGCTACACGCAAAGATATCGTAAAATTTGGGAGACAGATCCCCTTTTTAAGAAATGGATAAAGCCTTGTAAAGATGTATCTAAAGCAGTATGTATTTACTGCAACACGCAAATCGCCGCTAAACACTATGACCTGGTCAGACATTCAGAAACGAAAAAGCGTCCGAACCTTTAAACAGCATTAATATGGTACAACCACAAATTTGTTTTACAACTGCAGTGGTACCCGTGGAAAAGAAATGTCAGGCTGCGCTATCGTTATATGTATATTGCAATTCATTCACCCTTTGCTTCCATAGACCACTTGACAGAGACATGCTGTAAAACATTTAGTGACAGCAAAGTAGCAAGCATAAACCTCCACCGTACAAAATGTACAAATATAATAATAAATGTTTTAGCTCCACATTTTATGAGCTATTACTGAAGGATTTAAATGAAACTAAATTTAGTCTCGATGAAGGTATGTGATAACTTTTTACTGACGCTATTGTATTGTGTATTAACCATAACTCAAATCTTTGTTTAGGAACGGATGTGTCTGTTGAGAAAATGTTAGGAATTGTTATTCGATATTTTAGTACCACCAAAAATGATTTAATAACAGCGTTTTTTGACTTTAATTGACGTAAATTTTATTTTAATTTTAGCCCCCTTTTCGCGCTTTTTTGAAAAAAATGAAATTGTATTCTACTAAAAACGTAATTTTTTCAATTTAGCCCGTTTTAGCCCGTTTTTTATTTTTGTTCACGCGTTTGGTGTCCTAAGAGTTGGCATCACTGATATAGAGCGAGCGAACAAACAAATGAAACAGTTTAAGTCTGTCATTTAATGTTGAATAAAAACAGCAAAAAACCAGCAACAGAACGGCGGGAGTTGAAAAGTTTAGAATGACGTGCAGTCTAGTCTTGCAAAACAATTGTGAACGGACCAAAAAAACAATCTCTGTTACAACAACAACAACACTTATAGCAATAATAAGAATAAGAAACACACCTTGAAAGCTGTCAAATTTTAGCACATGTACCGAAACTCAAATTCAACTACTCAAAGCAAAAGTAGCAGAAACTATTCTGACTGCCCAAGAAAATGTGAAGCTGCTGCAAGAGAAATCATTTTTTTCTCTTAATTTTTTATATCAAAAGTAATAAAAAAAAACCCTTAAACAATGACAATAAAAAGTGCGTGGACTGATTATGGTCTTATTACCCGGGCTGCAATATCAGTTGGAAAACAATGCGAATTAAATCATAAAAATTATCGCAAATACGTGGTGGTGGTAACAGTCAACTATCTGCCGGTTTCGTTGACTATCACTCTCTCATTCAGTCTGGCATTCAGTCAAATGCCAGTTGCTTAAGCATAAGGCTCGTTTGTTGATGATCTTCAATGAGCTGTTAAACAATCAACGATTAAACGTCATTCATAACTGTCAGCTTCATTGTGCTCTTATTCGCACTGTCTGAACTGAAGAAAATCAAGAGAAAAAAAAACGATTTTAAGCTTGAATTCATTCATAAGTTAAGCAGAAACGCACACACACAATATATGGTATTGTCTTGAAGCCCTTTTGCCTTACAAGGCATGATTCAACACAGCGATTACAGCTGAGCCAAATCAGATGATGTTTAACGTGCCTACTTCTGCTTTTGGCAGCCAGGCAAAAATATCTTTTCAAAACGCGTCGGTGTTTATCAACCCACTATTTGGGTTTGTAAAGCAAAATCTTCTCATTTTTTTTGATTCTTAATATTCCTGCGTAAAAACGTACGCCTGCGTCTAAGGCGGTGTCAAGAGTGTCGGCAGTGGCGGCTTACAATAAAGTTACACTAGGCCTCCTCATCATCAGCGGTAGAATCTTCATCTTTGCGTGGCAGTCAGCCAGCCAAGCAGCATCATTATGATTTTGTTTTCTTTTTTCGTTTTTTTTTTTTGCAGTTTTTTCTTGTTGTTTTTCTTCTTCTTCATCTTCATCACTTTTTGTTTCAGTGATTCAGTGTGTAGTATTCAAGTAATTTCATTTAATCTACGTCGGATCACACTGTTTTATAACACGATTCGTTTTTGAATTGGCTTTTACCAGCCCGTTGATTCCTGTCTGCCATTTGGTATATCCCGTGTTATTTTATCTTGGCACGTTCTTTTGTGCTTTTTGCGGCTAAAAAGCAAGAAAATTATTTGTCTTTGAGTCATAAATGCTTAAAAGAACACTAAAGCAGTAGAGGAATATTTCAGGTGATTCAAAGCGTTTTAAAAATACCCTGCAGTACGGATGCAATAACGCTTTTAGCGTGTTTTCTTTAAAAGTGACCACGGACCAAAACTGAGACTACTTCATATGAAACTTCAGCACGACATCATCATTATTTAATCTGAGATTGTATGGAAGCAAAAACTTCTAGAATAGACTGTTCCTAGCAAAGTTTATCGCCAGGTGTAGTAAAAATTAGTCCTTGATCTACTAACGAAATTGAAATCAAATAGTACCACTTAGAAGGTAATTCTAATATGTTTCCCTGTGGACCGAAAAAAAGCTTCTAGCGAGTTGAATTTTTACACTTGGGTTTTTCAGCTAAGCTCCTGAAGCTATTGTCGGCTCTTTGTATGTGGCTATCCATTACACAATCCCTAGTTTGTAGCTTGTTGGACATTGCTTCCCTTAGATGGTATAATTGTGGACAGCGCAGGTCCAGAATAGTATGTTTCTGTAGTGGATTAGCCACATTTCAACTCAATCCTATTCGCTTAACATTTTTGTAAACGCTCCAGATATATAGGGTCTTCCAACAGTGACATCCGATCTTTGACATCGGAGAACGGCCATCTTGTTGAAGCTACAGCTGTCAAATCAGTACTCATTCATCCAATCGGTTCTGCTAAGTCACCATAAAAGACCAAAGACAATGCCAAATGATGAGGTCCAATTCTGAGGGATAGGTAACAGAGATCAGTAACGAGTATTCAAAACGATGAGTAGATTCGAGTCATACTTATAATTTCAGCTACTTATACGCATTCTTACTTATTTTAATATCATACTCATACTATTCATATTCAAAGTTAGAAATACTCATTGTACTCATACTTAACAATACGCACGATGTTGTTGATTTCGACTCTCCATGATTCAACATATACACGATGCACAAAATAAATATGATTCGAGTACGAACACCACAACACTCGCTAAAAGGTTGTGTGTGTGCTTTGATTGCTGTCTTTGTCTTTATCTTTTCTTTTCTCTTCTTTTGTAAATGCAACAATAACTACTACTGTAAATTTTGATGAATGATTCGAGTGACTCGAATCATTCGTAAGTATTATAAGTATTTTTCTAAATTTATGAATCTGAATGAGTAGGCGTATGAATCAAACAATGAATCGAATGTTGTGAGTTTGATGTCAACGTTGTACTCATACTCATTGCAACCTATACTTATAAATCAATGTTGTAGCGAGTACGAATGAATCAGAGTAGTTGAATTTTAATACTCTTGACTCACTCATACTCAAAATTTCATAAGTACCCATGAGTAGCGAAAATACGATTCATTGCTGATCTCTGATAGGTAAGTGAACACATAAGATCCAAAAACGTTCTGTTAAAAACGTGTCTGTTAATTTTATTCATGCGTGGAGCGACCTACAGTTTAAAGTCGACTCCGAATGACGATGATTTTTTTTAAATTTTTTTAAGAAATCTGTCATGGAAATTATTATTTCGTCCCGGAGTTTTTTCCAGAAATCTGCTGAAAGGAAGTCGCCAAGGAAATATTTTTCATACTTCATTTTGATCGAGATGTCTAATCTGGGGTTTGAACCGTGTTCTCACGTCTAATAAGTCAACACAATACCTACTTCAAGCGTCCAAAGCACACCATCGAATCAGTTCATATTTCTTTGAGAACGACGTTGTCCAGGCAATCACTTTGACAGGGAATGATTGTCAATTTTTTTTGTTCTGAATTGGATGATCTGGACACCAACGACTCGTGATTTTTCCGTATGAGCGATATGAGAGAATGATCATCTCACGCAAAAATAATATGAAGTGGGTACCGAGATCATGCTGTTTGACTCCGCTAAACCTTTTTTTTTGTAGGGATTTCATAAGTTTTAATCAACCCAGGTGTATGAGTATAAGTCACATCTGTGTCCGAGTAGTGGGATATGTATGCGAGGAGTATAATACTCCTAGCTTGATTGCTTAAGTACAAATAGTGGTGTTCCATTTGTTTAATTTCAATATCGATTAATTGTGGTGTAGACTCCTAAGGATCAGTACAGTTACTAGGTATTACATAAACTCAGTTAAGTCATGAAGGAGTTATAATGACTGAAAAAAATTCAGTCTAACGGCAGCTAGGCAGTTACAGAGGCAAAATCATTAAAAGAAGTTTTCTTCTGATGATTTTCTTTCATAGTTAATAAAGCTGATTAAGCATTATGGGCATTTAAAAATACTGCAGACATATAGGGCTGATGAGTTCAGCTACTTATTTCTATTCAATTGCTATTCTATTCTCTTTAATTGCCTCGAGAAAGTGACTAATAGCCTCAGTTTTTTGTAAATCATGTGGAAGGCATAGACTTTCTGCAAAAGTTCTAAAAGGCAATTACTTACGCACATCGATAGCCCATATTAATACCGAACAGAGGACTGTCTGTTACTAATATTGTTGCACAGACGTAAAGTAAAGTATGACAACCAAGTGATCTATTGTGAATAAAAGGTATACGGAAACTATATTGACCTGTCGAACTAATATATACATAGATCTCTAGTGTAGGGTACTCAATGGATTCAGCTAAAACACATCTTAAACGAGATTCTGTAGAGAAATTAAGCTTTAAATTTCAAACTGAAAGTCTTATACCTTAAGAGGCTCTAAAAGTTTTCATTTCATAAGAATGTATTGCGGCAACCAATAGTTTGTTCTACGCAATGTTTTAATGAATGAATGAAGACTTGATATCAATTCTATTATTTTTATTTTTTGTTTGTATTGCTTAAATAAAATGTTTAATGTCATCTCAAACTCAAACTATTCATGGGCATGCATGTATGAGAGCAAGAGGAAGTTAAAAATTTGTTCAAGAATTTTTCAATTTCAATTATTTGTGTTGGTTGGCTTGGATTACTGGCTGATTGCTTCACTGGATGCGTACAATGAATGTCTCTCTCTGTGTGTATTTGAATTGAATGCTTGTGGTTGATTGACACGATCGTGATTTACACCATTTCTGGGTGCGTAAAGCACCTACAAAAATAATCATTTAAAAATGTTTATTACTTTAATGCCAGTTCTTGACGAGTTCTTTTTGTTCGTCTTATTCTATTAGTTTTTTTTTTAATATTTTTAAGTATTTGCTAAAGATGTTGGCATAAAAAAGAAGAGGTGACAGAATAGTAAATTGCCGTTTGACATTCAGAAAATTTATTTCTTAAATAACCGTCTGAGAGTTTTAAAAGCCATTAAATGCTTATTTTACACACTTTATTTAAACACATCCTGGAATGTTGTTAAATTTTTTCTTGTTGTTTTGTTTTAAAAGATTTAAAAGGGTTTGCTTAACAGATGGCATTGGCAATCAATTATGAATGTTTTTAGCCAAATAATGGAATATAATATCAGGAATCTGACAGCCTACTCCTCTTTCGAACAGGTCTGGTGCCTCCCTATTTACTTAATCGAGGTTCTGTCGTTGGACATATAGATACAAAGTAGTGATCTATTTACCCGCTGGCTTAGGGCCACATTAAGAAAGAAATGGCAACGATGTCAGAATCAAAAAATAATGAAACAACAAATTGTCTAGGCTAATGCAATCATGTTAAGTTTACTAAAATATAAGCCTCTATTGCTACGAATTGCAGGGCAAGTGGTCTTACTATGGAGGATTCACTGCTCCAAAGGGTTTGCAATTACAACTCTCTTTAGTCAGAATTACAACCTTGCTTCTTACAACACCCATGTTGTGTATGTTAATTTTATCCGCGAGTGGCAAGATCTACAGTTTAAATTCGCCACCGAACGATAGATTTTTGAGAAACTTTTCATTGGCAATTTTATTTACTCAGAGTTTTTGGCAGAAATCTGTTACAGGCAGCCAAAGAAAAATATTTTTTCATATTTCGTTTTGATGGAGATGTCTGACCTGGAGTTTGAACCGTGGCCTCACATCTAATAAGGCGTCATACTAACTACTAGACTACAGCGAATTCTAGACGGGATGGAGAAAACAATGTGGTTGAAATTTTATCAAGAGGCTTCTAAGGCGCTCATGGAATTGAAAGCACAAACTGATCACTTTACATGTACGGGAGTATGAACAAGGGCAAGAAACGTTGTGATTATAAAACGCTATGCTGAAAAACTTATGTTCCCAAGTGCGATGAAACGTTGCAGTTGATACTCATCGAAGTAGTTAGGTTTTAAATTAATACGCGGTGGAGTGATGACAACCTCGAAGGTACAATCACTCTGTTGCCCATGAAAGGTGAACACAGAAAGTGGAGAAGCATTACCGTGCTAAGTATTACTACTAAACGTTATAGGAGAATATACATAACCCAAGAATGATAAACTAAAGATTACGCCATCGCGCACACAAAATTAAAACTTTCTGCGCATGTTGAATCAATGACGTCACGCAGCTATTGTTTCTATTGGCTAATGATAATGTAAGTTATATTGCAGGGCTGCCAACTACTTTCACGTAGTGCACACATTTTTCAGAGAAATGTTAATGTTCACATATAAAAAAGACTTGGTAACCTTTAAAATAGCGCAACTACGTCATCTAACGGGAAAACATGCCCAAGGCGTAATCTTTAGTTTATCATTCTTGTACATAACCGAGTAAGGGAAATGAAAAAGCACGACTGCGAGCGCACCGAACATACATTGAGAGCGTTATCACACAGCACATCATTGACGAGCAGGACGTTGAATGGCCTGCTCCGCTAAACATATATTTAAAGATTTCAAGGAAACCATTAAACACTAGTACGGCACTACAGTAAAACACAACGGCCTTACACGACATGGACGTCACCTTAGTATAGAGGTATCTTTATACCTCATTTATCCAAGCATTCAGAAACAACTGGAATGTTAAAGGGTGTTGCCGGTTTATTTGCCAACATTCTCAAAATTAAAGTTACGCATGTCATCAACACTTGCTATCGCCATCCGATTATTGTGAACGTTACAGCAATTAACACTGTAAATCCGTTCTGATATCTCGATAATCATGGAGCTGAAAAGACAGAATGACTTGTATAAACAAATGTCTAAAAGTTTTTAGTTCACCAGAGGACGTACGAAGACCGATACACAATTCAAAAAGACTACAAAGTGTTCCGATAAGCCACATGAGCATTTGATTGACAATACGAGTAGTCCAGCAAGTAGTGTGTTGGCTTGTTAGACGATAGCTTATGAGTTCAAATCTCAACCTAGATATCTCAATTAAAATGAAATATTAAACCATATTTCCTTCGAAGTCTTCCTTTTAGTCTTCTGGCAAAAACTGTGGGTGTAAATAATAACACCATGAAAAGTTTCTTAAATCTGGTGTTCGGCGCTGACGATATATTGCAGATATCGGCACTTGTGGATAAGATTAAAACACATACATGGATGGTGTGAGAAGCTATGTTGCGATTCTGACTGGAGTGTTGTAAAGGATAATTAAGTAACTAACAATGCGAATAGAGACATGTCGCGAGCGAGTTATAGTACGATATTCATAATCTCAAAATGAAGTTACTATAGCAGACAAAGACCTTCATGGCTTTCAAAGCATGCTTTTAAAATGCCTCTTGCAATCAAGTGACTCTTCTGAGTTTGAGTCAAATAGGAAACAACATTAACTCAACTTTGTATAGGCTATTCTCTTCTTTCGGTTGAGTTAGAGATCAATGTGAAAACACCTCTTTTTAGCTGTATTAATACATTCAAATCTATGGGAATATGGCGATAAGATCAAGTTCAAAATTTTCAACTTCACTTATTTATTTATTTATTGATTAACTCCAGAGTATAACAAGCATTTAATCTTATTTAATAGTACTGTTTATACAATGTTATGATTAAGTTAATAGTTATATACAGCCATGGACATTAAATTAGCACAATATTCATACGAGTATATAGTTTGATTGTGAATTTTTTCTCATTTGTATCCTAATTAGGCCAATTGTTTTGGTCTGGAATGTTGCACGATGACATCTAGCTGTTGTTTAACAAAAAATATTACCGTTATCGTAAAAATTTTTTGTTTTGACTGCTGATTTGTATCAGTAGCTAAGTTCGAGCTGGACAGTAAATTAGCACAACGTGCATAGGTACAAGCTTTGTTCAAGTATTTTTATTCTTACGGTATATTCTTTTAATTTTATGGCATTTATAGTAATTTTTTTAAAAAATGGGACGTTGAAAAGATTGCTCGCCGGAGGAGAAGCTCGTTATCGTTGACTTGTGGAATGATGGGAAAAACCTGGCTGAAATTGACGAAATTTCGAATTGTTCGCGAAAAATGATTTATAATGTGATCATTTCCTTCAAAGCAAACATAATAATGTCGCAGAAAACAAAAAACGAAAGCCACGTGTCAAGGAAACAAGTCGTGGACCGTGCTATTGTCCGGAAGTCAAAGAAGGAGCCTTTCACGCGATTTTTTGAACGAAATTAATTCTCAATTTAGGTTAAATTTATCGGACAGGCTCATACGATGACGTCTTAATCACGGAAAGCTCTTTGGACGCTCTTGCCGAAAGAAGCCACTTCTATCAAAAGAAAAATATAGTCAAGCGTTTAACGTTTGCTCGCACCCACAAGGGTACAGATCTCCCATTCTGGAAAAAATATTTTGGAATGATGAAACAATGCTAAATCGTATGGGACCTGATGGTAGAGTGGTTGTTTAACGGCCAGAATTAAATCAACGCTATACTCAAAGGATCATAACGCATGGTCGAGAAAGCACAATGACGTGGGGAGCATTTTCATGGCACGGTGTAGGTCCCATTGTGAAAATTAATGAAAAAATGGACCGTTATCAGTATTTGGGCATTCTAGAGAACAAAATGGAACCATAAGCTTTTAATACATGCCAGTTTTATTCATATTTTTGCAAGATAGTGGCCCCAAACACACATCTAAGCTGGCTAAGGATTGATTTTATAAAGTGCACATTCCCGTTTTAGACTAGCCGGCGCAAAGTTCTGACTTAAACTCAATAGAAAACCTCTGAAACGATGTGGAATGTACTATTGCTCAACAAAAGTACAAAAATTTGGACGATTTGTGGATTGGAATACGGGACGCTTGGTACTCGATTCCCAAAAATCTTTTTCAAAGAACTTTGCCCCTTAGATGCCACGTGGTGCTTGAGGCTACTCTACTAAATATTGATCAAATAAACTGAAAACATTAATATTTTTACTATTTATTAAAATATATTATTTTTATTCCAGAAATTTTAATTTGTGCTATTTTACTGTCCAGCTAAAATCTAGCGTTTGATATGTTGCAGGTCTTAATGAGCAGGCGATTGGCAATTTCGGCAAAATTTTTGTTTTTTTTTTTAAAGAAGAATATGCATCTTAAGTTTCTATGTTTAAATTTTTTTATGAATAGACTTAAAATACTATAAAAAATATGATTGTTTTTATAATGAAGTTTTGTGCTAATTTAATGTCACAAAGAAAGCAAAAATTATAATAATTAGATTTAAGTTAGATTAAGGTTAGCCTTAGATTTGATTAAATTAAATGATGAATTCTAAAGAAAAGGAAAGTGTGTTGAAATTGCTTTTTTAAATTGCATTACATTGCTTTTCAATTGAATTTCTGGCGGAAGTTGATTCCATGAACGAGTAGCATTAATATAAAAGTGCCTTTCAGACACCTGTTTTCTGTACTTTACGGCATTTATCCTATAGCCTCTATTAGTTCTAGAAAACTGTAGTCTGGTAAATAGATAATCTGATTGCTTTAAATAAATGATCTTGTGTAAGAAAATTAGCAAGCGATATTTTAAAACCCTTTCCAGTGTCATATTATAGATTTTGTAGGAAAAATGCGAGATACTACTATATCTACTGCGTCCAAAAATATATCTTGCTATGTTGTTATAAGTTACGTTAAGTTTATTCCTGCTAACAGAGTCCAAGCCCGCAAAAAGCTCACATCCATACAAGAGAGTTGGAATTAGGTATGTCTTCGCCAAGAGCTTACGTATATTGAAAGGCGTAAAGGACTGAGATCCGCAGAGATTCCTCAGCATAACTTACGTCTTCTCACAAATCGTATTAACATGGTTAGTCCAGGAGAGTTTATTAAAAGTAATACCTAAGTTCTTGGCACATTGTACTATTTCTATGGGCGAGTCCCCAACGACTGATGGTGGCAGTAAGTTCGGCAAAAGGCCAATTTTTTTCCAATTATGATAGCCTTTGATTTATTGGCGTTTAAGCAAAGACCATTTGCAGTAGCCCATTTAAATATATTGTCAAGGTCCTGGTTCAGTTTCAATGCACAATTATCGATGTCAGTTCTAAAACAGCTAATGTAGAGTTGAACGTCATCGGCATACATTTGAATTCCACAGTGAGTAATACGAGAAGGTAGGTCATTAGAGAACATTATGTATAGCAGAGGGCCGAGAATTGAACCCTGTGGTTCAAGTAATGTAAAGTTAATGAGTTAAGGTAATAACCGTTGTATAAAGTCCTGTATGTATTCGGAGACAATGTCAAGTCTAGATTAAACTATGAGTTCTTCTTCTTCAAAATCAAAATTCAACAAACGGTAACGGGAGTTACGGATATGCAAATCAACAAGTCATTCATCACCTTGAAAATCCATTCGAGTTTCAAAAAAAACGCCGCTATGTTGGGAACTGATTAGCCATAAGGCTCTCTACTTATCATGTAAAAGTTTTTACTTTCAATTAAGCTGTACTATCAGTATGTGGGTATAATAGGCTTCACATAACCCACGACCACAAAGTCTAATATTTATCTGACAACGAGGAAAAATATCATTGAAATGTATGACAGAAATAGAAGAACACAGACAGAAAGCAGAAAACAAAAAACGAAATTTAAGTATGTCAAGTATTTTATGCCGGTGTAATTTACGATTAATTAATTACCATTAAATGCTAAAGACAGTGGTTAATAGCGGAGAGTAAAACCGGGAAAATATACGCGCTTACCAATGCGACCACTACGCTTAGGTTTGAGGCACCGTAAACGAAATTAAACAAGAAATGAAAAAAAAAATTGAAAATAAAAACGTTACTTAGCCAGTGTCAAATTGTATAAAAAGACAACAAAAAATTAAACGACATGTGGTAATTGAGGTGATACCACCAAAAGTCATTCAGCCAGCTAGTCATACATACCGGCGAGGCATTATAGTACGTACTGCTGCCAATGGCTTTCCACCGATACGTATGACAACGTACATATTTTCTGCTTGTTATGAGGTTTTCATGTTCGTTACGCTTTTAGACAAAATTTTTTATTGATATTGTTGTTGTTGTTTCTTTAACTACAAACAAATTTTTCCACTTTTTTTTTTCTCTTTTTCTCTTTGAATTATAAGGGAAACACCTTGCGGTACTCGACAATATGAAACAAAAAAAAAAAAAAACACCGAATACTTTTTCTATATGAAGCCAAGAATACCACTTTAAGGGCTCAAAAAAAAAAAAAACAAACACCATAGCCAACAACTTCAAAACTATCGACCAACCAACAAGCCAAGTATGCAACCCTTAGCTGTGGCAACACAAACTCAAACAGCAACAAAAGGAAAGAAAAAAAACTTAAAACGCGATAAGGAAATAAAAAGTATTTTTAAATACCAACAACAACAATATAGAGAGTATGTAGGGATCTGGTTAGGGTAAATATTAACAGAACAGAATGGGACATACTAACAAATAGGCTGGGAGACTAACAGACAGTCAAACAGACAGGCATGTGTAGTTTAATAAACGCATAGTATCCCGCCGTTGGGGGTTTTACATGTGAACCAAAACAACAATTTTTTCTTTCCTTTTTTTATTATTTTTTTTTCTTTTTTGTATTTTAGTTTTGAATTCAACACTTTTTTCTGTTTTTTCTTGTTTTTTTGCTGTTCAGAATTTGTTTTCTTGTATTCCGTTGTTTTGGAGGAGCGTCATGTCAAACAGATACGCGCATAATTAATGAGCTTTTTATGGGTTATTGAACCGCAAAATGTATGACGACAATATTCAACGTAAAATATTTTTTTTTCCGTTTTCTTTACTTTTTTTTGCCAGGTTTCTTCTTTAATTGGGGTGTCAAGAAAGTCATTTCATGAAGACATTATTCCCCGCTAGGGTTAAAGAACAATAACCATCACCAGGATCAATTATTTCTCCAAATAACACAACAATGTAGATGAGTTTGTTCCAATACCTTAAAAGCATGGTTTGTTAAAGCGCACTTAGCACATAAATGCACATTTATTTACTAGGACGACAACTCGCCAGCAGTGGTGTTGTCGAGCCGGAACGCTCCGGAACGTCGTTCTGGTACTTCCTTTTTGGACAGGAACACGTTCCTGAACTAAAGATGATTTCTGATAACGAGAATTGGCTGACGTTTTGAAAAAAAAAATTTATTTCGTAATGATTTTCGTTTCCTTTCCTTTTTATGCTATATACAGGGCCGATACTGGCGACGGGCGAAAATTGGGGGAAATCTCCCTACCCCCGTCGTCAAATTTGGGACATGAGACCTAAAAAAAAGCCGCTGCCAGGATCATGGAAAATCACCCCCGTCGTTAAATTTGGGACATGTGACCGCACAGAGCGGCCGCCTACCCAGGATCGGCCCTGTCTATATAATTATATATACGCGTTCCGGTAAAAAAAAAAAAAAATAGCACAACACCACTGCTCCCCAGCATTATTGTAAAAGAGCAGGAGTAGCAAGTCTAAAAATGTATACTGGCTGTACGAATTTACAATCAAATCCGTGGTTTGCTGGTTGGCTTTGGAGAAAAGAAATCATCAGCGATGATGTTAACTGGTGCCCTTAGGGCTCGATCACTATTTAGACTGAAATAATGCCTATAATAAGGCTCGACGATTAAAGTCGCCTTACAACGAAACATTGGAGTACTTTTTTCTCATTGCCTTCTCAATGTTTTCCAAATTTTGGGGAATACAAGTCTGTTCGTAACTATGATTGGAATGCCTTAATGGTGAGCATGTATTTAGTAAGCCTATCGGAGCTTAGGTGTATGAACATAGGCATGAGACTGTAGTATTAATTTTGTTTTCAAATTTACGTTGACCTCTTTCAAATGCATTTTTATTTTTATTTTTATTTTTGTAAAAGTAGGCATGAGCCTGTTGGTTGGTCTCCTCTACTTCAACATACATACATACATAATTGATCATTACAATCCTTCAGTTCGGATAACGATCTGTAGGCTTATTAGACGTAAGGCCTCGGTTCAAAACCCTGATCACATTCCAACAAAAAGAAATTTTTTTCATTTTCTTCAGGCACTTCTTCTTACCAGATTTCTGGTAAAAGCTCTGAGAGTAAAAAAAATCGCCGTGAAAAGTTTCTCAAAATAATCTGTCGTTCGGTATTGACTTTAAACTTTAGGTCCTGCCACTCATGTATAAAATTAACACACACAACATAAGTGGGTTGAGAATCTAGGTCCTAATCCTGATTGAAGGATTGTAATTGATGCTACACGAATACAGTACGTCGATATACGCTCAATTACCGACAGTAAGAGGCGAGTAGAACTTGAGTACATTACGTTTAAGATTGCCCAAGAATGCCGGGTGTCTTTAGAGGAGAAAGCGAAATATTAAACGGTTGACTTTATATGGGTTCCTTGATGTAGAGACAATAAAGGTACTAATAAAGCTCACACGCTTTCAAAAGAATTCATACATAAAATTGGCATTCTTCTACTGAGGAGCAAACAAATGATTTCACAGGAACTCCATTCATTTGTAAAAGAAAGATGGAATGCAGAGAGACCAGACAGATCTGGACTCATGTGGATAAATGCAGAACAGAATTTGCAGTAAACCTGAACAGATTCTAGGGAACTTATAGCACTTATAACGACACACTGGCATATGTGTACAAACGCCTTACAAACAACGCCTTACAAACGCCTTGTCCTCTGCAAAAGAAGAGGACACGCCAGAACATTTTCTTTGCAATTTTCTGAAGAAGAATTCTTTGGCAATTAGAATTTCATAACAGAACGTAGCTAGCCAAAGGCGATTTGAATAAAATTCTCACTTTCGTAAAACTATCGGAATGATTGATAGATAGCAACCAGAGATCAGCAATGAATCGTTTTTCCGCTACTCTTAAGCACTCATGCAATTTTGAGTATGAGTGAATCAACAGAATTGAAATTCAACTACTCTGATTCATTCGTACTCGCTACAGCATTGATTTATAAGTATAGGTTACAATGAGTATGAGTACAACGTTGACATCAAACTCACAACATTCGAAATGTGTTTGATTCATACGCCTACTCATTCTGATTCATAAATTTAGAAAAATACTTATAATACTTACGAATGATTCGAGTCACTCGAATCATTCATCAAAATTTACAGCCTTTGTTATTGTTGCATATACAAACAAAGAAGAATGGAAAGACAAAGACAACAAGCAAAGCATACACACAATCTTCTTGTGAGTATAGTAGTGTTCGTACTCGAATCATACTTATTTTGTGCTTCGTGTAAATGTTAAGTAGAGACGAGTCGAAGTCAATAACATCATGCGTATTGTTAAGTATGAATACGATGAGTACTTCCAACTTTGAGTATGAATAGTATGAGTATCATATTAAAATAAGTATGAATGCGTATAAGTATCAGAAATAATAAGTATGACTCGAATCAACTCATCGTTTTGAATACTCGTTGCTGATCTCTGATAGCAACTAGAAATTGTATATGACGGAGTAAACAAAATCGGTGTTACAACGAGACTTTATAGTACCCAAGTAATCTCATTGAGACTGCTGCCAATTGAACTTAACTTAAACTAACATCGGCTAGATGCAAAACAACTGAAGACAACCGAATGCTTATGGTGAGCCCAGGAATTGTAGCTTACTACTCGAAGCCCACAAATGTAAATGTGATTTGCGTGCATAGTCTGGTTGCGGTTTCCAATGTAACCTTAGAAAATACTTTGCCTTGGTTGACTCATTAGTTTTCCAATCTTGTTTCCTTCAAACTGCTCCCAAGCCCCATCTTTTTGCCAATTATAAGACAGCATTAGATAGCCGAATAAGAGCTCAGACGGTACAGTATGATGACGATGATGACGTTAAAGAACTCGTACAACTCCGTCAAGGTATGTTAGAACTTTTCCGAAGTTTTTGATACCGTTCGAGGTTTCAACCTTCTCAACTTAGTCATGCAGAGTGTTCAGCAGAAGGTGTGGCGAAGTCGCTGCTTGTGGGCAATTAGGAAGTGCAATGTATTGGACCTTTGGTTACAATGGATAAATTGTCAAGGAATTTATTTACCATGGCTCTGCTATTAACACTGTACACATGTAACAGCATCGGTGATATTTAGCCTTCCGAACTGCGACCAAATTTCTGAAGCTTGAAGGATATCCTCCTCATCATATGGAAACTACGTTGAACTCCTTGAACAGTGTTGGTTCTATCCATCCCATCGATTGTTTTACCAAGCCATGATGGATATTTGTCAATTCGAATAGTGAATCTGTTCTCAAGATATTCGGTTTCTGCAATGTGGAGTTTGAACTGCGTCGTTCCACTAATGAAGTCAACATAGTCAACCTAGCATAAGCAAAACTTCATTTGCCTAATGTGCTCATAACAATCGCCAACACAACTGATCCGCATTGTTTTATAAGAGAAATGCTTTAAATTTAGGGAATAAGTTCTTTTCATGTAAAACATTCTAACGAAACTAGTTCTTCCCCCAGCCAATAATTAAAGAAAAGTGTGTACAAGAAAATGCTGTTGTTGTTGTTGTTCGACAAAATATGACTTAAGAGTAGAGAAGTGAATACAAGTGCTACTCCTAGAACACTTTTGCCGCTATTTTCTTGCCAAGTGCATAAAAAAATTTACAAAGTGGATCTGGAGAAGAGCCGGTCGTGTCAAGTAGTGTATGGAACTAGAATGGAAGTAAAACCGTCAATGCAAATAATAACACAAACAAATTATTGCTTCCCTCTATTCTGCTACAACTGCTTAGAACAAACTGGTGATAGGCTTTAATTTTTTTTTTTTTTTTTGTCGTGAGTAAATAAGCGTAGAAAAGGGAGACAATATGTTTATAGTGTTGATTAGGAAGTTATAAGCAGAAAACAACTACAAAGAGAAATTGTATGAAATAAAACACCAACAACAAGAAAAAGAAAAAAGTAAGAAAGAAAACGGCTGCAGTTGCGGTTGCGCTTGGTTACTTTTGCATAAAACCGAAACAGTTGACAATAAATTTAAAGTTTATTGCTGCGACATTTTCAAGTTAGTTAGTTTATCGACTCATACTTTGGCAGCGATTAAACGTTCTACAAAGACATTCACTCATGCATATGCCACTTTAACAATACACGTCTATAAAATAATTAAATGGGAAACAACAACAACAAAAAGCGGAGTTCAACGATATCATTGAAAGGAAACCTTTGGCAAGGTGAAATGTCCATCATAAATATTACGTATGACACTCACTTGCTCGCTAACTTTAACGGGGCAGTAAATGCTTTAAAATAATGGCAATTGATATTCATATTGAGACTGAGAATATCAATCGCATATTTTGAGCATTTTATTGTATTTGATTTGGTTAAAGAAGTCGTTTAATTAACGTCTACCATACAGGATAGCATTTATATTCATCGATTATCGATAAATTTTTATTACTTTGTAAAACATTCAAAGGAACCTACTTTAACGACAGTAAAAACCGCTGGTATTTGTTCATACAAACGTTTTGTGTGAACGATTAAAACGACTCACCACTAACACTGAAGCTTAGTTTGTCTGCAAATGGTAACTCCATCATCGATCAGATATTCACACTCCGCCAAAAGTCTAAAGAATACCCAGAATGACTCTAGTAGTCATACACCTTTTTATTGTAGAATATAAGGCTGCATTGAATAACCCAACAATTCATAATATTTTTTCCGCATTGCCTGATCTTGGTTTTCCAACGAATTTTATAAGGCTGTGCAGTATTATGTTAAGCAACTCCTGCAGCTCCTTGAAGGTAGTCAAACGCTTTTCTGAAGCTTATGATATCGTGCAAGGTATCATCTTCTTAAACTTCATCATGAAGAGTACCCTGAGGAAGGCATGCCGACGTCACCGCTTGATACTGTGCGAAGTTTAAGCACAAGATGACCCTTACCATGCAACCTCAGCAGCCTCGTCAAGGAGAGTATTCCGCAGAAGACGTGAGTTCCTTGCAAAGGTCTTTCTTTTAACAGAAATTTTCAACTGCATAAGCACGCCGCCAACATCGGCATACTTGGGTATACTAAGCGAGATGTTATCGCTAACTCTAGTGTCTCTAGTCTTGCAACATGAATCTGGCAATAAATGACGGCAACACATGGTTTAAGTAGAGGCAATGAGTTTATGGTTTTTTGTTACGATCAACAACTATACCTTCGATGTTGTCAAAGAATTCGTTTACCTAGGCTCTGCCATTACAAACCAGAAAGATGTCAGTTTAGAGATCAAAACGTAAATTACCGGGTGCAATTATAGTCTCTAATGATTAGCAGCGGCCAGATTCGTCCTACGTAGTTGCCGTAGCCTAGTAGGTAGTGTGTTGGCTTATTAGACGAAAGGCCACGGTTCAAACCGCAGGTCAGACATCAAAACGAAATATGAAAAAATATTTCTTACGGCAACTTCCTCTCAACAGATTTCTGGCAAAAACTCTGAGAGTAATTAAAATTGCCATGAAAATTTTCTCAAAAAATCTGTCGTTCGGAGCCGACTTTAAACTGTAGGTCCCGCCACTCATGTATAAAATTAACGCACACAACATAGGTGGTGTGAGAAACTAGTTCGTAATTCTGACTAAAGGGTTGTAATGGGCAATTATGTATGTTATATAGATTCATCCTACGAAACTAATGCTCTAGAAAATTTTTAAAGAAAGAAAGCAACACAAGATTTTTAAATCAAATGATTTTGTGCGACCATTTCTGAACTGTATAGGCATTATAAAAATATGGACAATATTCCGCACATCAACATCCAGGTGCTATGATGTCATGTTGCCATGTTGTTTCGATCGAAGAACATGTTCAGATATTTGGATCGAAGATGGTATTTAATTTGTACTACTACAGGATGATCTATTCTGATGACCGTAATGAATCATATTTTTTGGAAGGTATAGGAACTTCCAACAGGCAATTCCGAGCTTTAATTGTTAATAACAACCATCTTGTTGAAGCTATACCTGTCAAGCTAGTAGCCATAGTAGCCAGACTGTTTTGTCAAATCACTATACCTACATACATAGTTGATCATTACAATCCTTCAGTCAGGATTACGACCTAGTTTCTCGCACCAAATCACAATGGAAGACTATATTTGCTAAATAGTTTCTGGAGCAGTTGCCAACAGACCTTAATTCTTATCAGAGAATCATCCTTAGCGATGAGGGCCTGTATGAATGGATATGATCAATTGAGTTTCGAACGATACCACTACACATGAAATCCGAGAACATCCAATACATCCCGAAAAAGTGACTGTTTGGTGTGGTTATTAAACTGACGGCATCATCACTTTGTACTTCTTTGAGTAAAGCATCACATTGTCAATGGCGAGCATTATAAATCAATGATGATCAGTTTCTTTTGGCCAGAATTTGTTGATCTGGATAACAAAGACATGTAGTTTTAAATCAATGTCGTTATATGCCACAGATCTCATGCCATATTGGATGCTCCGCATGAACGATTTTAGTTCATGGTCATCTCACGCGGTGATAATGTATAATGGTCACAGAGGTCGTGGGTTTTAACACCGAGAGACTTTTTCTTGATAGGCTTTTTATGACGCAGTGGTACGCAAATAAACCACAAACCACAGCGATCCTTAAAACAATCATAACCGAGTCCGATTTATCTTCCAGAGTCATAAGAAATTAGGCATTTCGAATGCGCTTCACCCAGTAAAGCCGTGGTGGACGTTGGAACGATCAGACAATCTCTAGCAAATCAAATATGAAGAAAATATTTCTTCAGCGACTTCCTCTCAGCAAATTTTTAGCAAAACCTGTGAGAGTAAATACAACTGCTAATGCAAAAGTTTCTCCAAAAATCTGTCGTTCGGAGTCGAGTTTAGGTCCCGCTACTTATGTACAAAATTAACACACACACAACATAAGTGGTGTAGGAAGCTACTAGGTTGTATTCCTGACTGAAGGGTTGTAATGACCAATTATGTGTGTACGTGGCATCAATTGGTCTTTCAAAAATTTGGATGATGTCTATATTCTATGATGGCCTAGTATTCTAATGTTTAGGGGCTTTTAGAGTAGAATTTTTCATTATTTTTTGAATTCGTCTGCCTAGCTACCAAATATCAGAATTTCATTTCTTTTAATTTCCCTCAAAGAAATGCTTTCGAAATGTATCAAGAGATGATTTTGTCCCTAAAATAGTTAAAGTTATGATCAAAAATACTTTCGAATGTTAAATTATATTCGAATAAAACAACAATAAACAATAAAGATAACAATACCGACCGACTACCACCATTACAGGAAACGACTTGTACTTAAATTTCATTTTAGAAGCCTTCGCATGAACTCTCCACATCCTTTTTTATTGCCTTGAAAACTTAAGCATTACAAGTGATTTTCAGTTCATAAGCGGGGGCAGGGTTAACTGATGCTCTTAACATTGTTATCTAGAAAGGCACAACTATCAAAACCCATTGCCACTGCCACATGGAGAGAAATAAACTTTAGAAACCTAAAATACTGATGCTGCAAGACAATCTTGATAAGAAAGTCATACGCAAAATATACGCACAACAATGGATATTTGACAGACCAACACCAAACACTTTCATTTGTTAAAGAGAAATTTTGAAAAAATGGGAAAACTGGGGGGAACAGAGGGCAGATGAAGGCGATGATCAAAAAGAGTTGAAACGTTTCAAATTAATTTGTCAGGAAAAGTAAAATAAAAAATGAAAATAAAAAAAGAAAAATAATTCTATGATTACACAAATGAAAATTAAGCGCAAAATACGTTTTGTATAGGCAAGCAGGCAGGCTGACAGGCAGGCAGGCAGTCAGGGTAAGAGTAAAAGATAAAGACAATCAAATGAAATGAAATGTCCTTAGGGTCCTGTTAATAATAACGCTGTTATTAATGAGCATAAAGAGCATAAATAATTACAAACTTTAAAACAATGATTATACACACACATACATACACATACAAAATTACAAATGTATAGTAACCAGCTCTGCAAAGCCTTGAAATAAACACAATTAATGGATGGGAGATTCTGAATAGGCAAATGGGTGGGTGGCAAAGTTAATGGCCATAATAAGGCCTTGCAGGGTGGAGTATAGGCTTTAAACTTGTCGAGAAGAAGTTTATTAATTTTAATTGGCCTTTTTTTCTCTCTCTCTCTCTCTCTCTCTCTAAACGACAACAACAACAACAACTCATACAATAAATTATCTTTAAAACATTAAGAAGAAAAAAGGTGGGCTTCATTCAGTTCAATGTGTTGAATGTTTTAATCCCAAATATTTCTAGAATTCCATGGCTCTCTACTGCTGCAGCCTACATGCATGCATGCATTGCCAGACAATGTCATCTTTTTTTTCAATTGTTTTTCTGTTTTTTTTTTTGTTGTTATTATTGTAGCATTTGCTTGCTGAAGGAGACAAATGGCTTGAGACGTTTCTTTAAAATTTTAAGGGTAGGCCGGCTCAATCCAATGTATTTGGCATGATTTTTCAGTTTCTTTGGCAATTGATTGCTTGCTGGCTTGCCTGTTTGCATAGCTACATATATTGAGTGTGAGTATGTACAAATTTAACAGACATTCTGCCATCATCGTCATTGTATAGTTCATCATCAAACGCACCTACTCAATGCCAAAGCAATTGTTTTTCCTTCTTTTTTTGTTTAAACAAAAGGACTTTTGGAGCAAAAGCACGCACAAAAATTAAAGAATTGAAATTGAAAAGAGACACACATGGAAGAGAGAGAGAGAGAGAAAAAACTGAACGCACTTTCCTATATAGATGGATGGCATGGTATGGCATGGTCTGTCTGAATATCGTTTTTCATTATTATATTGTCTGATTGACTCCAAAATATTTTTGTATTTTGTATTATGAATTGTTGTTGTAAAATATTATTAAATGGTAAATGGCTGTAGAAGACATGTACTCATGTATCAGAAGAAGAATATGCCAGAAATATTTACACACACACACTCACACACATCTAAACTGCAGAAACGTGCATATCGTTTTGTATAAAACGACAGAGATATGATCTTTTGCGTACGTTTAATCATCACATCAATAGGCCAACAGCACCAATCTTTACTGTATTTATAGGTGGCTGGTTTGAAAAGGCATTGAATTTGTGGAATTTATGAATTTTTTTTAGCTGCTTGAGAGCGATATCGATGACGATTACGCAAACCGAAGAGAATGCTGGTTTTGTAGTGCCGGCGTTCTCAACCTTGATATGGGACCCTCGTTTACTGTTATAATTTTATATAAAGGCCTTGGCTTACGTGACTGATAGGGATGTTTGGATAGGTTCGATAAAATCTTCGATGGCTGCTCGAAAAAGGGGACGTGCTCGAGTGTAGTGTTTCTTATTCTTTAGACAAACGTCAGAGATTCTTAAGGACTTCCGGCGAAATGTACTGTTTTCCAGGTGGATGTTCCAGGGGTCATTAAGGCCACCGAAGTGGTCAAAAAACAATTTATGTGGGTAGAGGGTAGAGGTTGCTGAGGTCACATGTCAGATTATCATATTGTTACGAAAATGGAAATGGTGTTATTAAAATAATAAGCAAAAGCTTCAAAAACAACACAATGGACTTGATCACACATAAAATGATAAACAAAAGCTCCAAAAACAAAACAATGCAGTTGTTCACGTGATCAACGAATAAGTAAACATATAGCAACAAAAACAACAGGCTTGTTTACAAGATCGATGAATAAACAAAAATATAACAACAACGTCGTGTATTAAAAATATAGCGGAAAGACAAACAAACAAAACAACAACAACTCTGCCTGGACGAAAGTTGTTTACATTTTTGGATTGTTCTCGAAGGCCGTCATCATCCTTCAAGGGCATTCATCACACTGTTGGTCCAGTGATATAAAAGGCAAGATAAAGCGAGCAACGAGGATTCAGTTAGAATTCAGTCAGTCGTGTATGAAGACACGTGATTCTCGGAGTTCGCGTTAAGTTAGTCGTGTGACGACGTCGCTTTGAATTGAGTGAGAATTCAACCAGTGGCGTGTGTAGATACGAGATCGAGTTATAATTCAGTCAGACTTGTGTGAAGACAAGTTGCGTGAAGAAAACACATATTTATTTTTATTTTATTTGCAATCTACGATCTCATATTTTTAACGTTTTTAAAAGGTAAAAACGTAACAATATTGAAATATGCTAGATACAGAGAGAATATGCGCCCGTACCTGAATTGAAGCCAAACGATGATCGTCTACGTAGCATTTTTACTGCTTGTGACAGGTGACAACGGTCTTGAAGCACAGTTTGTTAAATTGAGATATATTCAGTCTATTTTGCAAACCATCTTGCATAAAGCATACAACAACACGTGCAATTAATAAAATTGTTGTATTAAAATGGCTGTTCTGTTCGGTTACAGTAACACGCGCTTCGTTGGTTTCATGATCGTCATAATAGTCCAATCATTATTGAATGAATGGGTACTTGAACACACAAAATTGTCGAATTTGAGAAGAAACCCATACAAATGACATCCTAGAGCATCTAATACATCCCGAAAAAGTTAATGTTTAGTGAGGATTTTAGTGTCTTAGAGGACAGCATTGGCTCGGCCATCATTACCAACGGCGACTACTACAGGTCGATGATTGTCAACTTCTTTTGACCTAAATTGAGTGATACAGACCAGAGATCAGCAATGAATCGTTTTTCCGCTACTCATAAGCACTCATGCAATTTTGAGTATGAGTGAATCAACAGAATTGAAATTCAACTACTCTGATTCATTCGTACTCGCTACAGCATTGATTTATAAGTATAGGTTACAATGAGTATGAGTACAACGTTGACATCAAACTCACAACATTCGAAATGTGTTTGATTCATACGCCTACTCATTCTGATTCATAAATTTAGAAAAATACTTATAATACTTATAAGTGATTCGAGTGGCTCGAATCATTCATCAAAATTTACAGCCTTTGTTATTGTTGCATATACAAACAAAGAAGAAAGGAAAGACAAAGACAACAAGCAAAGCATACACACAATCTTCTTGTGAGTATAGTAGTGTTCGTACGCGAATCATACTTATTTTGTTCTTCGTGTAAATGTTAAGTAGAGACGAATCGAAGTCAATAACATCATGCGTATTGTTAAGTATGAATACGACGAGTACTTCCAACTTTGAGTATGAGTAGTATGAGTATCATATTTAAATAAGTATGAATGCGTATAAGTATCAGAAATAATAAGTATGACTCGAATCTACTCATCGTTTTGAATACTCTTTGCTGATCTCTGATACAGACTTCAACGACATAAGGTGTGAAGTTAAGTGTCACACAGTTTCGGAGACTCTCTAAAAGTGTCCTTCAACTGCAAATTGATGTTGCTTCAAACATATGTTAACCTGTCAACTATGCGTACATGCATACATAATCATCATAATCCTTCAGCAAGGATTACGACCCAGCTTCTCACACCACTTTTGCTGTGTGCGTTAATTTTGTACATGAGTGGCGGACCTACTCGAACGACTCCGAACGACAGATTTTTGAGAAACTTTTCAAGGCAATTGTTTTCACTCTCAGAGTTTTTGCCCGAAATCTGCTGAGAGGAAGTCGTCGAAGAAAAATTTTCTTTATATTTCGTTTTGTTGGAGATGTCTGACTTGAAGTGTGAACCGTGGCCTCACGTCTAATAAGCCAATACACCACCTACTAGACTACGGCGACTTCTAACTTGTCCACTATGACTCCATAAAAAGACGGAGTTATCTCAGCCATTAACCCAACAAACTTTGGCAAAATAAGTTTAGTGGATGACTTATTAGACGACCTACGTACCTTACTTCAGTATAGAAGCTAAAGAACAAAAAACCTTCATTCGGAATAGAATATTATGAGGCCATCCAAAGAGACGAAGACGAATTGTATTGAAAAATCTCTTCATTCGCGTTAGTTGAGGATACGTAAGTTACTCGCTTGCTTTCTACAAAATTTTTTTTTCTTATTGTTGGTATCGGTTAATATTGTGTTTTTGAAGGCATTTAAAAATTGTCGTTTCAGTTTCAATATTTGCGGCCGTTGTTATAGCTGCTGCTGTTCCTTAGTGTTGAGTGACTATTTTTGATACACCGTGTTTGATTGTTCGTTTGGCTGTTGTGGGGTACGTTTTGGGTTTTGAATTGTATGTGACACTCGATTCGATTCGATACTATTCTGGGGTCTTCTTTCTTTATCGTATTCATGTTTTCTTGTATTATTTTCAGTTGCGTAAAGTCAATGCTCCTTCTGTGGAAGCACGTACAATTTTTGTATTTCATTGTAGTTGTTGTTGCTGTTGTTGTCATTCTTTTGTACACAGCAAAATGACAAACGTTTCAAATAGGGTTTATGTGTGTTTCATTTTATTTCGATTCTTCTTTTTTTCAGTTTTTTTTTTTTGTTTTTTAGCTGTTTTGTACTACTGTGTACAGAGTTTACAAAACTACACAACGAAGGAATGTTTCAGCCAACGCTTTCATATCATAATGTACTCATCACCATCACCATTATCATCATCATCGTCATCGTCATCATCGTCACTATTGTCGTTGTCATTGCTGGCGTAGAAGTTTTCGTTGTTGACGTTCGCCGTTATTGCTGTACGTAACGTCGTCAAAAACATTGTCATCGTAGCTCATCAGTATCATCATCGTCATCATCATCATTGTCGTTACCGTCAGCCTCATGGCTTCAGTTACAAAACCCAAACAGCAAAACGATTGTTAAACGTACTTTTCAACGCATATAGGCTGCGTTATAGACGGTAGATCACGTTTGGCGAAGGCTTCCGGTCGACGAGCAGCAGCTATAAAACCAAAAAGCAACTACAACAACAAAACAGTAATACTACAACCAACATAAGAACATTTTATATGCCAACGCTTGTATTGTTCACTCAGAGAGAACTCGAGCTCAGCAGCGGTCATTGGAAGAATTCTATTCTTATACATACATATGTACGAACGAGTATTATAGCCGTTTGGGGCGTTCTAAACGCGCACTATTTTAAAAGGCACGTTATTTTAAGAGGGTTTTTGTTTTTTTCTACATTTTTTTTAATTTTTCTTTTCAAACCTGCCAAAAGCAGTAAAAATTATTTGTTTATTCGTATGTATGTATGTACGTAGATACATACATACAATATTATTGAGGGTACCAAATGCGAGTACGAGTACGAAACAACGTTTATTCGTATTCCAAAAACTCCCATACAACAAATGTCACCAACTACTTACTTACTACGCGCACCGAAACGTATTAAGAGAATCTCTAAAATTACGTGATTTTTCAAAAGCGGAAAAAATTTCAACAAAATTGTTGGAGACCATCGGTTGAACAGCGAACATTTAATGACTCTTTGTTTCGATTAACAAAAATTATAAAGAATTTTACCCGGATGAACGAGGCCATAATATTTTCAATTTAATATTGATTAATTAATACTGTGTTGTTGGAAACGAATATGGGGAGTAAACATTTCAATAGAATATCCACGCAAAGGTT
The DNA here is from genome assembly GCA_927399465.1 of Sarcophaga caerulescens. Classification (NCBI taxonomy): domain Eukaryota; kingdom Metazoa; phylum Arthropoda; class Insecta; order Diptera; family Sarcophagidae; genus Sarcophaga; species Sarcophaga caerulescens. Next base: position 68,544,053 of record OV656867.1, on the reverse strand, counting down.
TTTTTACTTTAAGTCTATTTGAAATTTACAAGAAATTTTATATGCATTTCCAGCTAAGAAATATTATCCTTCAGGGACCGAGAGGCTTTCTGAGGGTTTCATCCTGTTATATGAAGAATGATATTTTTTCTCCTCATAAGCTTTTCTTATTGTCTGCACTAATCTATGGGTTTGTTCAACAGTGCAGGCTTTTTTTTTCTGAAGCCATCTTGCTTAGCCGTATTGATCAGACATCTTGATTAGCCGTATTGATTAGCCATCTTGACTAGCCATACTGATTAGTAATTTTGATTTGCTATCTTGATTAGCCATATTGAAGTCGCCGTAGTCTAATAGTTAGTGTGTTTGCTTATTAATATTAACCCCAGGGCAGACTACTCCAACTAAACGAAATACAAAAGAAAAAAGAATATTTCTTCTGCGTCTGCCTCTCAGCAGATTTCCATGAAAAGTTTCTCAAAAATCTGTTGTTCGGAGTCATGTATAAAATTTACATACACAACATGTAAGTGGTATGAGAAGCTAGGTAGTAATCCTGACTGTAGGGTGGTAATGACAAATTATCCTTGCCAGGCTATGATCTTCGCATTTCTGGCAAAAACTCCTGTGAGAGTAAATATAAAATTTCCCATCAAAAGTTTCGCAAAAATCTGTCGTTCCGAATCGATTTTAAACTGTAGATTCCACCACTCATATATAAAATTAACACACACAACATAAGTGGTATGAGAAGTTAGGTTGTAATCCTGAATGTAGGATTGTAATGACCAGTTATGTATGTATGTATATTGATTAGCTCCTAATAATATTGCAATACTAATAATAATTGTTTTGAGATTGTTGGTAATAAGCGAATAGGCCTGTAATATTCCTCTCTCGGGTGGTCTTTGTCAGACTTTGATATCATCTTCACTATTACAATCTTCCAATTTTGCGAGTAGTAGCAAGAGTACATTAAGGATTAAATAAGTTTCCTTATTGCTCTGCTATGCAGTTTAATTAGCATTTCATTGCCTTGCAATGAGTCTAGCCATAATTTTCTTGATCACTCGAAACTCAAAATGTATGCGCGGTGAAGGTATACCAACAGTAAAAACCAAATTGGTCATGTTGTTACATGAATAAGGGGTGAAGACGGTTCCCAGATGATTGACACACAGTTAACATTTTTCAGTATCACTTGTCCTTCAAAAAGGTTTTAGGTTCCTAGCAAGATGCCACAACGAATAGTTTGACTCTGAGAGTTCTTTTGCCGCTCTCTAAAATTTAAACTCGTTAAGATCTATTTTATGACGGTTGAAAGCAAAGCACCGATGTGATGTTTGAAAGTTGATTAGTTTCATGGGTGAAGCCCCAACTTGAACTTAGTCTTAGGCAGCCCAACAACCTCTAGAATCTTCTGTCTATCTGAAGACTAGAAAATTGGCTGTCCACTCAAAACTATGTCTAACAGCATTCTAGATATTGTTCGAAACACCAGATGACCTCCAGATATAATGAGACGGTTTCCCCTTAAGGTATGTTTTAAATTTTCATTGCCAGGAAACTTGTTACTAAAGATTCATGGAAGTTGCGACATTTTACCGAAGGCGACTAAGCCGAGAATATTACCAAGATTTGAAAAAAGTGTTCAATGACTTGCTTTATTTGCCTTGAGGACTCTTGTAATTTTATAAAATGGAACAAGAAATTTTAAATACGCTCCTTAACATCAAAGGGTGTCTCGGAAACAAGCATTTTACATATTTTTCTTCTGCAAGAAAATATTTGAAATGCTTTCCATAAACAAACACATCCTCAGATAGTTCACCGGTTGCCAATCATCGCTTGCAGCAATGTGGATTACATTTCTGGCGTTAGATTTGTCATAAAGTTGTTCATTGCTTGTCTTAATTTATCAGTTATAGCTTCAAGGTCCGCGTCTTCATTTAATAGTACCTTTGCCGAACATATTACATCCGATTTGAGAGCCTTTTAAAGAAAGATCCATGTTGACTGTTAATTAGAACCATGAGCGGTGGAACCTACAGTCTAACGCCAATAATAGAGGTTTGAAAACGAAGCACTTACTATTTCTCTTGACTACGTCGGATGAAGCTAGAACAAATTTTCTTGTTGAGAAGAGTTCTATTCACACAATTCGCACAGAAGCGAAACATTAGGGAACCAATTTAAATACCCAATAACTCCCCATGTTATTTTACAATTTAACCACAATTTTTGCTTAACATACGAGTATACAACTTTTTTACAACAACTACACTCATACGTGTAAACCCCTTATTTAACTTCAATTTTAATTGTAGAAAAGAAACGAATTTCCCCAGACAATTGTCAAATAGACCACAATAATAATTTTTTTTCTTTTTGTTGATACACCAAACTCATGCCACAATTTACGAACCCAACGAACTCTAACACTCTAACAAGGTGCCAAATGTCCTCGGTTAGTTAAAATTTTGAAAGAAAAAAAAAACTAAATACGAAAGAAACAACAGCAAATGAACTTTTATTACACCACACATCGTAAAATAACAGTAACATACGAGTTACAAAAATGCAAAAATCATACGGGAGACACACATACATACACAACCACATAACATAACACATTTAGACAATAGATACACACACACACATACTGAATCATGTGTAATGTATTTAAAACGTATATTTAAAGTACAAAAGGGTTAAACAGTACGTTACGCATCTGCCCCAGGAAAATAATTCTTTTTTTTTTTTGTTTTTTGTTGGGCTCCCAAAAGGGCTGTTTTGGTGTGCCACACCAAAGGCAGAATGAAAAAACGTCAGCCGCCGTAAATGATAGTGAATAAAAATTGTTATCAGAAAAATAGGTCTACAACAATTGCAATTTTATGACCCCTGGATGTCGTATGTGTAGAATTGTCAGGGCACAACATTAAAACATTATGCGGAAATGTACTTACAACTGACATTAATATTAGGTGCGGTAAAGAGTTGCATCGTAATGTTATGTGAGATTATGGATCGACAGTATGCATAGAACAACATACACTAGACTCCTGATAGCAAGCTGTGAAACTCAATCAGATGGTATCGATATTCGCCTGAATTCGATTGCTGTTGAAATTTGCACGGTCCATCTGTGGAAGGGTTAGTTGCGATACAGGCGCCACTAGCCTAATATTATCGTGGAAAAATTGGGTCATTACTCACAGTCTTTAGACGACAGAGATCCCATAAGAAAAGAGAGGGTAAGTAAATTTAAACACTAACAAGTCATCAAAGAAAATTCTGCATATTTGAGCTGAATGAGATCACATTTTATTTTACTCTCAGAATTAAGTTGTGAGAAATCTGCTGAACTGTGGCCTCACGTCTAATAAGCAAACACACTAGCTACTAGACTATGGCGACTTCTATATGGCTATTCAATATGGCTGATCAAGATGGCTAATCAATATGGGTAATTAATATGGCTTCAGGAAAAAAGCCAGCATAGTGCTCATAGATTAGTGCACACAATAAGAAAAGCTTATTAGGAGAAAAAACAGGATGAAACTCTCAGAAAGCCTTGTTTGGTTTGGATGTCTGACCTGGAGTTTGGACCGCGGCCTCACATCTAATAAGCCAACACACTACGTACTAGACTATGGCGACTTCAAAGAAAGTATGGCAATATGTTTTCCATTTACTATCGTTCAATATCCGTTTTGAAGGCGCTATAATGAAAGTACTACACCTGCCGATCGCGAAAATATGCCTCCACAGAAAATTTCAATTTAATTGCAGTTTAATTTAATTTTATAGAAAAATAATAGTTTTCTTATTACTGACTCTTACAGTCTAGGAATGGTTTCCTCCTCTTCCTTATCCCTACAAATAATGCCAAAATTATTGGTTTTATGGTCAAGATCAATGCGTGTACGCTAAGCATAATGCATATAATGGTTCTTTTAATGTCCCTTATACTCGAGAAGAGTCTGAAAATTTATTTTATCGGATATCAATTTTGCCCGCACCCAATATTTAAATTCATGAAAAAAGTGCCAACATTTGGGACAATTTATTTTTGATTACACTGAAGAAGAACAGCAAAAAAAAACACAAGAAAAGCATATAAAAAGATAAAAATTGCAAAGATTTAAGGACTTTAAGTTTTTGAAACGAAAAAAAAAAACGCTAAAAACCCAATAAATTTTGTATTTTTTTTCTTGGCAATGATAAGAAAATTTTAAGCATTCAAACACGTTAAACTTTACTTAGCCATATCTGAAGTGATAAGAAAAGCTTAAAAGTATGAAAAAGGAAGCAGCGTGTCAACTACAATTTAACTTAAATGCTGTCAAATAAAGTAAGAAAAAAATAATACAAAACGCTTTTTGTTTAAAAAAATCCCGAAAAACAAATTAAACAATCATTTATCATTTTCTAAAAGTTTATTTCCCCCCCCCCCCCTCTCTGCCTTAAATCACTCTCTGTAGAGGGCCTTAAATACTGTTGCTTTTGTTGGAAGAAAACTTTTCCTTTCGTTTAGTTTCTACTTTTTTTTTTTTTTTGTTTGTTTTTATTAACGTACACACCAAACAAGTGCAGGTAAATTTATCCAAAAAAAAAAATTTCCATATTTTTGCTTAAAAAGCGTTGAAAAACAAAAAAAAATACTTTACGGCTTTAAATAAAATTTTTTTGTTCGTTTTTTTTTTTTTTATTTATTTTGGTTTTAAAGTTGTTGTATAATAAACCTGACCTACAACAATAACATTTTTACGTTTGTAAAAAATTCTTTTCTTCTTCTTTATCGTATAAAATTAAATGCTACAAGTGTCTGTACATATACGAGAGTACAAGTACATGAGTAGTAAAAATAAAAAATTTCAATTCAAACTTCCATAAGTCAAACTCAAAAATTATGCAAAATTATTTAAATTTAATGATGGCGTCGCTACACCAATACAAACACACACTGACGCATACACCGAAACACTTTCACACACATATGTATGCAGACAGAGACAGAGACAGAGAGAGATATACTCAGACAGACAGCCAAAGAGTCATTGAATAATATGTAATGCAAACGTTTTTAGAATAATTCTCTATGACTTTAAAAAGCCACGAAGTATTGTTTTTTATACGGCGGCTGAGTCTCGTTCTCACTGCTTAAAATGTCATGCCAAAACAAATTTTTTTTTTTTTCAAAATAAGTAGTAAAATAACACACGTACATACATACAGACATACATGCATACATTGATACATATTTGGTTTTTATATCGTCAATGATTTGAAATAAAAAAAAATCAGCCGGAAATGAGCCGCAATATTATTTTTATAGACGACGATTTTTCTTTTATAGAACTCAAGAACTGCCATTTATGAACAATAATTTTTGGCTTCCGTCTTGCTGTCAACTCCCATGTTGTTGACGCATTTATTTTTTGCAAAGAAATATTAAAGTTAGACAGTTTAGTGTCTAAGCTACGCTCCCAGATTTTACGGTTTCGTTTTTCTTAAAACACAAAAAAAGTGCTCCCAATGCTTCTGTTTATTTTGGTACGTATTGGAATAATAATTTTGAACAAAATCATTAGCACACTGTCTTCTTCACTACCATGGCTAAATGTGATTACAAATACATACATAACCTAACTTCTCACGGCCTAACCTCTTTAAATATGGTTATCATACGCTTATTAGATGCTGTGCGTGCCATATACGGGATAAATATGAAATATCATGGATTTGAAATTCTGAATTATTTTCTAAGCCACGATGTTGTACACCAATCTACACAGGCAGTCTTGATCTGGGAGTATAAAAGGCTGCCAAGCGGCCTTATGTCGTCTTATCGTTTTTTCAGATTATGCTGGGTACCAGATGAAGTGGTTAATTCAAGATCTGCTTTGCCAGTATTGAGGAAAGGTTCGATTGAAATAGTTTTAAGTAGGAGCGGCAAGGTGTTGAGAGTTATTGTAGGAAGAGAGTTATATAGAGAGTTATACTATATGACCTCTCTGATTTCTGTCTAGACTATGTGAAGACGCAGAAACAGTGGATCTACGCCACTGTCCTTGTCTGCTGGACAGAAATTGCTGGGTAGTCGATTTGTTGAGAAACTGATGGAACTAAAGGGCTACAGGGTTATAGGGTTAATAAACGTGATTGACAGGCTAAGGGGTCATCTTTAGCTGAGAACCTCTCTGATGGACATTACAACACCTCGGAATGGCCTTATTATAGGCCGTAGCACAGGATTGAAGTCACCTTAGACTAGTAGGACGTGTGTTGGCTTATTAAGTAAGGCCAGACATCAAAATTAAAAAAATATAAAAAAAAATTCTGGCAAAAACTCAGAGTATAAATGAAACTGCCATTGGAAATTTCTCGAAAATATGTCGTTCGGAGTAGAGTTTAAACTGTAGGTTCCGCCACTCATGTATGAAATTAATGCACACAACACAAGTGGGTTAAAAAGCTAGGGCGTAAACCTAACTGAAGGATTGTAATGACAAATTATGATGTAAGTATGTATTGATCAACTCGAAGCCTTAGTTTAATTAGCTCAATGTACAAAATGAAGCATAAACCACATATTATTCTGGAATTTATAGGCTATTTTAGGAACAAATCCAGGGAATGTTGATATGAGGATTCAAAAGGATTCATGTCCGGACATTGCAGACATAGGCTAAGAACATAAAAATAAAACTAGAATGCGAAGAAAACTAGATTGTAGGTAAAACTAAGACAAATTTCTGCTTAAGTACACCAAAATTATGCTTCAATAACTCATTTTTATATAGCATCCGAAGAACTACGTGAAAAAATTAATGCCCATGAGTGACTTACTTAACTTACGTAAGTGAAAGGCTCATTTGAGTTTTGCTAAAGAATGGATGGATCAGCTAGGCCGCTGATATTTCTCAGAGCGATTTCCGATGAACTTGTATTATGTGATGGAAGCTAAACGAGGAGCTCTAACAACTAAATTTAAAAACAACTTTAAAACATTTAACATGTTCTGAAGTGAGGTTTGATGGGAGGAAAGGTGTTGAAAGTTGACAGGATAATGAAAGGATATTGTTCAGCAAAATATACAAGGAAAAGCTAATAACCTGTGCGTTTTGCAGTCGTTCAGATTCCATCAAAATAAAGACTCTAAGAACAATTCGTGTTAAATTCAAAAGTGGATAAAATAGATCAACAGCTGACAACAAATGTCAATGAAATTATGGCCAAGAAGCAGGAGAACCACATCTAGGCTAAGAATGTAAACTTTTTTTATACTAAAAAACGTAAATAAAGTTGCACTGCAAGCCCTTTCTTTATGTTGCTGTAGGTCAATGTGTGATATTCACTTTGTCGTCTACGCAATGCCAATACATACATACATACATACATAGTAATGATGATAACAAAAGAAAAAAATTAATTCATTGGCACACATAAATTTACATACCAAATCTCATAATAATGTAAGTAAGTGTTTAACTTCAACACAATCATTTGCACCATTTATTATGATGATTTTATTTTGAATGTTGCCACATATACAGACACACGTACATATACATATGTACATGCACTCAATACACCAATCATGCCACCGCTGTTTTAATGCCGCATTAAATTTTAACTTTTTTTTACATTTTCTTGAGTTTTTGTTCCTCTTTTGGGGAAGTATTTTAACAAAAACAGTAGCAGAAGCCGCAAACGAAGCCGAAGCCGAAGCAACAGCCAACCATTTACATATTTTAGCATATTTTTTTTTCTTCTTATTTTTCTTTTTGCTTTTACATCGATTTTTGCATAATTTTTTCAAGGTCACATGGTGTAATGCATACATTAGCATATTCTAAAAAAAACGCACACATATACTAGCAAACACACACACACTCCTCACACTCCATATTCATTCATTCATTCATTCATACGTTCATTCGTTCAGAATATATTAAATAAAGAGCAACTCAACTCACTTTCGTAGCAATTTCTCTCTGTAAGTCTGTGTAGGGACTGTTACAGGGTGAATACGAGTTTGTTTTTTTTTTCGATATTTGCAATTGTAATATAACAACAACAGCAACAACAACAATAACATTAAAAGAACAAAATAAATTAAGTTTTTAGACCCAAAATGGAAAGAAATTCAACCATGGCTCGCTCACTGTAATAAAACTGTTGGAAAATTTTTCATTTCATTTCATAAATTTTATGCGTTTCACACGCTAATTTTTGAAAATTTTTTTTGTTTCTTGCTACTATAAATCCTAAAAGGTTTGTTTTTATTGTTATTGTGTGGCAATAATTAATAATAATTTTTATTAATCTAATCGAGTAACGGCACGCGGCTTGATAAAACTCCATTAAAACCCTTTAATTGTTGTTCTGTTACAAGTAATTGAAAAACTTTACAAGTTTTTTTTTCGCAATTCTGTTGATTTAAAACTTGTTTCAACAATGTCATGCAATTTCTCAATTTTTTATTCTGCATTTTTGTTCGCTTTAAGCTTTATATTATAAAAAAAAGGGAACTGAGTTTAACATTTTGTTTGCAACACTGCAATAAAATCATGCTGTTTTAATGTAAATTTACTCACACATTACTGTCACAAGCAGATGTACATACCAGAGATCAGCAATGAATCGTATTTTTGCTACTCATAGGTACTTATGAAATTTTGAGTATGAGTGAGTCAAGAGTATTAAAATTCAACTACTCTGATTCATTCGTACTCGCTACAACATTGATTTATAAGTATAGGTTGCAATGAGTATGAGTACAACGTTGACATCAAGCTCACAACATTCGATTCATTGTTTGATTCATATGCCTACTCATTCAGATTCATAAATTTAGAAAAATACTCATAATACTTACGAATGATTCGAGTCACTCGAATCATTCATCAAAATTTACAGTAGTAGTTATTGTTGCATTTACAAAAGAAGAGAAAAGAAAAGACAAAGACAGCAAGCAAAGCACACACACAACCTTCTAGCGAGTATTGTGGTTTTCGTACTCGAATCATACTTATTTTGTGCTTCGTGTATATGTTGAATCATGGAGAGCCGAAATCGATGAGTATTTCTAACTTTGAATATGAGTAGTATGATTATGATATTTAAATAAGTATGAATGCGTATAAGTAGCTGAAATTATAAGTATTATATTTGAATATTCGTTGCTGATCTCTGGTACATACATATATACTGCCTACTATAGTTCCTACAAAGACGCCATTTGAAAGACACAGTCATCGTTCCTGGCTTCCCAGCTTCTCGAAAGCGTTGTAATTAATATACCAAGCAACAGAACTTAAAAAATCATACTAGAGGGAAAGAATGAAAATAATAAGCTAGATTTTATCCTAACAAATTGAGTATTGATCACAGTAGAGCAGTCAGTTACATGGAAGCCTACTTCGTGCTTTATATTAACTGACTTTGGCATTTGGCTCCCAACCCGACAAAGAAACATTCTTTTTTTATTTCGTTTTGTTGGAGAAATCGGACCTGGAGTTTTAACCGTGGCCTCACGTCTAACAAGCCATCACACTACCTACTAGACTAGGGCGACTTCCCTCTAATATTTTGGAACTCGTTAGGTTAGGCATTAGGTTTAGCTGGCAACGAGCCACTGTACTAAAAGTGGCTTGCCTTCACCCGAAGACATACATATTTGTGCGTTCTGACATTTCAGAAAAAGAAAAGGAGAAAAATAGGAGCAAACTGAAAACAAAAAAACACCTGAGAGAAGAAAAAAAAGGCAAGTATAGAAAAAACGAAAAACAATGAAAAATAGAAGAGAAAAGAAATAATGAAAATGAGAAAAAGAAAATAAGAAAATTTAAGATATGCATAGAAAAGAGCAGTGGCTTGTTATTGTTCGAGTGAGAATTGTAATTGTACGACGGATGGCCATAAGATTTAAGTATAGCCGTGAGTCGATCCTCTTCTTATTTATAAGTGTCCTTAGAAGTCGAGCAATATCACACGTACCCAGTTGCTGCCAACGAGATTAAGCCTGCCTGTAAAGCGAGTGTGGATAATATTCAATTTAACTGAGGCAGTCGGAATACCTATGGTCAGCTCATCAGCAATACAACGATATCCATATTACACGGAAGCCTTCACAAAATTGTATATATTCATGGGTAAGTAAACCAGCTGACGCGAATAATTGTGAAAATGTTTTATAAACTTTCAAATAAGGCGAGAGTCTTTTAAAATCGCACTGCAAGAACTGGTTGAAAAATATTTTTTTCTTTTTCAAAAACAAATTTCGAACCATAACGGTAAACAGAGATAATTAATTAGAAATTATTTCATTTCATTATTGCACAGCCTATAACAGTCGACTTAAATAAATAAAACGAAATGAGAAACTATTTTGACGTTGAACAACTTCTGTTTAATTTACGGTTGTTCTCCCACAGCAATGGTTTCAGGTGGTCTCTAGAAAAATGTGGTTTTAACACCTCCGTACAAATCATTTTAGCAAAATTTCAAAGAACTTATAATCTGACAATAAAGGTCAATATATTACATTTAATTACAGAATTAATTTAATATCAATTTTTGTTTTTGTAAATGTACAAACAGTTTGAGAAAAATGTGAACAAACGCATGCATTTGGTAGAGCCTAAGGCATAGATTTTTCCATATTTCTTAGCTCCTTCACAAGGAGATCTAGGAGATCATATTTGATTTGCCTGTTTATACAGAACTAACTTCTGAACGATAATTGAACTTTCCTACCCTAAAAAGGTCCCTTTTTCTGTGATACGTCTTAAGATTCTTAACAACTTATTTAATTTTGATTCCAGAGTAACTAATTTGTCCATTTCCCTTTTGCAATGTTCTCATGGGCTTTGGGAAACAACAAATTCCTAAAAAGCTTATGTTTCTTAACATTTTCATAAAAGGATATGTGAACGCAATTTTTTTTTTTTGTTTGCTGTTGCTCATCTAAAATTGATTTCAATTGTATTGGCTGTGTTTGTTGTACATTTAATAAAGCATTCCTCAATGTAAAATACAATACAACACACATTGGACATGATTAAAGCATGTCAATGTTAAATAAAAAATTCTCTGTATCGTTGAGATTTTCATGTTCAACTGGATGTCGAGTGATGTTGTTGCCTGATTACTTGAACAGAAAAATCTCGTATTGACAACAGAATCTATAAACCAGCATCAGTTACCACGGGAACAGTTTTTTTTTTGGTTTCTAACAAGGCATCCAGCAACATGTTTCAATTCGACAACATCAGCAACAATAAGCACACAAACCAAGGAGGAGGAGAGGGATTTTTCTGAAATGGGGAAAAATGTTTTTCGCGCTTGTCTGCCAAATTATGACAAGTGAAAAACGAAATGGCGCCTGTTACTGGAAGAATACAAAAAAAGTAGAAAAAAATTGAAATTAAAAAGAGAAAAAATAGAAAATAAATCTCCAGCGACACAAATGTTACACCAACAGCCAAGCAGGCAGGCAGGCAGCATAAGCAGATACTACGACAACATGTCAATACCACCACAAACAGAAAAAAACTTTTTTTAATTTTTTTTCAGAAACATGCTCAGAAACAAGGCTCACAAATACTTGCTGGAAGAACAAAATATTGGAATGGAAAATGAAACATGAACCAGAACATGTGTAAAATGGTTGATTGTTACTACATGCAGCAAAACCAAAATGGAACAACAACAACATCAACAAAATATGGCAACAACATCAACAAAATGTTCATTTAATGTTGTATGTTGGTTAGGAAAATATGAAAAATCCATGTAAACGGAGTTGGTTAATGCTGCTGAAGGTGATGATGATGATTCTTCTAAAGTTAGACCAACAACAGCTTAAATCTACCGCAAATTGTTGCCGCAAAAAGTTGGTAACGGCCGTTACCGTTATGGCAAAATAATATAATGGAGAGCAGGGGAAAAACACATTCAACCACTGAAAGGAACGGAACTTTTCTTCAACAGAATTGTTTTTCAATTTTTTTTAACGTTTTTTGATTGAACGTTTGTTTGTTTTTTTTTATTACGAAAAAGCAGTGAAACAAACTTTGGGGTTCAGTTCAGTTCATTTTTTATTTATTTTCTTTAATTTTTTTCGCTTTTCAATTTAATTTCCTTTTAATAAACGACACATTGAGTGTTAGTTACACATTTTCGAACGAGTCAAGTTTATTTGTGTATGAAAAACAGTGATTGTCTCGACCGTAACCACCAACCACGCCATAGAGTTCTTAACCACTGTTCGTACGTCATTTACAGCTGTGTCGCCGCCATTCACGCACCACAAACACACACATATCAACATCATCAGTGTCAGTGTGTAATAGAAATGTTGATGGATTACTTGTCAGGAAGTTATTCCACTTCTTCTTTAATAAAGTCTTAAATACAACGAAACATCTATTGGATGCCCCAATATAAAACCATTTAATGATGCCAGACTCTAGGGCAAATTTACAATTGAAATTGAGAGAAATATTATTTACTCATATTGGAAATAAATATGTATTTAAATCGTTACTTAGTTTAAATAATGACGGAATTTTATGCACTACTTGGTTTATCTTTCAGTTTTATACTTATGGGGAAAGGTGGTGTCAAAAGTACTAAAAAAGTACTACAGTTTTAGCCTCTAAAACATTTAAGAAATACTTCTGATTGCATATCTTCTTTGTCATTTTATAAGGTTCGATTACATTCGCAGCCGCCGCAAAGAACAAAGCGTCCTATAAGGTTCCATTGTAATACCGATAGCACCTACTCCGTCGCACTAACAGTACATCCTAGTGTTCTCTTAATAAATTATAGGGACCAAGTGCCAAGTCATATCAAGTTCACTTCTTTTTCGTCTTTACAACTTCTGCAGCAGTCGTTGTGATTTATTCAAATACAATGAGTGCAATGAGGTTTTAAAATGGACTTGCATCTACCCTATAGCAATCTTACATATGAATTCATTAGAATTTTCTGTCGTAGCCTTTGCTATGGCTTTACCTGTAATTGGCTCGTGTCCTATCTTTCTGCCTTCTGAAGAGACACCAGACTTTTTGAACAACATATTGACAACATCAACTAGAAAGTGCTTAAAGCTAAAGCAAATCGATAAAAATCAATGATACTAAACACAGAGTTTGATGATACTAATGCTGAGAACTTCAGCTCATCTTACAATAGCTTGTCTCGACTAAATAAGGGAATCATTATCGTTAAACTACTCAAAAACGATATTTCAGAGAAAACAGAAACTGAAGCAGTGAAACAGTGTGGACATTGAGGATTTATCATTTAATACAGTCGATCAGAACTAACTTACTCTCTTACTTAATTGATCGTTACAACCCTTTAGTCTTGATTACAATCTAGCTTTGCTCACCACCCAAGTTGTGTGTGTAAATTTTGTTATTCATGAGTGGTGGGACCTACAGTTTAAAGTCGCCTCCGAACGACAGACTTATTTAGAGAACCTTTTCACGACAATTGTATGCTAATATTTGGGATCTCTCGGCCTGAAACATACTACAGTAACGAGGGAGGAAAACAGATATGCTAAGATTAACCCCCTTGGAAAAAATTTCACTGCCTAGCCTTTTTCCAAGTGTAGAACCCTTTATGTATACCACAGCATCCAGAGCAAACCATATCAGAGACTAGCATTCTCTGCATGGAATTCTATTGTAAAATCTCTTATTAAGACTAGGTTCAGACGTGATATAATCCCAAAGTGTGAGTGCCTCAGATAATTCCATTGCCTAGCTTTTTTCAAGTGTAGAAACGCTTCGTGTATACTACCACAGCATCCGCAGAGCAAGCCATGCCAAAGACAAGTATACTTCTCATTTAATTCTATTATGAAATCTCTTAGTCTTAGTGAAAATCTAGTCTTAGGTTCAGACGTGGGCTCCTCAGACAGCCTAGGGGACTGCCTAAAGAGAAAAATGTGCTAGAGTGACAGAGCAATAAGTGGCAGTGCAAAAAGTGCTGCGTATGAGTATGCGTATGAGTTTTTGAAGTCGCCGTAGTTTAGTAGGTAGTGTGTTGACTTATTAGACGTGATGCCACGGTTCAAAGCCCAAGTCAGACATTTCGAATCGAAATATGAAAAATTTTTCCTTTTTCGACTTCCTCTCAGCAGATTTCTGGCAAAAACTCTGAGAGCAAATAAAAATTGCCATAAAATGTTTCTGAAAAACAAATGTCCTTCGGAATTGACTTCAAACTGTAGGTCCCGTCACTTATTGTATAACTAACACTCACAACATAAGTGGTGTGAGAAGATAGGTTATAATCCTAACTGTTTTTGTAGGATTAGTGCTAATGCATCTGCAATCTTCTCAAACTAACTTTGATCCCTTTTAGTTCAAATTGGGGTATAGGCTTGGCAACAGCATTGTATCAGTTTGGCATTGGATTGACATTAGGTTCGAATTCGTTTCACCAATTACCAATTGTAACCACAATGCTCAGGCAAAATTAGAGTTTGCTGGATAGTGCCTGTGGGCGCATGCCCGACGCTGCAATACCTTAGTAGTAGGCTTTCTTGCCACGTCATTGGCTCGATTTTACAGAAATAGAATAGAAACCAATCCCGAAGAACAGAAATTGACAGTCCATAATGTTTGAAATTTCCAATCGGGTCACTTAGCTAAGCATTGTTCTGCTGTATTGCTTTAGAAAAAAAAATCGAATTTAAACCCATAATGATTGTGTTTGTGTTTCATAAAAGTGTTAAAAATTTGTCGCCCATTTTGCCACACTGACAAACAATTATTAATTGAAGCCCATTACGACTTAAGCAACCAGTCAGCCAACACCTCCTATAAAAGACCACGGGACCACAAAAACCACAATCTAATTATGGAACACAAATACGAGCAATTTGCGATCGATTGCAACAATTGTTATTGAAACCTATTGTTTTTGGGATACAATTTCTTAAATAAACATACGAAAACCCAACCAATACAATAAAGCATATACGAGACCAACATGCAACATAAAGAACATGCCACAAAGATCATTATCGCTGAGAAGCCAAAGCCAAAATTCATGGACAATTGTTAGGGATCACCAACAAGCATAACAAAATAATTTTAAGAAATGGAAGAGAAGGTAAAAACAAAAACGATCTTATAGCAGACAGGCTAACAGGGGATCATTCTACCGTAAAGAAAGGAAAAAACAATAACAAGATCATTGAAACTAAAAGCAAACAATTGTTAAAAACCATTCAACGACACAGCATTTAGTGAAGGTAGAGCAAAAGGACTTCAACGCACACACACAATGTGTTTGGATGGTTGAAAGAGCGTGTAAATTTTATAAACATGTAAGACAACAATTAGGACTTAGGATACCTTTGTATTCTTGTTGTTGTTGTTGTTGTTAACGTTTTAAAGACCCTTTTTTAACTCAATTTTAACTACAGTTTCTATACATTTTTGGTAAGAAAACTAACGAAAGAAAAAGGGTGGTTAACGTACGAGCCAAGTGTGTAACAGACAAGTGGTGGTAGTGGTGGTGGCAGTGCTGAAAACCGATACATTACGATGCGGTTTAGTGAGCAGGTGTCAATGTTAAATGGCGGTTAAAATAAAAAAGTCATAAATTAAAATCATAAAAATAATAAAACGCAACATGATCACCTTTGCCTAACATACATATGTACATGCATACGTACGTAAGCAAAAACAAGAAAAATAGAGACTTCATGGCGTGCAGTAATATTCTTAAGTAACTTGAAAATGTTTTAAAAAATTTTAAAAAAACGACACTAAACAGTGGAACTTGTTCTTGTAACATATAATTGAACACGTTTACATTGATGTAATTGCAGTCTTGACAAGGCCTACTTAAAAGCTGGTACACACACAGTGCAAGGATAAAGATCATAGTGATCTTTAATGTAATGATAGACTGGATGACATAAACAATTTTAAAGTCAGAAAGACTTTCTGCAAAGAAAAGTTGTCATATGAAAATTTCCATTTCTTTTGAAAATTTTCAAGGAAAACTTTCAAGGAATTATAACACAACGGTCATGCTAATGTGGACAATAAGTTCCACAAACATTTGAAATTCCAAAGAAAAACGATTCTTCAGTACAATTTCGTTTCACTTGTATCATATCTCTTACCACTAACTTAACAATTTGAAGATCTATTGCTACCAGCATTAGTGATTTCAATCACAAAAAAAAACAAAAAACAAAACAAAATAATTGTCAGTCAGACTAAAAGGCATTTATTTTAACGACAAGACAAAACAATGATTTCATGCACAGCATACAACAGAAATACTTTCTACGATCACTTGACTTGGTGGTATGTTGATAGTGAACAAATATTGATCAACGTAGAGTTTAAAAAATCTTAACAAACAAATAAACAATCAAACAAAACTACCCAACTGTCTAGCTTGAAATCGGTTATAGATTGGCCAACAGTGAACATAGCCAGCCAACCAGCCAGCCAGCCAACTAACAATGGCAAATAAATGACAAAATAAACACAGGCAACTAAAGATAAATACAACAACAACAACAACAAAACACTTACACAGCTAATAACCGATCTTAAAACAATATTATCTCCCGAATTTCTTGCGAAACTTCAAACAAACTCTTCTCTATCAGTTCAAAAAAAATTCTTCATTACATCGGTAGTTCAGAGTGCTGGCATAAAGAAAATTTAGACACCCTACAGTTAAGGGTGTTGTTGTTGATTGATCTTGGAACTACTGTTTGTAAACCAAATATTTGCAAACAAATTTTCTGCATAAAACTAACGCAGCATACAGGGCTGGTGGAATATTTTAAACATTTCCCCTCAGAAAAAAAATTTTGTAGAGACTTTGTAGAGAATTGTCATTACAACTTAGCTCTTATATAATTGCTTCAAATCCTTCAATTGTTGTACAATATGTCTGCATAAAGCACCTGCTTTTCTTAATCAGCATTAGTTTCGTTTTTTCTGCTGCCTTATTCTATCGGGTCTTTCATTAAAAGCTGCCTTTAAATTTAAATAAACCAAGGTGCATCATCGAATTTTTCATTCCTTTGAATGGCCTTTTGATGCCACTATGGTGTGTTGGCTTATTAGACATGAGGCCACGGTTCAAATCCCATGTCAGACATCTCCAAAAATTCGGGGTAAAAAACATATTTTCCGGCGACTTCCTCTCAGCAGATTTCTGGCAAATAAAATTGCCATAAAAAATTTCTCACAAATCTGTCGTTCCGAGTCGACTTCAAACTGTAGGTCCCGCACACACACAACATAAGTGATGTGAGAAGCTAGGTCGTAACCCTGACTGAAGGGTTGTAATGTCAAACTATGTATATATGTGTAGCACATGACATCGTTCAAAGCGCTCCGAAATGTCAAATTTTCAATAACTCTGGCTTATAAATCAGACTGAATTTGACCGCAAACAAAAGTTTTGGCAGCTTTGAGGATCGCTATGGTTTGTGGATAGAAAAAATCGCACAAGAAAAATCTGACGCTGTTAAATCGCAGGATCTCGGTGGCTAATTTATATCCCCTCCACGTATGATGATTATGACGCTGGTGCGGAATATTCAACGTGGCATATTGCGAATAGCCCTCTCAGTAGGACGATTTATGGCGATCGTAAAATGGGCCACGCATCCATTAGGAAAAAACAATTTTATTATATTATTCCATGCCCTTGTGTCCATGAATCTAAATCCAAAGGCATTCGACATTCGTAGACAATTTTAGATGTCATATACACGTTGGTCAAGGATCTATGACGGATATGCACACAACGGAAGTCAGTATAGTCAATATTTCAGACTGATTAGTACTGCAGGAATTGTGTAGTACAACGGATAACCTAGGATTATGTTGTTCGGAATGGATTACACACCCGAGTTTAACGCGTGATTTGAATCTTTCAGTGAATACTTGGATGACTTCCTCTGATATATGGAAACCATTATCATGAAAGGATTTATCCGATAACTTTGTTGTGAAACCAGTATAAAAAGAAAGCTCAGGTATCGTGTGATGAATATGTATATCCAGATCAACAATACCCAAGATTTTTCCATGACCATAGCTTTTTATATTTCCACGCTACTGTTGTGCTCAATTTTATTACCGTGTCCGCAGCCACTTGTCTAGTAGTAGCCAGTTAAGAACAGTAAACTATTCCTTAGATGATGTTGATCTAAAAGTTTTGTTAACAAGTTCGCCACCATCCAGATTCTCTCTATCAGAAGTTAACCACCAAAACACGCCTCATAGAATAGTATGGTTTTGATTACAGAAACGTGCAGATTGTATATGTAGTTTTAGACGTCTTAAAACTTCTGGATTATGTGTATTCCCCACCTATGTTGTGATAAATCCTATTGAGGAAAAGTCATTATCACGAACCAAACAGATCTCACGCCTGACTTTTGTTTTTTTTTCTTTGAAATCAAAAGATTTTCATTAGAAAATTAATCCTGAATTTAAACGTCTCTGTATATGGAAGTCGCCA
Source organism: Sarcophaga caerulescens (assembly GCA_927399465.1). Classification (NCBI taxonomy): domain Eukaryota; kingdom Metazoa; phylum Arthropoda; class Insecta; order Diptera; family Sarcophagidae; genus Sarcophaga; species Sarcophaga caerulescens. Next base: position 68,525,531 of record OV656867.1, on the reverse strand, counting down.
TAGTCTAGTAGGTAGTGTGTTGGCTTATTAGACGTAAAGCCAGGGTTCGAGCCCCAGGCCATACATCAAAACAAAATACAAAAAGTATTTCTTCGGCGATTTCCTCTCAACAGATTTCTGGCAAAAACTCTGAGAGTAAATGAAATTGCCATGAAAAGTTTCTCAAAAAATCTGTCGTTCGGAGTCGACTTTAAACTGTAGGTCCCGCCACAAAATTATGAAAAGAACACACACAACATAAGTGGTGTGAGAAACTAGGTCAATAATCCTGACTGAAGGGTTGTAATGACCAATTATGTATGTATGTATGTATATGGACGGATTAATGTAAATTTTTTAATATTTTCAGTGACATCAACTTGTGAGGAGGACCTTTAGAGTTCATAGTTCAAATTCCATCTCCTTTCATTCGATCTTCATTCTTCTTTCTTGCATCAAACATCATGCCAAGCTCATAATACAGCCTCCAACTCTAACGTTTACTGTAAGTAGTTGCTGCACTAATTTGGGGACAATGTTAGAGTTCCAGCTATTACCTCATTGAGCTCTCAATGAGTTGTGCGTAAGACAAGTACCCAAACTGTCTGCAATGTTCGATAAGCAAACAAATACAAGAAATGCAAACAAATACGACTTTAAACGGAATCTTGGTCATCATAACCATGGCAATGGTAATCGGTCAACCAAATAGACAAACAAAACGATTCAATGAATTCATAACAACAACAACGACAACAACAAAAATTGATATTTGGTCTTAGAAGAATGAAAAGAAAGAGATGGCAGATATACAGTGAACTCCAGCATTGATCGCACAAAATTTGGAATTTGAAACTGGAAAGTGCTAATAAATCATGTCATCATTAGAGTGTAAGTAGTTGTTGTTGTTATTGTTGTTACAGAAATCCATCACACTTGTTTGCCTACAAAAAAAAAGGGAAGAAAAATCAAGAAATGTAGGGCGTTTCCAAGTAATTTTCAATTTTAACACAAAACTCTGTCTGATACAGAGAAGATGATCATCCTCGTAGAAAACCTGGTTGTAATAAGAAATTTCAGAGTAAAATTGTGTGACAGTAAATATTTATTCTCTTTGATTGTTGTTGTTGCCTTTATAAGCAGGTGTTAATTGCTGGGATATAAGCACACGCTCTAAACCCCTTTCTTTTTGACATTTTTTTTTCTGTTTTTTCTTTTTGGACCAATTGAATGCATTTCATAACGGAGATCACCACTATTCAGGTGTGTTCATATGGACTCGTTAAGTAATTCTTCGGAAGCTTCGCTTTTATTTGTTTGTGAATTCAACGGAAGTTTTACTGTGAACTGTGACTTTTCGTACCTTCTCTCATTGGAAGGTGGTAATGGATTTTTGTCTTTGTCTTCTTCTACCTTTTTGTTGTTTTTTTACTTCATTTATTGTATCTCCTAAATGGGTTGGAATATAGAAAAAGTTCTGTTAACTGGACAATATTTACTGGAGGTGTTAATGTGAAAATTCTTAGAAATTAATGAAGTTTTTCTCTTAAGGCTAATAGCAATGATGTGTTGTTAAAACTTTGTTATTAACGAGAAAAATAAAAATACACAGTATTTGGAGCATTAGAGTACATTGACATATTCCTACAGGCCTGTAAACAGGGGCATGCGAATGACAAAAGATTATAAACTATGCGACCACCCACTTCAATTGAATCTTGAAATTAAAAATCGAAAAACAACAGTGATTGTTTGGGGAGAATTTTATAAAAGTTTCTCAAAATTAAATGTTTCGTCGGGTAAGACTAATGCATATTGAGACTCACATGGGTAAACATGCATACATACTAATTTTCGTAGGTAGGAAATGGAATCTTCATCCGAGGATGGTGAAGTCGATCTATTTTTCTTTTATCAGTTGTCATGTATGGCTGATTAGTATGAAGAATGTCTTTGGACAAGAGCAGACGGAGAAATTTGCTGAATAACATTATGGGGTAAATATCTTCAGTATAGTGGTACCCATGTGCAAGGGATTGGCAAAATTATAAATCGGAATCGGAACAAATGTGGCCTGGTGTGCGCATCATCGCAATGTATCTACATACATAATGTACATAATTGGTCATTACAACCCATCAGTCAGGATTACGACCTAGCTTCGCGAACCATTTATGTTTTGTGAATTAATTTTATACCTGAGTTGCGGGACATACAGTCTAAAGTCGACTGCGAACGACAGGTTTTTTTGAAAAAAATTTCATAACAATTTTATTTACTTTCAGAATTTTTGTCAGAAATCTGCTGAGAGGAAGTCGCCGAAACAATATTTGTTTCGTACTTCGTTTTGTTTGAGATGTCTGACCTGGGGCTTGAACCGTGTCCTCACGTCCAAGAAGTCAACACACTACCTACTAAACTACGACGACTTCATCGGAACGTACATATATACGCTCAACAGATTCACTTCTATTAGAAAAAGTGTAACGGATGATCCGATTACATAGATTCCAAGGGGTTCTCTCTTAATCCATGTGGTGTTCAGCTCACTCTCAGCGGTGAAGGTTTTATTTCGCTCAGTGGTTAAGTGAACTTGCAAAATTATTGCACATGGAGCCTGGACAACACAGAAGTGCTTGTGGAGAAGACATTTCGAAAAGATTTCGGTTTGGTATGATGATATCATGTGGCCGTACTGTACTAAAAAGGAGTTATCACGATTACCGTTTATTCAAAGCACCGTGGCCATATGATTGCCAATTTATGGTTATGAACTGTTCGGTATATGGTTTCATCAAGCCAAAGCCACAAGCCGAACACAAGATCGATTTTGATACATGTTTTTAGAAGAAGGAATTTCATGTTTTGACAACGTCAATTGGACATTTTTTTTGTGGCACTACATCAAAAGCCGTATCTACGCCTACAATCCATCAATGTTGCGGCATTTGAAAACTAACAGTCATCAAGTTATCATCGAGATAAAAGTGATGATCTTGAGGCTATAAATTCACTGAAATTGCATTTCGCGCATAATGACGAGGTAGAAGCATTTGAATGAAATAAAAATTTTGTTGATCTCAATGCTCTTTGTGTGTTATATGGGACCCTACTTTAAAAACAAAAAAATAGTTTCCACTTACCAAGGTCAGCGGTTTCGATAAAATGTTCATGATTCTGTCTAGAACCTAAAGACAGTCATCAAACTATTTATTCGTGGGCATCACGAAATTCATTCTGACTAGTCAATGGGATAGATTTCTTTGAACATTATTCAGGGTACAGAAATGATACTTTTAGGGGTACTTTCAACTTGAAACTTTCAATCTTGAATGCATTGTAAGAAAACTAATGGACCAATAAATGTGAATACCTTATTGACCTCTTTAAAAACAAGAAGGTTATAACCAAATTATAAGTTTTATAATTTGTAATATCAGTCTAATAGCAGTTTCTTTTGCGAATAAAATTTTTTAAAAAATTTCTTCTCAACGTACCGGGTGTTTAGCTTATTTACGGTGGCAGTATGCATAACTTAAAAATAATACGCGTGTTTATTATTTAAATTAATAAAAGAAAAAACAAATATTATGTTTTATTAATTAAATTACCATTACAATGTATGTATGTATGTACATATGTGGAGTAAAAAAGAAAACCAGTAGTTCTCATTTAAGTGGCAACATTTTTAATCCAATTTCTTATTTGCCATGCTAAGCAATATGCAGTGCTGAGCTGTCTATTCGCCTCGAATAATATAGAAACTAATCCCTTTAAAAAATAAACAATTTATTACAAAATAAAACATTTGTTTTCAAAGTTCCAGTAGTTTTATGCAAAAAAAAACTTTGTTTAAGCCTCTAACCAGTTCTATTAACTTTGTATTTAAGCCTGGTTTACAATTAATTTCGTCTTAATACTGTGATGGTGGTTTTACCAGCTCACGTCTGCTGTAAGCTTTGCTTATTTTTGATATGAGTGGATGTTGTTGATTTGTTTATGGATTTTCTATTTATTTTTTTCTTTTATTTTTATAATTGTTATTATTGTTGTTGTTTTTGTTTTGATAAAATAATTAATTTTCGCTTATAATAAATAATTATACAGTGACACTTACATAAAAACTTGGCCTTTGTTGGCAGCTACTAGATGGCGGAATAAACGAATAACAGTCACCTGTAACTGAAGCCTATCCGTGTGACTGACTGTATGATTATGTGACGAGTATAAAAATTCTCACAAATGTGGATCTGCTATTACATGCTTGGGATGGTTGGCGGTGTACATGGACACTTGTATGGCATTCTAAGCCATTTCCAATTCAACGGATTATAACAATTGTTGTCGTTGTTGTTGTTGTTGTTGTTTTATAGAAAATCGTTTACGGCTACTTATTGGAAAATGAAATCTAAAAAACAAAAAAAAAAAAAACAAAAAAAAAAAAAACAATAAAACACTCAATTAAACGACAAATAATTTTTAAAGAATTTTCTATTCTAATAAAATGACAAAAAAAACACAGAAAAAAGTTCAATCCAAACAAGTTTTACTTGTTTTGTGATAAGTTTTCTACGATTATTTATTTATTTATTAAAATTATAAAAACAAAAATAATTAATAAAACCAATTAGAAGAAAAAAAATAACAACAGTTAACGAATAAATAAGAGAAGATAAATTATTGAGGAAATTCTAATTAAATAAACACACAGTAAATGGCAGGCAGAATGTGATTAATTTTCAAATACACTGGGATTTTTTTTTTTGCTTTTTTTTTTTATTTTATTTGTTTATAGGTTTTAATAGAGAATACTTTAAAATCTGTTAAACTAATGCTTGATCTGAGGTACCAGAGTGCTTCGCAAGTCCTTTAATAGTTAGATTAGGTCTTGCATGACATTTCCTAGGACTCCATAGTAAAGCAACGGCTCGCAATTAAAATTCTTCCATTGTAATCTGCCATGTGTGCAAATAATTCTAATTCCGCACCTTTTGTTGCTATTCACAGCTAGTTTCAGTTTGTATCCGTCTTCTACAGGTCTCCTATTTTTGCATAATACACTTTAGGTTTAGGTTTAGGTTAGAGGATGTGAACTTGCCAATTGAGACAAGTACAATACCCACAGGTCCAGTTGACCCATTGTACAACGTCCTAAAGGGGAGCGGAGATAGGGAAAAAAGGAGAGGAATTAGGAAAGGGAGAATAAGGAAGCAGAGGAATTACACAGACTAACAAAACACACAAGAGAACGCAAGAGACTACACTATCGAAGCCCTAGCACTTCTCAACCAGCCCAAGCTAATAATGAATCTATGGAGAGCCTTTATGTCGGCTTTCAACACAGAATTCAAACCCTCAAAGAAGCCCCTGCCAAGGGTCTTCAATCTCAATCTACTAAGGGCTGGACAGTTACAAAGAAGGTGTTCGATAGTCTCCAACTCCTCCTCATCGTAATAGACCTGCAATAGACCGATCTAATCAGCGATCCAATAACTAACCTTAAGCTGGCCTTATGCAAGCCCAGCAGCCAACCTGTTCTTACACTGTCTATAGCAGGCCATGGACACCTAGAAATACATACATGCACCTTAACGCTCCATTCAATGTCATTCTTTCTGTGTAATTGTCTGGACTTAAGGACACACACTATTTATTGTTGAAAACAGAGACATCACATTATCTCTCCTTTTCTTTATTGGCTATATTACAACGCAATGGTTAAGCTAGTGTTAGCGTAGTTTCCATTCCACATGGTAAAATATGTATTTTATTCAAATGACACGTTCCATTAATATATTTTTCTTTTTAAGTTCACAAGTACGAGAGAATACCAGAGAAATGCTAAGTAGTCTACTTCTTTTCCACGTCGTTACAAATTTTGCAGTAGTTGTTATGAGGTACTCCTGGTTTCTGTGTTCCCTATTTTCTAGTTTCAGGAGCCAGTCTGTCGTTATAACTGCTATGAAGTTCCTAATATGAAATATTGTGAAAATTTAACGCAAATTTTATTCTGCCTATATCAGGTCTGTTTAATCTCTTTCTAAGTGGTTTCATAAGCCCATTTTTCTTTTGGAAATGAATAAAGTTTACTCCTCTATAGAGGAATGTCAAGCACGTGTATGAATACCAGCCTTTGCAAGCGCTTCGTCTTTGTTGTTATGTACCTATATGTCTCTTTGTCCAAGAACTCATGTTGTTAATCATTGAATTTTCTGTTCTGCTATCTGCTCTAAAGCAGGGATTACCATTTCATAGCACAATTGTGCAGAGAGAATTCACACACATTGCTTATGCGCTTTTATTTCGTTCAGAAGTCAGCAACGAGTATTCAAAACGATGAGTAGATTCGATTCATACTTATAATTTCAGCTACTTATACGCATTCATACTTATTTTAATATCATACTCATACTACTCATATTCAAAGTTAGAAATACTCATCGTACTCATACTTAACAATACGCACGATGTTGTTGATTTCGACTCTCCATGATTCAACATATACACGAAGCACAAAATAAGTATGATTCGAGTACGAACACCACAATACTCGCTAGAAGGTTGTGTGTGTGCTTTGCTTGCTGTCTTTGTCTTTTCTTTTCTCCTCTTTTGTAAATGCAACAATAACTAACTACTGTAAATTTTGATGAATGATTCGAGTGACTCGAATCATTCGTAAGTATTATGAGTATTTTTCTAAATTTATGAATCTGAATGAGTAGGCGTATGAATCAAACAATGAATCGAATGTTGTGAGTTTGATGTCAACGTTGTACTCATACTCATTGCAACCTATACTTATAAATCAATGTTGTAGCGAGTACGAAGGAATCAGAGTAGTTGAATTTTAATACTCTTGACTCACTCATAATCAAAATTTCATAAGTACCTATGAGTAGCGAAAATACGATTAATTGCTGATCTCTGATTTCGTTGTCGATCAGACTGCGACAAGCACACAACTCAGCGGATGCTATATTATTTTTTTTTAGGTTTACACTCAAAAAATATTTTATGTTAATAAATCCTTTTTTTAAATTTAAACTCTTATATGTTCTTAAAACACATTTTGATTGTTTTAATAGTCAAGTAAATAATTTAGATGATATGAGAAGAGAACAACTTTTTTATGGACATAAAGCAATATTTTGGAAAAATTAAAAGGTTGGTTATTAGCAGGAGAGGAAATTTATCTAAAAAACTTTTTCTAATTATTAAGTCAAAGATGTATAACTAACTACATATGTATGTTGATGAAATGAAAATGAAAATAGGGTATATTACTAACATTTTTCTATGACTGTAAGCTCTCAACTTATTTTCTCTCTCTTACTCACTAATGCACAACTAAAAAATTTTCGGTAACCCCTGCTCTAAAGACACCCAGCATTTATGGATAATCATAGAAATTGTGTACGCAAGGGCTAGGGAATGAATGGCCGCCTTACTCTCGATAAATATGCGGATATAGCTATTCCAAACAATCTACCGTATTTGCGCAGCGCCAATGTTTATAGCCATTATTTCAGCCTGTATATTTCTAAACTAAACGTAAAGTACAAGGAACAGTTTAAGATTCAGATTTTCAGATGAGATTCGAAATCCCACATTGCCTGGGTGATCTTGATCCATCAGGGAACACTGGGATAATGTGCCCTGGAAGATGTAAACCCTTATTTTAAAATAACTATCCGGTATCTTTAATGTAAAACCAGAACTTAAAACGGGTTCAGATATCGTGTAGTCTTTATGTATATAAATCAACTGTGCAAAATTTTGTTATAACCATTGCTTCTATACTTCAATGCCTTTGTGGCATTCTGTTTCTTGCCGGAATCGCAAGAACTTATTCCACCAATATGTCTGTTGGCAGCCAATAAACTATAGTAACCTAATGCCTTGGATAATAAAGTTCTAAGAGCACCTGTAATCATGATCGCCATCATCCACATAATTTCCGCAAACCGTGTTTGATCATTGATTTTCTATAAAGGCAACCAGGAAACCTCGGTTCGTTAAAAAAGGGATGGTTTTCTTACGAAGTCGTACAATTTGTGTACACTTTGTAACCTTTACATTAGGCCAATTGCACTACTACAAATATAAAAAGCATTTGCTACTTTAATTTTCTGGCTATGTACTCATGTACCTCAGGCGGTGGTGATGCCGATTTACCGGGCCGCTTAATGGATCCTCATCAACGATGCTCCTTTCACTCGCATCTCGGTCTTCTCTGATAGTCAGGCCGCGATAAAATCTCTATCGGGTTTCGCGAATAACTTTAGGATCGTTAGGGAATGTCGCCGCTGTCTCGACCTTCTTTCGGGGCGCTTCACCAGTGTCTCTCTGGTGTGGGTCCCCGGGCACAGTGAAATTCCGGGAAACTGTAGGGCCGACGAGCTCGCCAGAGCTGGTGCGCTCCGTCCGGAATCCTCTTCTGTTGAAGTGGGTATACCACTTGCTTCGGTCAAGCTGACCATTGCACGGAAATTCTTTCGGGACGCCAACCTCTCCTGGGTCAATGAGGAGTCCTGTTCCACCGCTAGGCTCACCTGGCCCTTGATGGATAAAAGGCGTACCAACCAATTACTTGGTCTTGGTCGTGACGTCATCTCGACTACAGTGGCCGTGCTTACGGGTCATTGCGTCATGAGTAGACACGCGGAAAGAATGAGGCTCCCTTTTAACGACTTCTGTCGTGGATGCAGGTCCTCTGAGGAGGAGGAGACTGTCATTCACCTTCTTTGTCAGTGCCCGTCTCTTGCTAGGTGTAGATATAGGTTATTTGGCTCCCCATTCCTTGTTAGCTTAACGGAGCTATCATCCATTGATATCAAGGATATAGCTTCGTTCATCAAACTTTCTGGCTGGTTTTCCAGTGCGGGTTAATCGTGCTTCCGTTGTGCAGCCCTTGCGCTGACCAACTTCTTCCTTTTCCATCATTGTGGTGGAACTTGGTCAGTACAGGGACTGCGTTCACCCGTGGCATCACAACGAGCCGCTATGCGTGCTCAAGTGAGCTTTGTGACATCAGAGCTACCACTCCGACCTAACCTAACTCATGAAGTCCTCGTAGTCCAGTAGGTAGTGTGTTGGCTTATTACACGGTTCAAACCCCAGGTCAGACATCAAAACGAAATTATGAAAAAATATTTCTTCGGCGACTTCCTCTCAGCAGATTTCTGGCAAAAACTCTGAGAGCAAATATAATTGCCATGAAAGGTTTTTCAAAAAACTATCGTTCGGAGTCGACTTTAAACTGTAGGTCCTCCTACCACTCATGTATAAAATTAACGCACACAATATAAGTGTTGTGAGAAGCTAGGTCGTAATCCAGTTCCTTTTGTTGTCCATTATGATTCCAAGATATTTGGCACTATTGGTTAGAGTGAGAGCTATTCCGTCGATATTTAGTGTGGCATATTTAGAGACTTTTTATATCCTTTTGTAAAATAATAACTCTGTTTTGGTTTGGTTTACTACCAAATGCGAGAGTACACCTCTCTTTAAAACATGGCATTATATCGTCGTCGAAAATCCAAAAGTACGTAACATCAAAAAAATTAAAATCGAGTTTTTGATTGATTATGATTCGTAAGGTTATCTAACATATCTCCACCAATTTTTAGATTTTTGCGACCAAAAATAACGTTTTTATATCAATATGTAATTCAAAATGGCGGATCATATGAAGTATTTTTCATTTTATAACATTTTTGCTTCTCCTGTAAAATTGGAAAAAGTGATGTTACGTACTTTTGGATTTTCGGCGGCGATATATGTATCTCATTGACGAATAAGTGATATATGTAAGTCGATATTTTTTTCTAGGTTAGCTAATCAAATGCATATCAAACCGTTTCTTAAGGAAGATAGATGGATAGAAGCCTGTATCGCAAGATGACCAAATTGTATAGGCTCGATTTGATTGAGTTGTGCCTAGAAAAGCAGGACGTTGCACCGTCGTTGTAGAAATGTCGGCTGTAAAAGTTTTGTTGCATGTTTCTTGGCGTATGATTTGCTACAAAGGGGGTTTACATTATTTTAATTACAGAGATTTATAGGTTTTCTTAACCCATTTCTTATTATAATTTATTTCTTTTTTTAATTAACATTGTATTTAAATTTCATAATTTTCGGTTTTTTTTTCTAATTTGAACATAAAAATTTAATGGCCTTCTAATAATTTAACACTTTGCTAAGATGTTAAATGTCAAATAAAAATGGACTCAAATAATATTCTAAGAAAACAAATTCTAAAGTTTTTTGCGTTTTATGAAAAAAATATTCAAGTTTTTTCTTTTTTTCTTTGGTTTTTATGTGAAAAGCAAAAGAACGTTTGTAAACAGCAGGTGCAATTTATGTTCTCATGTCATAATTTGAGCAACAAAAAAAAAAAAAAAAAAAATAAAAAGAAAAACGTTTTCGAAAAAAATTTAATTAACAATTGGCGTCAAATGTTTATGGCTTAAAAACGAAATTGTCGTACAACAAGAAAAAATACAAATTCAAATGCCCGTAAAGCTGCTAAATGCTGCTGCTGCTGCTGCTGCTAAAGTTGTGTGTTCATTGCATGATGTTGCATGTTAGATTGTAGCCAAGGAACAAGAAAAAGGACTCCAAAGAAAGAAAAAAAGGGTTGCTATTATACACTTTTATTTTTTATTTTTTTTGTTGTTTTTTGCCCCATTTTTTTATTGTTATTTTGTTCGTTATTATTTTATATTCGTAATAAAATAAAGAAGAAGAAGAAGAAAAAAACGAAATCATTTTTTCAAGATTCGCGTGCCAATCAACAATTGTTGGTGTTGGAAAATTAAATTGAGAAGAAATGAAAAATAAAAACAAAAATAGGGCTCTACAAGCATAACAGAAACAAAATTTAAATTTCCAAAAAAAAAAAACAAAACAAAGCAACACAAGGTTTTATTTCTACCAAAAAGCGTGCTAAATTTGGAAACCAATTTAATAATTTGTGTTGCTTTTTTTCTGTTTTTTTTTTTTTTTTTTATCAATGAAATTTACGCACTTTTTTCCTTAGACTATGCAAATTATGTACATACATATCCATATCCATAGCCATACAGAATATACTCATCATACTTTGATGCACAGCAAGCGTCTTATGGTGTGTGTTTAGTTTTTTATTTTCTTTCATCATTATTTGTCCTAGACACCCTGCAGTTATACGTATATGTATGATGAAGATCAAATTCGTTACTTAGACAGACAGACGTCTAACTAATAATGTTCCTCTCTTGTTTCTCTATCGATATCATCATCTGCTCCATCATCATTATGATCGCGATACATTAACGATAATAAAACACAAGGCGGTGGCGGCGGCGCTCAATGATGACGATGACGATGTCCCGCTGCCGTTAAATGGCCCAACAATATGAAATTTGCATAATTATGGGTTTATCTTGTTAAATTGGACGTCTGTATCTGTAACTTTATAATTTGATGTACACACACACACACACACACATGAATGTGTGTTTAGTACAAAAGGCCAACGAAACAGAAAAAAAAAGTAGGCGACCACAAGTAACCAAAAGAAAGAAAAAAACGAAAAGAAAACAAGGTACCATGAAGCAGGGGTTGGACAAGTTCTAATTAGAAATTGATCGTTTTGAATAGGTGGAGTGTAAGAAATGTGTTGGGCAGTAATTACAATTTGCTAGAGCATACGACCAGACTATGTATGGTAAGCGTAATAACATACGATATTTAATTTAAATATGAAAGGGGTGCCTGCATTTGATAATTCGAACTTAGAATAGCACGCCTATTAAATACATTTGTCGTAGTGAAAGGAATTTAAATATTTTAAGATGATACTTGAAACCAATAATCACACGACATACAATAGTTTGTGCACAAAGATTATTGCTTTTAAAGATGCCTTAAAGAAAATATGAATTTAAAGGTCAAACATTTACATTTTAGGACAAAATGAACTCTTTGATCTCAAGGAGTACCCGATTGTTCTTTTCAGTTTAAGAATTTATGCGTGGCTGAAAATGGCTGATTTGCAACATCCATTCTGTCAATTTTCGCTTCAGATGGCCGACTTCAATGAAAACAATGAAAATCGGAAATGGTTGACCGACACATAAGTATTAGCTAAGAAGCTAAACTTTGTCCAAAAAAATTGTTGAGAAACTCAATGCATAAAACGGAATAGAAAAAGAAGTCCAATCTTTGGATCATACATAGGATACATATATAGCTAATACAATAAATACTCAAACACCGAATTTTTCTATGCGAGTTTCAACAAAATTGATTCATTTCTGAAGAGAATAGTGAGTAGTGCTGAAACTTGAGGTACTTACTTGATTGAGATTTCGCCCCCACTAATAGGGCGGCAAAACAACGATTTAGGATCAGGTATTAGTTTTTATAGGAGATTTCATACAACCATAATCTTGAGGCGTTCTAATGTTTACAACAATTGTACAGAAGTTGTTAAGGGAAAAAGGAAATGAATACGTTCAATCAGTGAAATAGTAGTGCACACTCATTAATAATGAATCGTGTGAAGCTCTGGAAGCTTAGTTAGTTAGTACGTTCTTATCTGTGTTGTAACACGGGCCTAGCACTCAGCCACCTGTTATTGTCTATGACAAATAATTTTGTAGGTAAAAAAGTCCCTTTAATCTTACCTCAGTAATGAAGGTAATGAAAGTTGGAGGTACTGATGAAAGTGTAGAGAGCAGAATAAATCTCAGATAAAATGCAACTCTAAGTAAAGGTTGAAATGGTTTGCAAATATCTAAAACACATTAGAGAGTAATCGTGGTTTGCAGATTTTCGTTACAAAGATCAGTCGAACAATTGTGTAGTAATTGTTATTGTTTATGCAAAGGGTGTAAACAGAGGAGGAATAACCAAAAAATGTAATTGTTGTTGTATACATAAAGTTGTGAACAGTGGCACATAGAATTATGCGAATTATACAGAATTTTAATTACAACTAAACACAGATTAATTTTTATTTTATTTGCAATCTACGAGCTTTGCACGTTGAACGTTTTTAAAATGTAAAAACGTAACAATATAGAATTCCATTGAATTGATAGCTTTACAAGATTGGTGTCGTGTCCATGGCTGGTAAAGCAAATATTAACGAAATTTATTTGTTTGAAAGAGCAACGGCTTCTTTGGATGGAGCGCATTGGAAATGTTTAATTTTACACAATTCACACTTATAAATCAGCAGGCCATTTATCCAGAAATGATGAGTTCAATCAGTTGCCAACTGGTCCAGAGAACATTCAGTGATTATCTGCTATAATAGATCAATCAACAACTTAGCAGGAAAAATAAGATTAACGCAACATTAATAGAGAGAGAGCAGTACAATGGGTCAATTCGACCTCCGGATACTGTACTTGTCACAGTTGACAAGTACACGTCCTCTAACATAGAGAGAGCAAATATACAGTGCTTCTTATATTCCTTAAAGGAAAAAAAAACTTAATGAAATAATGGTCGGGGAGAAATGTAGAACTTCAATAAAACCGATGCATTGACTGTAAGACATAAACCCTTCCTTCAAAAGGAGACTCTAAACATTTTCAATTTCCAAAACCATAAAATAAAATTTTTTTGTAGTTATACTTTAGCGTAGTATAACGAAAATTATTGGTTTTTCTCGCTCTAAACCGAAACAATTATAATTGTTCACAAATCCCGCCCCATTTTCACACTTTAATGTGAGATATTCTGTTGGCTTACAGTTCAAATGAAATCACATACTAACGTATGTGATCGTTGTATAAGAGTACTTTATATATACTTGACTGTCGTATTTAACAAAGTTGTATATAGTATATGAATAATAAAAAGAAAGATTGGAATAATTGCAGTCTAATTTGCTGTCTTTGAAATATTTTGTATGTATTCTGGACAATATATTCAAGCCATCGGAAGAAGTAGGTCTTTAGGAAAAATTGGTTATAGGAGGCTAAAGAACGTATTGGTTCTATAATGACTAATACAAGTCACTCATTCACATTCAAATAATACTCAAAAATTAATAATTGAGATACTCGAATCCAAAGAAGCATAATTAAGAGATAAGGGTTGACGTAACAAATCTACTGAATGTCATAATCCAACAGTCTAGTGAATGATGTGCTATACTTTACATAGTTTTTATAGATCTGATGCCGTGAAAAGGTAAGATGTTCTTTTCAAAATCATTGCAAGGTAGCGTCTTAAAATAATGACGGTGTAGTCTCCCATAGAGAAATTAATTCGTCTTGTCTCCTTCTTAGCAAGAAAAGCGGACCTAGCAGTTAATATTAGGACGACAAGTGTCATACACTTCTTCTTCTTATTCTTCTTGGTTCGTCCATTCATCCATTCTTATGTATGTTTTATTTAACTTTACTTTTGAAATCGAAATTCCTTACAAACACAAAAGTTCGAAGAGTATTGCCTTATTCAACAGAAACTCAACTGTAGCCATCCTCCAGCCAGATTAAATGGCAGGCATTTCAAAACATTTGTCTCTGCAGGATCCCAGAGTATATGAAATTGAATGACAATGATCAGGCAGACGAGTTTGTTAGGAGTGTCAGAATATTTCTGAGGAGTGGAGGAAAAGTTTTGAAGGCCTTACTGTGTAAATGGGAAGATGGGTAGAGGTGGAGACTGTTCTCAAGTCAAATGGATTTAAGACTGTCGTCAATAGGAAGAGATTTGAGTTACGTATAAAACTGTTCAGAAGTTTTGAATAATTGCCAGTGACTGCTGAGTGACAACTGCATACTTAAAAGGGACATCTGTAACGAATAGGGCACCTTCTATGGAAGCCTTAGGTTAGAGGAGGTTAGAGGACGTGTACTTGCCGATTAAGACAAGTACAGTGCCCGGAGGTCGAATTGACCCATTGTACAAATGGAAGCCTTAAGGTCTTATATTTTAATTGTCTTCATAAAAAATAAAACATTTCAGTAGCCATTTGCTGCAGTCTTTACATTTATAATGGGTTTGAATCTCTTTTGTTTTTCGTCATTTGATTTATAATCCTTTAAAAATATTCCTCAACATCCAGGATGCCACATTGTGACAACTTTCCAAGGTGGCACTAACACCTGATGGTGACAACCGCACAACACAAAATAAAAATAAAAAACAAAAAACCACACCGAACAACACTTTGAAAACATGACTCTAAAAATAATCGAGTTGCAGGAAATTCAATTCTTATCATAGATCTTCTATAACTTTTGATACAACAACAACAACAACTATAGCAACAACTATTATAAGAAAAAATACAAAAAAAAAAAAAAACAGAATTAAAGAGAGACATGTGTAAATACGTATATAAAATGTTTTTTTTTTTAAATTTTTTTTTGTTGTCTTTTGCTTTGATAAAGAAACGCGCAGGTGTGGCACATCGCATCCAATAGCTGATTGTATGTAAAACTTGAGTATTTTGTTTGTTTGACTGCCTTTGTCTAACCAGCATTCTAACCAATCTACTAACACTGTTTACTGGATGTTCTCAACAAAGGAATTTAAAAAATTATAATTTTTTTTTAACAAATGTTAGCATTTACCCCCAGAGATGGGTAATTTTACGATGGAATTTTTTGCGTTGCAATTGCAAATTGTACGGCTGGCTGGTACGTTAATTGTCTTCTGTTGCATGTTCAAATTGCACTTGTCACCAAGCCTATCTATACAAGCGACTGACTGACTGACTAACTGTGCTGTAGCAAATACTTACAAATGGCAGTCCAAGCTGGCTGCACTGCATGTCACAACCATTCGTTTGGTTGTTTCCAACACTGACTGAATCAGCTGTGCTGTGTAAAGAACGGGTTTTACAACTTTTGCCATTTAAGTCGGTCAAAATGATTGAACGATCGCTTAAGCAGCTGACCATTTAAACAAGTGCTAATTGTTAAGAGATCCCTCTACCTCTACCACATTGAGATTATTGCTTACTGCCTATGATTTACTAAAGCACTTTACAACAGATTTCCAGAAATAATTGGAAAATAATATTTATTGTACAGTCATAATAGCTGTTTGTAATTAAAGCGATAAAATTTATTAAACAAAACAAAAACAAAAAATCATACACAATAAATATTAAAATTATTATTAAATAATAAACATTTATGTAAGTACACTTTGCACTAAGTACAGGGAAATTCAATTTCGATTTTCTTTTTCAAACTGCAAATTGAAAGCGTTTGCTGTTGCCAGACCTAGAGTTTCTACAATTTATGAATGATAACTAATCTCCGATAAATGTTCTAAGTATCCAAGCTTTGTTTCTTTGGGTGAAAATTTTGGCAACATTGCTTGATGTGGATCCATCAATTGCAAGCTTAATTTTGTGTTTTAAGGCCACAACTATTTCTGGTTTAATTGTATAAAATCCACCATATATGGCAGCCAAATATTTTCAGAACTTTCTGTAGGTGCAATATCCATATCATTCACACATAGTATATACATAATTGAACATTACAATCCTTCAGGCAGGTTTCTAGTTTCTCACAGCACTTATATTTATGTTATATGTGGCCGGACCTACAGTTTAAGGTCAACTCCGAATGATAGATTTTGGAAAAACTTTTCATGGCAATTCTGCTGAGAAATCAGGCAGAAATCTGCTGAGAGGCGGACGCCGAAGAAAGATTATTTTTTTTTTTTTTTGTATTTCGTTTTGTTGAAGATGTCTGGCCTGCAGCTTGAACTGTGGCCTCACGTCTAATTAGCAACACACTACCTACTAGACTACGGCGACTTCATGTCATTCACATTATCATTATCTGTGAACGGTAAACGCTTTTCTATCTTCATTTATAAACAAAAATATATCAATGGCACCATTTCCAAGAAATTTTCTCCTTATTTTGGATCTTCCAAGGAGAACTTTCGAATGGCCATATTGTTAAAGCAACATCTGTCAAATAAGTTGTCATTTATTCAGTCTGTATTATCAAACCACTATCGGCAGATGCAGCAATCACACAACACATGCAAAAATTAAATTATTTTATCACACATAAATACATAATTTGTCATTACAACCCTTCAGTCAGGATTACGACCTAGCTTCACACACCATTTATGCTGTGTGCGTTAATTTTATACATGAGTGGCGGGACCTACAGTTTAAACTCGACTCCGAACGACAGTTTTTTGAGAAGCTTTTCATGGCAATTTTATTTACTCTCAGAGTTTTTGCCAGAAATCTGCTCAGAGGAAGTCGCCGAAGAAATATTTTCAAAATTTCGTTTTGATGTCTGACCTGGGATTCGAACTCGGGCCTTCAGTCTAATAAGCCAACACACTACCTACTAGACTACGGCGACTTCAACAATAATCACAATAAGTGTTTATTTTATAATTGCCTTATAATTGTACTACAGAGAGTAGTATTCGCAATATGGTGAATAAATTCATGCTCACTGTTCAGTAAACGCTCTACCAAAACCGGTACATTGACGACAGGTAAGATATGCCGAAAACATCGTCACTGTTCGTGCGAATATACGGAAGAATTTGAGGCAGTCGATTTCGCGCCAAACTCAACAACACGGCTTTTCGCAAACCCCAACTTAGCGAATATTGCGTCATAACTTGCGCTTTCAACCGCACAAAATTCAATTGAGCCATGAACTAAAGGTAAATGACCATAGAAAACAAGAAGTGTATGCTCTAGAGCAGTTGGCAACTGACCTTAATTCTCATTGAAAAATAATCTTCAGCGATGAGACCCATTTCTATGGGAATCGGTGCGTAAACAGACAACCAAAATTATTAAAATCCGGACGATACCAATCAACATGAGATTCAAGAACGCCAAAAACATTCCGTAAAACTTACTGTTTGTTGTGGATTGTGGATTTCTTAGAGCACAACGTTGGCAAGGTCATTACTGATTTGGATACCAATAATATGTGGTTTAAATAGGAAGTACAGCTCATGAAGCATTGGGTATTCTGCACGAGCGATAAGAGGGCATATGGTCTTCTCTGATTAGAACTCTTTAGCCTTTTTTCTTATAATTGTAATTTTAGACCGCAATAACACTGACATTCAACTGGTTAGCAGGATGTATGGTAATATCCTTTCTAGTAATAAAATCATTCTTAAAAATCATAACCACAGTCCGTACGGCCGATACTATCGCCTAAGAGACGCTATAAAGATTCGGTAGTCATATCAATGGCGCAATACCTGCCGACTACGAAAAGATTCCTACAGCCACAGCTTCATGCAGTTCAAATGGTATTTAAAGGAGCAGAATATGCCTACGATCTATATTAAGCCATATATGTACATATGCACAGGCAGTCGAATTTAGTTTCACAAAACTGAGAAGAAAGAATCCGCAACCGAATCTGGTCACAACGAAAGAATGCTTCAACTTTCTGTAACCTGTTGGGATATTCTGGGTAATTCCCCTATTTGGGAACTGTTTATTGTTATATTTAAAGGTGAGAGCCTCCCACAAAACAATTTTGCTCTTCTTCATATTTCAGTCGAATTTGTGGATACGAAAAATGCGGATTGGCTTGTTAAAATTTATAAAAATTCTAAACAGAATTAAAACTCCACTTTCTCTAATGGAATAAAACGATACGATATTAAAAAGTTAGAGGCTACAGAAAGAAAGATGAAAATTAATAAAAAAAAATTTCCTCTGATGCGTATGGGATCACCTGCTTATGAGACGATTGTCTTAAGTTGCACATTAAAATTCCTTTCAACAAAGCCGGGCGTATTCTTTTAAGGTCAATGATGGTCTTTAATTCATTCGTTGTTTTCGTTCTTAATTTTGTTGTTGTTTTTCTATTTTTATTTTCAGTATTTTTTATTTTTTTTTTCTAAATTAAACAAACGTTTGTATTAGAGAGAGAGTTGTCGGCGGTAAAGTGCTTGTGACTAAACACTATTATTAAGGGTCACAAATCAATGAAGACTTTATCGTTTTAAAACATGGGGCTAAATTACCAACAAAAAAAAAACAAAAAACAGCCTTTTGAAAAAAGCCAAAAAAGAAGAAGAAACAAGCCATTGAAGGTTTTTTTTCTTTTGGAAATAATAATAACAGCAGTGATGGAAAAAAGGTCGCAAGATATTATTAAAACAACAACTACAATTAGAAAAATACTAAGAGACTGAAGAAAAAAAACACTAAAATTGATTAGAAATTCGTTAAACTTTCCCACAAAACCAAAAAAATCTAAAAAAAAAGAGACAGAAAACGAACTTCAAAACTAAACAAAAAACCGTAACGAAAAAACTAACAAAAACGAAAGAAAGAAAGAAAAAAATTAGAAACTAAAATGCAATCCGCGACTAAATTTATTGAAACAACATTAGTGCGGCGAGCTCAGCTCGATTTGAATACAAAAAACAAAAAAGAAAAGAAATCGTATAACATTTATAGGGTTTTTCTTCTTTTTTTGATGGGGAATATTAACCTGGACATTACAGATTTGTCGTTACGAAAATTGAATGAAAAACAAAAAAAAAAAAACACAAAAGAACAGGTAAAGAAAGAAATTTACAACCAACAGACAACAAAAAAACTGAAACAGATACCGCGCATTCACAACAACAACAACAACAACAAAACAATAACCATCAACAAAAAATAACAACAACAGCAACATCAAGAAATATTTGGTCAAATAGATTTCTGGTGCACCAGCCAACCAACCAACCAATCTTCCAAACAGCCAGCATTGCCAAGAGCCACCAAAAAAAAAAAATCTATTTCAAACCAAAAAAAAAAAAAATAATATCAGCGACACAAGAAACACCCCAGGAAGCTGGAGGCAACCAACACATACACACACAGACACACTTTTCCAGCATGCCATCGCAATAATGAATGCCATGCCCCAGCAGCGAGAGTTATCAACAGTGCAAGCATTTATGCATTCCGTTGGACCGAAAAAAAAAGCGTGTATCGGATGGAATCCCTTTTTCTCATTTACAAACGACCCAACAACGAATGGATCTGAAACAATACAACAGACAAAAACAACAACAACAACAAAAAGAAAATGGAAATAAAAATTAATAAAAAAAATGCCGAAAACTCATAAATTTGAAGTTTTTCACCTCTTTTTTCTTGTTTTGTTTTGTTTTTTTTTTTTTTAATCTGTGGAAAGAAATTTCCTTTTGACAGCTACCAGTGTCCATAACCTCGTTTTTACAAATGAACTGAAAACCATACCGAAGAACCAGTGAAGCGGTCAATATACAGGCCCAGGCAATAGTGAAGTATAAAAGCCCTACACTCACAGTATTTTTCATTTCAAGTTTAAGGAGAACAAATCCGATTTAGGATTTAGGATGAGTACGCAGCCCCATTAGCGTAAAGCAGCAAAAGCTTTGAATTCTGGGATTTTCAACTGCAACTTAAATTTTTAAAGTACTAGAGTGCTTTTACTGCCTTTCATTCGATGGTTCCGGTCACTATCTTATACTTGATCTAGACATCAACATGTGGTTTCAACAAGAAAGCGCAACGTGCCATACAATTTATGCCACATTGGATATTCTGCACGAGTAATTTGAGGGAATGATCATCTCACGTGGCGGTAATATGTGATCTAGTCACCGAGAATGTGCAACTTGACTCGGTTAGATGTTTTCTTGTGGGGTTATCATGAGTAGAAGGTGTAAAGCTACAAACCACCGAGGTTCATGCAATCGCCCAAATTCACCCAAGGCATGGAAAATTTAATATTTCGAATGCTCTCCACCCACAGAAGCTTTGGCGGACATTTGCACATATAATGGCATCAATAGGCCTTCTGAACGAATAAAACTTTTTTGATGATATCTCATACACACTTTGTTTGATTTAAATTTAAAAATAGAAAATCGTTATGATAGACCCTATACAATCCACATATCACAGTTAAACAATCAGTGGAATGGCGACCACCATTGGATCCTATCTTCTTCGATTTCACTGAAGCAAACTTCACCATGAGACGATCTGGTTCACAGTTCAATATAAGGAAGTTCCATCAGAATTAATCGTTTACACATGACTTGTGTCACAAATCTAATAATGCACGAATGCTTGCAGAGGGAAATACGGAAATATTGCCGTACAAGTTATGATCTTACCATCGCTGTTTTTCAATATCGTTCTTATCTATGTATGTTTGGTATCATAGAGTTACTAACGCTGTTTGCCGATACTGGCATGGACTCGTGTTGTGGTATGACAAGAGGTTATATAGTCGATGTGTAACATACATAATTGGTTACTACACTCCTTCAGTCAGGATTATGGACCTAGTTTCTCACACCACTTGTGTTGTGTGTGTTAATTTTATACATGAGTGGCGGGACGATCGATTTTTTGAGAAACTTTTCATGGCAATTTTATTTGCTCTCAGAGAGGAAGTCACCGAAAAAATATTTTTTTTTATATTTTCGTTTTGATGCCTGACCTGAGGTTTGAACCGTGGCCTTACGTCTAATAAGCCAAAACACTACTACCTACTAGATTGCGGCTATGTCTAACAGCATATTTACAGGGTGGCTGATATGTATTGCAACCAACTTCAGGTTGTTATCATTTGTAAACCGCTCGTCTGACAGCTGACATATTTATTCCAGTGACAGTTCATTTTATTATTTACAAGCTTACAAAAGCATTTTGATCTATTGCGTTCAGAAAAAAAGTTATTCGTGATGAAATTCAAGCGTGATAGTGTGATTTCTTTATATTTGGCTGGAAAACCACAGGTGGCTATCGTTAGAGCCCTCCAGCATTTAAATGTGAATAAATCTTTTGTTTCTCGTACACATTGCTCGTTACCGTGATACTGGCAGTGTTGCATCGCGTCCAAAAAGTGGACGAAAAAAAACGGTAACAAAACCAGAAATGATCCGAAAAGTGAAGGCCAGATTTGATCGAAATCCACGCCGCAGTGGTAGAAAAATTGTTCGTGAGCTGAACATATCGCGAGAACGGATGCAACACATATTGAAAAATATGCTTGGACTAAAGCCATTAAAGTTCCAAAAAGTGCAAGAGCTCACCGATGGACAAAAAAAAAGTTAGACTGGAAAGAGCCAAGGAGTTACTTCGCTTGCATGAAAGTGGCCAGTTACCGAATTTGGTTTTCTCCGATGAGAAGCCATTCCAAATTGAGCAGTTTGTGAACAAACAAAATGATCGGGTTTACTTGCCAAAGAGGTCAGCTGAAAATTTACACCTGTGATTGGCCACCAGAACTCAAGCGCCGCCGATGGTAATGGTGTGGGCCGCCGTAACGGCCGATGGTCGCTCTTCGCTCGTATAAATGCCGAATATTATCGGGAAAATGTCTTAAAGACAGTATTGAAGCCCTGGGCACACAAACATTTCGGCCGCAGACCAATTCCAACAAGACTCAGCACCACCGCACTCAGCACGCGTCAACCAAGAATGGCTTAAAAAGGAGGTTCCTCGCTTCATTTCTACCGCACGATGGACACCAAAATCTCCGGATCTCAATCCGTTGGACTTTTGCGCCTGTGGCATTTTGGAGAGTAAGGTTCTCACTAAAAAATACCAAAGTGTCGATCATCTCAAGACGGCGCTTCGCAGAGCCACTTTCGTGCAGCCTGTGATGGCTTTGTCGGCACATCGAAGGCCATAATTCGTACCAAAGGTGGCCAATTCGAACAAATCTAAACTGATTCTAAAATTTGATGTTATTTCCAACATTTTTTGCTTTTGTACAATAAAATAAAAAAAAAATTAAAAAAATATAGCGCTTTACTTTGTTGCATTACATATCAGCCACCCTGTATATTGGAAAGACAAAGACTTAAAGCGCAAATACCGGAAACCCTCTCCTAATAAATTGGCAACAGCGAGTTTCAAGTATATGTTCAGCCTTTTTGCTACTTCGGGAGCAACACTTCGACAATAGATAGGGCACGTCAAAATATAACGCACCGCATAGGAAGAAAATTCGGCTCACATATACCGCTAAATAGCAACTACCAATGTGGTCCTCAAAGAAGTATGGATCAATGACGACGCCAGTTCAAAATCCACATCAAATAGTGACTTTTTGGGATGCATTTGGAATTTTAATTGTCCCTAATTTAGCAATTCCTGTTTGTTTCTTCATCCAGATATGGAGCTGAAGATGGTTTTTCGATGAAGACAAGGGTCAGTTGTTAAGTACTCCAAAGACCATTTGGCGAACACAATTCATTGTCTACGGTCGGCCATGGAGTTTTGATAAAACAGACTGAATATCTGACAATTAATTTTACAGACGCATCTTCAATAAGATTGCCGTTATCTTGTACGTTATCATTGGAAGACCCTATAATTTTTTTTGAGTCTTGGAATTATGCTGCATAAATACATTCACTGCAAATACTTATTAAGGCCTGTTAGGGAAGAATATTCAAAATATACGGGGCAACTATTGACTCCGACATATCGTAAATACATCAACTCAACTATTTGGATTTGAATCGACAATGTTTTGAATAGATTTCACAACAAAAGCTTCAATGTGCCGATTGACTGTAAGACCTAGCCAAGCTCAGGGATAATTGAAAGTATGAAGCCTTTTCTACGTCTCAATCAATACCAATTTATGAGTTTCATTCAAAATTTCATACATTTTTCCAAAAGATTTGTGTCGCATAAAAGAAATGACTTTTGCCTCTATATAATCAGAGTAAAGTTTTAACACATAAATTAGTTCAAGACGTAGTCGATATGTGCAGATTTCAAGGTTGAAAGTATTTTTATACTAAACTTACGTTACAAGTCATATACTGACTTAATCACACCTTTCTGCTACACGAAGTTGATCTTACTATCCGCTACAATAATAGACAGAAAAAATACTAGAAAGGGAAAAGAGAGAGAGAGAGAGATAGAGATAGAACACGAATAGCGTTATAAATTAAAACCCGAATTAAGTTTAGCACCAGAGTAGGAAATCATATCAGAGATTCTATTTTCACAAAAAAAAAGATACAAAAAAATTTAAAAAACAGAATTGTATACCGGCACAGAATTTTAGAAACAAACACACGTACTTACACTACTTGGGGAAGATCCTACAAAAAGAAAAGAAAACAAGAAACCAACCTAGAATAGAAACAAATCTTCTTAATTGTTGCATGTTGTAGTGGAGTTGTGTGGATGTGTTGTGGATAAAAATGTTGTCTTTGTTTTCGTAGATAAAAACCAAAATTTAAGTCACTTAAAAATATGATCCAAAAAGTATGGTAAGGTAAACTGATAAAGCAAAAGTGCGGTAACCATTAGAAAAAATTGAGAAAGGAACCCTTGAATGCACATTCAAGATACAAAGGATTTGAAAAAGTTTGTTTTTAAATAATGTAAAAAGGAAATATTGTACGATTGCTGGCACTAATGGCACAAGCATTTATCTGTTAAGAATATTTTTGAAAAGAAATATTTTGTAAGCATATGGCAGTTTAAGCTGCGTTTAGTTCTTACAAAGACTAGATCATAAAAGCTTTTTACGAAATGTCCAATTTTCCATGATTCAGGCTTATAAACCATGTTGAATTTGACCGATTGCAAAGGTTACGCTGGTTTTGAGGAGCGCACTGGTTTGTGGCTTATTCGCATACACTTCTGGCTTAACAAAACCGCACAAGAAAAACGAAGACAAATCGCTCGATTACGGCTGGAAATGAATTGTGTGCTATATAGTGAAATCATTTTGAAACCACAAGTCGCTGATGTCCAGATTATCTAATTTGATCCAAGGGAAGTTGATAATCAGCGACAACAAATATTCCTCAAGCTTTTGTAAATGGTCAAAACTTAAATCACAATCCTCGTATTGGAATTGTACTCCAAAGTAGCCCTTATAGAACCCAATTAGTGAATTTTTGAATTTCGGAGAGTTACAAGTTGCCACCATCACCCTCCAAATACTAATGTATTTAGTTGTGTTTAAATAGCAATGATCTGAATGAGAATTACTTTTGAATATCATTTGTCCGAAGGACTATGTTATTAAGTACACAAACGATTGTAACACTTAAATAGTATTCTATGTGTTTGGAAGTGTGTGTGTGTTGAAATTCAACAAAACAGTCCAATGTAAATGTTAACAGAGGAATGTTATGTATTTAACAGAATAAACAATATTCATATATGAACATGGTGCCTTCAGTATCCAATTATTAGAAATCGCTCGATGGAATTAATATGTGTTCCTCTACAGAAAAAAAAATTATTCTCCAAACGTTACAGTATTAGTTAGACTCGGTAAAATTATTATACAATGCTTTTGAAAATAATTATTAGGACTCCAGACAGGATGATGTATAATTGTAGAAGATTGAGATGTGGTGGAAGCATCAGGATATGTAGTCCAAGGATTCCATAGTACAATTCTATTACTGTTGTATATCGAATCGTTTTGGAATTCGAGAGATTTGGAGCAGGAAAAAGGAGATTTGGAAAAGGCAATGCCTTTTTCCTCCCCTCACCATATTCCGACGTTGTTCTCGACTGTGTGTTACAGCGCACCTTATGCATGCTGATGGATATAACCTAGCAGTGGATATTTTTGAGGTAGTTTTCATGCAATTTTTCGCATATATCAGGCAATATCTGGGTGATAACTTGCAGAATTTTGTTTTTTAAATGGGCCAACTTTCGGGGCTGCACAGATATAAAAAAAATTATAACACCTTCAAGTCTTATTTTTTATTTATTTATTTATTTTATTTATTTATTTAATTATATTGAATCTAGCACAACAAGACTAAAAATCTTATAATTTAAAGTGCTAGTGAGATTACAAATTTAAAGTTATAAAATTTAATAGATTATAATTACAATTTAAGAAAGAGAAAAAAAAAAATAAATTACAGAGAATTATCAAATTAAAATACAATGTAGATCGAAGAAGATTGAAGAAAAACAACATAAGTAGAAATGAATTATATAATTATAAAGTAAGAGAAAAAGAGGAAATTTAGATATGTATAAAACAATAAAAAACAATAAAAAAAAATATATGCATTTACATTATCCAGATAAGTATTCACGAAGATCAAGTTTAAACCGCCTTGCGCTGCTGATATTCTGAATCCGATTCTGTAATTCGTTCCAATGTAATTGCACCAATAAATGAAAAATTGTCGCTGTGAAAAAGTGCTCCTATATCTTCTGTATTAGTTTCCTACCTCGTGTTGATCTACCAAATCTCAATACTCCAAAGAGATAATTAGGTTGTTGGGTAGTTATAATCGTATGTAATAAAATTAGGCTACGAAACTTTAATAGGTTCTCAAAGGTCATATGATATATCCTATACGAGAAGCAAGAAATTGAGTCGCGCCGACCTCTATCATAAATATATCTCGCAATATTATTATATGCAACTCTTAGCTTATTAAAGTCGGATCTTGTACAAAACGCAAAAATCTCACAACCATATAATAGGACTGGAATTAGGTACGTTTTGGCAAGCAAAGAACGAATTTCCAGTGGAGTTGAATATTTTACAGCCCAAAGATTCCTAAGCATTCCGTAAACACGACCAACAACGGCCGTTATATGGCCAGACCAGGAGAGTTTATCATCAAATATGACGCCTAAATTTTTGCAAGAGCTAACAAACTGAATAATATCATCATTTATTTTCACCACAATATCATTATTAAGAATTCTATTATTTCTATTGAAAAAAATGCACTTCGATTTAGTAGGATTGATGCGCAGCCCGTTGTTAATTGCCCACTCGTTAATACTTGCTAAGTCAGAGTTGATGTTGTCAACACACTGAGAAAATTTATGTCCTAGTGAGCAATTGTTTCACCAAAACTACTCTTTCTGGAAACTTTTCATACAATATAGCCAAATACGGTCGTGTTGTGTGGCTCTCTGAATTGTCTTATTGAAGCCAAATACCATGCAGTTACTTAATTACTTTTTACTTAAGTGATAATCATTATAATTCTTATTGTGTTTCATTTTAATCCATAAAAAGCGTGACTCGACTGTGAACCAAAATTCGTACCGCGCTCAGCGTTGACAGTGATGTTCTAGCCAACGTCGTTCTCAAAGAAATATGAACTGACAGTAAAAAAAAACACACCAAACAGTGACAACCTTCGTTCTGCTTTGGATTTCATTTGGATTGGTATCGTCCCAAATTCTACAATTTTATTTGTTCATGTACCCATTCATCCGAAATGGACCTCAACAGATGAAGATGAGTGTCGATGAATATTTAAATGCGTTGCCACCTCCTTCAGAGCCTAGCCTATGCAGAGAACATACGTCCCTGTGTATAGTTGTTCATGGTGATTTGGCAATCGTTTTAACAGAAATATCCTCAACAAAATGGGTTTTGAACCGTGACCTTATGTCTAATAAGCCAATACACTACCTACTAGACCACGGTGACTTCAGTGTCAGTGTTACCGATAATAAAATAAGCGAGAGGCCTTGGAACTAAGAATTGGTTCTCTTACACAAAAAAAAAAAAAACATCGTAGAAAAGATGTTAGAAGAAGAAAAGAACTAGAAACATAGCAAATTTTTGTGTAAAGCTGTTGAAAGGCAAGACAATTGGCATTGACAGAATATGACAAAAGAGCTCGCCAGCAAATACAAAATGACATGTGGCAAAATAGCCACAATGGTAGCCATTTCGAAGCTGTGCAAAAGCATTACAAGTGGTTTTAAGACAATATTGTCGAGGCCTCGGTTCAACCCCCAGGTCAGACAACTGCAACTAAATGAAATATGAAAAAATATTTCTTCGGCAAATTCCTCTCAGGATATTTCCGGCAAAAACTGTGAGTGTAAACTAAAATTGCTACGAAAAGATTCTCATAGAAACTGTCGTTCGGAGTAGACTTTAAACTGTAGGTCCCGCCACTCATGTATAAAGTTAACACACACTCAACATAAGTGATGTGAGAATCTAGGGTTGTAATGACAAATTATGCATGTGTGTACCCTCTGTTGGAAGATCTGATAACAACTTTCAGTGTAATCCATGATAAAACAAGCGAGAGGCCATGGAACTAAGAATTGGTTTTAAAACACCAAAAAAAATGTGGGGAAGAAGATGTTATAAAATGGAAAGGTGACAAATGTTTGTGAGTAGCTGTTTATACACCGAACCTCTGCAAATGCATCGCGAGGTGGTCTGACTTGTTGGGAAATATAAGTGGTTTTAAGACGATGTGATGGACGAAATGATGGAGCCCAATATAACTTCTAGGCATATATGGTGTGGATTAATGCATTTTCCATTTTAGCCGCGAAACGAAATATTTAAATACAGTAGATACCATGAAGTAGGGACCATGAAGTCCTGAATTATTTACTCTAGTATCTGTAGGTTAAAGTCGCCGTAGTCTAGTTGGCTTGTTAGACGTAAAGCCAGGGTTCGAGCCCCAGGCCAGACATCAAAACAAAATACAAAAAGTATTTCTTCGGCGATTTCCTCTCAGCAGATTTCTGGCAAAAACTCTGAGAGTAAATAAAATTGCCATGAAAAGTTTCTCAAAAAAATCTGTCGTTCGGAGTCGACTTTAAACTGTAGGTCCCGCCACTTATGTATAAAATTAACACACACAACATAAGTGGTGTGAGAAACTATGTCAATAATCCTGACTGAAGGGTTGTAATGTCCAATTATGTATGTAGTATCTGTAGGTCGTTTATAAAACTCCTTTATTTGTTGTCCACTACCTATGCCTGTATTTAACAAATTATTTAAAAACTTTATATCAACTATTGCCATAAAATAATGACGATAAAAAAATTGAAATTTTAAAAATAATTGCAAACTGAATCATTCATTATTAAAGACACCATCATTAATCTCTAAGTGTTTTAAGATTTAGAAGCTTAAAGCCATAAATATTTAACGAATTGTTTTTTTTTAATTTCTTTTCTTATATGGTTTTTGTTTTTGTTTTTGTTTTTGTTTTTTTATAATTCTATGGTGACTAATAATTTAAATTCTTATACGTTTGTTTTTGTTGTAGCACAATACAAAATGACTCAGAAGTGAGATTTATTTTTTTGTACAATAAAATGTTAAATAATTCCCTAACAAACAAAAGCAGCGAGCAGCAATAACAACATTTACAATAATATGGAACAAGTTAAGGTAAGAGGCAGCAACCAACTGCAATCTCATACATGTACAAGATAGTGTGTGGGTAGAAATATCGTCAAACCTTTAAATACATGGCATAACAAATAAACAAACAAACGTCCCTCCAAACGATCCATATGAGATTGACAGTCAGTTTTTGCTTGTAAATATTTCAAATTGAATTGATGTTGTTGTGGTTGTTTTTGTTGTCGTAATGCAATGAAAGCTAGAAATGATTTTTAAATATTTTATTTGTGCAAATTTACAAACAAACCAAATCAAGGGCAGGAGCTTACTTTACTACCTATACATAGCTTATGATGACAGAACTAGAGACACAGGCTTGTAAAATAAAGCCGAGAAAAAAAAAGCAAGTAATGGCATGAAATAAACTCAAACTGTGTGTGATTAAAATAATTTTACGTAACATTTAATTGATTTGAACGAGAAAATAATATAAAAAAATAATTTTGGAATTTTAACTGGAAAACTGTAGTGATTTGCAGCAAAACGCTGTTAAAAACTTTAAATTTTTTTGACTTCTTAAATCGTTCATCTACTAAGCAATTAACGCACTATTATCAGAGTTTTTTTTTCGATCAATTTCAATCGCTTACGAATCCAGTTTGCCACTGTGCTTAACAGGAAAATCTATAACACGTGCACCGGTTGTCGATTAACACAAAACTACAAAAAAATATTTTCAATTTCAAGTTAATAAAAAAAACACCAGGCAGGCTTTTGACAAAACTGGCTTAAATAACATAATCATTGGATTTGACAATTATTGAAAATATTTCTTTATTTATTTTTATTGCATTTAATATTGTATTCATTTCATTTTGTTTTTCTAGTTTTTCGAAAATAAACACAACAACAAAAAAAGCTACTTTCAACTGGAATTCTTTACAACAATTTACCTTAAGCAGGTGTTCTGTTAATTCCACATGACATTGTTAATGTTTTTTTTTATATTTTTTGTATATGAAATGCAATAAAAAAAACAGAATGTATAGATAAACTAGAACATCTCGTTTAATACAGAGCACTACTTAGTTAAAAACAAAAAGAAAAAAAAATTTAATAAAAACTTTCATTGAAACGTTTATTTCCCCACACAAGTCCTAAACAAATTATTTTGAAGCATTGCAAAGCTTTCTTGTTGCCTCAACTATACCATACTATCATACCAAATAAAATAATTCTGGCTCAAGCAATTAAAATAGGGCATTACCAGAGCCGTTCTAGCCTTTTATAAGCCTTTTTCATTTGTAAAGGGCTATCCATTTCGTGGTTTCAAAAGTATGAGACTGGAATTCGACATCTGTCAAACTAAGTTGTGAAACCAATTTTTTTCTTTTCAGTTGAAAGTCTGACATTGACGAAAATGGATCGCTTAACTATCACACAACGCATAAAAATTATCAAAACCTACTACAAAAATGGTGATTCTGCCACAGCCACGTATCGTGCGTATCGGCTATTTTTCGAACAAAATTTTCTTCAGCGATGAAGCACATTTCACACTCGGTGGGTATGTTAATAAACAAAATTGTCGTATTTGGGGTTCTGAGAATCCTCAAGTAATTGAAGAGAGGCCATTACATCCAGAAAAAGTCACTGTTTGGTGCGCTCTTTGGTCCGAAGGTGTGATTGGACCTTACTTCTTCGAAAACGACGATGGAACGACTGTCACCGTCAATTCGGAGCGTTATGGTCATATGATAACCGACTTTTTTTTGCCTGCTATTGAAGAATACGACTTGGACAATATGTGGTTTCAACAAGACGGTGCCACATGCCACACAACTCGAGCGAAAATGGCTTTATTGCAAGAGACATTTCCTGGCCGTGTAATTTTTCGTCATGGCGATATCAACTGGCCACCAAGATCATGCTATTTGACTCCATTAGACTTTTTTTGGGGGGCTACGCGAAAGACCGTGTTTATGCAGATAAACCTTCAACTCTTGAGCACTTAAGAACCAATATGTGTCAAAAAGTGGTCGAAAATTACCTCAAAAGTATCAGTGCTTGCAACATTTCGCGTGGAGGTCATTTAAATGATGTAGTGTTTCACACGTAATGTCAACGTTCAAACTTTACAATAAAAAAGAAATATCATGAAAAAAATATTTTATATGTGTTTTATTTACGTTTACTTTTGAAACCACGAAATGGATAACCCTATATTTCAAATATTTGTTGTATTTGCAACTTGTTGGATTTGTTTGTTTATTTTTTTTATAAAAATTTCAATTTCCTAAGAATTTTATTGCTAAAGCCAGATTTCTTGGAAATCAAAATGTTTATAAAACGAAAACGTTAACGCCATACGAGTATATTGTATTGTATTTGACACTTTATATGGAAACAAATAAATGTCAATCAAAAATTTTGCGATTTGTAAACAAATAGTTGTCGGGCAGTCAATACGTACCAGTGACATTTTAAATTAAATCATTACAGCGTTTACGCTTTCAATCTAACACTGTGTTGACGATTGAAAAAATTTCAATAAATGTTGTTGTCATCAAGCAATGCTAGTTCAAATACATATTTGTTATACAATTTGTTACATGTATTTGCAAATTGTTTTCTATTTTGCCTTATGTTCCCTCTAACTTTCAAATAATGAGTTATTAATGAAGTAATACAGGATATCATCCATTCATTCATCACTCATGATTGGTAATTACAACCCTTTAGTCAGGATTAAGACTTAACTTCTCGCACCACCCATGTTGTGCGTGTTAATTTTATTTATGAATGGCGGTACCTACAGTCGATTCCGAACGACAGGTTTTTAAGAATTTTTTTAATGGTAATTTAATTTACTCTCTGAGTTTTTGCCAGAAATTTACTGAGACGAAGTCGCCGAAGAAATACTCTTTTTTTTATTTCGTTTTGTTGGAGATGTCTGACCCGGAGTTTGAACCGAGGCCTGATGTCTAATAAGCTAACACACTACATACTAGACTACCGCAAGTTCACGCAGAATGTCGGATGTATTTCCTCTCTTTGACATTTGAATTTGTGATTTTGTAATTTTGTAATTTGTTTTTTTTTTAATTTTTTTATTTTTCTAATTTATTTTTTATTTTATTTTTTCATTTTTTTTATTTTTTAATTTGTTTTTTAATTTTTTTTTTTATTTTTTTAATTTATATTTTGTTTATTTCTTTTTTTATTATACAGTATTCCCTCGATTTACGTCGTAGAATGTTCCGGAAAAAGGCGACGTAAATCGAAACGACGTAAATCGAATTTCAAATAACTCATACTATCAGATGCATTTATTTATGCACATTTTCCAAAAAAAAACTAAAATAATTCAATTTTTATTCTGTATAACAAGTACATACATAAATATAGATGGATTTTTGATTTGTTATAAAAATTTATAACATATGTTGTTCACAAAAAGTTTAATAAAAACCAAAAATTATCCATTAGCAATTAAATATTTTTTTTTTTCAAAACGCTATTTATATTTTATTCAAATAGTTACACACAAATATTGAATTTTTTTTAAAGAGGGAATTCCCCTGATTTTGTTTATAAACAACAGAGGCGACGTAAATGGAATGACGACGCAAATCGAAGTTGAAGGGAACAAAATTTTTGACGACGTTAATCGAAACAACGTAAATCGAGACGACGTAAATCGAGGGAATACTGTATATATTTTTTATTTTATTTTTTAATTTTTTTTTTTTTTAATTTTTAATTTGTTAGTTTTTTTTTTTCTTATGTATTTTTTTAAACCTGAAAAAGTAAAAACCTGAAAAAAGAAATTCCTAAAATAAATAAAACAAATTTTCAAGTTGCCTACCCAGGTTGCCTACTCAGGTTGCAAAAAGCTAAAACATTTATGGCTAATCTGAAATCGAGTAAGTGCTTTAAACCACTGTTTGAAGCATTACTCGTCAAATATGCATTAAAAACAAAAAACTGCATATTTGAATGGAGTGGTGACTGGGTGGATGTATTCCTGGACGCATAGGAAGGTGTCTCCCATAATCAAGAAGATGGTTCCCGTTGGGGAACTATCAAAGCCGAAGAGGATGGTATCCTCTTGGACGGCAAAAAATACTATATATTATTCAAAAGTTTAACAGATTGAAAAAAATGAAAAAAACAAATTAAGAAAAATGAAAAAATATAATAAAAAATTAAAAAAAAAAAATAAATTAAAAAAAATAAAATAAAAAAATCATTCTTTCCACTTTACCCGCTTACAAATTAAATTAAAACTATTTTTTATTTCTTTATTTCATTTCAATTTTATATTTAGTATAGTAAAATACCTAAACATTTAATACGTGACAATGTAAATATGATTGTGATTTTTAAGAAAGACAAAATGAACTTGAGACATATATGTATATAATGATTATGTTATTGGTGATATGTCATTTAATCAATTTGTAGATATACATATGTATGTAATAGTTGTTGGAAAGATAAATATGGATTTCTTGTTGTTAGTAAGGAAGATGAATTGAATAAAGGAAGATATCGTAAGGGATTTGATAATTTTATACAGTTATAAGTTAGGTTTTAAATAAAAGACAAAATGAATCATAACCAGATAGTGACCAAATCGTGAGCAGATAGTGATCAGATCGTGAGCAGATAGTGACCAGATCGTGAGCAGATTGTAAACAGATATAAAACAGATTGTTATGAGATATTAACCAGATCATAAGCAGATTGTAAGCAAGTCATTACAAACAAATAAATATGAATAATAATAATAACTTATTAAAGGATATTGTAAAAACCAGAACAATATTAAAAGAAAAAATTAAAATTATATTAAATTAAATATGTAATATGGATAGGGTCAATATATTAGAAGATACATTTCAATCTATAACAAAACCTTCAAATCATATAATTGAAAAACTTGAAAGTAACAATAAGAAAAACTTAAATAAGTATTCATTAATAAATGATGATATAGTCGAAACATTTCAAGATGATAATATTAGTTTTGAGACAATTAACAATTCAGCTAAAAAATAAAGAAAGAAAATCAAATCATTCCTTCTTTCAATTATAATAGTGTTGAAGATGATATCTGTTACATGTCAACGTCTGATATACATACCTTATTCCGAATATGAAAATGCTATTGAAAGAACTAGTAGTGGGGGTTGGGTTTAATATATAATATAATCACAACTTTTTTTATGTCCTCCTATGCAGCTGTTCAACTTACGTAATTGTAATCTAACCACAATTTTGTATAAAGATAATACAAATATAAAGATTTGTGAAAATCATAATAATTTTAATCAAAAATTGATTAGAAAAAAAATTGATAAAAAAAAATTGATTGAGAAAAGCCACAAGGAATTAAATTGATGATCCCATATTCGTTTAGAAAAATTGATCCAGAAACGCCACAAGAAAAACTATATGCGTGATTCCAAATTTGTATGGAAAAATATATCCAGAAACGCCACAAGGAATTAAAGGTATGATCCCAAATTTGTATGGAAAGATTAATCCAGAAACGCCACAAGAAAAACTATGCACTACTATGCGTGATCCCAAATTTGTATGGAAAAATTGATCCAGAACATACATACATAAACATACTACTACAGTTTGAAAATTGAAAAATTCTTATTCCTTACACCTCCTTAGTTCTCTGCTTTCAAAAGCGTTTAGTAAAACTTGCCGAGTCCCTAAAATCAGCCACAACTTAAAGAAAGAAATGAACAGAAAAAAAGGAAGAAAAACCCTCCGTCTTATGTGTGTTATTTGCCATAGGAACACAGTGGAAAAACATGCAAATGAGTCTTAATTAACTTGTTGCACGCCTTTGTCCAACATTTAACAAGACCTACAAAATAGAAATGAAACCAACAAAAAAAAAAAAAAAAAAATGAGACAACAACTCACAACAACAGCAACAACTACATGCTGATGATGGGAAACAAGGAAAAGGAATATAAACCACCCGTAAAGTAGTCATACAAGCAGAAGGTGTACAATCTCAGTCAATTTACGAAACATGCCACTTCAGTATCATTCTAAATGACAAAATACAACAACAACAAAAACAAAAAACATCAGCAACAACAAAAAAAAATAACAGACGCAAGACAAACGAAATGGAAAAGAAAAAGAAAACTAAACAACAGTGGCAGTGGCAAGAACTGCAACAAACATTTGCAATCAGACACACACAGTCTTTCTTATTTAAATCAGCAACTACAGCAGCAATGAAAGCGACAATATTATCAACAACATTGTTAAAGAAGTAGCAGCAGCAATCATTGTGGTTTTGTTGTTGCTCTTGTTGTTGTTGTTGTTGTCATTGTGTATATTGCGAAACTGTTGCATTTAACAATCAGGGAAATTACTTTAATGCCGCACATGTTAAAACTTACAGTTGCTGTTGTTGCAGTTAAAACAACACAAGTGACCTTTTGAGATAGAGATACACCAACAACAACTACAACAACAACAGAAAAATTGGGTTGCCAATACTCCAAAACTCAGAGTGACAGTGGCAGTAGCATTAGTACGATTTATTTGTTGTTATTTTAGCTTTTAAAGGTATGTCTGTGTAAGTGATCCGTATGTGTGTCTGTCTGTCTTTATGTCTCTTTATTTTATTTTCCTTCTTATTTTTTTGTTTGTTCTTATCATTGTCATCATCATCATGTTAAGTTTTTGGTACTTTTTGGCAACTTTTTTGTCGTTGCTGGTTTCTTTAAAAGCAAATTTATGTTAATGAATCAACCAAAAAAAAAAAAAAAAACAAAAAAATTGTGAATGAAAGTATGAATGAAATGTAAGAAAAGGTGACCATATTAAAATATCTTAACTGCACATATCTACTAAAACTTACAAATTGTTAGTTCGTGCATAACCATCATGGAAACCGAATCATATCTCACAACTAGCTGTACCCTGCGCGCGTTGCTGCTCCACCAACTAAAATAAATTTGAAGGAAAGACATTACACAAATATCCAATTAATTTTGAATCATTTTATTGAATTTGTTTCCCGTTGTCCAGATGATTCAGACGAACGGGCCTGAGTAATACGCATTCGTTCATTTTCTAATCTCACTTCTCTCGAACGGGTCTCAGCGGCATGTACTCGAAGATTTTCCAGTCTCAATGTTCGTTGCTAGTCTGATTCTGAGGCTCGTAATGCTCTTTTCTTCCGTGCTTGATGTGTAGGTCGACCAATTACTTGTCATTCATTTTGAATAATTTTCAGTGGCGCCATCTATCGGAAATTAATCGCACCAACTTAGAAATCCCGTCGACTCATCCGCAACAACTTTGCTAAAGATCATATCATGATCAAATACACAGTTTACGATTTAATTCATATTTTGTAATTTTCAGTGGCGCCACCTGTCGGAAATTTGTCATACCAACTTAGAAACCTTCCCCGGCAGATAACCTGCACCGACAAAAGATCGATCTATATCCCAAATTTCAAGAAAATCGGTCCAGGCGTTCAGGCGTGATTGGCTATGCACTCAATTTGCCTGTTTTTGGCCCCTTCCCCCTTTTTGGACCCCTTTTGGTTCAACTTAAGAAACGGAACACTTCCAATAGCTATTTGGGAAACTTAACCAAGCTAAATCGTAAAAAATTACCTATAAAACAGATAAAATAAAGCATTTATGCATAAAAGTACTAATTTTTGCCCATTTTTTCCCCCTTTGACCCATTTTTTGTCCCCTTTTGGTCAAAAATTTGAAAAGATTTATAGCCTATAACCTGCACCGACAAAAGCTCGATCTATATCCCAAATTTCAAGAAAATCGGTCCAGGCGTTTAGACGTGATTGACTAACAAACAAACCAACAAACAAACAAAAAAACAGACTTACAGAAAGATTTATAATATATATTAGGATAGATGCCAATACAATACATACGAGTATTATCATGTGTATCGATAAATGAAGGAACGGCATCTGGCATCATTTGTGAAAATCTCCAATAACTTTGAGTCAACTAGACTACTAATGTGATGTTTTTATAACACAGGCTATTTCACTTGCTTGCCTGTTTATATGGGAAACACAAACAAAATTGAGTGTTTTATATGGGAAACTTGTTTGTGTTTGCCATGCAAACAGGCAAGCAAGTGAAATAGCCTGTGTTACAAAAACATCACATAAGTTTAGTTCTCTCTTCCAGTCGGAACCATACGCTACAGAAAATCTGATACATCACGTCTATCATTAAGCGCTGCCTATCTTTCAATTTAAAAGAAAACAAAGTGTGTGCGTGATATCATTGAAATTTGTTATTCGTTTTATTGATGTCCGCTTTGGCTTCTCTGAGTGAAACGCATTCGAAATGTCCAATGTCCACGTAGCACCACCATACAGTTTAAGCCACATGTCGTTGGTGTACAGATTATCCAACAGTACTCGTTTTCTAAGGTATATGGGCCAATGACCCCGTCAGACCAAAAAATACAACCAAACAGTGACTTTTTCGGATGCATTGGCTGCTCCCATTTATTTAGAAATTGGCCACATTGCTAAAATGGTTTTTCAAAGAAAATAAGATCCATTCAGAGAACATACACGTTGAATCTGATAGTCTAACTTCAGTTTAACTTCGTAGGAGTACAGGCCTAAAATACGTTACAAAATTCGTAAAGTTGTGGTCTGCGAAATTGTGAGTTCTTGTGTGCTACGCTCACGGATCTTGTGCTTCATCGTCGTCATTGATTGCAAACAGTATTCTCTGTAAGATGACTGTGTGGCGATCACACATAAATGGACGAAACTCACTGTACGTTGTGGGTCCAAGGTAGTTTGGCTAAACAGGCTGAATAAATGACAAGTAAGTTTACAGATGTGTATTCAACAAGATGGCTGCTACTAACTGTCAAAATTTTAAAGTGCCTATTAAAAGACTTTTATGATCTGGCAATGCCACGATTAATTAAGCGCTTGGAGGCGTTCATTTCATACGCTCACTAGTAATGAAATGACAGACATGAAATGACTGACAATTTCATTAAAAGCTGCCCGACTACTGAAAATTTTGATTAAAATGAATGGAAGAGAGGTATCTCTGAGTACCATGGTACTATTTATGACAGTTATTGATTATTATTGTAGAATCAAATGTATATATGACCTCGTGACTTAGGCCTTTTTGGAAATGTAGGCTGTGAGGAAACGTACGTTAAGATTGGGATTTCAAATGAATTGCAAACGAAACAAAGTTAATATTTCAAAATTATATCACTGTAAGCTTCCAAAAGACAGATTATACCTCAAGACGAACATAACTATCGCAATCCTTTATAACCATAAAAAAGCTAAAATCAGTTTTTCTACGGTCTGGTCAGCTTCCAAAGAAGCAAAGATATCTCTTAAGTCAATTTATCCTTTTCACAGCGTTTAAAAGAGCCCCACACATTTTCACAAAAGGCTTCCAAATATTTTTTGCAACATCATTTCCTGTGTCTTATTTGAACTTTGGCGCCGAAATTCACAAGGAAGAATTGATTTGAGTTTAGTTTTTGAGTGTGCTCTTGTTTTTCTCCTGTCTTTCATTTATCTCATTCTGATTGTTTCAAAGAAATTTAATTAAAAAATCTACCAAATAAAACAAAGGCCAGCCAACAGAAATCAATAACAACTGATAACAAGCAGGAATTAAGCTACCGGTTTTACTTGTAACACGCAGAAACAGAAGCTTAAACAAAATGCAGATTAATTTTGCTGATAAAAGGAAATTATTTTCAAAAAATATTGATGCGAAAACGAAAATTATTTTTAAAATTCTGTGTGTGGATTTATTTATGGAGAGACAATTCGATAATTAATGGATTTAAAGAACCCTTTGCAGCTTAAGAATCTGTCATTATCGATAAGCTAATGTGGCATTTCGCACTTCAGAAGTCTTCATTTGAGAACAGCAGGAGGGAGATTCATTAAAAGATTTTGCTAATCTTGTGTGGTTTCCTTTTCTTCGGAGCAAAGATCGACGATAATCATCATAACGGACACAAGTTTAATTGTTTAATGAGTCCATTTATTTATTTCCTTAAAAACTGATCAAACAAAGCTATTGTCTAAGGCACTGTAGGTTGTGCGGAAGTGTTGTGATTTGTGTAGAATTTATCCTACTTTTCGAAGAACACTCATTAACAGACCGTTTTTAAAAGAAAGGACATGTTCACGCCTATTTTTGTGAGGAAAAAAATAAGATATTTAACACTTTTTTGTGCTATACATTAACACACAAATAGTCGGAAGTAAACCCTTAAAAATCTGTAGAAAAAAAATACGAAAAAAAAGAAGTCAAGTAAAGAATTTATTTATTTTCTTCGAAAGAATCTTCTTTTCTAACGAACAATGACAACCAAATATGGATGACATAAGTAATTAGCTACTGTTTGTTTGTTTGAATGTCTCTATTTATTGGTCTTCTTTTCATATTTTTTCTTTCATTTCATAATCTTATCTTGAGAAAATATCTTTGGCACGTTTAAATATATCAGAACCCTTTTGTGGCTTCTCAGGAACCTACTGTCGTAGTTCAATGGTGGTAACATTATCCCAGAAATTTTCTGTAAAATTCTAAGAAGGTTGATCAGTATACCATGTGTAGTAGAACGTGCATACAATTAAAACAGCCTCTTAAGAGAGAGATTTTAATTATAATTTTATGCAGATTTATTCGAATATGATTTTATTTAAGAACGCTGCCTAATATGTACGCGTATGTCGCGTGCCAGTAGCATTCTGTCTGAAAGTTTTTATAAAAAAAATTTTATTTTT
Organism: Sarcophaga caerulescens; assembly: GCA_927399465.1. Classification (NCBI taxonomy): domain Eukaryota; kingdom Metazoa; phylum Arthropoda; class Insecta; order Diptera; family Sarcophagidae; genus Sarcophaga; species Sarcophaga caerulescens. The sequence continues at coordinate 68,485,610 of OV656867.1, read as the reverse complement.
TGTAATAAAATAAATTATTTAAAGTGACAAAGACAAGTAGATGCTAAACTTACAGGTAATTGCGTCCTTGGTTATAAAAAATATTCGCCCATCGCATGTAATGCAGGCCAAACCAGGGGCCAAATCACCGCATTCGAAATCGAGTACTTTATTATCGAAATGTGGTTAACGTGGATTACAGTATTCGTTATCGTAACGTATTTACTCGTAGTTGTACACGATTGGTAAATTGTCATCGAAAACAAACAAACCTAGGCGTATTCATTCAATAGGTGACCTTATGTCTACAACAAGTACAACAATGCAAAAACAACAGGCATTTTGTTTTTGTAAAAACCGCTTCGATTGTCAGAAACAGCTGACTGAAGAATGACAATAGGAAGAAAAATGAAAAAAAAAAGTTGTTAAAGTACACGCGGAATGTCAAAAAGATTAACCCTCAAACCTCCATAGGAAATTGATAAAAGCAATTAAAAAAAATAAATAAATTTTATATTTATTTATTTATTTATTAAAATATATCTTATAAATAAATTTATAAAATATACAAAAGGCGCCGGGTTACTAGACCATATGCGCACATTTAAAGTAGTTACTCTCTTATATACATATATACATTTATATAAAAGGATTAAATTAAAAATAATATGTATTTACAAAAAAAAATAATTCTGGAATATTAGACTTAACTAAACATCAGTGATACCATGTTTCCGAAGACTGACTCTGATTGATTGTAAGTTGACACACGTTGTACAATTCAAAATCTCCTCAAGGTGTTCGCCAATTTTAGAAATTGGGCATTGAATCAAAATATGTGGAATAGATAAAAAAAAAAACATTACAATGAGAACATTTTTTGGGGTCAGAGATAAATTTTATATATTGAAATTTCTTTTGATTTTTATGTCATGCTTAATTACGCCAAAGTGGGGCAACTATAAATTAAAAAAAAAATTATTCCATGCAGTCAATAACATTTCCACTTTATGTAAATAACATGTTTTTATATGGCCATCGAGAAAAATGGCAGATGCAAACGTTATTTGTTATTGCTCATAGTTTAGGCACCTAGTTGGAGAGACCGAAATCTTTTTTTGAGCAATTCATCACTCTCGTCTAAATAAATATAAATATAGTAAATCTAGGTTGTAGTTTAAAAGATATATGTATTTAGTGTTAAAGGCTTAAATATTATTAATCTTCTTGCAAAAATTTAATAAAATTGGCTTTGAAATAGTAATCCTGAAAAATTTCTAGAGTGCGTATCGTTAAGGATACATCCGGTACATATGAGGGTTTATAAATGCGAAAATGATTATCGAAACAAAACAAACAAAAAAACAACAAAATTTTGACAATTGAAATGCTATCAGCTGTTTAGATAATCCCACCTAGTAAATGATTTTGCCATGAAACAAACAGTAGCTTTTTGGTACAAAACAAAAGAAATAACTGAAAACAACGAAGTAAAATAATAAATAAGTAAGAATGAAAGCATTTTTCGAACATTTTCTCAAAATTTGTTCAAAAATTTTATTTTAATTGTTTTTAGGGAAACTGCACATCAAGGCCAAGAAAGCCCAATAATTAGTACAAAAACAAATAAATAATGAAAAACGCTTCCAAAACAAATACAAATAAGGTAAATGGGAAACACAGAGGTACTGGCACAATTTATGATGGAACATCCCGATTTGGCCAAAAACAAGCTTCAAAAAAGTTTTTTAATATTTTTTTTAGAAATTTAAGAATTTATCACGCACATTAATCTCGTTTTTGTTTTGTTTTGTTTGTTTGTTTGTTTTCCTTTTTCGTTTCGTTTTTCTTATTGGAATTTGCTACAGCAATGTAAAAAATAGTAGTAGGAAATATAAATTACGATCAAATACCATGATCCAAGAAATTGCGGCCATTGAAAATAGTGTCGACTCGAATGTGCATTCGATATCGAATGCGGTGATTTGGCCCCAGATCATCAGAATATTTCGTATGCCCCGGCGGTGCTATTCTACAGACTGCTTCAGTTCGATATATATGTAGGTCATATGGTTAATTACCAGATGTGTGATCTTAAGGCTGTTCGTGCATTTCGAATATATGCTACAAGTGAGGAGTGAAAGTCTTTGGGTTAATTTATTCCCAGACAGCGTAGAGCAAAGTATTGCTCGCCAAAACGAACGAAAACGACTGACTGCACCAGCGATATGTAAATACATGTCATCAAGGAAATTCACGAGTGGACATAGAACATCGAAAAGGCCCTTAAGAAATATAAGCGGCGGACAGAAGAGCAACAAGTTAAGGTAAGAGAGGAACACTGTAGTCGCATGGTCTCGTTTCCTACTAATTGTGTGCATATCTGAATCACACACGGACGTTTAGAAGAACATACATACATATATAACTGGCCATTACAACCCTTCAGTCAGGATTACAACATAGCTCCTCACACCACTTATGATGTGTGTGTTAATTTTACACATGAATGGCGGGACCTACAGTTTAAAGTCGATTCCGAACCACAGATTGTGGGGAAACTTTTCATAGCAATTTTGTTTACTCTCACACTTGTTTGACAGAAATCTCCTGACAGGAAGTTGCCGAAGAAATATTTTTTTTCTATTTCGTTTAGTTTGGATGTTTGACCTATGATTTGCCCTGACCTCACGTCTTATAAGCCAACACACTACCTACTACACTACGGCGACCACATTTCATTGAGGAAACTCACGAATGTTCATAGAACATCGCAAAGACCTTTAATAGCTATTAGCGCTGGACTTGCTTTCACAGACGAGCATCAACTTGAGGGAAGGGTGCTCTTGTGGAATAATCGTCTCCTATTAATCGAGTGCATATGTGGGTCACACGTCGACATATAGAAACTTTGCATTGTCTCTATATATTCCATCCAACAAGAGCTTACAGATGAATTTTTGTATGAAATGAAAAAAGTATTGAGCTCTTGAAGTATGTACCGAATACGAAGACTATAATAAAACTCCCAATTGTTTGGACATGCTGGGTGAATGAACTATGATGATATAATGAAATCCGTCTGAAACTCTTACGTCTCATAATGCCACTTGTCGGGTAAACGGGAAGAGTAGAAACAGATGTCTGATGGGTCTACATCCCGTCACCTGTGTTAGAGTTTGCTTTAACGGCAGGGGAAACGTGTGACGATTGCAGACTTGCCTCAATGATCTTCATTATGGAGGCGATATTCATCTATTGGCACAAAGCTACCCGAATCTAACGGTGACAGCAGAATCCTTAGCATTTGAAATGAAGTTCTGAAGCAAAAAACCTTTCGAATTAATGCCACCTTTCAGGACTCATTTACAATTTCAATGTACAGCATTGGCTTTATGTCAGTCAGTTGTATTAAACGTCGGCATACTGTCTAAACAATATTATTACTATGTGGACCTTTAAAAAAATGTTTTCCATAGAAATCGCTCTTCCGTCGGTTACTCCATTTGAACAAACGATCCTACTTGATATACAAGGTTTACATACAAGATTAATGATCCCCTTTTTAAGCATTTATTGTGAGTATTTTCCCGTATTTTGAGAGAACTTAACATATTGTCAAGTGTTCCTATGGGAAGTTCTTTTTTATTACACCGTATTACCTTCTGCTTGTTTCAGAACATACCGTTCATACCAGGTCCAGAAAGAATATACGCTGCTAACAGATGCTGGCGTAAACTATAGTTGGAATGTTTGGAAACTTTTGGGAATATTTTCAATTAATTTAAAGCCTCATCAACTCTAAGTACATTTCTTACATCAAGTAATGTTGCGCTTCATTTCTGTCTACAGTAATGTGGTTAGTTTTGGTTACTATTCGGTAGCTTCCATGGCTTTCATGGCCCTCTTTCTAGTCTACGATGTTCAAGCAGATTTCATTCTTGTGTTATCTGAATCGTTGTTTACATTAGAACTGCCAGTTAGAAGAGAAATTATGTTGGAAGACAAAATTCCTTTGTTGATTCTCTCCTTGAACTCCAAATCTTTTTACAAAACAAAATATGGTTTCCCTACCAAATATAATCTTTGAAATCTAAGGCAATTAAAAACTATTTGGAAAACAAAAATCCTTTAACTGCTGCAAACAATATTTTGAAAATTAAAAATTAATGAAAACCAAGAACGAAATCGATCTCCTGTCGTGCTGAATATGTCTTTTAACGCTAATCCTCAAAAACACGCCTCATAAGCGTTTTATTTGTTCACTGCATATATTGCCAAAGGAAAACCGAAAGATTTCATTAATGTTGTCACATTTGCAATGTTGTTGTTGCTGCTGTTATGATTGATAGTTTTTACAACAAAAAAAATTGCAGTAAAAATCTTCTTCGATACGATAGATAGATAGATGACAAGGTATTGCCATACTTCCCTTAATCTCTACAAAATGTGACCTTTTCTGTGACAAAAATCGCCCTGCCGTATCAGCACGAGGGTTGTTTTCAGTTTTCTGTACAAATTATTATGAAACAATATGAGCGTAAGGCATTATGTTGCTAATTATGCCCATATGTCAGGTACAATAAGACTAATAAGAAGAGTTTTTTTTTTGTTCTTTTTCTTTGTCTCTACTAATGCAACCAAAATTTTGGGCGTTTTTTTTTCTTCCTGTTACGCTTAAAAGTGTGAAAATCTTGCATATGCTAGAAATTCAGATTTGCCTTGAATTATTTTATTCGAGAAGCCGAGTGTTTTTTGTTTTTTAAGATGTTTACTACTGGTTTTCTTTCGTTTTGCACATTCAATTCAATTTCAGTTTTGCTGTTTGTGGTTTTGTTTTGTTTCTGTTTGTTTTTATTGTTGTTTTTGTAATTTTATTTTTTCCTTAACAGGTGTTAAATTGGAAAATAACTGAATAGATTAAATGTGGCTTTTAACAGTCAAGTGTTATTTAAACAGGCGCCGCTATTATTAAATTGATTAATTGCACAAACAACATTCTAATCATGGCACGGTATGGATCAAAAATTGTTTACAAATGGGGTGAACGAAAAGTAAAACGTTGAAGTAGAAAGGAACCTTGATGATCCGTCAAATTTATTTTGAAATCATGAAGTAAAATCTCAGCCATACCGTGGTAGGGTGTGTCGTCCTTCACAAGCACAGTATTGAGATTGATAGTTTCATTCTGTGCAACATTTCTGGAATTTTCTTCTAAACTCACTGAGCAAAAAAACCAATCTTCTTATATGAGGCTTTATACATATGACTCCAACTACCATTCTTAGGTGGCCTATTTGAATTCCAGTCAATGCAGAAGATCTCTACATAGATACAATTAAGCCCAATTCAGTTGGAATAAACGGTAATGCTTTACACGATTGAAAAACACGCACAATCCTTCATGGAGATGTATACATTCCTCATATTGAAGTAACTATAGTCTGTCAACTGAGAATGTCAAACTGTACTGACATTTCTGTTCGATCATGAATAATTTAATGCCTGAATAAATTCCAAATTGTGGAAATTTACTTAAGGAGATAGAATAAATGTGCTTGCGAAGTTCAAAGGAAATGAACGCTTGAAACTCTTTAAAATTGCCCAGAGGATTTCTTGCGAAATGAGCAAGCAGTTGTCGTTACGTTTATCGATCTATGCTAATTAAATTTTTGTTTTTATTTGAGTCGAATGTTGTCCACATCTCGGACTTCACTTGTAAGATGATTGGTGAAACATGTATGTTCTTCAATATGATTGTTATTCTACAGTGGCAACTACATACAATGGTCGTGGTAGTAACTACATACATACGACCAAGCTTCTCACACCATTTATGTTGTGTGTGTTAATTTTATTCATAAATGGCGGAACCTAAAGTTTAAAGTCGACTTCGAACGACAGATTTTTTGAGAAACTTTTCATGGCAATTTTATTTACTCTTAGAGTTATGTTATCACCTGGATGAGTTTCTGCACGAGTATCGAGGATGTTGCTGATGTGGCTCGTTTCCGTAGGACGCTGTCGAAGGACCCCAAAGTCCTTGGCTTCGTCCAAAAGAACGATGGCACATGGACATCCTCGAGAAAAGAAACCCTAGAGGTTCTGTTGAGCACTCATTTTCCCGATTGTGAGGATCCAGTAAGCTATCCATTGGGTGTAGCTGATCCCTTCTGTGATGTTGGCGTTTTGGAGGATATCATTACCAGGGATAAGGTTAAATGGGCTATTAATAGCTTTGAGCCGTTTAAATCGCCTGGTCCGGATGGTATCTTTCCGGCTTTGCTTCAGCATGCTGGTGATATATTACACGAATATCTGGTGGACGTGTATAGGGACTGTCTCCGGTGGTGTGATATACCTGATGGTTGGAAAGATGTGCTCGTGGTTTTTATACCAAAAGCTGGTAAACCCAGTCACATCGGCCCTAAGGATTATAGACCGATATCACTCTCATCCTTTCTCTTGAAAGCTTTGGAGAGACTTATCGATCTATATTTGAGGTCAAACATGGACCGGTCTTTGTTGAGTAGGTCGCAACATGCTTACATTAAGGGTAAGTCAGTTGAGAGTGCTCTTCATGATGTGACAGGTTTTGTTGAGGCGAATTTGGCTAGGGGTGAGTACACACTGTCGGCTTTCCTTGATATAGAGGGGGCCTTCAATAATGTTACCACTTCTTCTATTGAGAATTCACTAAGGGATATACATGCCCCAGATTTTCTGGTGCGGTTTATCGCCCACATGTTGGGTAACAGACTAATCCGATCGAATCTGGGTGGATGTTCTATCGTCAAGCGTGCGACCAGGGGTACACCACAGGGGGGTGTCCTATCCCCTCTATTGTGGCTCTTGGTCGCAAATGTTGGTCTGAGGCTCCTGGAAAGTAGGGGCTTTAGGGTTGTGGCATATGCCGACGATGTGGCTATTCTTGTGGGTGGAAAATTTTTGCCGACGCTGGGGGAACTGATGGAGTCTGCTCTTGGAATTTTATCCTCTTGGGCAACGAACTGTGGCCTGGGGATAAATCCAAATAAGACGGATCTCGTTCTGTTCTCGCGTAGGTACAAAATTGAAACCTTCAGGCTGCCAAGATTAGCTGGTAGGGAGCTGCCGTTGTCTTCTGAGGTCAAGTACTTGGGTGTTGTCCTGGACAGTAAGCTGAACTGGAAACGAAACACCGAGGAAAGAATGAAGAAGGGACTGAATGCTTTCTACCAGTGTAGGAACTCCATAGGTAAGAACTGGGGTCTTCCGCCTAGGGCCATTCGCTGGATATATCTGGCGATTGTTAGACCGGTTATTACTTATGGTTGTGTTGTCTGGTGGTGTGCCTTAGACAAGAGTTTTCAACGGAAAATCTTGGATAAGGTTCAGCGGATTGCCTCTTTGAGTATCACTGGAGTGAGGAAGAGTTGCCCTCAGGCTGCTCTTGATACTATGCTCTGTCTGACTCCGCTTGACTTATATGTCAAGAGGTGTGCAGCGCGTAGTGCCACACGCCTGAGGGAATCGGGTTGCTGGAAGCAGCGCTCGATAGGTCACTCCAGAGTTCTGAGTATCGTCTTTCCTGACGGAAGGTATGGACTTTCGGAAAAAGCCACTGATTACATTGTGCCCGAGGCTATATTCCTACCTGGTTTAAGGACACTTATACCGGATAGGGCACAATGGAATGGTGGGGTACTCCGGGGGCAGAGTGGTATACCCATTTTCACAGATGGGTCTAAGTTAGGTGGATGTACAGGTGCTGGGGTTTTCTGTAGGGAACTCGGTCTTGAACTCCACTTCAGGTTGAATGATGACTGCAGCGTTTTTCAGGCGGAGATTTTCGCAATACTGAAGGCTATTGAGGCCATAGCTGGTGGCCCATCTTCGGATTCGGAATCTTACATGATCTTCGTTAACAGTCAGGCTGCCCTTAAGGCCATTGCGTCGGTCTGGTGCAAATCACGACTGGTTCGCGAGTGCAAAGAGTCGTTGAGGTCTTTTGGACCGGACCGTATCCGTCTATGCTGGGTTCCGGGTCATAGCGGAATACTGGGCAATGAGACGGCGGATGCCCTCGCTAGGTTAGGTTCCCTTTCGGGGGGCGATTTAATAGTTGGTCCTGAACCCCCAGTCTGCCACCTCTATGGCCTCATCGATGGATGGGTCAGGGAGGAAGAGCAGAGGCGTTGGAGGAACGGATCAGGTTGTTCTGTCTCTAGACGTCTATGGCCTGCTGTGGACAGTAAGAGAACAGATTGGCTGCTGGGCTTGGTTAAGGCCAGCGTAAGGTTGGTTGTCGGTTTTATCACAGGGCACTGCGAGATTAGGTCGCTGACGGGGATCTGGAACAGATCTCAGCCGGACTATTGCAGGGTATGTTGCGATGAGGAGGAGTTAGAGACTATCGAACACCTCCTCTGTAACTGCCCAGCCCTTGGTAGGTTGAGGTTGAGGACCCTTGGCAGAGCCTTCTTTGAGAGCTTGAGTTCTGTGTCGAGAGCCGACATCAAGGCTCTCCACAGATTCATTAGCAGTTTGAGCTGGTTGAGAGGTGCTAGGGCTTCATAAGTGTAGTCGCGCGCTCAACCCTTGTTTTGTGTCTGTTTCTTTCTGTGTGATTCCCATCCTCCCCTTACCCTTATGCCCTCCTTTCATCCTATTCCCTCTATTTCCTTCCCTCTCCAAGGACGTTGTACAATGGGTCAATTTCGACCTCCGGGTATTGTACTTGTCTTAACGGACAAGTACACGTCCTCTAACCTAACCTAACCTAGAGTTATGTTGCTAGAAATCTGTTGAGAGGAAGTCGCCGAAGAAATATTTTTTCATATTGTTACGTTTTTACCTTTTAAAAACGTTAAAAATATGAGTTCGTAGATTGCAAATAAAATAAAAATAAATATGTGTTTATTTTTGAATCAATTCTTTATTATCTGAACAACTTTTGTGCCACTGTTCGAACTTATTCCACGTATACAATGATAACTTTCACAATATGTGCTTATTCGTGATATTTCTCTGCTTACAACCTTTTTTGTAAGCAACAACACTTGTTAGTTATTGTTCTTTGCTCACAACCTTTTTGTAAGCACAACACTAACAACTGTTTTCTTTACGCAACTTGTCTTCACACAAGTCTGACTGAATTATAACTCGATCTCGTATCTTCACACGCCACTGGTTGAATTCTCACTCAATTCAACGCGACGTCGTCACACGACTAACTTAACTCGAACTCCGAGAATCATGTGTCTTTATACACGACTGACTGAATTCTAACTGAATCCTCGTTGCTCGCTTTATATTGCCTTTTATATCACTGGATCAACAGTGTGATGAATTCCCTTGAAGGATGATGACGGCCTTCGGGAACAATCCAAAAATGTAAGCAACTTGTTTCCATTTTTGTTGTTTGTATGTCTTATATGCATTTTGTTTTTGCTTGTTTACTTCTTTATTCGCTGCAATTTGTTGTTGGTTGTTTACTTCTCTGATCGCTATACTTTGTTGTTGGCTATTTACATCTTTTATCACTTATATTTTTTTATGCTGATGTTATTGCTATATTTTTGTTTATTCTTTGATCACGTGAACAACTGCATTGTTTTGTTTTTGGAGCTTTTGTTTATCATTTTATGCGTGATCAAGTCCATTGTGTTGTTTTTGGAGCTTTTGCTTATTATTTTAATAACACCATTTCCATTTTCGTAACAATATTTTCGTTTGAACGTCTGACCTGGAATTTGAACCGAGGCCTTACGTCTAATAAGCCAACACATTACCTACTAGACTATGGCGACTACATGGTATTAACTGCCGAATATAATTCAAGCGAAAACTATTGGCTTTGAGTTGGCGGTCTTGACATCTACTGGATCCAAAGTTGTAATTGCGTTTCGCAATTGTGGGATTTGTTTTGTTGGGTTTTACAACTAATGGAAATGGCTAAAGTGTTCAAATAAATTTTTATTGAGAAGTAATTTTTCTATTTTCTATTATATATACAAAGTTTATCAAAGCATACTAAGTTTATAAAAACTTGTATTATAATGTAACAGATACAGTGGAGTAATAACAAGTACATAAACTTATTGAATATAAGTAATCGAATAATATTACTAACACCCCTTCTCAATATTATAAATATTGCTTCAGATATATACATTACAATACAATACAATACAAGTTAAAATATTTAAAAAAATTATACAATAAAAATAATTGTTAATATAAACCAATTAATTCTCTTATTTTACATATCCTTATCCTCTGTAAGGGTTTGGTTAGAATGTCAGCCAACATAGATTCAGTAGGACAATATTCATAAAGCACCTTTCCAGTCTTCATTAAATTTTTCACGAAATAATATTTTACGTCTATATGCTTGCTTCTTGGTGTTATTTTTTCCACTTGTAGCATCTTTAAACAGCTCTGGTTGTCTTCAAAAATTATGGGATCACGGATGTTAATTTGAAATTCTTTCAGCAGCTGGATAAGCCATAGGAACTCTTGAGACGCTTCCGCAAGAGAAACAAATTCAGCCTCAGTTGATGATAAAGTTACGTTCTGTTGTTTTCTGCTGTAATAACTTATCACGGCATCACCAAGCTTAAAAACGAAACCACTTGTAGATTTTCGGTCCTTTATATCACCTGCCCAGTCAGCATCAGCATATCCTTTTAACTTCAAATCTGAATTAGAACCCACACATAACTTTAGGTCCTTTGTACCCTTCAGATATTTTATTACTCGCTTCAATTCTGTCCAATCATTATCGTTTGGATTGCTTATTTTTCGAGATAGGATTGATACGGCCACAGCAATATCCGGACGTGTGTTATTTGAAACATATAACATCGAACCAATAGCTTTGCGATATAAATTGTTGTTATTCAGAATATTTTCAGAATTTACCTTCAAATAACCAGGGTCCATCGGTATAGTTGAAATCTTTGCATCTTTAAGATTGTAGTCATTCAAAATTTTTGCAATATATTTTTTTTGTGATAAATAAAACATTCCATTTTCTCGTGTGACTTCGATTCCCAAATAAAGCCTCAAATCACCTAGATCAGTGATTTCAAATTGGGACTTCAAAATTTTAATTACATCATTGATTTCCATATCATCCTTCGATGCGATGACAATATCATCAACGTAGATAAGAACGTAAGTAATTGAATCGCCACTGCCTCTCACATACAAACAAGGTTCTGCTTCTCCCCTTCTGAATCCCGAATCAATTAGTACCTTATTAATACGGAGATTCCAACAACGGGCAGACTGTTTTAGACCGTACAAGCTATGATTCAATTTACAAACAAAATGCTCTTTACCGGGTATTATATATCCCTTTGGCTGTTTCATATATATTTCCGCATCTATATCACCATAAAGAAATGCTGTTTTAATATCCACGTGACGTACTTTCATATTTTTGTAACTCGCAATAGCCAGTAAACTTCGGAATGTAGCTGGTTTTACAACTGGTGCAAATATTTCATCGTAGTTTTCACCATATTTCTGAGAAAATCCCATCGCGACCAGTCTAGCTCTATATTTCTTTTCACCGTTGATCAGATGTTTAAGTTTGTATACCCATTTGCAGTTTATTAGTTTACAATTTTTGGGAACCTCTACCAAATCCCATGTATTGTTTTCCTCTAGTGCTCTTATTTCTTCTTGCATAGCTTTCAACCAATATTTACTGTCCGATCCAGACAAAGCATCTTCATAACTTACTGGATCTGCTTCACCGCAAATTTTGTAACCATATTTTTTAGGAGGTACGCCTTTGTTGCTTCTCGAAGACATTCTGGGAGTAATATGTGGTGTGTCTGATTCGGAAGATGATTCAAAAACACAAAAATTATCAGTACTCTTTACATCAACGTCACTTTCGTTTGGTGACTCAAAAGATACAATATCGTTACATACGTTTCTCAGGGTAGAATTCACATCACGATCATCACCAGCACCATCAATAGAAGATTTATTCGTTAGTAGAACATTAACTAAACTACAATTACCTTTGTCATCAACACCACCATTGTCTAAAACGCCACTTTCGCAGTTAGATAAATTAGTTATGCTCATATTATTTTCTGGCTCCAAAAATTTTACATCTCGATTTATGATGATTTTCCCAGTTTCGGTATTCAATAAACGAAAAGCTTTAGATTCTTCTGCATAGCCGACCAATTTGCATTTAATTGATACTTCGTCCAACTTTCTACGATTTTGTTTATTAATTTGAGCATATGCCACAGAACCAAAAGTACGAATGTGTTTCAGATTCGGTTGTTTTCCATACCATAATTCAAATGGTGTAACATTTACAGCAGTAGATAAAAGACGATTTTGAATATAATTGGCGTTATTTACAGCTTCAGCCCAAAATTTTAAATTCATGTTTGCCCCATATAGCATACATCTCGCCATCTCCATTAGACTTCTATTTTTCCGTTCTGCCACTCCATTTTGCTCAGGAGTATAGGGTGCGGTCAACTGGTGAATGATACCCTCGAATGAATCAATAGAAGTGTGATTAATCCTAGATAGGTAGGTAGGTAGAAGTGGCTGTCCCCTCGATGTAGTCATGAGCGGACACACTTAGGCCGCACACAAGGCACATTGTGATACCACAGCTTCACATTCTCCCCTAGTCCAGTAACCACTCGGAGCGTCCGATGAAGCGACTCAGACTGCCAATAGCCATGCACAGCAACCTACAGTATAAAGTCGACCCCGAACAACAGATTCGGCAATTTTTATTTACTCTCAGAGTTTTTGTCAGAAATCGATTTGATCGAGATGTCTGACCTGTGATAATTAATCTCCCCTACGTTACACAACCGACCTATAACTTCCTCGTATTGATTGAAAAACTTCTGCACAGTGGGCATCATTTTCGTAAATATACCGTGTAAAAGAGAATGTAAGGATTACTGAAAAACGAAGAGATTTTACAACCCAAAAAAAGGTTTTCAAGACAATCTGATTAATTGCAGTAACAAAGTTTTCTTTTTTTCCATTTTTCTATCATGCATTAAACGAAGGAAGTGCTTTAATTTTAATTTGTTGCAACTGCCACAAATACAAACAAATTACATGTGACCACATTAAAGGCGCTTATATATCTTAATCATATTGATTATTTCCTCTTTACCATACAAATTGTAATGGAGGCATACAAAAAGATTTATTGCTTAAGAAAGAAAAAACCAAGTAGGCAACCGCTGAAAAAAAAGACTTCTTCCTCATTAGACATTGACAATAGCGCAAAACCCACGAGCCAAAACAATAACAAAAAAGAAATTCATTTAAAAATTTCTCTTTCTTCAGTTTTCTTACGCAAATTTCAAGCAAAAAAAAAAAAGGAAATTTTGAAAGTAGAAAATAAATCAAACTAAACGCAACTTTCCGTTGCATTTCTATTGTGGCACCCGTTGAAGCAGAAGGGAATCCAAGTGAAATAAAATCACAGCATCCGTTCAGATTAATTCGGTTTTTTTTTTTGCAACTTTTTAAAATTTTCTATCAGTAATAGACGACACAAATGACAACAAAGACGATAACATCACTTGATAATACACTTGCAAATTTGCAACAGAGCAACAGCGACAGCAATAAAAAATGCGAAACGAAAAAAGAACATCTTTTTCAGATCAGTTGGTCTCGGTTTGAATGGTTGGTTGGCTGGCTGGCTGGCTGGCTGGCTGGCTGTTGGGCTACGTCCAATAACATGGGACTCCCATTGTTGTGTCAACTTACATTGTGTCACTATTTGTCATGTGACAATGTTTGTTCGTTTGCTACGCTCGTTTGCTAGAACGAAAAAAGCTTTCGTAGCTACGTTTGACACAGAGTGCGGCATGGTGGGGGTATGGCCAGCTCTATGTATGCACTTACAAGTACTTTTTCTTCTAGATTTGAATTGCATTGAGTCAATTGAATGGGAATTAAATTCAAGTGAATTTGATGTAAACGTGCATCAAGCTACAGCGGCAGCAGCACCAAAAAACAAACAACAACTGCAACCCATGTCATGTAAGTGGGTCAAATAGTACTTAAAACATAAAAAATCTCTCTAGAAAAAATGATTTCTATAGCCAAGCACAATGCAACAACAACAACAAAAGCCTAGAACTAAATAACACACAAAATGTGTAGCAAGCAAGTAAATGTAGTTGCCACAAAATCCATGAAGTAAAAAAAAAAAATTATAGTTTTCGCTTATGAAAAGCGCCATCATTTAGTAAAACACAGTAGCTGTTGCCATTATCAACTCAACAATTGGGTAAATGCAACACCAACAACAACACCAACAACAACATCAACAGCAACAATAATAAGGACAACATTAAAGCAACGTTTTTAACTTCCTCATCATTTTCGTTGAGCTTTTTAAACATCTTGAGCAAATAATCTCTCTGGCAAAATTGTTTCCATAGATGGTAGGTGGCGTAGACTCACGGGCGGACAGACAGACAATCAAACAGATAAACAAAACCAAGTAAACAATACATTTTAGGTTTTTTGTTTTGTTTTTATGAATTCTTGGTATTCCCATAAACGGAGATTTCTTTCAGTTGATAGGACCAACAACAATAATAATATTATTATTAATAGCAACAACATTTACTTCTCGTCCCAATGTTCGAAAATTATAGCACAATCACTTAAACTCACGATCAGCAAAATATGATTGCTTTAGCCAGCTACTGACCACGCCATGCTATGCCGTGGAAAAATCGCCAAAAAAATTTAATTTTTTTTTAGCAGAAACAATACAAGAAACAAACAAGCGTTTGGCACAGTGGGACGGAGAGAGCATTTTGAGAAAAAAATGAAAATGCTTTCGGTTACGGTGCCTTAAGGTTGTAGACAACTGCATAATTGGTTATTAGAACCCTTTAGCCAGGATTACCACCACGCTTTGCACACCGCTTATGTTGTGTATGCTAATTTTATTCGCCGGGATCTGCAACTCCGAACGACCGTTTTTTTTTTTTAAGAAATTTTTCTGGCAATTTTATTAACTCTCGGAGTTGTTGTCAGAAATCTGCTGAGAGGAAGTTGCCGACGAAATATTTTTTAATTTTCCGTTTTGTTGGAGTCTCTGATATGGGGTTTGAACCGTAGCCTCATGTCATATAAGCCAACACACTACCGATTAGACTACGGCGGCTAGTGGACAATTTGAGTTGCCAGATTTTATTAAGTTTAGAAAACAACCAATAGGTTCTAACGTGAGAAACTGCGGGCTTCTGGGGACGATTGCTGTAGACTGTCTATTGGTGAATGTATAGCACTGACCATTTTATAGTCACCTAGCAGCAACTCGTTTCCTTGCCGTTCGCATCTTCCCCCTTTCCAATTTTCCTAAAAAAATTTACCATGCACTGCATGAGTAGGGGCCATCCCCTGAGTGCTGGTTTCATAAAAAAAAAAAAGCGTCAGCCCTTTGTATGTTGTCGTCAGACTTCTGGAGATTATCAGTCTTAAGTAGCCTTTTAGACGACATGGTTTACGGCAATAAGGTCAAATTCCTAAAATTCAATTCCAATTCGAATTCTTCAGAAGTGTATCACTCATTCTACTAAAGCCTCTTCAAAAGCACTTTGATACCAAAGTCATCTATCTCCAATGATCATGGAACCACATCTAAATCACCTGCTGAAGCCAATTAAGCTTCTAATGTTCATTATTAAACAAATTATTTAGCTTGACTGCGTAGTTAACAAGTGCTCTAGCCTTCTCCGATATAGCGTTGGGCAAGGACGCAATAGGTGAACAACAGTTTTGTCAGTTTTTTGTCAGTCGCTCACTTGGCTTTAACAGAATTCATCACGGCATTATTGGCAGTTGCAATGTCACAGGTCTTCAAATGAGTTCCCAAGGTAAAGAACTCACTGTAGAGGGATAGTGCCACACGTGGCCAGTTTAACCGCTCTGCAGGTTTTTAAATGCCCATATAAAATGAACGTCGTACCGTTCCACCATCTCGTTAAAAGGTTTGCTGCAGCCATACACTGTCTAGAGAGCGTTACAATAGAACCCAGTTAACGTACAGCTGCCTGGCTATCAGAAAGTATGCTTATATACTTTCCGGATAATATATTCGAAATATATTTTATGATCACTGGAAGGCTAAGTATGCAGTGCTATGTAATACTCTGGCTGTATGAGTTTGCTTTCTGGTTTTCTGTATAGAAAACCAGTCCCGTGTTATATCCAAGTTTAGAGCTACCCGTTTAGCAGCAATTCCCCGGGCCTTTCACAGTGGGAAGTCGAACTGGTATCAAGGTGACGCAATTAGTTGCCAGTGATATGTTAGGCATACTGTCGGATAATTTTGAGTTAAGTTATCCCAATTATACAATGGTGATATGATTTGTGGCTGTGTTAGTTTCATTCTTCCATAGCCTGACGATGATTCGCTGCAAGTAAAACCCAATCTCAATCGTTCGAATGATGAGCGAGGACTAATATAATGAGCGATCTTCGTATTTCTTGTAAATTTACATAACTCGGTGTTATATGAGTTCACATTTTGATCGCTTGGTCGTGCCCCATTGTATAAAAGCTTGTAATGCTCTTCTGCATAGAATTTTTCGGATTCTTACTCTACAGAAGTGCTAAGAAGTCGTTTGAGTAATAGACAGGTGTTAAATCCTTCATCGATTAACATCCTTAAGGAACTATAAAGGGTGACAGTCGTTAGGGGAGATGAAACTAAGTCTCATTGGAATATTTCCGTCTTCACATTGTCTCTCATAGTTATGTTATATGCTTCATAATTAAAAATTGCTTGAAATAGTTTAATTCTGTACTATTCATACTGTATGGTACTAAAATCTAATATCGATATGAGTTTCAGAAAAATATACGTCTTCTAGCCCACTGTGCAAATAAACGATCAACAAAATATTCGTTTAGCTACTGATATTTTGCAATTGCCCAGCACGATTGGATAGTGGAAGGAAGCCGTAATACAAGAGATCCTTTTGTTGTCATGTGATACCTTTAAATCAACAAATTCAACCTGGTTGCTGACTGCTGTTCTCCGTTGTCTGTTGTCTTGCTGCATGCAACCTCAACAAATTCAATGTTCAATAGAAAATAAAAATAAAAACGTAAAACGAAAAACAATGTGAAAGAGATGAAAACATTGCAGCATCAGTGTTTAGTGTTTATTGTCTAAACAAAACGTAGAAATCGAAATAAGTTTTATTGAATAATTTTTCATTTGTTTCTAAAAAAAAACAATGTTTGCAACCCTTTTCAGCGTCTCTCACTTCATTTCAAGAACCAAGTCTTGAGCAAAAAGGACTGCAGCAATACAAACTGAAGCTAGCTCAAGTGCTAAGCTACAGCAGTAGTCGTCGTCCAATGTAACAGTCAGTGGCTTCTGATTCTGATTGTGAATATTGGACTCCATTCTGCTGCATGTTGCCCAATTGCTCAGTTCAGTTCAGCCTGTTTTGATTGTTTTTATTACGAGTATTATAATTTTCTTTCTGGTGCTGCTGCTGCTGTTGTTGTTGTTGTTGTTATTATTATTGTCTTTCCTTTAAGAATCTGTTGAATCGTCTGTCTGTCCGCCTATATGACTGTCTGAATTGGCTTGTTGTGATATTGAGTGGGGTATAAACGGGATGAATTGGCTGTTACTGCCATGACTTTTAATACTGGCTGCTGGAGTAGCCGTTTGATTCTTATTTTATTTTTTTTTTTTTATATTTTTATTTGCTTCTCTTCTCTTCTTTTTGTTTCGTTTGCTTTATTTGTATTATTTTTGGGAAGCCGTCAAAACAATAAAGTCCCAAAACGAGCGAACAATGTAAATGTTGAGTCATGATTTTGCTGTTAAAAGGGGCGCTCACCGATCAACACGATCGACAATACTGATGCTGCTGATGTTGACGATGATGATGATGCTACCGCTGCTGTTCTTGCCCTGTTAGCTGGTCTCCGTATTCTTTTTATTGTTTTCATCCATTGACGACATTGAGTGTCTTCCCAAAAGGACTTTATAAGAGCTTTACTGTTCTGTTGAGTTTTTCTTCAATGTTTTTCTTTGCTTTTGTAGTGTAGTGTGGTGTTGACTGTTTGATGTTGTTGTTTGACTTTTAGGTAGCACAACAATAACAACTGCAAACTAAACAACTGATACTGCCACAATAAGTACACGGTTTACCTTTTAGAGGTTGGTGGGTTTCCTTTAAGAGGCACTGGTGTGATGTTGCCAGTGCTGCCATTAACAATGGGGGGAAAACTAACCAGCCACTTAGGCCACATTCATTGTTATTTGTTGTTATTATTGCTTGATTTTAATATCAACATTGTTAAAGATCTCTTACCTTTCGTTTCGTTTCTAATTCTATTTGTGTTATATGCGCTACGAAGAGGTCAGAGTTTGGAAAATAAAATTATTTTGCGGTTTAACGGGATTACATGTATGAGTACGTGCAGTGCTGTGTAGTTTCTTCAGCAAATTTAATATTCTTTAGCTCTGTAACCTGTGATAACACCAAAAATTTTTCAGTTCCTTTTACGGTATTTCATTGCCACAAAAATATAAAGTTTGTGGTATCTTAACTAGCCTAAGTACATATCGACGCCTCCATTGTTCTTGCAATTTTAAATTCTACGTTCTCTAACTTAAATACTGTCAAAATTTGGTTAAGATGCGGCGATCCGTTCCGAAGTTATAGGGGAAAATCTACTTAGAATACACATATAGTCATATGGCGCTTGAAAACTTTGAGAGCTCATAACTCAAAACACACTTTTTCGACTTAGAATGTTATAGAACGGAGGCGTCGATATATCCCTTGCTAGTTACTCTAATCCCATACATACATACCTAATTGGTCATTACAACCCTTCAGTCAGCATTACGACCTAGCTTCTCACACAACTAATTTTAAACATGAGCGGCGGGACCTACGGTTTAAAGTCGGCTCCGAACGGCAAATTTTTTTGAGAAATTTTTTCATGGCAATTTTCATTTGCCAGAAATCTGCTGAGCGGCAGTGGCCGAAGAATTTTTTTTTATTTCATTTTGTTGGAGGTGTCTGGAGGTTTGAACCGTGGCCTGACGTCTAATAAGCCAACACACTACCTACTAGACTACAGCGACTGGAATCAGTGAACACAATTGAAGAAAAACTCTATCGAGTCCAATCAGAGGTTGTCCACTTCTCATATGGCACTTGACTGATGATGAATTTTCGATAAAATTGCCTGAGATGAGCAGTGACTGAAAAGGGTGAGTGGACGACATATTACTGATGGCAAGAGGAAAATTTGTTAATACTTTTTTGGACATATTTAAAGAGGTCTTAAGGCTATACGTAAATAGTGCACCCCAGTGGGGTTAAGAATAAATTCTAAGGTAGCAAACTGCAAATTATGCTCTGAATGAATGCTACGATAAGCATATTCTTTGGGTAAGCAGAACGAAATTAAAAACAGATTAGATGGAATTGGATAAGATAGAGAAACTAGCATGTGTCAGTATGACCCTAGCAATGAGAACGAACGGTGGCCCTGGAGTCAATTTTGGATTTAAGCTTATTGATTGACTGACAGCTTTCTTAACAACTCTGGGATGTGCAGAACCAGCACAAAATCATGCATTATACATCAGATGCAGAGATAGTGAATGGAAACGTAGAATGGCCACTCCATACACTTTTACATATCAAACCATTCTTTGGTGCACGAATGATATGCAAAAACTGATCGCAAGACAAGAGGGGATGAGTTCAGTCTCGGAGTGAATTAATCGGAATTCAACTTGGACAAAAGACTAGATATAGTCATACTATAGACTATTAGGCTCCCACACGGATTATATGAGGTCAACTCGAGAATATAATGGGACTGTCTAAACAAGCTGGAACAGCTAAACAGGAGATACCGCATCATGTGAGAATTCATGGCAATGAGTAGACAGAGAAGCTTCTAAGGAAGAAATGTTCACGATTGTTGGAGTCAAATCAATTCATTTCATCGTCTAAGTAAATAATGAACTTGTCAAAACATTTCCCCCCTAACACGCCACTGCATTTATGTTCATTCCGTACCCCGATTTTAGCACCATTTCCAATTTCAACTAGCAACTGTGCTTTTGCCAAACGCTCTCTAAACGAAAAACGTTAAGAAAAATCAAAATGAAAAAAGCAAGAAGACAATTGAATGCAATTTTACAAGAACAAGCATCAAATTATTAAATGCAAAATTTACAAAAAATATTGTTGTAGTTCTACTTGCAACAAACACGACACAAATCTCTGAACAGAACTAAAAAAAAAACGAGAAAAAATTTGAAAATAAGGCAACATTACAACAATAATAGGGGACGTTAATAATTTTTTTATACTTCAAGCAAATAAAAGAAGACAAAAACATGTCTTAGATAAACACTAAATAAATACCAAATACGGTCCAACATAAATAGGCAATCCATTCCCAAACACAAGTCCCGTAAGGCTTAAGGCCATCATTATAATAAAACAACACAAAATAATTGTAAGAATGCAAGGAGAAGAAGAAGAAATAGAAGTAGCAGAGGAAGAGAAAGAATTTGATGTTAACAACAATTGAACAATTTCAAATCAAAATGCCACAAAAGGATTTTACCAACTGCTGACTGAATGACTGGCTGGTAATTTTTAATAATTTCCATCAAAAACAAAAAAAAGTTAACAACAACACCGTCAAATAGTCAAATTGGCACGTAATTGTGGAAACAGTTTCAACACTTCGTTTCGTTTGAGACTTTCTTTCCAAAAATAGCAGGAAGAAGCAGAAGTAGAAGCAAAAAGAGTTTCGTATTGAAATTTAACTGAGCTTTTGACCTTGGCACTCGCCAGTGCCAGTGTCAGCGCTAGTGGCAGTGACAGTGTGCTTGAAATTGCAAATGTGAATTGTGGCATAAGCATCAAACAAACAAATGTCATTCACAACAACATACAACCCAACAACAGTTTCCAAACCTTAAAGCTAAACTCAGTATCTCAACGTCTGTCCACAATGCTGCTTTTGTTTTAGTTTTTGCACGGAAAAAATTTCAAAAAAAAAAATCGAAAAAAAACTGACAAAAAGACAAAAGAAAGCGGTACCGTTTTGTATGAATGCATTGCGAATGATATTGCGGCACAAAGCAAAAATGCCGCCAGTTTTTGTTGCCGTTTTTATTTTTCATCTGATTTTTCCTGTTAACCGCCTTCAACATTCAAGTTGAGAGATTATGCTCAGATTCTTCATCCTGGCCGCCTTTTGTCGCCTTGTTTTTGTGTCATTTGAAACTGTTTTTTTTTTGTTTTTGGCTCAAAAAGTAGCAGAAAATTTACGCAAAGACGTGTGCTAAACACGAGACTTCCACGAACTGCGTTAAATGTTGCTGATATTGTTGCTTCCCTGTTTGCTACGAAATGCTGCGTAGCAAATGTTTTATGGCTTAAACATGTTTTAAACAAAAAAAAAAAAAAAAACAAAACCAATGAAACAAAAAATATGGTTGCAACAAACAGATTCACAAATATTTGTGCAAAAATATGACAAAATCGTTGTGTTTTCAAACGAAAGCTTTATTTTTCAATTTCAATGTCCTCAAAACAATATCCATCTAAACAAAGGATTTCTCATTTCTATTGTTGGCCACACAATACATGCCAGAAATTCTTCTTGAAATACTTCAAAACAAAGCATCCAACCATGTTCGCTTCAAAATGTGAATCGCTTTCAAACAAGGCCATCTTTATTGCTACCATAAACCAAAATAACAGTAAAAATAGAATATTTTTCCATTTATTCAACGAAATTAATAGGGCTCCACACAAAAGACAAAACAAAAAAAAAAACATTGACTTTTAAGTCACGTTAGGAGATCATAACGGCGACGCTAAATGAGCTCTGAAGCAGCTGGCGACTGACCTCAGTTTTCATTTAAAAATCATTCTCAGCCATGAGCCCCATTTGTGGAATTTGATAAGAATCCACATGAAATCCAAGTGCGTCCAATGCATCCCTAAAAAATTACGATCTAGTGTGGATTTTGGACTGAGGTCATCGTCCGTCAATATTTCTTTGAGAACGATGACTTGGCCAATTAGTCATCCCTGTCAACAGCGAGCACTATAGAACGGTGATTACCAACATCTATTGGCCTGATTTAGATGATCTGGGCACCAATGACATCTGATTTCAACAGTTACTTTGCACGAGAAATTTGAGGGCATTTTCATTTCACGTAGAGGTAATGTGTACTGCTCACTGACCGAACGATTTGAGGTCATAATCATCTCACATATAGACTCATCAGTAGATTTTCTTAACGAACAATAAATTAGTATAGCCATGACAACGGGAAGCTATCCTACAGAAAGATGATCCAGAATTTTTTGAATTTAAGCCAAGAACTTTGGAGACTTTGTTTAACTTAATCGTAGACAAGTCTAACACGAGATTCATCAGGGAGCAGGGGAGACCTATGCAAATCGAATGACTGACAGAACCTCCTTTAACAGTCATTTATGATTTTTGGAAACGCTTAGTAATGAGGATGAGCAAAAAGAGTGAAAAGAGGAGAACGATCATACATAGTGTGATACGAAGATATGTCAATGACATATACGTGGTACAGAACCGAGACTTATCATTTGACCCCCGAGTTAAATTATATAAAAGCCATAGGAGATATCGCGAGTTGCTTACAAGCGAAGGTTTACGTAATTGAAAGATGTGCTGTACAAGAAGTACAAAAGACGGAACATAGCAGTACTCAGCACCTACGAAGTTGATTCGAGAGTAGAAGGGAAAGTTGAGTCAACACGGCACACCTAGCTAACCAACAGCAGGTCAGATTTCTGAAATGGATTAAGAAGAGTTTGGAGGAGAAAAGCTCTGAGAGTACAGTAATTGCCCTGAAAAAGATTCTCAAATTGACTGGATTCGACGTTAAACTGTAAGTCATATGTTGCTAAAATTAACACAACACAAATTACAACCCTTCAGTCAGGACTACGACCTAGCTTCTCAAACCACATATATGTTGTGCGTGTTAATTTTATACATAAGTGGCGGGACCTACAGTTTAAATTCGACTATGAACGACAGACTTTTTTTTTGAGAAATTTTTCATGGTAAATTTTTTATTTACCCTCGGAGTTTTTGCCAGAAATCTGCTGAGAGCAAGTCGCCGAAGATGTCTGACCTGGAGTTTGAACCTTTGCCTCACGTCTAATAAATCAACACACTACCTACTAGACTATGGCAACTGTAGTCCTATATAGATATGCTTTAGATTATATTAGATTTAAGCCCATAATCACAGAAGCTTCCATTAGATTAGTGGGAGACAAGTTTAAAACGAGATTCATCAGGGAGCAGGGGAGACCTAGCAATTCGAATGACTGACAGAAGCCCCGTTAACCGTCGTCTTTGAAATGCTTCGTTAAAAGTGCTAGGCAGATGGTTTAAGACTATATTCTGATAGAGGAGGAAGGGCATTAGACCTCAGAGTTAAATTTTCAAAGCCCAAATGGAGACAAAGCCTGTTGCATTCAACTAAAGGGTCTCTTCATCGAAAGTTATGCTCAAATAATTGATGTTTTTCTAAAACAAATTGTTACTATACTAGGTGCAATTTCTCGCTTGAAAGATCGCTAGTACTATCAGCATAACTTCCATCATATTTGTAATGATCAGTGCCTTCTTAATTATATTTCCTTTGCTGCACTTTTACCAATCAATTCATGCAGCAATAAGAGCCAATTATCTAAAACCAGAGTTGAACAAAAAATTCAAGCCATAAAATTTAAATGAATTTAACTCCTATTGAGACACCCTTTATGCTAGTTTTAAAACCCTATTAATTCTATGATTGTGTATTAAAAATTGAAATGATTTTTAAATCAGAATCATAAAATCAATCACAACGTATATCTTATGCATGCATCGTTGTGTAGGCCATAATAAATGCAAACTATTTAAACTGGATTTTTTATGGTCTTTAGATAGACCCCATCTGATGCACAGACAAACATAAGTCATGTCATAAACAGGTGATAAGAAATGAGGTCAGTTGTATAGGTTTGTACCTCAAAAACAAACAAACAAAAAAAACTATAAGAAAACTTTCGTTTTCCATCGCTTAAAACACATGCCATCCCATGCATCCATCTAGCCGTGGATATCTAGACAAACGATGATTTATTAATTTATCGAAAATGTTTTTAATTGAGAAAGAAAAAGGGTTGCCCCTATGACCAGAATTGTGAACTCAGGCAATAACTTAAACTTAAAGAAAACGACACGCAAATACTCTTCTGCCTTACACACACACACACACACTTATATGCCTGCGGTCGAGCTGAGCTAAGAAACTGGGTTAATAGTTCAGATTGATGCAACAATGAACATTAAATTTGAAGGCAATATATACGTTGGACAGACAGACGGTGTTGTAAAGAAACACGCACTGCATCAAAGTCAATCATTATCAGCTGCAGCCGCAGCTACAGCAGCAGTAAAAACTGCAACGTCAACAGTGTGTTTGAGCTGCGCTGCATTAGCTGCTGTTGGTTGTATCATAGAATTAAATGCGAAATTCATGCCCGTGTTATGAAAAAGTTGATCCAAATCAAGAAACAAGAGCAGAGTAGACCAACAACAACAACAGAATAAAAGCGTTGAAATGAAATGAAATTAATTGAATAACAAGCATTGAATGCAATTTTATCTGTCTTGTCGTTATTGCAACGGCCCACAAAAAAAAAATGGAAAAAAGCAAATAAAAGCTCACTGAAGATGATCTTTCTGATCGTTTTTAAGAAGAAGAAAAAAAATTAAAAGAAAAACACAAGAGAAAATGAAACAAAATTATAAAAAAAAAAAAATTAGTAAAAAATTTGGGTCATTTAAGTGTGCAAAAGGAACCATAATGGACAGACTAACGGAGAGACGATCAAATGATCTGGATACAATAGCCGTTTTCAATAATCGAATGAATGTCACAAAATGTTTGGATGCCAGACGTATTATCCAAACCATATATCCACATCTACTACTGCCAGCCAGTCAGATAGCCAGACAAACGTACCATTTTAAAAATCAGAGTAATTTTGTTTTGCCAAGCACGTGTCGATCATTAAAAATTGAAAAAAAAAACGCGGAATATAATGATACAAATCGATAACGAAAATTACTGAGTCAATGAAAACGTACTTAATCGAATGAAAATCAATTCATTTGAAGAATATTTTCGAGAGCAGACTTAAAGCTGATGCTGACGTTGATGGCGACGATGATGATGTTGATGATATTGTGGATTGATAATGTCGATAATGATAAATAAAAATTAATATGTTTCGTTTCGTTCAATTATCAATCAATTATGGAATGGCGTATTTAAGCGCCAAATACGTGTACATTTTTATGAAATTTGCTACAAATTATCTTACAAAACTATGTAAGCATTACATTCCATTATAATGATGATCATTTTCTCATTTGTAAACACACAACATATTATTTCTTTTTAGTATGATCAATGATAATCACAACAATAATTTAATTAAAGTTTTTAAATCGTTTTTGTTTTGATTTTCCAAAAAACTTAAAAATAAGTTTTAGAGACATTTTGTTAATATTTAATAAGATATTCCACAAGTTTTACACAAAAAATAAATAAATTTGCTATACCATAGTACATTAACTATAGTTATGATTAATCTTTGAACAGGAAACCTTTTAAAATATATAAACCTTGAAAGAGATTGAATGTAATTTTCGAAGAGCTAGCTGTACTTCGATTTGAGTCTAGTAGTGTACAGACTTATTGATCCAAGTATTATGCACTGGTTGTATACCGTTTTACGAGTAGGCTGAACGAATATTAATACAGATCAGATTGACTTATGTTGTATGCAGTGGTGTTGTCGAGCCGGAACGCTCCGGAACGTTGTTCCGGTACTTCCTTTTTGGACAGGAACGCGTTCTGGAACTAATGATGATTTCTGATAACGAGATTTGGCTGACGTTTTGAAAAAAAAAAATAAAAAGAATTTCAGATTTTTTTTTTCTAATTTTTGACGAATTTTTATATGTATTTTTATAAACAAGGGTTTGAACCGAACCCGAACCGGAACAAAAACCGGAACGAACCGGCTTGTTTTTCCGAACCGTGAATCGGTGTCCGGAACATTTTTTTCTGCTGAACCGGAACTCGACCCGAACCGAAACAAATACGTGAACCCACCGTCGTCAAATTTAGGACATGAGACCTAAAAAAAAAAAAACGCCGCCGCCAGGATTATGGAAAATCACCCCCGTCATTAAATTTGGGACATGAGACCACACAGAGCGGCCGCCTACCCAAGATCGGCCCTGTCTATATAATTATATATACGCGTTCCGGTAAAAAAAAAATTAGCACAACACCACTGGTTGTATTTATGTATAATCGAGTTAATAGGCTCGAGACAATGGCTCTCACAGCTTTGTTGGATTAAAGTCTCTTCCACACTGCAAGGCGGCCAAAGCTATGAATACTCCGGTTACATTAATGAGAGACAAGTGTTACACGAAATTCATCTGGAAGCATCTTGACCTGAAAAATCGAATAACTGTCAGTATACCCGGACAGAACCAACAAATTCTATGATTTTGGGAAATGCTGGGCAGAGGATAAGTGCTGAACAGAGTTTCCATATCGCTGAAAGGGCCTTTATATAGCGTAGGAAGAGACGTTTAGAGGGGTATTGTCAGTGCAAGAAAAGATGTAGAGAAGCAGAGACTGCTCAAGGCAAATGAGTTGAAACAAGCAAAACTTTTATTAGGTAATTACAATGTGAAGAGAATGCATCAGAGTATATAGGAGTAGTGCGAATCATTAAAACATATACTTGGAACCTGAGTAACGTTAATGCAGGCAGGGAGTTAGTCATCCTTTCGGACATCGAACAACCTTCTAAAGCTAGTTAGGCCAACAGGAATGAGAGAGACAGTAGAGATATACTCTATATAGATTGAGAGCAGTACAGATACATATAGTACAGATATACATATATAGTGGCTCTATGCAACCAAAATAATAAAAATATAGTCAATGTCACCTTAGTAAAAGTATTTTGAAAGTATTTTAAAAAATCGTCGAATTGCTAGTAATATTCCCCGTTCTTCTCTGTTCTCTCCCTTCATTATTTAAGGGATTTCGTTCAGGGCCGATTTCAAGAGAAATCAATGAATCATACATAATTGGATATTACAACCCTTCAGTCAGGATTACGACCACGGTTCTCACACCACTTACGTTGTGTGTGTTAGTTTTATACATGAGTGGCGGAAACTACAGTTTAAAGTCGACTTCGAACGACCTACTTTTGAGAAAATCTGTTTTGTTCGAGATGTCTGGCCTCACGTCTAGTAAGACAACACACTACCTACTAGTCTACGGCGGCTTCTATCATTGAATCGCTTTTTAGAAATACCGTTTGCAGCAGAATAATTTCAATGCATATAGCGGAAGATGTACAATATGCTCGATTCAGAAAATTTTGTTCAATATATGTAAAGATTGGCACTACGTTATAATATTACCAACTGAACGGATAATCTATAGTTTTAATTTTACGGTTCTTAGATAACATTTCATTGCAAGTACTTACAGCTGAACACGCAGGCTTTGAACACCATCATAATCAAACTTTTATTCCATAAAAAGTTTAGAAAAAATTGAGATTGTGTTGAACGAATATATTGTTGTCTGAATAATATGGAAATAATCAATCTGCAAATTCAAAATTTCAAAAGTATGAGACTTGAATTCGACATCTGTCAAACTAAGTTGTGAAACCAATTTTTTTCTTTTCAGTTGAAAGTGTGACATTGACGAAAATGGATCGCTTAACTATCACACAACGCATAAAAATTATCAAAACCTACTACAAAAATGGTGATTCTGCCACAGCCACGTATCGTGCGTATCGGATATTTTTCGAACAAAATTTTCTTCAGCGATGAAGCACATGTCACACTCGGTGGGTATGTTAATAAACAAAATTGTCGTATTTGGGGTTCTGAGAATCCTCAAGTAATTGAAGAGAGGCCATTACATCCAGAAAAAGTCACTGTTTGGTGCGCTCTTTGGTCCGAAGGTGTCATTGGACCTTACTTCTTCGAAAACGATTGTCACCGTCAATTCGGAGCGTTATGGTCATATGATAACCGACTTTTTTTTGCCTGCTATGGAAGAATACGACTTGGAGAATATGTGGTTTCAACAAGACGGTGCCACATGCCACACAACTCGAGCGAATATGGCTTTATTGCAAGAGACATTTCCTGGCCGCGTAATTTCTCGTCGTGGCGATATCAACTGGCCACCAAGATCATGCGATTTGACACCATTAGACTTTTTTTGTGGGGCTACGCGAAAGACCGTGTTTATGCAGATAAACCTTCTACTCTTGAGCACTTAAGAACCAACATTCGTCAAGTTATGGCTGAGATACCGCCCAATATGTGTCAAAAAGTGGTCGAAAATTACCTCAAAAGAATCAATGCTTGCAACACTTCGCGTGGGGGTCATTTAAATGATGAAGTGTTTCACACATAATGTCAACGTTCAAACTTTACAATAAAAAAGAAATATCATGAAAAAAATATTTTATATGTGTTTTATTTACGTTTACTTTTGAAACCAAGAAATGGATAACCCGGTATAAACCCGTATCCATCCTTATTGTCCATTCGCATAGATTTCATAGACAAAATCTTGAAAAAAGCCACATTGCCAGCACTTGTTTTGAGACTAAATTAAGAAATAAATGCTGATGCCGATAACAATTTAAGAAGCAAATGTGCAGTGCGTGTGCAGCCACATCTATTAAAATGATGCTGATGTTGACGTTAACTTTAACGGCGACAATGCAGTTGCTTGTTTATGTTACAAAATACTACCTCAAGAGCTGCGATAAACGGGAGAAGAGCTATTAAATAAATTATAGTATTTGAAGAAGATGAAGAAGAAGATGGAGATCTGTTACAAGTATTTATCTGTAGGTCTGTCTGTCCCACAATCTGCGCAGAAGGCCATTGTGTGTGTGATATGAATATAGGTTTTATGAGAATAAGATGAAGAATAAGAAAGCCTCTGGGAGTCGAGGTCAATTAAGTGAAACAACTTTGAACTTGTTGATCTTGTCACAAATTAAGTTAAAATCTTCCAATGAAGACAAATACTCACTCGGGCCACATATGTTGAATGCTGAGAAGTTTAACCAAATTATGATCATCACCAACAGCATCATGTTCATAATGTGTTTGACAATGATAATCAACAGCAAATAGTAACAATTTATCTTATGCGTATGTGCATGAGTATGCGTTGTATTTCTATTAGAAATACGATAGAAAGACATAAGATTTATGGACACCATTGAGTCAAATTTTTTACCTATAAATTGTCAAGCCAAAGCTCTCAATCAAGTTGTATTCAAAGCCACAATCATCGTCACTTCGTTGTTTTGCAATGATTTACGGTGTTGTTTCGAAACTTTAATGTGAACGACTTTCTCATACGAAAATGTCATAAAAGTTCATAACAAATCGAATTGATTGTGAGGGGAAACGGACTTGGATACATTGTGATTTTTAACAATTTTATGGGCCAATCATTACAGCGTTTACTCGCTAATCGTACACATTGAAAGCATGAAGCACGAAAAGTGTACTGAGGCAGAGGTTAAGATTTTTTCTAGGTTATGTGCGTGAGAGATTCAGTGTCTGTTTTTCTTTTCTCACAAAATTTAATTAATAGAACGAGTGTTTTTAGAAGAGAAATTTATTCAATTTGAAGTTGTTTGAAAACCAAAACAAATCGAACGAGTGTTGTATAAAGTTTCTTAATAATTTTGATTGGAAAAAACTTTACTTAGCTATAAAATCTCTTTAAATATTTAAACAATTAATAAGTCTTTAGCACTCCTTTAAATACGTTGACTAGCATATGATTTAATCGTTTTAATAATACAAATAATCTTTGCTGAGTTCTATTAAAGTTTTCTATTAAATCGCTTTCCTCTCCTATAGCCAATTTTTTTTTTTATTTTCATAATGAAACTGACAGTTCAACAATTCAACCAAATATCATAAATTTTTGTTGTTACCAACAACATTAAACTGTTGCTTGTTGCTCGTGGCCCACATTTAAATTCACTGCAAGAAATGTAAGCGACCCGTATATTCCTTTTAATATGCAATTCGGTTTTGTTTTCAAACTGGCACCATAATTCTAAAGTTTTCTGCAACCAAGGGCTGTGCTTGTCACAGCTTTTGATATGAACGAAGCACCCACACTGTCTGCTCGAAGACGTATTTGAAAATATTGCATACAGCAGCTGACAACGAATATTATAAGCACTTCATAAAACGTTTTTCTATACGTTAGTACTGCACCGATTTTATGTGTGTAAATAGTTGTGAGAGTCCTGGGTTTAGTTGCTTTTGGCCTTTTCCAACCAC
The DNA here is from genome assembly GCA_927399465.1 of Sarcophaga caerulescens. Classification (NCBI taxonomy): domain Eukaryota; kingdom Metazoa; phylum Arthropoda; class Insecta; order Diptera; family Sarcophagidae; genus Sarcophaga; species Sarcophaga caerulescens. Next base: position 68,455,103 of record OV656867.1, on the reverse strand, counting down.
TCATTCCACGTTTGAAATCCACTGCAAGCTTAGAATCATTTACTTTACGAAGCGACCCAAAGTGTGTTTTATAACAAATGAAAGAGCCTTAGAGAAGGCATAATACTTCTAACTAAGACCAGAAGCAGATAGAATCAAAGGATATGCTGTACAGAATCCTAGCACCGATCAGCACTAGCCACTTGAACGCCATGGAAACCTAAGCGACACGGTATTCATGTACTCCTTTTCATTGCTTAGCACAGCTTTCGCAAAGGATCTCTCCAATATTCCTTTTATTTCTTTGCTGAGTTTCAGTTAAATTTCTTCCATCTAAACAAGTGATCGGTCTCCTATAAAAGAAGTTCGAACTACAGCAGATCGATCTGTGTTTTCCCATTAACAAAGTTCTCTATGAAAATGCATTGCGTGTAGTGTAGAAGAAGTGTATGGTTGAAGAATCCTTCCTAAGAGGTCATAATTGTTATTATTTTGTCGTCGTGATATTATTGGCATGGTACTGCGACTGTACAATCTGTTTTACTGCCTTCAATCTTAATAGAGGGTATCCCTATAACATCTCCTTCAAGCCTATTGCCCTGAAAAAAGCTTTTGAATGCTCCTCGCTGTAACAAGGACAATTACCATGTCAGCACGCACTCAAAGGTACCAAGCATGTATTCTGATAATGCATTTTCATCATCACTGAATCCACATGTTGGGTGTGAGACAATCCCCAATTTCAACAGGTATTCTTTGAGTTACTAAGCTCAGATTATTCGTGGTTAGTAATATGCGTGATCCAAACCTACTTTCATTCTAATTTCCCAACAAAAGTTTAGATCGCCTCATACCCATTTGGTTTACAAGAGTTTTTCCCTCCGTTTATGTTCCTCTTCCTTTTAGGGTGTCTTCCAAGCAGCTGTTCCCACTCCACAGAAAGGTTCTGACCTCATCAGTTGCGTGTAAGTTTCCCTATCTGCTTATTTAGGCATAGTTCCCCATGATCTTGGTTTTTTTTTGTAGAAGATATATTATTAGTGTATATATATATTAACTTAGTATTTATAATCAAAGTATATTTATCGTTCGGAGTCGAATTTAAACTGTAGGTCCCGCCATTTATGTATAAAATTAACACACACAACATAAGTGGTGTGAGAAACTGCGGGCTTCTTGGGGACGATTGCCTGTAGACTGTCTAATGGTGAAGGTATAGCACTGGCCATTTTATAGTCACCTAACAGCAACTCGTTTCCTTGCCGTTCGCATCTTCCCCCTTTCCACCTTTCCTAAAAAACCTGCACAATGCACTGCATGAGTAGGGGCCATCCCCTGAGTGCTGGTTTCATAAAAATAAAAAAAATGATCTGGTATCCTACCTAACTGTAACAGTTTCTCCAGACGGTGCCATACTATTTTCGATTTAACCTCAAAAGAAACGAATGCTTGGATGACGGCCTGTCTCTCAAATAGTATTGCTATGTCCCATCTTATGTACCATCTATCCGAGTTGAATTGAGCATATCTTTTAATGGCATAAACTTCAGCTTGGCGATACCTCCGAGGTATTCACTTCAATTGGCTTATCAAAGACCAAACGGAGGGGATCAGCCTAATTCAGAACCTTCAACATGCCCATGCTTTGCATGAAAAATATCGACCATATTACATGGCTTATAAGAATCGTAAGGGACACGAAAGCGCCACCATACTCCGCATTTAGCCACAAAGAATATAACGAATATCAAGAATGTCGGTAGTGAAGTTATAAACGATTACACTCTTAAAGTGTTGAACTGTGAAGCAGAAATTCTGCTTTAATTTCAAGAGCCACATATTAAGTGTAAATCGTTTGGACAGAACATTTATCTGGAGAATAATTTTAAGGATTTTATGCTTACTTTACATCAGTGCTACTTAAAGGGGTTAAGTATTCTATTTGCCAGAAATATAATTTCAGGAACCATACAGAAATTTTTTAAATGACTGCCTACGATCCGAAAGGCTTCCCCAAACACTATGCATTTCATTTCAGTCAACTTTTTTGTGCCAATTACTTAGCCATTGTTGTTTGTAATGATCGGATAAATGGTGTTGAAAAAATTAATGCCTGATGAATAACTGAATGAATGTTCCATAAGAAATGGTTACCCTACGTTGTATGTTGCATTATTTGTTGGTAGTTACTTGGCCTTAAACTGTGTAAATGTTTGCTGTTGTTATTACTTGTATTATACAATTGTTGTAGTTGTTGTTGTTGCTGTTATATTTTATTGTTTAGAAATATGTGCCCGCTGTTGTGACATGACATCAACTTTTATGTCATTTTAACTTCATTTGATACAAAAAAAAAAAATTAATTTCCATTTGCTTTTTTATTTTCAACATATTTCTTTATTGTTGTTGGTGTTGTTGATATTTTTTATATTTTTTTATTTCATTTGATTTGAGGTTTTATTAGTTGTTGTTGTTATTGTTTTTATTGTTAAGATTTGTTTTGTTAACCTTTTTTTCTGTTTTTATTTTATTTTAAAAAAATATTTGAATTTATATTCCTGTTGCAACACCAAAAGACAGACAACGACAGACAGTAACAGATTAACCTTGACTTTCACTTTTGAATACAACGACAACGACTACAACTGCTGCATTAATATGGACAACGACGTCATTGGTTTTGCAGCTACAGCAGCAGGCAACGGCATCAACACGGAATTTTATGTCGGAGTCCTCGTCACTAATAAAATTTTTGTGTTTTTTTCTCCCTCAGTCGCATGTATTTGTGTTATGAACTGAAATTTTATTTCTACAGAGTATATGGCATGCCACACACACACACACATCCTTAAATAATAATCAGCTGATGTAGGGAGTTCATTGTCTATTGCATTTGTATTCCATACCGTTGCTTACGAACTGCTTAAAGTATAATTTTTCCTGTTCAGTTGTGTTTTATAAAAAAAAGGACGCCAACAGCCCAGTCCACACAGCACAGCTCATCATGCATGCTATACGCTTAACTTTTATTGATCGAATTGCATCATATGTATACATAAGCACACACACATCCATAACAACATGTCTTTTTATAAAGGTAGGCTACTATATACCGTATATGCCCTCTCATTTACCCATACCGTACATATGTATATCCTTTCATGCATCCTTTCAACCATTTTTTCTGTCGTCGTGTTCCTTATTCTTCATGCTCATAATTTGTATGCATGTCTTAACTCCTTCCAGCTGTAGTAAATTGTTGTTGCTGTTGTTGCTGCTGCTGTTGTAGTATATATTTTAGTATGCCGCGCTATATTCGTCCTTGGCGTGTTGGTATTTGTTAGAAAATTTTTGCTTAAAATTTGTTTGGCTTGTCTGGCAGCCTGACTGCAATTTTTTTTTTTTTTGCCTGTTTAGCTGCAAATAAAAAAAACAAGCGAAACTCTTACACACACATACACATACTTACACTCACTTACACTATATAAACAAGTGAAAGGAGTAGAATGAAAGAAAAAAAAACTGAAAAAGTTTTACAATTTTTGAATAATTCATATCGAGTCACAGGACATTCAAAACATGCGATGCATACCAAATATTAACTAAAAAGTCCTTTTTAACACACACACAAACACACTCACGCGTTCACTCACTCTTGGATGGATGGCTTGGTTCGCTGTCTATTTGCTCAAATAAATGAATGAATGAATGAATGAGCAAAAGAAGCAATGGAAAAAAACAATGTTTCTGAGAGAGAGAGAAAGAGCGAGAGAATTTATGCCTGATAGATGCGTGTGCTCTTGAAAAACTTTCTTTATTGTGCGGGTATTTGTTGGCGTTCAATTTCCGTTGCTGCAATGAGAATCAGTTGTAGACGACATGCGTTGCAATCAGAGTTGCCAAAGTATTTAAGATGTCATGAAAAAATAAGTCTACAACGTTTAGAAATAAAATTAAACATAACGAAACACAAGAAGACCTTCTAATCCACTCTCACTGATACAAAATCTTTGGATGTAAAATGTTTACGAATAAAATTACAGACTTGTTGTCCTGGTGAATATTTGAATGATAGTTGATGTCTCCCTGCCTCCTTCTGGAAGGCTTTAAAATCAATACCTTCTTCTGAAAGGCTTTAACATCGCACAAGTCCCAAGTATGTGCTCTCATGATTTGGTTTCTGCATCACTGGATATTACAATTGAGTCTGAGTTTGAGTTGCCTAACACAAATGTAGGTTTCGGTTGGAATAGTGTCACATCACTGTATTCAGAGTTCCTCGCCTTTACCCAGAGACCCATTGGTCCAATTTGACTCTTCATATAACACAACTAATGAGGAAAAAGGTAAAAGAAACACAGAAAGAAAACAGCAGGGATGAATAAAATCAGGAAAAGAAAAAGAAAGAGAGAAGGTGAATCAATTCTGGCAATGAACTATATTAGATTCTTCCAATGTTCTTCAGAACTGCCAGTTCCTCAAAAATTTATTTTGTGCATACGCTCTTGCAGTCACTTCCTATGCTTCACATAGCCTACAGAAAACAAAAGTATTTCTATTCCATCTACTAATCCTATGTGTAAAGGGCCCATGCTCTGTTAGTACTCATAAAGTAGATTTCATCTCCCGTCTACTCCTGCTTGAGATTACTTTCGTTCCTACAGTTTTGACCAGCAGGCTTTTGGAGGCATACAGTTCGTTCTCCATCTCCATGCACGGTTTACGAGTAACTCGAACTTTGTCTTAATAATTCCAAAAAGAAACCCATCCCTTGCAAAAGCTTATATTTTTTCAAGCCCGTTTGATTTGAGAAGCTTCTCGGCTTCTCTTTATTTCTCTTTTCGCTAAACATTCTCTTCGTAATTCGTTCTTTAAAGGAAAGCGGCGTAGTATCTTACCTCCTGGCAAGTTTGTCCGCCTAAATATTTCCGCTGATTCTATTACTTGGTAGTACTGCTTTGTCTTTACTTTACTCATCTGTTTTGGTTCAACTTACGCAGACACTGTCCTACTATTTTCAAGTCAACCTTATACAAAGCATAGAGCATAGATGGCAGCTACCAAATGTCCTGTCTAAATTGAATCAAATACATCTTTCTAGGGCGTAAGTTATGGTTGCTGAATACTTTGCTGTAAATTCCATACTACTGTTTGGCTCATTCGCATACCACAGGACAGCTCCTTCCTTAATAGAGTATGTAGACTGTAGAGGGCACCTTTCACTCCCAATACTCTGGCTCGTTGCAAAGCAATGCCCAAAGACACAGAATTGTCAGTCTGACAACAATCTCTCTCTCTTATCTTATCACATTTTAAGGCATCTTCCATTATCCTAACCATAGTCTTTATGACTCTTGTTTTCAATAAAAAGTTACGAGGAAGCTTTGATTTGATTGAACCGAAAATGTAAATCAAAATGAAACTCAAATCAATTCAACTCTTACATCTTAAGGAAACCATATTTCAGATTCTATTCTCACAATGTTCCTCAAATCCTACCATCAAACACAAAACAAATCCTACCAAATTAACAAACTTAGCCAAGCCATCAGTTTTGCATTCCTACGGAAACCAAATGTTCGCTGTTCGGTTTGTACTATTTACAAAGTACTGTGGCATCCACAACTTTCTCTCAAGCATGCGCATTGCCGTATTGAGAGATTGAATTCATAACAACACATCCTGGAGAAGAGACAAATGAAAAATGGCTTTCAGGAAACCAAGAACAACAACAAATTTAAAAAATAAAAATTTTATCAGCACATATGCGTGCATAGATTACCAAATGAGTGAGTGTCCTGTATTTCTGTGGATGGCCAACAACAACAAAAAACGAATGTAAAACAAATACTGAGGAAACGGAATACAAGAAAAAAAATAAATATTCAACACGAAGCGACCTCGTTACAAATGGGAATCGTCGTCAAAACAAACAGTTAACCTTGTATTGAATATGCTGAGTTGAAAGCCAACTAGGCAAATAACACAACTCACACTTACTGACACAGACACATATACAACGACTTATTTGGTATGCAAACAGTGCTATACAATAATAAAACGTTACCCATACACATACAGTCATGCCGTACCTCCTTGCAATACTAGTGTCGAGATGAGGAAACACAACAAAATCTTGCCACATTGTAGAGCATTTCGAAACAGAAATACGAAAAAAAAGTGCATTTGATGGTTGTAAGTACAAAACAAAAAAAGGATAAAATTCCTTATGAAACAACAAAAAACGTAGAAGGAGAGGACTCATCATCATCATTTCTTGTAGAGAAATTGGCTCATTATTATGGTCTGGTTGTTCAATAAAAATTGACATAAAATACACACGCTGCTGTTAGTGGCGAAAAGCAAAACAACAAAAACAACCAAAAGAAAAGGATAAAAGCAACAACAACAAAAACAAACAGAAGTTAGAAATAAAGAAAAACAAGGTGTTAGAGGTTAATGACACTTGTACGGTAGGGCACGTAAATTTTTAAGTGCATCCAGGCACAGGCAAGGGTTGAAGCACAATGTCTTCTTGTTAAAAGCCGTGAGAAAAAGGATCAAAATTAACATCAAAAGACAGACAGCACAAACAGTGCAAACAATGCTCTTCCATAACCATAAAGAAAGAGTTTAAAACACCAAGATACACCTGCATGGTATCTTCATCTGTTTCTGTTACTGCTTTACTACTACATTGTGCAGCCATGTTGCATGTTCTGTGATCCTTAAACCAATGAATGATGCAAATTGATAAACAGGCCTCTGAATGTAGTTTTGAAGAAAAAGAAAACAAAATTTTGTTCAATCATGTGAAGCGATATGATGTAATGTCAAAAACAATCATTGGTAATGATATTAATCTGTGATATTGTTTCACTTGCTTTTTTGAAATAAATGGTTAAAATACTGCCACCTTTTTGTTGCAACACAAAAAAATGTTATTTACCGTTTCCTTTCATGTCATTTGAACCTGTCATAGAAGGTTGTGCAACAGTTTGATAATCGCAAATTAACAGTTAGATTTGCTTTTGCCAGTAACGGTTGAGCTGAGAACATTGAAAAAATTCCCATGACTACATCAGGACAAATTATTGTAATTTCTCTTGAACATCAGTTATGGGGACCTTCCCACTTTAACAACAAGTGTGAGAGAAGTGCGTGAGAAGCAATAAATGCACCTGCTTGGTTTGCGCAATTTACGAAAATCATAGCTTATACGGAATGCTTATGGAAGTATTTTAAATTCTTAAAATTAAACTGCAACGGAGTTGAAAACTGCCTTAACAGTTTGTGATTGATGCGATAAGTCTACACTGTATTGAATCAAATTGAGTATAATTCAGCAAAAGCATTAGAAATTGAAAAATACTTCTCCATTCGATCACATACTCATAGCATTTAAATTCCTGGATATTTTAAGAATTCAATGTACCTATTTTCGTAGGCATTCAAAGCACATCATTCCTTCGACAGAGGCTTTTAATACGAGTTCTTTTTTGCGAATTTTCGGTTTTCACATAAAAAATATACAACTGAGCTTGACTTCATTCGAAATTTATTGCCAAATTGAAATTAAAAGAAGTCAAACGATACTAATTGTAATGAAGATCAACAAAGTGCCTCTGTTAAAAAGAAATTTCTTAAGTAGATATTTAGGTACGTTGAAGGGAAGGAACCAACCACAGGTATCATGCCAATCGGCATACACCGAGGCCATCAAGCAGACTTATTATACGGTCACCATTGAGGAATATCAACAGTACGTTCTATAGAAAGCATTTACACTGTACAAACTTCTTTTGCTTCTTCGAGTCCACTGCCATCAAGCGGGCTTATTGTGCGATCATCATTATAGGACACCAGCAGTGTTTTCTATAGGAAGTCTCCATCTTGTACAAACTTAATTTGCTTTTACGAGGCCACTGAAAATGGAAATTTAATGTGATGTTCGCTGAACCCAGCATATTTTTTTATTGTCGCAAGAAACATTCAAGTGCTTTGGGTTTTTAAGACACTGCAAGAAATATTTTATTTCATCTGATCTACCTACTTTTTATACCACCTGTATCTAACCTTCATCCAACCGGAATTGGAATACAACCCTTATGCGTGAAAAGGTCTACTTTGAGGCTTTTTGGCGGCGAAGGTTCTTATTAATGACAGTAAGGTCGCCGTAGTCTAGTAGCTAGAGACGTGAAGCCTCAGTTCAAACTACAGGTCGAAGTGTAGTAGGTAGTGTGTTAGCTTCACGGCCACGGTTCAAACCCCAGGCAAAGACATCTCCAACAAAACGTAATATGAAAAAATATTTCTTCGGCATCTGCCGCTCAGCAGATTTCTGGCAAAATCTCTGAGAGTAAATAAAAAATTTGCAATGAAAAGTTTCTCAAAATAATCTGTCATTCTTAGTTGACTTTAAACTGTAAGTCTCGCCACTCTGGTATAAAATTAACACACACAACATGGGTGATGTGAGAAGCTAGGTTGTAATCCTGACTAAACGATTGTAATAACCAACTCTATTGATTCATTAGAACACGTTCGCAATGTGACTTGTGATACGCTATTTTAGCCTTTCTTCAACTAAAAATGCTTGAGGGAAATAAAGAGATTGTTGACGAAAATCGCATATTTTAAGTACTACGCGTCTATCACGTAAAACACATCTGTTTGTGATCGATTTACCAGTGGCTCACACAATGCATTACAGACAGAATTCGTTCTTTAGCTATTCGCATGCAGAACTACACTGCCTTCCTGCAACGATCTGGCAAAATCTAATATCCACGAACATTACTACCTCTTTCTTTAATTCCAACACAATGCACTGCACGAATAGAGACCATTCGTTTAGTGTTGGTATCAAAAAAATTATACGACTTTCATCAACTTTTTTGTAATTTTTTAAGGGAATTCATTGAATTGGAAGTCTACTCTGGTTGTCCATGTATTATTGAGTTCTGTACTCTGATCAATAACACATTTGAATCATTCTAATGTAGATTTATAATCAAATCAGAAATTAAGGTCTGAAAAAAGCGATAAATGATGACCGATCTAAACTTTTGAATTTTATTCGTGAATAAGTAACACACGGGTTAAACTATTTTTTCGTTCCAGACAGAGTCGATTTTAATATTAAAAACATTTAAAAATAAAACTAATTTAGAAACTTAGAAACAGGCTGTAGGTATAACTCAAATGTGCATGTGTGCTTTAGTACTGTTTTAGTTTTATTATAATTGGCCTGTTCTGGAAGTTGAGTTCTATAAATACCAGGTTTATCAAATTTTCTAAATCTTGAGTAAAAACTGAAATTAGTTTTAAATACCCTGACATACATACCCACATACGTACATACAAAATTGGTCATTACAACCCTTCAGTCTGGATTACAACCTAGCTTCTCACACCACTTATGTTGTGTGTATACATGAGTGGCAGGATCTACAGTTTAAAGTCGACTCCGAACGACAGATTTTTGTTGAGAAAATTTTCATGGCAAATATTTTATTTACTCCCAGAGTTTTTGCCAGAAATCTAATGAGAGGAAGAGGCCGAAGATATATTTTTTTAAATTTCATTTTGTTCGAGACGTCTCTGACCTGGAGTTTGAACCTACTACCTATCTACTAGACTACGGTAAGTTCAATTCTTAGACGTTTTATTTCATTTCAAATTTTTTAAATAGATGAAGTGTAATCTCCCTTACAAATCATGCAGAACAGGGCTGTTGATTTTTTTTCTATCCAATGTGAGATCTAGCAAGTGACCTTTTTTGTTTATTTTTTATTTAAATGATCACGCTGATGATGATCATCATTTTTCTATGTTTTCGTTGTTGTTGCTTATAGACAATCTTTCTATTTTATTCCCCATAATGGGTTTTGTATTGTCGAACTTCATTCGATTTCTTGTATAAAAGATGACATTTTTTTTTCAAATGTTTTTTCTTTTTTTTTTTTTTTTCTTTTTTGGTCTCTTTTATTAGATCGAAAACAATAACAACAACAAAAAAACTTTTCTACAAAATCAATTAAAGTGAACAGGTGCGTACACCAAGGAGAAACAAATGTAAACTCTAGTCACATGACTTATAAAGTAAAAAGAAAATGTTTCAAATTATAAAACAAGAAATTCCTTAACAATACAACAACAAAAATTGAAATCTTATTTTAATATTTATAACCCCGAGGCTGGAATAAAATATGGGTCAAATGTATTGAAACATGTTGCGATGACAAATGATTATTAACGTTTTTGGAGCACATTTTTTATTTGTTTTTTTTACGTACAGGTTATATGGCGATCGGGCATGAACTCAACTGAGTGTCAGACATTATCGAAATTTTATATTCGTTTAAAAGTCCTATTGTTGACATTATGTGCTAAATATAAAATCGTTTAAATGTCTGCAACGGCTTCTGTGGATCGATTGCATCCAAAATGTCCAATTTTCTATGATTTTGGCGCATAAATCAGATTGAATTTTATCGATGGCATAGATTACGTTGGTTTTGATGGCTTAACCGCATACGCGTGTGACTTAAGAAAGCCCAACAAGAAAAAACCAAACGGATTCGAATCGCACAATCTCAGTGGTCAGTTTATATCACCTCCACATCAGGTGACCATGCGCTCAAATTACTCGTGAATAGTATCTGTTGAAACCACATGTCATTGGTGCCCAAGTAACGAATTCATGCCACTAGGACTTGGTAATCATCGGCCTATAGTGTTTGGCGTTAACAGTAATGGACTGACAATCATCGTTCACATATGAATTAAGGGCACAGGATGCCATTTGCCTAAAATTAAACCCAAACCGTAACGTTTTCCAGAATGCATTGGTCGCTGTTAGGTATCGTGTGGACTTGTATTATCCTGAATACGACAATTTTGTGTGTTCACGTACCCATTCATCCAGAAATGGGAATCATCGCTAAGGATGATTTTTCAATGGAAATTGGGGTCAATTACCAATGCACGTCAGTATTTATGGTCACTTACCCTCAGTTTCTGAGTTGGTTGAGTTTTTTTAGGGGTCAAGCCCAAGTAATGATGCAATATTCGCCAAACTGCCAAATGCCTAGTAATTGTGAGCTACATGTAATCTATTACCCCGGATTCATATATACATACATAATTGGTCATTACAACCCTTCAGTCAGGATTATTGACCTATTTTCTCACACCACTTATGTTGTGTGTGTTAATTTTATACATAAGTGGAGGGACCTACGGTTTAAAGTCGACTTCGAACGACAGTTTTTTTTGAGAAACTTTTCATGGCAATTTTATTTACTCTCAGAGTTTTTGCCAGAAATCTGCTGAGAGGAAATCGCCGAAGAAATACTTTTTGTATTTTGTATTGATGTCTGGCCTGGGGCTCGAACCCTGGCTTTACGTCTAATAAGCCAACACACTACCTACTAGACTTCGGCGACTTACACCGGATTCACCTTCATTTTTCACAGTGACTGCTAATTTGACAGATGTAGCTTCAATACGATGGCTGTTATCAGGTAACCGAAATTCTTGTTTTCAGACGCGATATATTACCACACAGGACTGTACCTAATGTACACAGCAGTCTAGTAGGTAATGCGTTAGCTTATTAGAGGCAAGGCCGTGTTTCAAACGTGAACCCAGACATCTTGAACAAAACGAAATATGAAATATTTCATTCGGAATCGACTTTAAGCTATATGTTCCGCTACTCATGGATAAAATTAACACACACAACATGAGTGGTGTGAGAAGCTAGGTTGTATTTTTGACTAAGGGGTTGTAATGACCAGTGATGTAGGTAAGATCACTTGTATATACACCTGATTCCCGAATCGAAACTTATGTCTCAGACAGTACACAAAATTTGCAAAGATTCTCTAAGTCTCCAGCATGAAACTGTGCCGAACAGCACTTAAAGAGAGTGGAATACAATAAAGTATACTTTTTAGATAACTTTGGAGAAAAGTGATTTTATAGTTTAGTTATCGAAAGAAGCCTATCGAAAGCGAATCCAAATTTTATATATAATTAAAGGTAGAAGATTTCCAGCTCAATTTTTTTAGCTGCCTACGGCAGCTACCCTGTAATAAAACACATAAGACGTGTAGATCGGTTACTTGAAGCCCACAAAATTGTCACTATTAGAGCCATAACTGTATAAAGTACTTAACCTGGTTATTTAAATCATTTCCGAAGATAGTTACCACCCTAATATTAAAATAACGAAGAAGAACTAAAACGACCTGTTGCTTTTCGTTACACGTTATGGCCTATTGTACTCAAAATACAAAAACTCAAGTAGTTTATTTTTATTTCTGCTTTTTTTTTTCTTCTTTCTTTGTTTATTCGTTAGAGCATGTTTATGCAAGACAAGTGGAAGACGAAGCACAAGATGAAGGAGAAGCAGAATAGGAAAAATTTATTTGTTTGAATTTGAATGCCCTTTGGCCTATAATTTATGACCGATTGTAAGACTTGAAATAATCACAATAATCACTACAAATAATAATACTCTGCTGCCACCAAAAAAAAAAAGAAAAACAACAACAAATGAAAGAAAACCAAAATAGACGAGTCAAAAGCTAAGTTTTAAATATTGATTTCGATTTGGCAGCATTATGTGGTAAACGAAGGGTCCGTCTTGGTTGGTTTTGTTAGATGATGGGCGATTATAATCGTCAACCTTAATATCATTATGATGCTCAACATGATTAACTTGATCATGATCACGGTCTTAGTTAAATATTTTATTTTATTTTTGTTTTATTGTTTAATGTTGTTGTTGTTGTAATTTTTTATTACCTTAAAAACAAACTTGTTTTTAATTTGTAAACTTTGCTTCACATTTAATAAAAACAAAAAAAAAAAAGATCTTTTTTGGCTGAAAACAAAACACACCAACGTGAAGCAAACAAAACTTAAAAGTCTAGAGGTTTCAGATTTCATTTCGTAATCAAAATAAAATACGACCACATTATTTAGTTGCCCTCCCCTTTTTAAAATAAACAAAATACAACTACAATAGAAAAAAAAAAAACTTTTTAGTTTACAAACACGAATCGAACATTTTTAAACAAGACAACCTAAAAGAGATCTTTTTTTTTCAAAATCTTTCCTCCAAAAACAAAAAAAAAACGAAATTGAAAAAAATCCGAAAAACAGATTAAAAAAAACTTGTGAGTGAAAGCTTTTCCCTTTGACTAGAGAAATTTATTGGTTGAGTTAAGAACAGAAAAACGATGATCAAATTTACATAAAAACGTTATCAAATAAAGATTTCGTAGTTTAAAGGTTTCTGGGCTAAATTGCAGTCAACGTGTACTGCAATGCAGGTCATTGGAATTTTTGGATTTTCCAAATATGGCAGCTTAAACAGAGCATTAGTGTTAGAGGATTTAAGGTCACATCAGCTGCATTATCCATACACCTGCACGAAGCTACGAAAGTTATATTGAACCTTTGAAGTTTGTTCTTATTTTAAATGCCAAAATTTGGATATTGCCGACGGTACTACTGCATCCTATGCAATACGCTTAAAGGGCAGGCACATCTAGTGAGATAGCTAATCTGGGGCACCTCGTAAATGATTTCTGTAGAAGCTGCAGAGATGAGGAGGAAGATGAGACTGTTCTTCACCTATTGGGAAAATGCCTGGCACTAAGTCTAAGGAGAAAGAAACATCTTGATGAAACTTGTGGTATCGCAATGGGCCCCATGTGGCCTAAGTATGTCCATCCGAATTCCTGGGGCGAACGGCCACCTTTACGTACATACCAGAGATCAGCAATGAATCGTATTTTCGCTACTCATAGGTACTTATGTACCTATGTATTACCTTAGTATTAAAATTCAACTACTCTGATTCATTCGTACTCGCTACAACATTGATTTATAAGTATAAGTTGCAATGAGTATGACTACAGCGTTGACATCAAACTCACAACATTCGATTCATTGTTTGATTCATACGCCTACTCATTCAGATTCATAAATTTACAAAAATACTTATAATACTTACGAATGATTCGAGTCACTCGAATCATTCATCAAAATTTACAGTAGTAGTTATTGTTGCATTTACAAAAGAAGAGAAAAGAAAAGATAAAGACAGCAAGCAAAGCACACACACAACCTTCTAGCGAGTATTGTGGTGTTCGTACTCGAATCATACTTATTTTGTGCTTCGTGTATATGTTGAATCATGGAGAGTCGAAATCAACAACATCGTGCGTATTGTTAAGTATGAGTACGATGAGTATTTCTAACTTTGAATATGAGTAGTATGAGTATGATATTAAAATAAGTATGAATGCGTATAAGTAGCTGAAATTATAAGTATGACTCGAATCTACTCATCGTTTTGAATACTCGTTGCTGATCTCTGGTACATACCTACCTATCTACCTTTAAATTATCCTTGAAGGAGAAGGAGGACACTATCTATGCATTGCTTGACATAGAGGGCGCATTTGATAAATGTTCTCAAAATGTTATAAACTGAGCGTTAGAAGGAAAGGGTGTAAATATTCAGGTGGATGGCAATGGCCCTTTATATACGATATGCGAAAACAAACGCACGAAAAGAGGTAACAAAGGGGGGGACACTTTTACCATTATTAAAGTCGAGATCATTTGTAAATGAACTCCTGACGAAACTATTTGAGACAGGTATCGACTGCCAGAGAATGCAGATGATAGAATCTTAGAACAGCTTAGATGGAGTTGAACAAGATACAGAGACAAAAGCGTGTTGGTATAACAAGCACATTGAAAACCTGTGACACTGGAATTTCCGTTGGATTCAAGTCCACTGCACATTGTAGTGCATACCAAAGTTTTAAAGACTATTGTTGGGATCATGGAAGACAACTCTAACATTAATATTCATTAGGGTCTTCGTGACCAAACCAATCGAGTGTGCAGAGAAGTCCCTTCTTTACTGTCATCATTTCGAGGTACACAGTTAAACCAAAAACAGATCTTGGGACGGTTAGGGAGTTTTTGGTCCAAGAATGAAATATTTCAAGCTTACATGCGGGTATCTTTCAAACGGAAATCTGTGTCATCAAAAGACGGGCTCAATTCAACGTACATAGAAGGTACAAAGTGTTACACAACTATTTGACAGATACTCTCTGCTAATTGTCAGATCATGTGAGAATTCATGACAATCAACAGGCAGACGTCGCTGGCGAGGCCAGAAACTTTTTGTGATGTCGCAACAGATGTTTGGAAAGATGATCTCAACGAAAGGAAAGATAAGGAGTGGCATTACAAAAGAAGATTTGACTCATTCATCAGACTAACCAGGCTGATGTTTAAACCTACAGCTTGTGTGTAGTAAACCAGTACACAACATAATTGATTACGACGATCACTGACAGTAAAAACAGATACCTACGTTAAACAAAGGTACAGATTTCACCTTGAATTCATCATGGGCAGTGAAATTGATGTCAGTTTGGTAATCAAGCGTAGAATTTTTCTTGTTAAACAGGCGCTATTATTGGCTCAATAGGCAATAAACTTCTCAGCCGATTTCTGGCAAAAACTCTGAGAGTGAATAAACCTGCCATGAAAAGGTTTTTCAATAATCTGTCGTTCGGAGTCGACATTAAACTGTAGGTCCCGCCGCTCACGATAAAATTAAGGCACACAACATGAGTGGTGTGCGAAACTAGGCCGTAATCCTGACTGAGGGTTGTAATGGCCAATTATGTATGTACAGTAGCGAGAAAAAAAAATGCAACGCTATTTCGTATGATATTCAATCGAGGCTCGAAACTTATAACGTTATCCAATTCCACTCCATTTTTGTTTTTTTTATTCGTTGATGTTTAAATTTTAATAAAAAGTATCATTAAGCGTTGTTTGCTTCTCTTTCTACTTAATTTTTTTAGATTTATAAAAAAAAGTGAAAAAATTTAGCGAGAAAAAAGAATGCAACGCAATGTGTTAAAGTTAAAAGGAGATCAACTAGAGTAATTAAAATAAAAGGTTAATGAAGACTTTGCAAATTGTGAATTTTAAAATAGAACAGCTGTCAGCAGATAGCAAATTTGCCATTATAAGGGCTCTGGAAGAAGGCAAATCAATGAATGAAGTTGCTCATCAATTTAATATCAACAAATCAACGGTTTGTCGGATTTCATCGCGATGTCGTCAAACAAATAACGTGGAAAGAAATAGGAAGTGATCGACCTCGTAAATCTATTGCCCGCCAAGACCGTCAAATGGTAAAAATAGTAAAAATTGATCATCGGAAAACGGTAGTACATGTTATTAATTATGCAAACGACCAATGAGGGGTTTCTATTGGCGTCCACACAGCCAGAAATCGATTAAGAGAGGCAAATTAATTAGCTAGAAGACCAACCAAGAAGCCACTTATAAGAAAAGTTAATAAGAAAAAACGGCTTAACTTTGCTAGACGGGACTGCATTGGTCAAAAGAGCAGTGGGCCAAAGTTTTGTGAAGCGAAGAATCAAAGTTTAACTTATTTGGCTCTGATGGGTTAAATTACATTCGTTGGCCCCCAAAACAGAGATATTCACAACAATTCTGTAAATAAACAACATTCTGTACCATCAGAGCCAAAAAAGTTAAACCTTATTTCGTCGATCCACCATACTGTGGGCCACTGCTCTTTTGACCAATGCAGTCCCGTCTAGCAAAGTTAAGCCGTTTTTTCTTATTAACTTTTCTTATAAGTGGCTTCTTGGTTGGTTGGTTAGCCAAGACGAGACTCGAGCGAGAATCCTAATGCTTTACAAGTGGTCATTCTCTCCGTCTTTCTCTATAGCGCAGAAACTCGAGAGCTACTACATACCGAGGTAGATGCCTTGGGAGTATGCAAAGGAAAAGCTGGCAATGATTTACGCATCGGAAATAACTAAATGCTGAGTTTTAAGACCTTCTTAATGACGTTCAAAGCATAACATTATGTTGCATTTATCGCCACTCGTACAATACTCGTAATGCTTCGAAATTTCTTCATTCTGAGATATCAACGCATCAAACTATTCTGAACTGTACAATTTTATATAAAATTTGCTTTCAATTCCCAGTGCTAATCAATAGAAAAAGTTGCAATTGAAAAAAAAGCTAATAAATCTGCGCAATTAAAGTCCGTTTGCTATTACTGGACGTACACTTTTTTTTGTTTAAAAAAATCTTTTAAATTTTAACATTAACCAGCTACACTAATAACAACAACTACAACAACAATAACTATTATTATAAAATAACAGTAATAATAAATAGTAATTATATTAAAATACATACAAAAACAATACATACATACATACATACATAGTCATTTTGTTCATACAGGCATTGGACTCTTAATTGTCCGTCCGAAGTGCATGTATGTGTATTTGCCTGCCATAGTCATCATTTCATTATTGAATGATTAAATTTGCAGTTTTGATGCTGTTGTAAATCATTTTATAATTGAACACTTATTGATTGACAAACATACGAGTACATACATACATGAGTTAATTTTTTTTATTATTATTATTGTTGTCGTCGTCGTTATTGTGTTTCTGTTTTTTTTTTCTGCTGCTGCTTTGAAATTTAATGAACCATTTAATAATCATTATTTTAATTAAAGCGTTAATGCTTTTTTTACAACAACAACGATAGTAATAGCAATAACAACAGCAACTAATATTAATTATAATACAACAACCAAAACAAAAAGACCAACAACCAACAATAATAAGAAGAATTATTAACAAAACTATCAACTGACATACCTATGGCACATACATACATAGAGTGAGTGTATGACTGTGTAGACAGGCTATAATTTTGTTATTTTATAATTAAACATTTTAAACGACAATAATACAATATCAACAACAACAACTACTACCACAAAGCAATATAATAATGATCAGCAACGATAATTTTCACCTCAAATACTAAAATCACAGGTCGAAGCAATATAACACAGACAGATGGCGACTGATGGAATGCTACGCATAACACAAAAATACCAACGCATACACTTTCATACAGAATTGGTCATTACAACCCTTCAGTCTGGATTATGACCTAGCTCCTCACACCACTTATATTGTGTGTGTGTTAATTTGAAACATGAGTGGCAGTACCTACAGTTTAAATTTTTGAGGAAATTTTTCAAGGCAATTTTATTTCATTTACTCTCAGAGTTTTTGCCAGAAATTTGCTAAGAGGCAGACGCCAAAGAAATATTCTTTCGTATTTCGTTTTACTGGAGATATCCAGCCTGGATTTTAAGCAGTAGCCTCACGTCTACTGAGACAATACACCGTCTACGGCTGTGCCAGCGCATAGTTTTTCCTAATCCATGGCGAATTCAGTATAAAGATTTAACCCCTAAGCCCTACATTGATAAATACATTTAAGAGTGGAATGGAACTGGAATGACCATCCGGAACGTAGAGCACTCATGGTTTTCCAAAAAAAAAAAAAAAAATTGTAAGGCATAACTTGCTCCATTTTCAATATGTGGAAAAGCTGTCGTGAGGCCCCTCTACATGTAGACACTGATGCTGTATTAGGTTCCATTGTTTTGCTGCTAGAATGGTTAACTACATCTCCCTTATGACGCTTTTTCAAGCACATAGATCAGATGATGAAATGAATGAAACCTTCATGCCTTAGTAGGAGAAACTGCAGAAACTCAACGCTACTACGGCCCATGTTCAACCGTTCTAGAACGAAATGGGTCCTGTTTGTCTGGGCCCGAGTCTGTTGAGCACTTTGAGTTGAGAGTTTCATCGTTTGCATTAACCGGCTAGTGATTGCATTTATCTTCCTTTTTTTTTCTATTAATTTTCCTCTCTTCCTCACTTCTAGATCTCTTTAGTAAGCTTTATCTCTTCTCTCGATCTTTTCTATTTTCGATTTTCTCGTACCTGTTTTGGTTTAAGCCGTATTGCTGGAGATGGCCATTTCTGAACCCCAGGTGGAATTATTTCCTCCTAGCTTTAGTTCCATTCTGTTCTGTTCTGTTCCATTTTTCCAACCAATTATGTTAGATTCCAGCCACGGATTTAGAGGTTCACAAACGGCCTCATGTGGAATATACTGATGGCTCCAAAAATACTAGATTGAGTAGGGGCTATGTTCAAACATTAGACCTTCATATAGATTGACTGATCATTGCATTGTTTCCCAGACAGGGATAGTGCAATTTTCCAAGAAAATCTCGAAATTTACTTCCGACAGCCAGGTTGCGAACAAATCCCTTTTAAACATAAACAATTTGACGTCAAACCTAGTCCATTTATGCCGGGAATAATTTCGGATTATTTAAAGTTAACTCTTATATGGGTTACAGGACAACGGTATGTCTTTAAAAATGGACAATACAGATACAATCTCCAGCCTGTTACACGGTATAGCTGTTAGGATTTCAACGGTTAAACTGGGTATTTGCTGATAAAGATCAAAAGCAGACTGAGTGCGTTTTCTTATTAAATCTACCACATTATTGTGATTCTTACAGGCATGCTGATAGACTTGGCATTTTCTCGAATAACTCTGCAGGAGCTGTGGGTCTGAAGAGAATGAAGCGTATTTTTCCCCTCATATTTGAATTACCGGCTTTTACTAGAAAGAAATGGATGTTCTTGACTTTTTTATTTTCTGTCATCTATAACTGAGCTCTTTAAAGAAAGGACTAATGCTCCAGCAAGATACAATTTGGAGTTGCAATGATTTCCTATAGAGACTGTTTGATCCAAGGCTTGGATATTAATTGGATTGACTGGCCCGTATGAAGTACTGAGAAAACACGATATTTTTTTAAAGTTTGCTTTACCCTTTTTGAGGCAACTTATTGAGTACCAGGCGTTACTAAATAAGAAGCAAATTATTTGATAATTATTAAGTGAAATAAAATTTATTACACTTTTATGTCAAATAAAACAAACCCAACCAGCCAGCCAGCCAGCCAAGCCAGCCAGCTAACCGTTCCCCTAAAAGTATAATTCATTTGACAATTTAAAAGGCAAGCAACACTTATTTACAGACTAAAATCAACCAAAAACTAGCACCCACATGCTGGCAAAATGAAAAATAACGAAATCAAGACTCATAGCCCAAGAGAGTGGCATGATCACACTCTGAGGCAAACGTTGTGACGACGCAACAATTGAAAATTGGTCCACAATGTAAAAGTGCGTGGTGATGCATGTTTTCTTTACTTCTTAAATTTTTTTCTTTTTGTTTTTTTAGGTCGCCAACCCAGACGCATGTCATCTATCACTTAGACGCGCGGGCTTAGTTTGTATTAACGAAAGCGTAAACGAAACCGAAATTGAAATAGAAAAACAAGCCCAAAACAATGGCTTTTATTTCTACAATATTTACGAACAATTTTTGTTTTTGTTTGTAAAGGAAGACAATATTTAAGTGAGTGTGTGTGTGTAGAAGATTGGTGATGAAAATCAAACAGAGCTTTAAGAGAACAATGGCAAACAGAAATAAGAAAAATTAGTTGCATGCAACAAATACAATAACACACTACAACACACCACACCATACTATACCAATCAGACATTTGTAGGTTGTTTCAGAAAGACAGAAAAAAAAATGCCAAAAAAAAATAAAAGAAATAAGAATACGAGTGCCTTGTAGAAGGAGTTTTTGAAAGTTTATTTCATTTTTGTTGAACTAGACATGAAAGCAGACGAACTGACATAAATCACAGCAACAGTCTAATAAACAGTCATCCATCCAGCCATTCATCCTGTAAGCCAGCCAGCCAACATCCACAAGACACAAGAGAACCCTTCTACGTTCAACAAAACAAAAAGGGAAAAGCAACGGCAACATCAACAATTGTTGATTGTTGTTAAAGGAAACAAGGAATATTGCTGTTGTTGTAGTTATTTAACATCATATTGCCAACATATTGTTGTTGTTGTTGCTGCATTGTTTTAACAACTAAAGCAACATTATTTTGATTCGTTTTTTTTTCATTCGAAATGTACGTACGCATGTATGCAAAGACGTTCAATTTTACTTGTGGTAGCATAGCGGTAGAGTGGCATGATGTTTATGATGCTCCTTCAACGGCTTGAGTATAATTTTTGAATTATTTTTTTGATTTTTATGGCGTTATTTTCATTGTTTCATCAACATCATATTTTTATGCCACAATACTCGTGTGTACACTTTATGAACCCTTCTTGCCAAAACTAAAACCCGATTCATTATGACCAAAAACAGATTTGAGTTCTTCGTTAATTTTTTTTGTTTTTCTTAATTTTCATACTTTTTGTCAACGTTGTGTTGTAGCATGCTAAAGGGTTTATTCTTTTTACTCCTAAACAGATGCACACAGACACACAAATTATGGCCAATTTTGGTAAGCACATCAAGGCATTGTTTTCGCTTTTTATGGCAATTATAAGTGGCTGGTTCTTGTTTTTCATTTCATTAACAAAAATATGCGAATTTTTGTGTAAAGTATTATACATGTGTACACGTATAGTGAGCGTCAAAAGAAATTGTACACTAAGCAAAAAATGTTACAATCACCAAACTCAACTTTTAGCACTTAAGGAGAGTGCCCGAAAAAATTTGCAAATACATACATATGTATATGTATTTCGAAATTTTTTGTAATTTTTTTTGTTTCAATTTTAAAAATTGCCAAAGAAACAGTTTTAAAATGAAAATAACTGTAATTTATTAATGTACAGTTTCTTTTGACGCTCACTGTAAATATGTACATATGATTTTTACTTGTATTATACATATAATATATGTATGTATGTGGATATATTTTAAGATTTTTAAGAAATTTCACGAAAATATTTCTTTCGCGAGGCGTAGAATCGATAACGGAAGTTTATTGAAACATTTTAAATGTATAGTTTTCACTGATTTCGAACTAGAACTGTTTCAGTCCTTTCCTAACCCTTTATAAAATCTACAAATATTTTGCGTCACAGCTTACTGTTCCTCCTGTGGAGTAGTCACGACTCGAACAATTTTTAGACTGACTTCCTGTTGAGTTAATGGCGAATAAATTAAATCTCGATTTTACGACCATTTTAACAGGGTTTTACTAGATGAAATATCCCCACAGCTACACAAGCAGGCCGCGTTCTTTTGCAAAAAATTCACATTACTTCCAGCCTTATTCTATTTTGAATAATAGATTCGCCATCGATATATTGTATGATCTTCGAGGATGGACTTACAAGGTAAAAACTGTGCACCAACGACGTATGTAAATCAAAGGTTGCAAGTGGTAAAGATTTTTTATTTAAAGGAACGGATATTAGAATATGCTTCAAAGTAATCGTATTTTTAAAGCCTTGCACAATATTATTGCTTACGTCAGTTCCTAATCGACTAAAACTAACTCGAAGCTCAACACCACCCTTTTGGGTACTGGCATACAATATTATCTCATGAAATATGGACAATTCACACAACTTTGTATCGTGTATGTTGTATTGAATACACTTGGTTGTTTGTGAACGCTCATAATATGCTGTATTGTGTATTTCGTATTCCGAATGTATTTTTTTGGCATTCAAACAATTTGATAGCACGAAACCAACACAACTTATGAAAACATATACACACTTTTTTCATTCACACAATTTGATAGCACGAAACCAATACAACTTTTAAAAACATATGAAAAAAATGTGTATAAGTCAGAGATCAGCAACGAGTATTCAAAACGATGAGTAGATTCGAGTCATACTTAATATCATACTCATACTACTCATATTCAAAGTTAGAAATACTCATGGTACTCATACTTAACAATACGCACGATGTTGTTGATTTCGACTCTCCATGATTCAACATATACACGAAGCTCAAAATAAGTATGATTCGAGTACGAACACCACAATACTCGCTAGAAGATTGTGTGTGTGCTTTGCTTGCTGTCTTTGTCTTTTCTTTTCTCTTCTTTTGTAAATGCAACAATAACTACTACTGTAAATTTTGATGAATGATTCGAGTGACTCGAATCATTCGTAAGTATTATAAGTATTTTTCTAAATTTATGAATCTGAATGAGTAGGCGTATGAATCAAACAATGAATCGAATGTTGTGAGTTTGATGTCAACGTTGTACTCATACTCATTGCCACCTATACTTATAAATCAATGTTGTAGCGAGTACGAATGAATCAGAGTAGTTGAATTTCAATACTCTTGACTCACTCATACTCAAAATTTCATGAGTACTTATGAGTAGCGAAAATACGATTCATTGCTGATCTCTGGTATAAGTGTATCGGATTTTTATATGAAAATTATCAACAACAATCATACACTGTTGTATAATCGTCCAACAATACACTCAATACAACGATACAACGGCTTGTGTGAATTGCCCAATAGACATCCTGCTCATTAATACATTACTTCCCCTTTTTTATGAGTTTGTTACTGTTGACGGATGATCGTTGCCAGCGAAAAAGATGACAGTGTCGAAATCAGGCGTAAAATTAATCCTGCCAACAGATGGTATTATAGCCTAATTAGGCAAATATCAGTACAAGTCCCTCTTATCCAACCGGGTTTATCTATGGCTCAGAAACCTGGATAATAATGCAGCTGTCTTTGGAGTATTCGAGAAAAAATTGTACGCAAAATCTTCGGTCCTGTGCGACTCTACGACGAAGAGGATGTTCCGACGTGTTGAATATTTAATGCGAATTTTAGTGGATGTTAGAATAAAGGAAAAATAGCGCTAGCATGTGCTGTAGTATACTAGAGAAAGTGCTTGATTACAAACCTAAACTATTTAGGTTCCAACCAATACAATTTTTATCATCAAATAATAGACCTAGAAGGCCTCTACAGTCTTGACTTTCAGAGAAATTATGAAAAAATTAGCCAGCGCCTTATATTGAAAAAATTAGAACGCAGTAAGCAAAATTTTACACCTCATCACAGACTTATGTTCCATATAAAGGAATGAACTCGAGTGAAAAATATTTTCCTATTTAAAGAAATGATAAAATATTTCCTCACATTACCCCTTTCCCTCTTATTTATCTTTTTTACAAAGCACACTACAGACAAGAATGCATTAATCGGTGGCTTTTGGCGTTTGGTAGATATAGATTACGCGTCTTCTTGTTGTAAAGGCTGTAAAAAGTGCCACATAATTGAAATTTTCCTTAAGCTTTTCTTTCTTACATTGATTATAGAACTCATCCCACTTTATTATGCGTTCCTCAAATGCTATACAAATTGAAATTCATAGATTTGGATACCTTACTGTCAACAAGAACTTTTCATCTCGCCGATGAAATGCTTGTCGAAAGAACATCGACTTGAATTTTATTGCCTAGAAAACCGACAGCTTCTGACTTGCGAATGTTACAAAAGCGAAATTAATACATAACATTGGGTTCTGCACCCCTTAACCCTTCAGTCAGTCTTACGACCTGGCTTCTAACATGTTGTGTGTGTTAATTTTATAAATTAGTGGCGGGACCTACAATTTAAAGTCGATTCCGAACGACAAATTTTTTGAGAAACTTTTTCATGGCAATTTTATTTACTCTCAGAATTTTTGTCAGAAATCTGCTGAGAGGCAGACGCCAAAGAAATATTTTTCCGTATCTCATTTTGTTGGAGATCTCTGACCTGGGG
The DNA here is from genome assembly GCA_927399465.1 of Sarcophaga caerulescens. Taxonomy (NCBI): domain Eukaryota; kingdom Metazoa; phylum Arthropoda; class Insecta; order Diptera; family Sarcophagidae; genus Sarcophaga; species Sarcophaga caerulescens. The sequence continues at coordinate 68,430,473 of OV656867.1, read as the reverse complement.
TTGTACCGTGTCCTCACGTCTAATAAGCCAACCACACTACCTACTAGGCTACGGCAACTTCGAAGTTGGTTTGAAATACTTTGCTTTCAAAAGAGAAGACCCTGTTGGTAGATTGAAAACAGAATTGAAAATGAAATAGTAGGTTAGGTTTAACTGACCTCAATGGGACAAATGGCTAAATTGGGTCCTATAAGGTAACATTGTAACACAAGATAGAATGGTAAGGTACGGTTAAATTAAATTTATGGGATGCCATGAATGGCTATCGTTTTCCGAATAGTTTAATGACTATGAAGTTCACAGTTTGGCTAGGCAGAAACTATTGCTGTTGGCTATTATTAGTTTGCAAGTATTATCTGCCTTTACATTGAATTAATAGATTATTAGAAATATATATTATCGAACGTCCCCGGCCTCACACTAACCCACCCTCACCCGACCGCGGAGGGCTCGTCCCATTACGTAGGGACACGTACACACTACAGTCCGGACTATAGCGGGTTAGGGAAAAGTAAAGGCAACGACAACATAAATCAGCTACAGAACTTAATCACAAGCTTGAGGAGCAATGTTACTTGCAATCATTACACGATGACAACCATAATTTTACTTGTACTTTATAGACTTAATGATCATTTTACATTCAAAATATGTTTACCCGTATCATATTACTTTTTTTCTACATGTGTATGCAAAACAAAACAATTCTTAATTATAAACAATAAAAAATATGAATAATTATTCAGCATGCTTATGAGTTGTCTTTAAGAAAATTTGTTAGCCAGTTTGTCTACAGATTTTCTGGTGGGTTTAAACTTTAAAGCCACAGATAATAAGACATCATTTGTTTTTTTTTTTTTTGTTGATATTATTAATTTGTTAAGGATTTAAATAATAATTATAATAATAATTATAATAATAGTATGCATTAATGATAATAAGACTAATGTTTTATTATCAGTTTTTTAATTTTTAATTTTTTTTTTTTAATAATAAACGTGATGAATGACAAATGATTTGCTTGACAGTTGTAGATTTGTTTATTCGTTAATTCATTCATTTATTGTTGTGTTGTTCATACATTTATTCATCGTTCGGTGTTCCATTCATACATTTATTCATATGTTTGTAGGTTGCTTGCTGGTGCTGTTAATATTTGTTTCTTCTTATTTAATTTAAATTTTTCTTATTAATAATTTTAATAATTATTAACGGTATTTGCGTTTGCCGCTGCTGTTGCTTTCTTGTCTGTTTAATATTTTAATTTTTTTTTTCATTTAATTTTTATAAATAAAAAACAAAAGTTGTTTATTTTAATTTGTTTTTTGTTGGTATTTTGTTTTATTTTTTTTTTATTTTAATTTTTTTTTTTATTATAAATTTTGATGATGAATATCTAATTGCTGTGAGTGAGTCGTTATTGTCGTAGGTCAGTCCATAACACACAGTTTATAACAAACACTCTAATGGTAGAGTGTGAAAAAAAAATTAAAAAAAAAAACACCGAAAAAAATAAATGAAAAGAAATTAATAATTAATGAAACGGGTGGGTGGTTTTTATATGTTTTGTATGAATTTAATTCAAATAAATTAAATAATATTTATTGTATAAAAAAAGTATTTGAATTTGAATATATTTTGAAATCACTCCACATTAAATGTGTGTGCATTTATTTATTTTGGTTTGGTTTTGAATTTTTTAATAATTTTTCTCACGCTTTAAATAACGCTGGTGGGCACACAAAAAATATTTTGTTTTTCAAAAGAAGTTTAAATGCCTGAAATAGTTTAAATTTTAATCGCCTAATAAAATGCAATGCCAGGCAAGATATAAAATTAATACAGAAAATTAAAAAAAAACAAAAAACATAACAAAATATTTTATAAATGCATACAACGGATTGCGGTGAGCTTTAATTTCTAGACAAGAATCTTAAAGCCATTGTTTAAAAGATTATACAGGTAAATACATACATATGTAAGTCGAAGACAAGACGATGTTTAACTAGAGCATAACGATCTTCTTGACATGAAATAGTCGGAAAAAACCCTCCGTTTAAAGATAAATTATTGCGAAAATTTAAACAATAGAATAGAATTATCGATCAAGATCTTATCGGTCAAAATCAGATATAAATTTGATAGACAGTCTGGTCTGAGCAAACACTGTTTGTGTTTGAATGCTCAATTTCCACTTTAAGTAAGACAAAGGAGACCATCTTTTTTGTTTTTCTTTCTTCTTTCTTCCTCTTGAGGTGTAAAGCAGTTAAAATCCTAAGTTAGGATTGGGCTTACAACAACTAAAATCATTTCGGTATCCGACGTCATCAGACGGTCCGGAGCGTTACGCGCAAATGTCATATTCATTACAGTTTAGTTGTTTCTGTGCACTTACCGCTCTCCTCAAACGTTTTGCTAACTAGCTGCCAACATAGCTGAATCTTCAGTTGATGGGGAACAATATATGCTCTCGATTTTATCACAAAACTCGTCGGTATTTCACTAGGCATTCGATTGGCACATACCGGTAATAAGATTTCCAAATATTGATGTGCGCGAGGTTCTTTAACAAATCAGTTGCATTCGTAAGTGAACTGTTCCACTGTTACGAATTCATGTTAATTCGGTGCAAGTATTTCAGAAATACTCATGATCGTACAAATTCTGTATGAGGTAATAACCCAGTTCGACGTGTGGTTTTGTAATCTACATTTGGACACAAGGTATATTTGCATTCGTTTATCTGTCATTATGTGTCGTCTCTATAGATTGCTAACCATCCTCTGATTTCGGTTCATACGAAGGCGATGCATCTTGTACATTAATTACCTCTGCGGACACTGTTCAGCATATGAAGAACTCTCAAAAGAGAAAACCTAAGAACAGTATTATCGGCTCAAAAAACAAAGTATATGTGAGATATCACCGGGGTGAAATCCACGATTTCTGTGGCACATCACCTCCACATGATGCCCTCACATTTCTAGTGCAATATATACGATGTGGCAGGAGCTGTGTGGCAAGTAGTCGCTGGTTTCTATGTCACAGAATTCATGATGAACCTATAGTGCTCGCTATTGATAGTGAAGGCCTATTCAATATTGCACCCTTGCCACCGCCAACTCAAAATCCTCACCAAACATTGACTTATTCGGGTCACATTTGACACTCTTGGACTTTTTTTTTTTTTGAAAATTCCTTAAGAAATGGTCCTCATCACAGAGAGTGATTTTTCGATGAACATTAGAATCATTTGCCAGCTGCTCAAGAGCCAATTCAGCAAACAATGACGTGTATTGACTGTGGTCGTTTATGGTGATTTGAAAAACTGAAAACTAATTTGTCTGATGTACATAGCTTCAACAAGATGGCCGTTATCAACTGTCAAAGTTCGGAACTGAAAGTTGGAACACCCAATGGAAGATTTTCGCATATGCCTTTATTGAAATTGGGAAGAGCAAGGCAAAGTTCACAGCCATTAACAGAAAACGCATTTTTTAACGAGAGAATAGCCAATATCATGTGGTCCATCAATGACTACCTTACATCCAATATATGCATATTCAATATAGAATATCTTGCCAACATTTAAGCTCATGTTTCAAAGGGGGAGTAATTGGGGAATAGAAAATCTATCAGTTTTCTAAACTGCTACTCCAATAAAGAAAATTCTTTGTTGTTTGACTTGCTCTTGGATGCCTCAAACCGTTGCAGTGGAAGCTAAAGTTCAATTACACAATTCGTATTCTCGCAATAATACGAATCAATTTTATACAACGCTATTGGCTTTCTGTACTTCTTCATAAACCTAAAGTTTTAGTTTTAGTCATAATATAAAGCACTAATTGAATAGGAAACCATCCCTTGAACGATGTATACGGAACATAATGTTGAAATGCGATGTGAGTAGAATATGAACCTGTTGTGCTAAAGGAGTCGCCGTAGTCTAGTAGGTAGTGTGTTTGATTATTAGACTGAAAGCCCGAGTTCAAACCACAGGTCAGACATCAAAACGAAAATATGAAAATATTTCAGATTTCTGGCAAAAACTTTGAGATTAAATGAAACTGCCATGAAAAGTTTCTCAAAAATTTGTTTGTTCGGAATCGACTTTAAACTTTAGGTCCCGCCGCTCATGTATAAAATTAACACACACGACATGAGTGGTGTGAGAAACTAGGTCGTAACGTCCTGACTGAAGGGTTGTAATGACCAATTATGTATGTAATTGAATAGGAAACCATCCCCTAAACGATGTATACAGAACATACTGTTAAAATGCGATCTGAGTAGAATAAGAATCTGTTGTGCTAAATTAAACGATCTGAATATTATCTTAGACAACTGGTCATAACATTTCAAATATAATTAAAAAATTAATGTAATTTTAAATTAGAAACTGATAAATAAGCATTAAAATGTTCTCTAAGAATCATAAAATTATTCAGAAAATAATTGCGTTTTCAAATAAAAAAAATCGTATTAAAAACAAGGGGACAAACGAACAAACATTGAAAAAATTTCTACAATACTTTTGTGCAAATACAGACTACAGGACACAGCAATTTAACACATTTTGTTCATCAATTAAAACGTAAGAATATATCGAAATCAAAAAAATTAAAAATTATTTTAAAATATTAATGAAATATTAATGAAATACTACCAAACATTCATTGCCTTTGCTTTGCTGCTTCAGCAACAAGGCAAATATTGAAATGAACGAAATCATTCATTAAAAATCTTAAGAATAAAAGATATTCAAACACTGGAGTATAAATAAATGCGCAAAGGCGCGTGCGTATGCCTTTTTGAGAAATCCAAACCAATGCGAAATCATCATTATTCAATCATTCTTCAATCATATGCGTTGTATTCATATTCATATTCTTAATGAATATTTTAACACTTAAGACAGTAGAGAAATAAAAATGAAAACAAAAAAAAAAATACAAAAACAAATAATAATTATTTGTTTTGTTTTTGTTTCTTACATTTATTAATAAATTAACACCAACAACAGTGTTAATTAACAACAACAACAACAATAAGGCCTACCTAACATCATTATTATTATTGTTGTTATTATTATTAATAATTTTCTAATTATGGCAATAGAAATAACAACAGCAACAATAACAACAAATAACATTTGAAATAATAATCCCATTAATAATGATGTTTCATTATGATTGTATTCATAAATGGTAATTGCAGAACGAGACTGTTTTCATTGCATACGAGTATGTTTTGTTTTGTTTTTTTAATTGATCCCCGCTGTTATAGGCATCCGAATGCAAAAATCAATGTTTTATCACTTCATCGTTGCCATGGATTTTATATTGATCCGTATTGATTCCATTAATATGGTTGGCAACGATACTGAAACGATTTGTTAAAACATTGTTAAGCTCAGCAGGAAGGCACATCTCTTATGATGATGTGATACACTTCACTTCTTATACACTCTGAAAAATTGCGAAGGCCTTTTCCACAAAAATTCCTTTTGATAGTCGAGTGAACGAATTTATAAATAATGCAGCCAATGTTTATACAGGGTGGGGCAAAAGTCGCGAAGGGATTTGAAAAATTAATAACTTTTCTAGTTTAATTTTTTTTTATTTTTCTTTTTAGGACTTGTAAAATAAATCTGGGAGATTAATTTTGGAAGGTTACAACGTTATCCAGCGAACCAAAATCATAGAACTTTATTTTGAACATCATCGATCAATAATTCAAACTCAACGAGCCTATCGTCGTCATTTTAATGTGCGGAATTCACCATCCGAATCAATTAGTGACACGTTTTCAGGAACAAGGCTCACTAAGGGATCTTCCACGAAGCGGAAGACCACATTCTGTAATTAATGAAGCAAATATTCAACGCGTTCTGGAGAGTGTTGAGGAGAATCCTGAAACATCAACTCGAAGGCGCTCTGCTGAGCTGCAAATGTTTCGGCGGTCTTTACGCAGAATATTAAAGGGAAATTTACATTTTTTCCCATACAAGCTGCAGTTAGTGCAAGAACTAAAGCCACGAGATTCCCAAGAACGATTAAACGATTAAACCCCTTCGTGACTTTTGGCCCACCCTGTACTACGGTTGACAACAAAAATCATTTGTCTGTGTAGTTAAAACCTAGTTTTTATATTCTGGCGCATGACCAAATGATAACAGCGCTGCAAATTAAAATGGAGGCGTACTATAGAATAGGCTGCCGAAGTCTAGTAATTAGAGTGCTGGCTTATTAGATGTGAGGCCTCGGTTCAAACCCCATGTCACCCCTAAAAACGAAAATATAAAAAATATTTCTTCGCTGACTTCCTCTCAGCAGATTTCTGGCAACGTAACTCTGAGAGTAAATAAAATTGTCACGAAAAATCTGTCGTTCGGAATTGATTTTTAAACTGTAAGTTCCGCAACTCATGTATAAAATTAGCACACACAACATCAGTGGCGTGAGACTCAATTAACTTTGAAGTACAGGTTGCTAATTTTTCGAAAAACTCCTCTTCCCGAATGAAGCGCCTTATGAATACACAAAATTTTAAATTTAGGTCTCACCAATCTTCATGCAATCTGTAAGAAACAAATGAACACACAACGAACAACTATCTGGTGCGGATTTTGGTTTGACGGCGTTAGTGAACCTTGCTTCTTTGACCATGAACATGAAATTGCAGTGACCGTGAAAAGCATTCGTTAAAGAATAACGTAATAACGGAATACTTGCAGCCTTAATTGGACAGCGTGGACCTGGATGACAGCACTACGCTTGCAGTAATCGATTTACAGAACAAACTATCTCAAGAAATTCTAATGTCAACCGGCCACCGAGATCGTTCGATTTAATGCCGTGAGAAACAATCCGATATCCAACTTGTCATCGGTGAGATACAGCTACATATATACATAATTGGTCATTATAACCACAATATAAGCAGTAACGAAACGAATTTGACAGGAGCACTGTTCGAATGTAAAAGAGACAGCAAATATTACCAAAAAGTATTTCTGTCTCTGTCTAAAAGTAACTCTGTTTTGTTTATGTTTGTTTTCGGGGAGGATTTTTATTATTGGATAGAAATTGATGATATTGTGGTAGAATAATAGAATAATTATGCACATAATACGGGTTCTTGGTTGAAAGGAGATGTACCATTTTATTGGAGAAACGTAATTTGGAACTAGCGTATTTGGTGACACCTTTTATCGATCGTCACTAACTTAGTATTTAACCAATTGAGAGGTATATTCACAAATTCCTAAAACAAAAAGTTATGAGTATATATTTTGTTATATTTTTATTTTTACTTACCTTTTGCACACGGAACTTGTTTCATTATGTAGAGAAATTGCTAAGAGTTCAATTAATAATGAAAAAATTACCGAATTTTAACTTTTTCATTCAAGAAATTAATAAATACTGGTAATATACACAAAGTTCTACAAGAAAAAAATTTTATGAGCAATATGTGTTATTTGATCTTGATATATTTAGCTTCTTACTTATCTTTTGCACAAGAAACTATATTCGTTGTGACCAAAAACCACACAAATTTCTATTAATAATTAAATATTTACGAATTTTTAAAATTTTCATTGAAGAAATTAAAAAATATTCTAAATTTTCCCTTTTTTACCACAAAATAAATGTTTGTTTACATTTAATTTTTCTGCTTTATCCATCAGTTTTCCCTCTGTATATCTGTTGCTTCTAACACCTTTGGTTCGCAACACTTATAACATTTTTTTTCTCCCTCTAGTTGGACCAGTGTTTTTACGCTAAAAGCCTTTTTCAAATGTCATTGCTTTCGTTACTGCTTAGCTGTGATTATAACCCTTCAGTAAGGATTACGACCTAGCTTTTCACACCACCCAGATTGTGTGTGTATTAATTTTATCCATGTATGGCGGGACCTATACTTTAAAGTCGATTGCAAGCGACAGATTTTTGAGAAACTTTCTCATGGAAATTTTATTTACTCACAGAGTTAAGTTTCCAGAAATCTGCTGAGAGAAGATCGCCTAAGAAATATTTTTCTGTGTTTCGTTTTATTGGAAATACCTGACCAGAGATTTAAACTGTGAACAAGCCTTATAAGTCAGTACACAACCTACTAGACTACGGCGGCAACAAAAAGAATTCCTGAGCAAAAATCCGAGATCCAACTCGTTGTCGGCGAGGTACGGCCATATCTCTGTGAAAAAGTCATGGGAAAGTGTGTTCTTATTGAGACACCCTTCACCATAACTGTGTGGAGGAAACTTGTACCAATTAGTCTACACTATGCTAGAGATAAAGATTTAGTTTAGAACTGTGAAAACGTATGCCTAAAGTCGGTAAGGAAGGGTTTAGTTAAGGAGGACTTTTCCATTACAACCCTAATTTCTATGCTACTTAAACAAAAGGAAGATAGTGACTCCCATTATCCCATTTAAACATGCTTTTGCTGTGAAGTAATAAAAAGTCAAAGGTCAAATAAATAACTAAGTTAAGATCAATATGCCTTGAATAGTTTTTTAAAAAATCCATAAGGACTTCAAGTAATTCAATAATTTAATTTGTAGTCGCCTCACATTATAATTCAACGAACATTTTTCTTTGAGTGTTACCAAGCGCAGTCAAGTCATACTTAACAATCAATCAACTTTTTATTTAACTGACTGTAGTCATTCTATGTTCGCAATCATCATCACAACGAAAGCCGAAGAACAAAAATTGGCTAAATCATCACCTTTCAGTCTGGATGATTGAATGAATGAAAGACAACTTATCCACTTCTGCACCCACATACCAGAGGACGTTAAGGATGCAACAGTGTGCTGTTACAGCGTAAGCAATGCATTGTGCGCATATGCAAATACAATGCCAATATACGGCAAATAAATTTCCATATTGATGCATGAATGAATGAATGAGTAAATGAATGAACAAATGTATGTTTTTATATAAAGATTTGCTTTTTTTGTTGTGTTATGTTGGTTTTTAATATTGTTATTGTTATTGCTGTTGTTGTTGTTGTAGTTATTATTCATATAACCAAAACGGAAATTGACTTGATTACCAAAACAAACAAATTGAAATGGCTAGAATGGTGGTGGCATGAATGAATTGTTATATGAATACTGAATGAATGAAAGAATAAATGAGTGATTGAATGAATGAACGAATGAATGAAAATGATCACTTAAGAAAACAAATTGAAATTGGAACCGAGTATTAGAGAATGTAAACGAGAAATATATTTCGTACTTCAATCATGCCACCATAACAACAACGACAATGACTGACGATCTGTAAATGATAGACATTCCGAGTTGTATTGCCACAAACAAGCAAACGATACGAGAGCGTCTTTATAACACATGAATGATGGGCTTTTAAGTTGCCTATAAACAGTGTTTGGTTTGGTTACATTGCCTGCCACCAGAGAAGAGCCAGTTAAGACCTGTTCTTCTAAAAACAGAAAAAATACTTTCATTTAATGACTACTACTTTGATGATGACGATCATTATCGTTTTATAATGATCATCATCATCATTTAAATGCTGCATGTTATTAAATTGAAAGAGACTTAAACACATATCTTATGGGGCTATTTTGATATTAAATGCAGCAACTGACCAACTGACTGACTAACCGTTGCCGGTGTGTGATTGACTGCTTGGCTAAGCTCATCATGACTGATTACAATCGATTAATTATTATGCCAAGATACCAAGTAATTAGATATGATGGGATTTCATTTCGCTTACATTTCTATCCCCACCACAGCCAGCAATTTCAACTAAACGGCATAATTTATTATAAATTTTATATTGTGGGCCTATTCTCGCACACATGCATCTCCAAAGAGGAAGTTTTTCTTCTCGATTTCATTTCACTTCTAAGGTGAGTGCATGCATATGTCATTAATACTAAAGTAAGTTTGGAATATTGGTTACACATGGCCGCGATAACTCCATCTAACATTGGGCCATGTGTGTGGCCGGTCAAAATGGGTATTTAAAATGCCATTAAAATCTGTTTTTAATTTGAAATTAAATTTAAACAAATATTTTCCAATAAATCTTCGATTTCAAATGAGGATATTGTTGTTGATGATGATGATGAAGATTTAAAGCTGAGTTTGAAATTTATTTCTTAAATCGTGTATAAAATTTGTATTTCGTTACACTTGAAATCTCTATAAGAGAATACCAGTTTAACGTTTTATTTTAGGAACTTTTTTTTTATAACTTCCTAAAGCAATTACTCAGACTGAATTACTGCCAAATACAATTCGTTCTGGCAATAAAATTATTTTCCATCTCCATTTAATATTTAAGAACCAATCATGAAAACGATTTGTTTCCAAAGAAAAAGGAGAAATTGAAATGACCTACAACAAGGATGCTAGAATTTAAATAAAAGAAAAGGCATGTTATCTCAAGATTAGTGCTTTAGAAAGCCTACCAAATAGTCCAAAAATCATTGGTAAATTGCTAATTTTTTTTGGATTGGAGATTTCACATTAGAATTCTACGTTGGAATCCATTTACTAGGGATGGTGTGAAGTTCTTTAGGGGTGGGATGAATCAAAGAACATCTTTTTGCCTACTTGATTACTGTAATACGTTTCAGGCCTTGTTAATAGCCAAAAATCATGGTGCTAAGTTATACTGTGTGAGGGATCTTCAATCATAATTCAATTTCTGTAAATGGCAATCAAAATTCTTTCGAGTGTATCCTTCAGGTCTAAATTGGTTGGCATACTACGTGACTGTCTTGGGTGATTCTCACGGCGGTGAAACTAATACGGCTTCCTGAGAATTAGAATATCTGGAACAGATACATACATACATAATTGGTCATTACAACCCTTCAGTCAGGATTACGACCTAGCTTCTCACACCACTTATGTTGTGTGCGTTAATTTTATACACGAGTGGCGGGACCTACAGTTTAAAGTAGACTCCGAACGACAAATTTTTGAGAAGCTTTTCATGGCAATTTTATTTACTCTCAGAATTTTTGCCAGAAATCTGCTGAGAGGAAGTCGCCGATGAAATATTTTCATATTTTCGCCTTGATGTCTGACCTGGGATTCGAACTCGGGCCTTCAGTCTAATAAGCCAACACACTACCTACTAGACTACGGCATCATATCTCATATACTCATATCTGGAACAGATATGAGTATTAAAATACCATTTTCCGCCGTGAGGCTGTCTATCAACTGTGACAAGCTAGATTGTAATCCTGACTGAAGGGTTGTAACGACCAATTATATATGTATGTGTACTTATGAAATGCTAACCAATCTTAGGCTCAGGAAGAATCTTAATTTACTGACAGACTAATCTGGATATTAATTACAACGTAAAGACATCAGCGTAATCTAGTAGGTAGTGTGTTGGCTTTAGACGTAAGGCCACAGTTCAAACCTCATGTCAAGCGTTTCCAACAAAACGAAACACAAAAGGAATATTTCTTCAACGTCTGCCTATCAGCAGACTTCTGGCAACTTAACTATGGGAAATCGATTGAAGAGAAAGAAGGCCAGTGTCCCTTTTTGGTTCGATGCAAACTTCTCTCATTTCTCACACTTTCTCGATAGTCTAACGCAGCTAAAATTGTAAACACGGTCATATCATGTAATTCATTGTAATTTCTCATCTATTGGCGACTGCACTTAAAATCTTACACTCTATCGAATGGAAAGTAGACTACTTATCGTCTAATAGCACTATCGGGTGGTTCTAACGTCTGTGGGGAAAATGTTGGTCTCCACATCTCTTAATTGTGTTCCGTAGCCTTAACCTTGGTAAATCTTCAAACTCTCTCAATAGCACGATTAAATACGTTCCAACGGAGTTACATGCCGCTTGGTGAGATAGTTTGCTGATATGCGCCGCCTGATGTGGCAAAATAGTGCCACCTACCAGTGGTAGGTGTTAATTAACCCGATCACCAAAATCATTAAATTTTTATTCTTATTTCAGTTGGATTCTAAGGAAGCCGTGTTGTAGAAAGCTTAAGAGAGAACTTATCAGGCAGTTTCTCGGGCATCTGTTTATATGGTATATCAGCGGGCAGCTACATATGTATATGCGCCCAAATGAGTTTTGACTAAAAAGGGGTGACGCTACCTGATATATTATCGTGTAGATGGGTTATTTGCTGAGTTTAGCGTTCATTTAACTTGGACTCCTGTTATAAATTCTAACACTTCACTACACTATCGTTGAAGATTTCAGTTTTTGTTCAGTATGGAAGTTATGTGGAGGAAAAAAAATCGATAACTTTTACGATACATACATACATAGCATAGCAGAAATCTGCTGAGAGGAAATCTCCGAAGAAATATTCTTTTCTTTTGTATTTCATTTTGTTGGAGATGTCTGATCTGGGGGGTTGAACCGAGTCCTCACGTTTGATAAGCAAACACTCTACCCAGGGCGATAACAATACTTTGTTCAAAATGAGGGTAAAATAACTTTGCAGTCTTTTGGCTGCAGCTAAGCAAAATTAATGTAGAGAACTTAAAAATTTTCTATCGATTATAGGGACTCGTTAAGGCCGAAATCATTATGAACAACATTAAACCTTTATAGCTGACAAATGGCGGTTGTACGGAATTAATATTCAGAATGGCCATATGCTTACCAAAACAATTAAAATTGATTCAGAGATCAGAGCGTTTATTTCAATCTTCTTTAAACCTATTTTCTATGGAACAAGACATTTTACTTAATGTCGGGGCCTTAAAGCATTGCAGCAGAGTAGAAACATTAGTTTTCTGATAGAGAAAATCACTTGTTGCTTGAAATATACATTCTCTAGTCAAGCTTCTTTCAAACACACACCAGAGAGTGAATATATTTTTTCTTTTTTCAAAAAAATTCCAAAGTCTCAATAAATCTTAAATTTCGAAAATACGTTTTCTCTTCTAGGGTTTCAGTTTTTAATCAAAAAAAAACAAGGAGAACAAGAAGAAGATGAAAAAAATTTTATTGTGATCGAAGAACATAAATTTTGTTTGAGCATCTGTATCTGCTTAATTTATCAATAAAAATGAAAATTTCATTGATCGTTTACAAAAAAAAAAAAAGAAAGAAAGAAAAGAAATGTGTTGTTGGTAGATAAAGATCAAAAGAAAAGAAAGTTTAAAATTACCAATGCATGCATGGCATGGCATGGATTAGAGAAGATCTTAAGGCAGCTTAAGCTTAAGTCCGTAGTTGAGGACTTAAGGCAGACTTTTAGCTTAAATGGTGTGCGTATAATATTGATTAAATGACGTCTCTGTACAACTACAATAACAATAAAAAATAAAAAGTGTCACCATCATTTCGAAAATATATTTCGATGGTCAAATAACACAATAAAATGTTCCAAACTAACAGCAACAACAACACTACAGTAACAGTAACAAATATTTTAAAACAAGCACAGCTTTATAGAGGCTCATTTGATTACCTTTTTTTATTTTTTCTTTTTTGGTTCAACCATATCTATCGTTTGATTTTGAACATCTTGTGGTGGACTTGTCACTGAGCACACAACAACAACAACAACAACAGCGACAACAAAAAGCTAATGATGAAATTTATTACCCAGAGCCACACAAAACAAAACAACAGCGCACCAAACCTAATCAAGGTTTTCCATTTTAAAAATTAAAAAAAAAATCAAACGAATTTAAAATGAAATCAAATGAAACTGAACTGAACTGAACTGAACTAAACTGAGCTGAGCTGAGCAAAGCTAAACTAAAAACTAAAATTAAGCCAAACTAACTGACTAGCCGCTTTAAAGGCATATGTACGTAGATATATTTATTGTAATACTACCAATCACATGGACAGACACAGCCATCTCAGCCAACCGTCCTGGCTACCCGGCCAGCTTTACTAGCCATTATCTATTTATGTATGTATACTAGGGGCCCTTTTTGTATGTTGCTTGTGTTAGAAGAAGCGTAGTTTAAACTGTTTTTAGATGTCAAATCGTTACAAAATATAGGCATATGTGTGTGTTTATATGTTTTAACATTATTATTATGAATGTTGTTGTTGTTGTACAATAGGGGGATTTTTATTTCGTCTTATTACTGTTGTTGTTGTTGTATTTAACAGGTTGTCATTTATTTTCAGATTTCTAGATTTTTATTATTTTTTTCTTTTTTTTTCATTTGATTTCATTTCGAAAACTATTTTGAAATGAACTTGTTTTACCCACAAACAACTACACACAGACAGACACACACATAGGCACAAACACGTACACATGTATACAATCGGGATGAAATAGCAGTAAAATAGTTTAAAGACCACATTTTATCTCCAAGTGTGGCTTAAAAATTTGAATTTCGCTATTTTGGAAAGTTACAATAAATTTTTAGTTTTTTATTTTTTGTTTTGTTTAAATCTTTTATTTTTTTTTCATTTTTTTTGTCCACCAAAAACTAGTCTTTTATTTCTTTAAATTTAAAGAAAAACAACAACAATGTAAAATATTAAACGGCTCAGACCTATTGTCGATAAATTTTAATGACAGCCTCTTTAATGACCAGCACAGTAGTTCAAATGCCAAGTATGTTTGGCAAATGTTTGGAATAATTTAACAAAAAATTCGTTTGTTTTTATAGTTTGTAAATCCATTAATCTAAGACTTGTTTACAGGACACATCCACTTACCTTTGTTTAACTGGAAAATACTTGATTAAGGAATCTAAAACAAAGCGAAAAAAATATATTAAATACAAAATCTAAAGGAAAAAAAAAATTATTGTTTACAGTCTAATCAAAGGCATTGAAATTATTTTTGTTGTTTTAATTTAATAAGTCTTTCCTAGGCATTCTTTAGATATGTTAGTGAAAATAAAAGTCGAATCAGTGCTAAATTATGGGAGTTAATTTTCCTACTTCGAAAAGTGTTTTCCACACTCTTTTACTGGTACTGGATTATATGTTGAGCAAATATATTACGAAGAACAACTAAACATTCTTTGGTGTTTTCCTAATATATTGTTAATACAATCCGTAATATACATATGCCTTCTATGCCTTCGCCAAAAAAAACTTGAGCTAAAAAGCAAGCAGATTCGTTCTAGCAACACCATACTACTATCCCTTCAGGGCCTGGTAATTACGAACAAGATTTCTTTTAAAATCTGCACAGCACAATTTGCAAAAACTAAGCGCTTAGTGCCTGCATCACCCATAGGACTTACAAACTCCGAACTGCATTCCATTGCCGTCACAACAAAATAAACGCTAGCACAATTAGTAAGTCTTTAACTTTAATATGAAATCAATCGGTTCTGTAAAGTCTCCATTAAAACGCAGGAAACTACTAAACAATACCTATTTCTGTCATCTGTTTTTTATGGCAGACACAAGTAGGAAACAGCTAGAAAGCTGCGGTGCAGGCCACTGTGAAGGAAAAGCTGAACAAAATTAGTATTGTGTTATTGTAACCCTGTTACAAATGCCTGTTTACGTCTAGTTAGATATTGGCTGGATCAATTGCTTTATCCCTGACTGACCATAAGACTGATGCGATCCTAAATAGCCCCAAAACGGATAAACAATGAGAAAACCCAGGCATACCTAAAATATCTTAGCGTATTGATGGCAAAACATCGAAAATCTACTCGACGCTATTGTGAGTTATGCTGAATAAAAAAAAGTGCTTAGTGGAATGGCGAAGAGCATTGTTCTATATATGTGTCTCTTAAATGGTCTGACTCGGTCACCTGTAAATAACTTAACTGATCTTGTGCACATTCCAAGCTCATTTCCAAATACGATACCTATATTTCTGCTGGGCACAGCTGATGCTACACTCCATTCCGTGTAATTCTGCGTAACATCAGACCTGTTGGAAGGCATGCACACACTTACTATGATTTCCCTACCAGCTATTTGTTGAGCAGACATTGTGCTTCAGATTATATATTCAGTTTTGTCCAAATGGTGGTGATGATATTATGGAGGATGATCCGCATGTGTTATTAGTTTGTCCATAATTTAATGATGAGAAAGTAATTTCGAAAGGTATACTGAGGCTTTGTGTTTGCAGGCGCCATAGGTAGTGTGGTGGCTTATTGGACGAGAGCCTGTGGTACATGCCACAGCTCAGTCATTTTATACAAAACGAAACATGAGAAAAATATTTATTTTGACTTTCTCCCAACAATATTCTGGCAAGTAGCCTGTGTGTAAATAAAAATTACCACGAAAAGTCGCCGCTCATTAATAAAATTAACCCGCACAACCTGTGTGGTGTGAAAAGCTAAGTTGTAATCCTGACTCAAGGGTTGATATGATCAGTTAGGTAAGATTTAATGTTCCTTCCATACTTGAAAGTGTGTATGTAATCTTAAGGTAAGTCATGTGTTGGCTTATTAGACATGAGGTCACGGTTCAAACCCCAGGTCAGACATCTCTAACAAAACGAAATACAAAGAAAAAAGGATTATTCCTTTTGCGACTTCCTCTCAGCAGATTTCTGACAAAAACTCTGCGAGTAAATAAAACTGCAATCTAAAAAATCTGTCCTTCGGAGTCGACTTTAAAGTGTAGGTCCCACCACTCATATATAAAATTAAAAAACACAACATAAGTAGGGTGAGAACCTAGTTTGTAATCCTGATTAAAGGGTTGTAATGACCAGTTATGTGTGTATGTAGTATTCTGACAAAAACTGTGTAAGTATATGAAATTGCCATTAAAAGTTGCAGTAAGTTCCGCCGTTCATGAATAAAATTAACACGGCCCAGGTTGTCCGTCTGAAAGGCTAAGTTGTTATTCTGACTCTAAGATTGTTGTGTGTTAGTTAAGCAAGATGTTTGTTACCTTCCTTGCATATTTGAAAGAGTGTACGTAACTTTACGAAACAAATTTTAATTGTTGTCCGTATACTAGAAGAAATTCGCAGCAGAATTAATCTGACTTTGATCGGGTTTAGTAACTTTTCCTCCCAGTGATGGATAACCTTAAGGTAGTTAAAATAGAGACGTAATGTAAGGAGGTGTTTTATTATGTTACAGATGTATTATTATATATAAACTGAAGTCATTTTTGATCACTTAGAATCCACTTGAGTTAGATCAGGTTTAGTAACTTCCCCACCCAGCGACGGATAATCTTAAGGTAGTTTCATAGAGGCGTATAGAGTGGTCGTGTATCGAGGTGTGTTATCATATTACAGTCTAACTCTTCTGAAAATTTTTGTGCCAGAATCTTTTGATGATTTCGATTCTATAAATTAAAAAAAATTGTGTTAAGGAATAAAATTGTTTTTATAAACTATAGTCCTGTTTTAACCACTGTGGTTCAATATATTGTACTGCTTATATTGTTTTCTACAATTTCATTAATACAACAAATAATATTTGATTTTTATTTATTGGATTTCATATCCATTTAGATTTTTTTGCCATCGAAATATTTTTTGTTTTTTTTTATTTTATTTTTTGTGTTTTTTTTGTTTTATTTACGAAGATGGTTTCATTTTAATGAACTTCAAATTGTTTCTGTTCTGTTTTTTTTTTCTTTTTTCTTCTAATTTTAATATGTTTTTTGATATTTTTTTCTGTATTTTTTTATTTTTCTAATTTATTTTAACGTATTTTAATAATAACAACTATAACAACAACAACACAAAAATATTTGCATAAATTTAATTTTGTCAAAAGAATTAGAAGAACATTTTATATGTTAATTTATGAAATTTGATAAAACAAACCGAAAACCGTAAAACGAATCAAATTTATTTTTGATTTCAAATGTTGAAACGTTTTGATTTTTTTTTTCGATATATTTTCATCACTTTGTTGTAGTTGTTGTAATAATATATCGATACAATTTAAAAAAAATTTAATATGTTTTTATGAATAACACTACTCACGCTGAACAAACTGTACATCAGACAATGTGAATTTGGAATTTGGAATAAACAGGCAGATTATTTTTAAATATGATTAGAAATTTGCAAAGAATAATTCTGTGTTTGTTTGCAAAATATTTAATGGAATTGATTTCCATAAGCCTATGGCAGACTATTTCTTAAATAAGTTCAAACAAATCATTATGAGTGGAATTCATTCAATTATTAAAACATCAAGAAATAGAGACGAGCAGCATTGAATTTCATAGGAAATGTGTTTGGAGATGCTAACACATTCATTAACAAATCATTGGATTCTAAACAGCGAATTTACATTTGAAAGCACACTTCCAGCATCATGTCAAGTCTTCTTCAATGATTTATTACCCTTGAAGTTTGAAGCTTTAATTTTTTGTAAATTTAAATGACAATAAAAGCTTACAAACTCTGGCCTCGCCATAAACCCTTTTGTTTACAGTCATAAAACAATTGTTTACACGAACTAAAAATTTCAAAAATGTCAAAAAAAATTTGGCAAGATTTCCTAGGCCTATTTTGTTAATTTATTTAACATCTACATTTCCAAACCTATTCTGTTAATTTATTTTTTTTAATTAACAACAACAATGAAAAATATTCCATCACGTTTTATATTTCCAGTAAACAAATAATAATTTGTAAAAAATTAATCGAATCAATAAAAATCATTAATTGCATTACAATAAAATTCGTTAAAACAATTAAAATTTTAATTGAATATTTCATTTCATATTGAAATGGAATTAATTCCATTTCCACTATTTCAATATAATTTGAATATAATTGTGCGAATTAAACACTTTCATGAGCAATTTGAAAGTGCAACATTTTTTTTTAATTTTTTCAATTTAACTTGTGATTTATCAATTGACCACATTTAATCATTCGTAATAATAATTTAATTTATTTATTTGTTTACTTTTTACTCTTCTACCAAGTGTTTAAATAATTACGGAATCCTAAGTATGTATAGACACCCAGACAAATAATGGTTGGCAATTTATTTATAATTGTTGTTATTAACTGGAAATAAATTAGTTTACGTCTACGAAAAAAAAACCACCGAAAAGGGTGTATAATCTACACTTTGATTATCAACAGTTTTTTAAGAAAATTTCTTAATTACGTGTTAATCATTAAACGACAGACAGACAGAGTTCCATTCCAAAAGTGTTTAACTTCGAAAAGGCTTACGTGTTCCTCAAGCCCTATTGTGACAATAAATAACGAATATGTTGAAGAAATGAAGGAAATTATGATTGGTAAATGGGCAATTCGCAAAGTTATCAATAGCCTCATACATATACATACATTGGTCATTACAACCCTTCAGTCCGGACTACGAACTAGCTTCTCACACCACTTATGTAGTGTGTGTGTTAGCTTCAGACTGTAGATCCCAGTTTAAAGTCGACTCCGAGCGACAGATTTTTTTTTGAGCAACTTTTCGTGGCAATTTTATTTATTATCAGAGTTTTTATCAGATGATTTTTGGGGATGTCTGACCTGTGGTTTGAACCGTGGCCTCACGTCTAATAAGTCAACACACTACCTATTAGACTACGGCGACTTCAGACTAATAATAACTTTAGTATATCTCGTGTCATGGATTATTTAAAAAGCATTCGGAAGTGACCAGTGTGTTTTAGGAATGAGCACCGTTTAGGTAATATTGCAAGATATTCTGATAGCGATCCTGATTTGGCCCAAACAGTACTTAACGATAACAAATGCTGCTCGCGACGCCTAATTCTAATTCTAACCTCTGAAACCATAATGCTGACAACGATTACAAAGTACGACTAAATACAAACGGTTTGATTACAGTTTCTTTTTCGATTATAGTGGGATAATGGTCGCTGTAGCCAAGTAGGTAGTGTGTTGGCTTATTAGAAGTAAGGCCGCGATTCAAACCACAGGACAAACATGTACAACGAAGGTTAGAGGACGTGTACCTGTCACCTGAGACAAGTACAGTACCCGGAGGTCGATTTGACCCATTGCACAACGAAACGAAATAGGAAAAATATTTCTTTGGCGACTACGTCTCAGCAGATTCCTGGCAAAAACTGTAGCTTTTCGCCACTCATGTATAAAATTAACACACACACAATATAAGTGTTGTAAGAAGCAAGGTCGTAAACCTGGCTCAAGCGTTGTAATGACTAATTATATATGTATGTAACGGCGTAATATATCAGCAGTTGTTACTGTAAAGTCATGTCATTAATAAGGAACATTATCTTGAAACAGTACATAATTTGCAAGAAGATAATGTTTTGCATTAAGATCACATAGCTAATCTGCAACAAAGAGAAGCCTTTCTCTAGCACAGATATTCCTCCAACAAGTCCGTAAAAATATTTCTTTTAGCAACCAAAAGATTTATTTCACTGCTCTTTACCTGTGTTTGCTGAATAGGTCCCTGGAGCGACTGAAGAAAAATCTTCTTCCGCGATGAGGCCCATTTCTGGATGAATAGGTACGAAAACAAACAAAAAAATTTCGAATTTATACTGATTATATCCCGAAAAAGTCACTGTTTGATGTGGATTCATTCCATATTTCTTTGAGAATGACGATGGCCTAGCCATCATTGTCAACAGCATGTCCTATAGGCCTTAATTGGATGATTTGGATACCAACGAATGGGTTGAAACCCCATAGGATAGCGCTAAGTGCCATACAGCTAATGCCACAATTTGAGCGCATGATGATCTCACATGAAGGTGATCTGAATTGGTCACCGGGATCGTACGATTTTAACCCCCAAGATATATTTTTTAGGGTTTTTCTGGCAAAACCTCTGAGAGTAAATAAAATTGCAATGAGCAAAAGTCGGAGCCGACTTCAAACTGTACGCCACGCCTACACACACAACGAAGTGTTATGAGAAACGAGTTCGTAATTCTGATTGAAGGATTGTAATGGCCAAGTATATATGTATGTATATATTAAAACTAATAAAATCTGAGTTGCAAATAGAACGGCTTATCGTCAATCCAATCTTGCCAAACATTGCCTAATATTTGCACCTAACATAGCACTACACTTTGACTTATTTAAGCTCATTTTGAGTGTAATATGCTGTGATCTTTCTTGCATAGAAGTTTTCTTTTAAAAATCTTTTATTTACAAATTTTTTCCCACTTTAATTTGCTGCACAATCATGCTACAGCCAGACGCAAACGAAAAAAAATCAACGCCTTGTAGTAACTCATCAAATTATTCAGCGAAGCGTCAAGTTATTCTTTAACTTTTATTAATAATTTCACAATTAAGCCACACAATCTTCTTAAATTTATTAAAACAAAATTAAAAAATCAACAACAATTTCTTGATAAAAAAAAAAAACTAAAACAGAAAAAAAATTGTTGATTGCAAATCATATGATGTAATTGGGCAGATTTTATGCAATTTTTCCTATAAAAACTGGGGGGTTTTACAAAAACGGAGATTCCATTTAGAAAAAAAGCTTTTAAACTATTTATATAAAATATATATAGTAAGTACAGTGGAACAAAAGTGAAATAAATTTTGAATTCACTGTTTGAAGCTATACTTGGAGGGGCTTTACTCAAATCCATTGCACTGTTAGCTATTTTGGTCCACAAATGATATATGCAATGTACGCGATATTCTATTTTTATTTTGTTTTATTTTTTTTTATAAATTTTCATGACTCTCTTAACAAAAACAACAACAACAACAACAAAACGAATTAATAATAATAAGGTATTGTTGTTGTTGTTGTTGAATAATAAATATTTGTTGTTACTCATACGCCTGGGAAGCAGTTTTAATTGAAATAATTGCACGTTGAGTTAATTAAACGTTGAATAATGTAATTGAAAATATATTTGGTTTTGTTGTTGTAGTCTTGTTGTTGTTGTATTTGTTGTGTGTTTTTTTTAAGCTCAGGTATAAAAAAATCTTTATTGTACAATATAAAGAATAGTTGTAATGATAACAACTGCAACTGCAAACTACAATAACCAGTAGAATTACAACAACAATTATGAAACTATGGAATCTAATTTTTAATAACGATTATTCCGTTGTCTACTGAATAGATTCTGCTTGCTAAATAGCAATGCAACAAACAAAAAACAAACAGCAAGTAAGCAACGACATTTTCATGCTCTACAACGTAAAAAACTTTTTGAAATTCTCGTTATAACTAAAGGGTCTTCCAATATGGATTTTCGAACTTTAACAACAACGGTCATCTTGTTAAAGATACATCCGCCAAATACCCAAGGCCGACCATAGCCAACGACATATGTATGTTTGCTAAATGGATTCTGGAGGATAATTTCCAATGATGAGAGTCATTTCTGGATTAATGAGTGCGTGAACAAACAAAATTATCCATCCATATAAGTTCCAATAGCGCTGAATGCATCTCACACTAATGGATTTTGAATCATCAAGAACCATCTTTATTGTTGTAAAAGAGCAACTGGTATGCTGTACTACATGCACGACTTTGTAATCAAATCATCTCTATTCTAAGGTTTCCTTTACAGAAAGGGAGTCATCAAAGCCGGTTTGAAAATATTATGCGAATGGTGGTCCGCCAACCGGTATAACTACATCATCTACATCCACTGATGTATTCAGGTCACGCGACAATTTTTGATGTCGATTCTTTACGGTACAACTGTATCATAAATTATCGCTTGTGCTAATCAAATACTGTAGTACTATTCAGGCTGAAATAATGTCTATAAAAATGTCCTTAATGCGAATCCGGTAACAGAGCATATAGAATGTTTATGTTCACATATTTGTTCTTTATGGCCTCCAATAATCTAATGGTGAAGGTATAGCACTGGCCATTTTATAGTCACCTAGCAGCAACTCGTTTCCTTGCCGTTCGCATCTTGAGATGTCCACAAACACTACTCCCTCTCTTCCACCTTCTTATAACCATAAAAACCTGCACAATGCACTGCATGAGTAGGGGCCATCCCCTGAGTGCTGGTTTCACCAAAAAAAAAAAAATAGCCACTAGAGCTCTAGAAAACAATCTAAGAATGTCTAGAGAAGTTAGCGAGATATTTGATAGGGTACCTAGACACGGATATATTAAAGGTAACAACAAAGTCGATGCGCTTGCAAAAGCTGGCACAACAGAAAATACAATTGAATTCAAACATGGGATTGGTATTCCTCTATAGAGGAGCAAACAAGTGGTCTCACGCAAACTTCATTCATTTCATTTATTCAAAAAAAGATGGAATAATGAATATGCATTAGAAATGACTAGAGTTCGTCTTACATGCATAATTGGTGATTACAATCCTTCAGTCAGGATTATGGACCTAGTTTCTCACACCATTTATGTTGTGTATGTTAATTTTATACATGAGTGGCGGGACTTACTGTTTAAAGTCGATTCCGAACGACAGATTTTTTGAGAAACTTTTCACGGCAATTTTATTTGCATTCAGTCTTTTTGTTGTTTTCATATTTTCGTTTTGATGTCTGGCCCGGGGTTTGATCCGTGGCCTTACGTCTAATAAGCCAACACACTATCTACTAGACTACGGCGACCTCTAGTCTTAAGAATCTTTTAATAGGGCTACCTATTACCTTCTCTATAATTTGCCAACGCTTGGAAACCTAAGAACAAGGATACTAGAGCACCCAAAACTTATTGACAGAACGTGTCTAAATAAAATCCACACCTTCATGACACTCTCGGTATGGTTGTCGCCTCGAAGTCGCCGTACTCAAGTAGGTAGTGTGTTGGCTTATTAGATTTAAGGTAACGATTCAAACCCCAAGCCAGATATCTCCAACGAAACAAAATATGAAAAAATATTTCTTCGGCGACTTCCTCTCTGTAGAACTCTGAGAATAAATAAAATTGCTAGAGAAACACTTCCTCTAAAATCTGTCGTTCAAAATCGACTTTAAACTGTAGGTTCTGCCACTCATGTATAAAATTAACACACACAAGATAAATTGAGTGAGGAAATAGGTCGTAATCCTGATGGAAGGGTTGTAATGACCAATTATATATGTAATATGTATTGTCGGTGTAACAACAAGACGACTTTGTAGAACCTTAGCAAGCTGCAATCATTGACTCGACCTCCAATTCCCTCTAACCTAGACCAGTATCTGTTGGATTTATAGGACATTTCATGATCAATTTTTTCTGTAGATATTAGACCCAACGGGATTGCATTATATTAACAGAAAAGCATTGCAAACTTGATAGCTGTCCCTTTGTAGCTTTAAAAGTCGCCGTAGATTGGTAGGTAGTGTTGGTGTTGGCTTATAAGACGTGAGACCACGGTTCAAACGCCAGGTCAGACATCTCCAACAAAAGGAAATAATAACAAATATTTCTTCGACGTCTGCCTCTCAGCAGATTTATGGCAAAAACTCTGAGTATAAATAAAATTGTCCTGAAAAGTTTCTCAAAAATCGGTTGTTCGCAGTCGGCTTTAAACTGTAGGTCCCGCTACGCATGTATAAAATTTACAAACACATCATAAGTAATGATCGAAGGGTTGTAATAACCAATTATGTATGTATGTTGGGTAAAACTAAAAAACTGTCGTTTCTAGATGTGCAAATTACAAAAGACTGTATGAGTATATCCTTTATATTAAGGACCCATAGAGTTGGTGCTTATAAATTAGGAGCAAGGCGACTTTTAAGTACCACATTTTTAGCCGAAGTTTACCTGACTTATTAAGAACATATCCATCCATCTTGTTTAATAATTTCTATTTTTTTTTTTTTTATTTTCATCAATACTTTACAGGGGTATTATACTCACATGTGAGGTTTTTTCTTTTTATTATCGTTTTATCTCGAAGAATAAATACAATATTTAACGTATTTTCTGTTTTTTTTTTTCTTATTCTTTTTAAATACCACATAAATGTGTTTATTTTGTAAAATAGACAATAATAACAACAACAACAACGACAAAAAATAAATAAACGTTAAAACCATTTAATTATACACTGTATTACCGACCTGTATGAGTATTTTTTTAAGATTTTTTTTCTATTTTTCTTTCGATTCGCATTAAATAATTGGTGATTATTAAAGTATTTTGTGTTCATAAATAGATTCATTGTTTCTGATGGGTTTTTTCTACTTTTTTTTTTTTGTGATTTTGATTTTTTCAATGGGTATTAATTTAATAAATTTAATATGATTAAATCTTTAAATTTAATGTTTAACTGCATAATTAATTCGTTATGCCAGCATACTATAGAGACGACGGCACAACATGTTTGTGGCATGAATATAAAGTGGGAGTGTTACAAGAAAAACAAATCAAGAAAATCTAAAAAAAAAATTCAATAATGCTGTGTAACCACACATAAAATTATTAAAAACGAAACAACAACAACAAAAGAAAAACAAAAATAATATGACTAATCAGACATTAAACTGTGTTAAGCATAAACTGATTGAATCAAATTTAACTTCTAAGCATATAACAAAGTTTTTCAACTGAATTACGACAAACGTAATAAAAACTATCGAATATTGAGCTTAAGCCCCAGTAACTACCTATTCGATATTACATTCCATATGTTATAATTACTTAAGGCCACGCAAGAAGTTATCTTAGTAAGAATTCTATTTTCTTCTTAAGCCAACTGATGTAATTGAAAAGAAATATTATCATTTACGCCTGAATTCTAAATAAAACATACACAAATAACTGATTGACTGATTTAAAATGCTTGTAGCTCATCAAACACGCTCATTAATTATAAAAATAAAACATTTTGATTACATTAATCGATCATGTAAACAATTTACAAACGAATATATGATCTGGAAGTCACCGTAGTCTAGTAGGTACTGTGCAGGCTTATTAAACGTGAGCCCACGGCTCAAACCCCAGGTCAGAGATCTCCAACAAAACGAAATATGAAAACAAATATTCTTGAGCGAGTTTCTCTCAGTAGATTTCTGGCATAAACTCTGAGAGAGAGAGTAAACAAAATTGACATGAAAAGTTTCTCAAAAATCTGTCGTTCAGAATCGACCTTAAACAGCAGGTCCCGCCACTCATGTTTAAAATTAACACACACAACATAAGTGTTGGGCAGACGTCGGCACAAAGAGAACATGATAAAAATGTGACTGTATTTGTGAGAGGCATGTGTATAAACTAGAGGAAATTGTTAGTAATATTTTCAAGTGTAATCTAATATTTTCAACAAGTTCTACAATGTCGCTTTAATGAGTATTTATCATTTTTTCTTATTATTTGTGCACATACTAAACACTCAGCTTCATTCAATATATTTAAAGTTTTTCTTCCATATTTTAATTAAATTTTTCTTTGGGTGTATAATTGATATACGTATGTACATACAAAAAAATTTTGAAAAGAAGCGACGAGAACCTGCTTCACTGAAAGCTGACAAGCAACTGAATGCATTTTTACGCTCTTTTTAACGAACATTGTTGATGTTCGTGGCCTATGGGTGTAAAAAGTCGAAGATGTTGTCCCCCTGAGGGACATTGGTGCCGACGTGTTGTTGGGGGAAAGCTAGGTCATAATACGGACTAAAGGATTGTAATGACCAATTAAGTATGTATGTATGTCCGTTTGGCTTAAAACGGAATAAGAAAATTACAGAGAATGTCTCCTACGTCAGGATTTACTCTGTAAGCCCATCTCTTTGTAATTCACGCTTTCTTTTGGGGTCTATGCAACCTCTGTGTGCATAGATGGTCTTAGATGCGAATCTCGTCCTTATGATGCGAATGTCTAAGGACCATATATGCTATATGATACAGAGCAATTACTGTTTATAATTGCTGTGCATATTACATCCCAGGGAAGGGAATGTAAAGTAGAGAGAACAATTGGTAAATGAATATTGAAATCGTTTTGGAATCGTGTTCAAATCATATCTAAGTGCAGCAGATAGTTTGAGCAAATATTTCATGTAGAAATTGCCACCATGTGGGAAAAAATAGGCGCAGCTTAAGCGTTGTTGATATGAAGCTTTTACTTTACATTTATCTCAGGGTATTCGTCGAGATATTTGTTTAAAAATTGCTTAGTGAACACCATATTGATTGACAGTTTATGGAAACCCTCGAGAGTGAGTTAAAAATAGCCGTTCTGCGAAATGTTCCGCTTGTTCTTGCAGTTTTAAATGTAAAAGAAAATGATTTCAAATTAAATTCCCTTTGATCTTGAGCTCACAAACTCCAACATGTTGCAAAGCATATACGCATTCCGATTGCCTTCCTTAAACTACGTATGCTTCGCTCATTTTACTGAGACGAACAAGATCGCTAGTTGCTAGCAGGAAGGTACATGAAATATTGCCAGAAGACTTGTATGGATAAAAAGAGGACTGGTTATGGTATTTTCTGTCTTTAAATGTCATGGAAAGTATCCAAATAGACTTAATGTGCCCTAAAATGACTCCTGCAGAACTTCTGAAATGCAGGAAGTGGCCTTCGCTTGTATTGAATAGGAGGTGGTTTTTAACCTTTAATTTGATATTATCCTTGACAGGACAATGCAATATAAGATTGCTATCAAGCGGGTTTGGATATTAATTATGGTATCACAATGAGCCTAAACTTTGGCTTAATGGGAACTTTTCCATTCAAGGAGTAGCCCCTACCTAATCCTCTAGAGTAACTCAAATAAAAATCAATGACACGTTTGGTTTACTTTATTTAGCGAGTCCATTAATTTGTTTTCAGTTCCATTTGAATTTATGACAACATTTGCCACTTAAGCAGACTTAAAGACATTCAAACACGCAAAAGCTATGTTAAGAAACAAAAAAAGGAAAACGAAAACAAAAAGTCATGTTTAATAAATTTATTGAATTAAAAATTATTATCAATGCGACCACACAATAAAAATTAATAGCCAAACGTTTTCATTTCATTTATTGATTTCCAATAAAGTTTCGGTCTTTTTATGTATATTTTTGGGTGGCTAAAACGCTTTTTAGCCGTTTATTTTTTGTTTAAATTGTATCTTGTAGTTGTTGCTATTTGGATTGTTATTTGTTATCTTCTGCTTTATTAGCGATATTTAAACGTCACCAGATTTCATAATTAATTTTTATCGTTTTATTGTTGCTATTTTTCGATGATTTCAAATAAATAAACGTACACATTCGTATGTACGTACACAAACTGATATTAATTTGTCGTGTGTTTTACGTAAAAATAAAAAATATATAAAAATTGTATCGCATAATTATAAAACGACCAATAAATTTCCATATTTAACGAAGGTCGTCAACACTTGTGGCTCAAATTCGAATTCGACGAACGGTTGAACAGTTGAAGTCTTGTTTTTGTAATTTTCTACGTTGTCTCAGCCCTAACGGCAACGGCATTTGACAAATAAACATGCATTTGAAATGCAAAGACGTTATAAATAAAATAATAAAAAAAACGAATAGAAACTCTAATAAATTTTATTAAATATGCGTATTAAATAAGGGTTATAAGCCAATTAAGAGTGAATGTTATCTAAATTATAACAAAAAACACTTTTAATCGCTTGTATTAGAATTAAATTAAAGAAACGTATGTATGTTGATGCAAAATGGTAACAAATTTTCATTATATATTCATGACTTCATGATTTAAAACAGTAAATTTTTGTTAAAATTCAATAAACAGTTTAAAATAGTTGTTCAGTTTTATTTGGCAAAACAGAATATTTTCTAACAATATCATGCGATATTAAAATTAAAACGGGATTCCGAAGAAACTGTTACACAAAAAATGAAAATAGAAAGAAAATGATTAAAGGTTAAGAAATATGTCAAATCAGATGGCAAATGAAAGTTTTGCATTTGCACAAGCTTAACACAATTAAAGTAGGATAGAATGCAAATTGAGGTTCACGTTTGAAGCGTGAGCTTATTAGGGTATGTATTTCTTTAGTTGCCCTCGCTTCTGGTTTGTTTGCAGCAATCGATACTTTTGAGGTAGTTTTTGCCCATGTTTTTGCAATTTTCGCGCGAAAAAATGGCAATAATATGACAAATATTGGTTATCCGTATAGTATTGATTACACAGCCCTGCAAATTTTGACTTTTTTTGTGCAAATAAGATGGCTCCAGCTGTTCCCGAAGGCATTTTGCGCGCTGAACAGATTTTCATTCAGATTTAAAAAATTCAAAAATGGCGGATACAATATGGCGGTCAAGTAAATCTTATTAATTTTTATAAACCTCGACCGCCATTTTGAATTTTTTAAATCTGAATGAAGATCTGTAATCAGCGAACTCAAAAACCCTTGAGTAACAATTTTCAAGTAATTCTGATTAATTTTTAAGGACCTCCGTAATGTGTTTCTTTTTCTCTTGCACCCCTTGACATAAAATCACCCCCTAATTTAAGGGTACATGCAATCAATTTGGCTTTGAGCTCATTTTAAAGAGCAAACATCAATTGTCAATTTCTGACAATAGCGATGGTTCTAACAGGTCAGTGTTTAGCTCTACAATTTTTCAAAAATGGCCAAAAACGCCCCTTTTTTCGAAAACCTGACGTGATGGAAAGTTTTTGGACCCAGATTCGTGTTCAGCGCGCAAAATGCCTTCGGAAACAACTGGAGCCCTCTTATTTGCAAAACCCATGCAGGGCTGTGTTATTAACATAGGCCAACAAAAGAACATCGGGCCGTAAGTCGAATAATTTTGTAGGCCAATTGACATTGTCAAAAGCTGAAAAATTGCTCACATACATATATAAAGGGTGATTTTTTAGCTATTATCTTTTTGGCAACACTGGTTTAAACAGCTCAAGCACGTTTCGTATTTTGTTTCACTGTCAAACACCTTCAGTTTGGTCTATAATTTAACCATGAATCGTCTTACAAACGAACAACGCTTGCAAATCATTGAATTTTATTATCAAAACGGGCTTTTGGATAGTTGGCCGAAGATCCACTTCTTTATCGAAAAATTGTGTTCATCGACGAAGCTCATTTTTGGCTCAATGCATACGTAAATAAGCAGAATTGTCGATTTTGGAGTGAAGATCAGCCAGAAGCATTGCAAAACCTACCAATGCATTAAGAAAAAGTCACAGTTTGGTGCGGTTTATGGGCTGGTGGAATCATTGGACCGTACTTCTTCAAAGATGCTGCGAATCGTAACGCCTTTAGACTATTTTTTGTGGGGCTATGTTAAAGCTCATGTCTATACAGACAAGCCCGCTTCAATTGACGCATTGGAAGACAACATTGAAGCATTTATTCGTGAGATACCGGCCGAAATTTTGGAAAGAGTATGCCAA
Organism: Sarcophaga caerulescens; assembly: GCA_927399465.1. Classification (NCBI taxonomy): domain Eukaryota; kingdom Metazoa; phylum Arthropoda; class Insecta; order Diptera; family Sarcophagidae; genus Sarcophaga; species Sarcophaga caerulescens. The sequence continues at coordinate 68,400,266 of OV656867.1, read as the reverse complement.
AATTGGACTAAGCGGATGGACCATTTGAGGCGCAGTCGCGGTCAACATTTGCATGAAATAATCTTCAAACATTAAATTATATGGACCGTACTATCGATTCAAATAAAGATTTCATGCATTTTTCTGAATGTTATGTGTTTTTTTTTGAAAAATTTTCCTATAGCTCTTAAAAAATCATCCTATACATACATACAACTACAACCCTGGTGTCACGATTACGACTTAGTTTCTTACACCACTTAAGTGGTGGGACCTACAGTTTAGAGTCGACTTCGAACGACAGAAACTTTTAGTTACTTTCAGTGTTTTTGCCAGAAATCTGCTGAGAGGAACTCGTCGAAGAAATATTTTTTTCTGAGATGGGGTTTGAACCGTGGCCTCACGTCTAATAAGCCAACACACTACCTACTAGACAATGGCGATAACATAACATCGCATAACAAAATGGCTCCAATGACCCGATGAAAAGAAAATTGTGTAACATATTGTAGCATATTGACTCTTTTGATTTGTTCTAAGCAAATAAGCCTACAATAGAAATCAATATTCTTGCACAAAATTGAGTGATCAACTGACAATTAAACTTTCTAAAATACTTTCCTTAAAGTTCTTCCAGTTATCAATCCATAAGCTGTGGCTTGAATGTATGGAAAGGAATTCGCTCATCAGCCGATGCCAAAATGATGTTTAAACTTTGTACAGACATTATTATTATTATCATTATCTGCTTAAAATTTGAATGTTTGTTTCATTGATTTGAGACTTACTATAGAACCATTATTCTTATACCACAAAAAGTGTAACAAAGATCCCTCACTATGCAAAAAAAAATACAAAACTCTGTCTCTGTACCTTTAACATTTCTTCTATTGGTTAAATCACCTTCCAAAATAATAATCAAATAAACTATTGTGTTGTTTGAAATCTCCATACTCACACACACATTTCATATGTGTTGGTATATTTAATCGATTGGCAAATAATAAATTTGTTGACAACAAATATTCGAATATCATTCGTAATTAACAATCAGAAACAAATCACACTCACTTTTTATGTCAACTCACTTCCTTAGGCTAATTTCTTCTCAAAATATTCCACAGATTCTGGGAAATCCTCTTGTGACATAGACTTTTAAGATAATTTTTCATATTTGATACCCTACATTAGTACAAGTGGCAAAGACATATTGTGTAAGCATTTACTTACTTGGATGAATTTTATCTTCTATTTGGCTTTTTAATGCAAATTATTTCAGTATAAAAAAAGATTCGTGACATGTGGATGTAACAAAAATACTTACTTGAATTGATTAACCAACAAACAATGCCTCAAAGCCTTTGCATTTTATTATCAAATGTGTTTCGCAAATTTCGTCAATTTTATGATGATTATAACATCGTCCTACTGAACAAGCTACTCTTGCCGTTGTGAAAAAATTTCGCATAAGTTTCACTAATTCATATGCGAAGAATACCTACCTTACTTACTTAACGGGTCATTACAACACCTTGGTTAGGATTACAACCTAGATTCACACCAACGCCTACGATGTGTGTGTTAATTTTACCCAAGATCCAACATCGACTCCGAACGACAGATTTTAAGATACTTTATTTACTCATAGAAGAGTGCTGGAGGAAGTACCCTATTTTTTTCGTTTTCGTTTGAAAGATCTGAGGTGCAGTTTGAACCACAGGCACTTGTATAAATAACCAACAGACTGCCTACTAGACCACAACGACTTAGTCTAGTCGCAGAGAGTACCTACCGAGCAGAATGTTGCTGGTGTACCAGCCTTGAAGATTTTACGTAAGCACCTAGTTGTGTAGCCATTTAAAACACAGCTGCTGTAAGAACTAAAGATAGGTGGCGTACCATGAAACTGTTTGTTTGATAAATGAGCCTCGGGAAAGTTGAATGACAATCGATTTTACAATCGAAAAATTATTCAATTCGGTCAGGATTACGACCTAGTTTCTCAGATCACCAATGTTTCGGGCGAATACATTATTGGTGACCACAACACTTTTGTCACGATTAAGACTTAGCTACTTAGACCACTTAAGTGGCGGGACCTACTGTTTAAAGTCGACTCGTAACGACAGATTTCTGAGAAACTTTTCATGACAATTTTTATTTACTCTCTGAGTTATTGCCAGCAATCTGCAGAAAAGAAGTCGCCGAAGAAATATTTAAAATTCGTTCTGGTAGAGATATCTGACCTGGGGTTGAACTGTGTTCTTACGTCTAATAAGCCAACTCACTACCTACGAGACTTCCAATACACCTTGAAAAATTGATTGTTTTGTATGGTTTGTAAGCATCATAGTACCATACTTTGCCAAGAATGATGAGCAATAGAAATTTGAACAAGACGGTGCCAGATGACATTGCGATACCATGAACATGGTATCCTAAGAAATCAGGAATTACATAATTTCCCGTTTAAAAGCATTTCTTGACCATCAAGATCATACGATTGGACCCCACTAAATATGAGTTATGTGAAGTCTATGTGAGCGTCATAATGCCATACTTCTCCAAGAGTGATGAAAAACGTATCGCCCATGCAGCATTTTGTCTACCATGGAATGATTTCAATAAGAGGCTGCTACATTATCCACTACATGCGACACCATGATCCAATTAAGAGATCAGGAATTAGTTTCCCATTTTAGAGCACTTCTTGCCCGTCAGATTCAAACCATTTGACTACACTGAACTACTTTTTGTACGGATATGTAAAGTCTCTGTGGCGATATAGGGTATCATAGCGTCAACTTTCTCACTTATACCTAAAGCTTTAGCAAAATTATGAAAAAAAATTATTCCATAAGAAAATCAAAAGCAAAAGCAAAAGGAAAGAAAAAGAAACAAAAAGTGGAATGAAAATTGCTAAACAACAGCAGCAAAGACAATATCATCGAAAAATCAATTCAATATTCAAATTGAAAGCCACGCTTGATTACGATGACTATGATGTTGGCTTTGCTGCTTATGATAGTGATGGCCAGTTCAGTCCGGTATGCTTAATTTCGACTGTTTTTTTTTTTTTTTGTTTTAATTTTTTTGCGTTTTAAAAGCGTCTGTAGATTTTTGGCAAGGCACGTGTTAAGAGTGTTGATATTTTATGTCTATTGGCCATGTTTGTGTGTGTCTACATTTCTACAATTTCTATTTTTTTTGTATTTTTTTTATTGGCTTTGCTTTTGATGACGTACTTAGTTAAAAGGAAATATTAATGATTAGCAATGCTAAGGGCATGACAAAATAAGGTTAATTTAAGACGGCGGTGTTTTTCTCTGTTTCTGTGTGTTTGTTTGTTTTTAATTCTTTCATCATTCGGTATTTCGTAAAAGACATCTTGTTAAACAAACAAAAAAAATATACAAAAAATTTGAAATAAAAACAAAAACAACAACATAAACTTTTAATTAAAGAATTTAACATAAAAAGTGTTTTTAGTTTTTAATTTCTTTGAAAATTGTGAGAAAAATATTTAAAACTCCCTATGACAGCCAGCAGCCTATAAACAATTTAATTTCATTTTAATATCCCATAAAATTAATCAACATTTCTTCTAAACGTTCTCTCTCCTTCTTACATTCTTTTTTAATCGACCAGGAATGGGAGGTGAAAGGTTTCATTTTGTAATTTATTTGGTGACAATCTATTGGTAAAGGTCTATAACCAAAAGAAAATGAGTCGTTTCCGTGTAAAATAAAATGAAATAAAAAACGAGAATCAAACCATCAAATAAATGCTGGTCAAAGTCAAATCAATAAAAAAAAAACGCTTTAAATTGGCCATAAAAAGTGGAGAAGACATTGATAGCCATTTTCATCAAAACAAACCAAAGAAATCTTCGTTAACCACAGTTTATGCCATTCAAAACTGTGATTCTAAAACATTGTTTGAAGGAATACACTTTAACGATATTTAGTTTGAATAAATGGCCAATTGCGTTAACACAGCTAAAGTTTACAAATTAAATCGCTTTCTCCTTAAAACGGAAGACTTAAATTAAAATTATTTTCATACTTTTTTTATACGATGATCATGCTACGCGTATATCAAGAACCCTTAAATATCATTTAATTTCTTTTGTGTATGTGGCAACTCTGAAATTTGGCAGCTTCACTGTCAAATTTATTCCGATTATCAAAAACTGAAGAGCTTTACGATTGAACAAAGCCTTATAATTGTGATATTTTTTATTACAAAAGTTTGGAAAAATTATGCTAAAACCGATCACAAACATCGAAAAATTTTCCATTCAAGTCACGAAAGTCCATCTAAGGAAATTTAAGAAACTAGATCGGTTATCAACAGTAAGACTTCTGCTCAACGCTACGGTCGATCTCTTTAAAACATTACTGCTTTAAACAAGAGCGTCACCAAAAACCCATAAATTCGGCATTGTTCCCAAGAACTGCAAATCTCACCGAGGACTACTCAGCGAATTTTGACCAAAGACATTCACCTTGAATGGAAAGTGCCGGCAGTACATAAAATTGTCAAATTTCGGCCTCAGAAACCATTCAGATAGTGTGTTGAATGGAATAGACGTGGTTCAGCTGCTGGTTCAGAACTATCTAACAAAACGAAATATACAACCCCTTGCCATTAATACTGACAGTTCTCCTCAGATTAAATTAAGAACTACGACGAGATTCTTTAATCAGAGTATGGATCAATAAAAATCAAGGTATGGTGACGAAGTCGCCGTAGTCTAGTAAGTAGTGTGTTGCCTCATTAGACGTGAGGCCACGATTCAAACCCCAGGTCAGAAAAAATATTTCTTTGACGACTTCTTCTCAGCAGATTTCTGGCAAAAACTCGGAAAGTAAACAAAATTGCCATGAAAAAGATTCTCAAAAATCTGTCCTTCGAAGTCGACTCTAAACTGTAGGTCACGCCACTCGTGGATAAAATTAACACACACACAACTGAAGGGTTGTAATGATCAATTATGTACATACATATGTATGTATGCCTTATAAGGCGTAGGGAAAATCCAATACTTTTGCAAAAAATTTATAGCGTCTGATTGTTTCAAAAATCTCGTTGCAATCGATTCTCATTAGGCTTCTACTGAAGCGAGTTTCTTGTCACCAAAATTGTTGGTCGCAGACAGGAGTGCTTGGTAACAAATCATGACAGATTCTGAGGTTAATGAAGTTCTAGAAATCTAATGCCAAATACTAACCATGTACGTAATCTGGTGTGGCCATGAAGGAACACAATTTCTCTTCTTCTAGTGGTCAAGGCTGGCCGCTTGTGAATATTTTGTAATTGAAGCAAATTTTAGTCTCATCAAACGCTTGTGCTAATTTCTAATCGTATTTGAGTTAAAATTAAAAAGAGACAAGTACATCGGGAACATGATTTTGATTGATTCTTACAGACGAAGAAATCCTTCTTCAATAGCAATCCTTGCCCCTTTTCTTCAAGAAAAGGTGTGGCCATGAAGGAATACAATTTCTCTTCTAATGGTCAAGGCTGGCCTCTTGTGAATATTTTCTAATCGAAGTAGAGTTTAGTATCATCAAACGCTTGTGCTAATTTCTAATCGTATTAGAGATAAAGATTAAAAAGACATGAGTACATCGGGCACCCGATTTTGATTTTTTCTTACAGACGAAGAAATCCTTTTTCCAATAACAATGCTTTCCCCTTTTCTTCAAGAAAAGTTTCGGACCATTTGTGCAAAACCTAAATTTCAATCACATTGCTTGAGTTGGTCTCTCTTTAATGTTGATTTAGAAACTGTTTGAAATGGTTTGCATCAACAATAGCTGGTGGCAGCAAAAGCAGTCAATAAACCCCCCACCACTAACACTCTAAAACGGAGAAAGTTTATGCCATTTGAACACAATTGATGGGTGAGGCAAATGCGTTGCCCGATTTAAATTTCTTTCTTTTTTCTTTTTCTGGTTTTTAATGACCACAAGTGTAGGTCAGTTTGAAATAAACAACAAAAACTACATGAAATATTTAATGGTTGACAAATTCAACAGAAAATAGAAAAGAAAAGAAAAATCGAAAACCAAAAACTATGGGAATATTTCAACAAATTTAACGAAAGTTTTAGAACACAAATGCAGGGATTGGTTAAATAAATTGAGAGTGTTGCTTACAAAAATAATTTATGGCCTATGAAATTAATAAGACTGACATTCGATTTGCATAAATCAAGTGGCAATTTAGGATTTTCTCATAAACAACGTAAGCAAGTAAATAAAATTTTATTTAAATCTTCTCCACGGCTGTAGACGAAGCCTTTACATGGACTAATACGTTCATGCAACTCTTTTTGGACTGCAATTCAAAGTAATGCAAGATTTCTTTCATAAACTTTCCCTGTGTAAATCGCTTTCGAAAAAGTCAAGCAATCATTTGTGCAAATGTAAATAAGAATTGAACGAACAGCTTCATTAGTGACTGAAAGAACAAATAAAAAAATTCCAAAACAGTAGAAATGAAATTGAAATTGAAATTGAAAAAAAACAAGAAAATTACCGGCATGCATGCCGCTGGCATTATTTTTTTTACGAATCAACAGGACAGGACGTCGGACAGACAGACAGTCCTGGACAGTTTTAAAGTCTTTTAAATTTGTATGGCGTTGCATGTGTTACTGAAATTGTAATGACGATCGTCATCAGCTGCATCATGAAATGGTTTTTGAGGATGTTCTGAACGAACGCATTTTAGACTAAAAACTCATTACCCAAGTGCAACTACAAATCATGCATTTAACGCCTTCGTAGTATGGCATTAAAAACGCCTGCTAAAGCCACCAAATAAAACGCACATAATAAATATCCCAAAGGCTTCTTTATTTTTATTTTTTTTTTTTCAACTCCAAACAAGTGGACTTGAAACACTTTTACAATTCCCTTTTTATATTTTTTTTTTTTATTATTTCTTTCGATGTTGCAACTTTACGTCAACACGTTACGTGAGCTTAAGTTGAACACAACAGCCATGCAACCCATGTAGAATCCCCTTTAACTGCTTAACCAACAACAGCATCAGTTACAGAGTTTAGGAGCAAAGAAAAAAAAAAGAAAAGATTCGTTGTGTTATAAAGATGTCAGCGAAATGATACTTAAATCTTAATCATCATCAGAAATACCGAAACCCACTAAAAAAAACGAAAAAAAAATTATATCGCCTGGCTAAAGCAGCAGCCATAAAATGTTCGCAAAAAAACAATCCGTTTATCTAACTACACTGTTAAAAAACAAAGGGCGTACGGCTTAAGATGAACTGATTTGCTTAAATCCCGACTTCAACTAAAAATATTGTACGTTTGAATGTCCATTTTAATTTAGAGATTTTTCTCCAAGTTACTGTTATTCGCCCAATTTCTCGAAATAAATAATGTTCAGTTCAAAACTAAAATGGAATCTGGTACGCCTGATGAATGAATTGCACGAAAATGTCGTACAAAATTTGATCGCAGAGAAGAAACAACAGTGCCCGGTATACGCAAGTTTATTGCTGAACTTCGTGAAACTAGTTTCATTCTTGATGTGCCCAGGAGATGTGAGCGTGCTCGAACAGTGCATGCACCACCCGAAAGCATCGAAGCTTGTCATCAACATCAACTTGTCATCATCCTCAAGAATTGAACATTTCACTCACCAATTTACGTCGAATTTTGCGAAAAGATCTCGGTATGACGCCATACAAAGTTTAATTGGTTCAAGAGTTGAAGCCACATAACCATCCGCTTCGATATCGCTTCGTTAGATGGTCCAACAAGAAACTGCACGATGATGTCGATTTGACAAAAAAAAAATCATCTTTTCGGATGGAGTTCATTTTCGTCTTAGCAAACCCACAACATAGCCATACAGAAGCCAATGCACCCATTACAAGTGACTGTTTGGTGCGGCTTGAGGAGCGAAAGCATCATTGGCCCACATTTCTTTGAAAATGAGGACGGCGCATCCAATACCCGATCTTCATGGTATTGATGTGAACAATGTTTGGTTTCAAAAGGATAGCGCAACTTGCCACAATCGTTTAATTAGCCGAAATGGTGATGTCAATTGACTGCGATTAGCCATCATTGGACTATTTTCTATGGAGGCGCCGTTAAAGAAAACTGTTATGACGACAAACCAGAGGCAATTGAGCATTTGAAGGCCAACATTTGTGATGCCATTGCCAAGATACGACCCTTACAATCGGAAAAGTGCAAGAAAATTGATCCGATCGAAAGAGATACTGCGACGGCAGCTACGCTTCCATGGTCCAGCATATACCCCCAAGAAAGCTTTAACCATTAAGAGAAATTGTGTACCATCATGGCCAGATTTGGCATCACATTCTAGAACCTGATTAGTTACAATCATTCAATATTAAGTCCAAGCACTGCCTAGAGGAAATCGAACCGAGTCTAAAGAGCTGTTTATATTAGAGAGCTCGTTGAAGTCCAAACCCTCCGTGTTTTTCTGACAAGAGCAGGACACTGATACACAAGCTGAACGACAGTTTCTTCCTCAAACCCACAGCTCCTGCAAAAGTCATTTGACAGAATAACAAGTTTTTCAGCATACCCACCTAACAGACCGAGGTCCGTGGAAAATGCTCAGTACCTTTTAAAGATTTCCTTGTTCTTTTCATTTCGGTACATATTTTCTTTTCAGTGTATTAATATAACAAGTGATCACGAAGATGCCATTGATTTCATTTAAAAAGTCTTACCAAAATGTAAAGAAGAGAGGACGACCTAAACAAGGTAAACAAACATAAGTAAGCACACGCAAACACACGCAAAAGAAAAAAACATTTCGCACAATTACCCAAGAATTTTTAAATAAACACTCCACTCTATTCTACGCCACACTACTCAGCTAATGGAATTGTTGTAAACCAAATAAAAAAAAACCACAAGATCAACAATAAAATTCGAAAATCAAAGACCCAGAGATAACAAAAAACAAAAACAAAGATACCAACAAACCAAATAATCAAAAGAAGAAATAAAACTGAAGCTTCTTAAACTATCAAACTCTCGTTGCCAAAGAGAGAGAAGATCACTTTGTGATCTTCTGTGAATGGTAAATCAGCAATAAATAGAAGGCGTGTAAAACGTCCGCTGGGCAATGCCAAAAAGAAGTGAGGAAATCAATGCAAAAATGATGTAAAAAAAAGAAAAACAATCAAACAAACAACTATCATCACCATTAACATGGCCAACATCAACGTCATCAGCCATAAGCATCACCATAAGCAACACCATCATCATCATCATTATTAGCAGGCACAGTCGTCAGCTTCATTATCCAACACAGCAATCCAACACCTTAAACGCAAGACTTAAGAGCCCACAAAAACCATAAACATGTGGCGCTTTCATGTCATAATGAGTTTTGCAGTTAATGATTACACGGAGGGGATCTGCCACAGATCTCTTCATTTAGTTGATCCTCTTTTGGCCAACAGAATAATTTGATTTTTATAGCCCACAGTTATCACTTCTTTTTCCTCTTCCTCTTACTGGTTTTTTTTTTTTGTTTTATATGTATCTGAAAGCCTGTTAAAAGGCCTGTTCCTTCCATTTCTTTTTATAGCACAAAATACCTGCTGAGGATCGGCGTTATAAAAACAAACATTTTAAGATTTGCATGCCACAGAAATAAAAAAAAGAACGAACGAAGAAAAAAAAACTACACGATCTCCGCATGAATGAATCGAAATCTATTTATTGGCTTGTGGGCTTATGGTGTGAAGGAGTCTGTCATCTATTGCCTTCTCGCAATTCCAGGATTTCAATTAAAACTGTTGATTGTCACACTTGAAGTGTTTCATTCTTTTTTTATTACGGCTGTAGACATTAAAACACATCAAGTAATGGTGTAAAACGAATAAGTGGGTGAATTGATAAGTACATAGGATACCTAAATTCAGGCATTGTTTGAATTTTATTTCGCATATTTGTTGTAATTCTCATTGAGTTCATGTTCATGTACTATCTACTGTACTTTAGGTCTTCGTATTCTTCTCATCTTATTGCCCATGCATACTTCAGGTTGTTGTTCGTTGTTAGTAAAGATAACTCCCTGCCTAATTTTTTCTACGCACTTAAATGTTCCCTTCAGACATCACACAGGTTCCAAGTGTGTGTCCTGGGGGTTCATGCTAGCCTCATCACAAAATCTACATGCTGACCTCAAGTCCATGCACTCCGACTAAAGTATTATTTGCTATACTCAATTGGCTCTCCTCTGGCCTTCTATTAAAACAACCGGGGCTAAAGACATGCTGCAATACTTGGAAACTTTAGACACATTTGAGTCGACTGCATGGTTGAGTCGGTTTTCGGATTCCAAACAATGCATTCAGGTCTGATGATCCGAAGATTCCCAGTGGGACCATTGAGGTATATACTGAAAGAGTATTCGCTTGCTTGTTCACATTATTTCCCAATGCTTGTTGGGTTGTAACATTTTCCCCTGAATATCTCTTAATTTCCTCAAACAACCAGGCTGCACTTACTGCCCTAACGTGATGTTCGTTAGGTTGATGTCCGTACATGTACATATATCGTATGAATGCCAGTGATTTCTCAGGTAAATTTCAGCTCCTTCAAGAGTAACTCATACATGTGTTGCAGGGCATAAGAAAATCGTTAGAAATTGCACTGTCAATGAACTTGTCAGGACTGGTACAGAGATCACAATCTGCAATATGTTACAGGGCATAGGAGTACCGATTATCGGTATTCTCTGATCATATTACAGACAAGCTAAACTTCGTCGGTAGCAGGAGGGTACATGATCACTGGTTGTCTTAATTCTACCAATCAGCTGGTAAGGGCTGATACAGAGATCACAATCATTAATATGTTACAGGGCGTTCCAATTGCCTCAGTTATTCTGAGGTCATGTTACAGGGAAGATCCGCTTGTCTTCTCTACTTCAATCGAAAGGCTATACTTAGGATTGAGGTTACCACAAATCACTTCGTTTTTGGAAGGCTTGGCATTCTCTCTAATCACTTTCAAAGGAGCCGTGGTCCTGAGGAAAAAAAAAAACAGATTATGATTCGTAAGGCTGTACCCGTTTCTAGCCGTCTTTTATTATCAGCAAATTGGGAGAATGTTTGGATATTAATTTGCGACTTTACTCGCTGTCAAAGTAGGACCTTAGCCTTCCAGTAGGTTACGCTATCTAACCTAATAAAAACTATCTCTCTTACTGCATCTACTGCACTTATCAATTAACCCTCGTATTTAAGATAAAACTTTGCAATAAAAATCCCAGATCTCTTTTTAATTGTAGGCCCCTGTTAATCAGAAAAATAAACAACAAAAACAAAAAGGAATTTATTGAGAACGTAATAAATGGCATTCGCGACAATTATTTTCATAATAATCTTTAGGAGAAAATGGAATTTAAAAAAAAAAAACAAGTTCCATTCACACCTCCGGTTAATGATAGTGATCGTTAAGCAAGCAGTTATCATTTTGCGATGCCCGCCTCACTTAAATTCTTAATTATCGATTTTTTATGGTTGCACATTAAAAGTAATCTTATGCGTTGTTTAATGGTAATCAAATGAATGACGTTAAAATGCTGCAATAACTGAATTTTTTTTTTTCAAATCAGATCCTAAAATCTGTTTTTAAAATTGTACCGTTTTCTTCTTCTTTTTATTAAAAAGAAATTAAAATTGTTTTTTTTTTAATCTTGCACTCATGCATGTGGTCATTTAAACCAAGAGTTCCAAACAAATCTTTATGGGCTCATGAATACTTGAAGAGTCCATACGTATGTACGTGTATGTTGTAGGAAAACACAACATTTTGTTGAAGAATTTATTTCTTTAAAATGAAATCAATTTCACCCGTGCAAAACAGAAAAAAATCAAAAACCAAAAACAGACGAGTAAAGAAATCATCAGCTAAACAGTCAGTAAATAAAGAACAAAACATGCACCTTCCAAATGTGAAAATTTCAATAAATTTTCTTTACGTTGCCATAAATCCCTATAATGGCCCATAATCAATATTTACTTGGTCTTACAACGAGAACATGTTCTTGTCTTCCACAACAAATTTTTTTTTTTTGGTTTCTGACGATTTTGCCATAACAATTCATCGGTTCGTATAACCTGCGTATTTGTTAACAATTCGCAAACAACACATGTTTAAACAAAAAACCTAAAAAAAATCCAAAGAAAATACAGGGTGTGCATACGCATGTATGCATTATTTTATATGATCATGAACTACAACACTCCTCTTGGAAAATACTGCGAAATAAAAAATCCCTAAAAAATTAAAAACAACTTAACAAACATTAAACCAGAGCTGTTAAAGAGTCATATCATGGCAGGACACAAAAGACTTTGTGTCTTGTCTTTATAGGATCGGATACATGCCCCCAGAATACCAGTTCAATGAAGAAGAAATAAATGTCGTATAGGACCGTATAGGGCCGGAATTAGTGAGGAAGTACGATTGTGAATTGGAGTAGGAACAGGAGCAGAAATATGAATGAAACTGAGAGGAGATGTATTGAATACAACCTGGGAATGTAACCCAAGAATTATATACTGGATGTACAGTAAGATGATTAGGCCAACAGCGCCCTATGAGACCATTTTGTGTGCAGACAGCTCAGAATGGAGTTGAACAGCTCAGAATGGAGATGAATAAGAAACAGACACTGTCAGGTATAAACGAGACAATGAGAAAATGCTTTATAGCGGTGCTGGGTGCTTTACTAGAATTAAACCTATTACCCTGTCGTAGTAATAAAGTTCAGAGTTATGCGAACTAGGGTTGATGGGAGACAAGTCTGTCACGAGTTTCATTAAAACCCTGCTAACACTCTATGTTTTTAAAAAATTCTTCACAACAAGACTGAGTAATAAAAGTGAATGGAACTTTCCATTCGAAACGTACCATTCTATAATATCCGAATGGGTTGAGGACAGATACTCGGGACCATCAGATATCTTCTAAGGAATGAAAAAGAACAGAGAAATATCAATACCATCAGTCACACAGCCATCCGAATACCCAGCTCATATTGTGGTAGCTAGAGAATATTATGGAACGGTGGGGATATTCATGGACGTGAGTAGGGAAATGAGTTAGCGAGGAATGAAGCTCTCATACCGTTAACATGACTAGAACCTTTCAGTAGAGAAGATAGTGATGTTTAGAAGCATATACTTGGCAAATAAGGCGAATACTAATCGCAACTCAAATGGGCTTGAAGCAATCTAAACTTTTGTTGGGTAATTGCAAGACAGACTTTCTAGCAGTTACTTAGAGGTATTAAGCGACCATCGGCGTTGTAAATTTTAAAAACACATGGTGAAAATAGGGATCGGCTCAAGGCCAAAAAACAAATCCTGTAATGCAGACAGAACACTATGAAGAACACTACAAAGAACATACCTGGGTGCGTGTCAAACACAACATAAGAAGTTAAACCTTCTAGCACCAAACAACATACTGTGGATTGTCAGGGCAACATAATTAGGAGAATGTCTCTCCAAGGAAATTCAATATAAAGAGAGTGCAATACAACAGGTTATAGTTTGATGAAGAAGCATTCAATAAGACTTTCTATTAATTGTCAATAAAATTTAAAGACTAGCCTGAATAAAGGGAATGCTGAAATTTGCCACATAATCTGGCCAACAGACACAGTGTGTTTTAGGCACTCCTCAGCCAAATCGATGCTGACTTTTTTAATAAACGCAATTGGGCTACAGGATGACAGAAGGTATTAAGTATTACGGATCTAATGACCTTATTGCAGCTATGATAGATAGTTTGATAGAAACGATATCAAGAGATGGCTAGATTGCGGTCACTGGCATCACACATGACTCGAAGACAGATATGGAAACAGATGTAGGGAGTTTTCTTTAAAAGTGTAAGGATTTTAGAGTCAATTAGTATACCTTATAGCTTTGTTTTTCAGGCGAAAATACTCGGCATTAAAGAGCGATAGATCTGACAACTGAACTGCTTCTGTACGGAAATAAACTTGATGTCTTTGTAGATGTAGTTCTTTATATGATATAGTAGCTTTATATTCTCTACAGAGTTGCATTCGAACCCTAGAAGGAATTGCTGTGGATAGTTGGAGTCCAAGTTTGGATACCACAATACTACGGTACATATGTGTTTAAAAAAGAGAAATCCAAAGGAGATGCTTGCAGCCACTTAAAGAAAGACCTTAATATGGAAATGTCATCATTTCATTTCATTTGACGCAGAAAATTTCCTCACAACCGATCCAATTTACGTTACCAAATTAAAAATCAATAAAAGTGTTGAAGAATCGAATTCATTACTTGGCATACTGACTTCAATAAGAAATTCATCTTGCATTACTACAAACACGATTTTCACAAATGTTGGCAATTATTTATCAGCCAATGAAGTCAACAAAAAAAATTCGAACACAACCTACAACAGCAATGAAAATTTCAAAAGCAACAATAGCCAGCCACAGTGCAAATACTGCCGTTGAAATTGAGGGAATCCTTTTTGTAGATTTATTTACTAGTTTGATGTCATTTGTTTAAGCAGCTCTTTCTTGAGCTCTTTTTTGTTTCGTTTGTTGCGTTTACAGTTGGGCCACTTTAAAGGTCCGTCCTCCCTCTGACCACATTTGAACTTCGCTAAATGCTCGAATAGGAGTTTATTGATGGTGCCAATGGTGGTGGATGATTAAGATGAGGACGTGTTGGTTTAATTTTTTCTTTTCTTTTTTTTTGTGTTTTTGTACTTGAAACAATTGAGCAGTAAATATTGAGATTTATGTGGCATGTTTATACATTTGATGTAACCCAACTTAACCAAGTGTTAAGCAATAATTCTTTAACTTGGCCAGAAAGCAAAAAAAAAACCAAAAACAAAAACAAGAGCAAAACCAAAAATTATTAACGTTCAAAATGTGGGATTCTTTGATTTTTACCACAAGGAAGTTTTTGTGCAGTTTAACGAGGCTGATAAAGGTGATGAACAAACAAATGTTTGACAACTCTGTACCGATTGTAATGCTTTGAAGTTGTAGGTTCAATATCTGATTTTCATCATTTCTAAAGATAAATTGAATGTTATATCGAAATTTGGAACAAAAAATCCTTTAAATATGCTCCTTTAAATGTCCAAATGTCGTTTTCTCAGCTAGAGGAATGGAAAATTCATAGTTTTGTACACTCTAGTGAAGACTACACCGACTGTTTAGTTTACAATATCTGCAGAAATCCCACGACATAGATTCCAGTCTAAATACTTAATACATACAGGAATAGCAACAACATCAGAGTATGCAAGAGGTTGTTTATAGCAGCTCTTCTTATGGCTACCATGGCTTGCCATCCTTGGTATCATGGCATCTCCTGAGATACTATATCCAATGAGATCTCCTATGAAATCTTAAGACGGTGAATTCAGATCCAATGTTTCGCTTGGGCCTTACTTACCATTGTTAAAGTCTTAACCAACAAATAGTGTATATTGCCTATAATTTTTTGATCTTTTATTATCTATTTACAACCGGTATTTTTTAATTTAAATAAAAGAAAGTGTGAATGTGATTGTTTGAAGCCATCGTAGTCTGGTAGGTAGTGTGTTGGTTTATTACATGTGAGGCCATAGTTCAAACCGCAGGTCAGACATCTCCAACAAAACGAAACATGAAAAAATATTTCTTCGACGACTTCCTCTCAGCAGATTTCTAGCTGAAACTCTTATCGGCTTAAAACTGTAGGTCCCGCCACTCATGCATAGAATTAACACACACAGCATAATTGATGTGAGAAGTAAGGTCGTAATTCTGGCTGAAGGTCGAAATTTAATATTCGTTTGAAAGATCTATTGATGCCACTATGTTAAATTGTCCATGAGTTTGGCCCATAAATCAGGTTAAATTTGAACGATGTGATCTGTGACTTATTCTCATACAGCTGCGATGCAAGAAAACCCTACAAGAAGAAGTTTAAAGGGATTGAATCACATGATCTCGATGTCCAGTTAAAATCACTTCTACGTGAAATGAAGATACCTTCAAATCTCTTGTGCTTAATATCCAATACGACATAAGCTGTGTATCACATAACGCCGTTCTATCAAAATCACAAGTTGTTGTTATCCAGATCATACAAAAGAAATTGGTAATCATCGACCCTTGACAGTAATATCCTGACCACTAGTGTTCTCAGCAATATATAGAAAGGCCTCATCAGTCCACATCAAATTTTTCGGGATACATTGGAAGCACATGGGGCTCAAGTAGATTGGTATTGTCTCAAAAATTAGGATCAGTTATCAACTGCTACAGAGCCCATTCAGTGACTACACCAGAGATCAGCAATGAATCGTATTTCCGCTACTCAAGAGTATTAAAATTCAACTACTCTGATTCATTCGTACTCGCTACAACATTGATTTATAAGTATAGGTTGCAATGAGTATGAGTACAACGTTGACATCAAACTCACAACATTCGATTCATTGTTTGATTCATACGCCTACTCATTCAGATTCATAAATTTAGAAAAATACTTATAATACTTACGAATGATTCGAGTCACTCGAATCATTCATCAAAATTTACAGTAGTAGTTATTGTTGCATTTACAAAAGAAGAGAAAAGAAAAGCCAAAGACAGCAAGCAAAGCACACACACAACCTTCTAGCGACTATTGTGGTGTTCGTACTCGAATCATACTTATTTTGTGCTTCGTGTATATGTTGAATCATGGAGAGTCGAAATCAACAACATCGTGCGTATTGTTAAGTATGAGTACGATGAGTATTTCTAACTTTGAATATGAGTAGTATGAGTATGATATTAAAATAAGTATGAGTGCGTATAAGTAGCTGAAATTATAAGTATGACTCGAATCTACTCATCGTTTTTAATATTCGTTGCTGATCTCTGGACAACACGTCATTATCTATGGCTGTCCATGGTGATTGGGCAAAACTGACTGAAGAAATGGTAAATAATTTGACAGATGTAGCTTCAACAAAAGGATGACGGCGATCAGTCAAACTGAAACTATGTTTCGACGCCTCCGTTCTATAACATTCTAAGTCGAAAAAGTGTGTTTTGAGTTATGAGCTCTCAAAGTTTTCACGCGCCATATGACTAAATGTGTATTCTAAGTAGATTTTTCCTTATAACTTCGGAACGGATAGGCGCATCTTAACCAAATTTTGACAGTATTTAAGTTAGAGAACGTAGAATTTAAAAATGCAAGAACATTAAAAACGTTCTAAGTACACTTCGAACGTTATAGAATGGAGGCGTCGGTTTGGGATATACAAATATCCATAGATATATGGATAGATCTTTGCATAGAAAATGGAAACAGATTCTGGTTTACTAAAAACCAACTGCATTAACAATCTATCACTCTACATTGCGCCCTATCGTCCATTCAACCGATAGTTAAAAAATCAAATAGTGAATCAAACTCACCTCTTTGTTTTTGTGTTGGTAAAAAAATGCTCACGCATTGAAACCAAGGTGCTAAGCAAACCAAATACTGCAAACTCATATGCAAATTTGATCAGTTAAATTTGATATGTCGCCATGCGCCATAAGTGTTGGGTAAGGCTGATTATTTTTTCAGTGGATCGTAGTGCAGGGCATCCCACATACTAACTTGATTGAGCACAGGAATTTGAGGGCTTTTAATATTTAATTAAAAAAGAAAAAAAGTTTGATTCTTAAAACCTTAAAGAGGAAATCATGTTTCATTAAAATGACAGTTAAAAAAAAGAAACGAAATTTTTTTTTCTTTTCAAAGCCATGCAAATATTCTCATATTTTTTGTTTGTTTTTGTTTTAAATTTATTTTTTTTAATTTAATTTTTATTTTAATAATTTTTATGGGTGTGTCAGAGTTATACTAACGGTTTTGTATTGTTTATTTTGATCGTTCTTTTTTTTTTTTTTTTTGTAACTGATTTTCTACAACATTTTCGTTTCGTTTTTTATTTTTTGTGTTCAACTGATTTATTTTGTTTGTTGTTCTGTGTTCTCGAGTTTTTTAACAGAAAAGCAAAAAGACAATGAAAATAAAAACCAGCAGAACAAAGAAGCAAAAACCAAAAAAACAAAACAGAAAAAAATCTATTTTAGAGTATAAAAAAAAACAATCCAACTGTAAATTTCTTTTAAGCCATGATTTAAAAACGCAGTCAAGTCAGTCAGTTCTTTTAATTCATCAGCAAAAATTGTTTGTTTGTTTGTTTGCCATGGTGACCCACTAAAGTCCATAATTCAAATGGAAATGACATGTGACTACCACTACACACCACACCACACAGAGCAGTACAGGAATGGGGAATGGTTACTGCCTGCTATCAAGCAAACACCACCAACGAGGGAGGGAAAAAAACTGGAAGAAAATGAAAGAAACGTTTGAGCATGCGTACTTCAAACCGAAGTGTTGTTAACAGAAACAAAGAATAATAATCAGAACGCCTTCTGTAAAGCCACATTAATGGCAGTTTTGGTTCTAAAACAAATTTGAGGTACTTGAATAACGAATAGGTTATGAGCTACACAGTTTGATTTAAGAATTAAGAATTTTCTTGATTGTGGCCTTATGCGTGCTTTATCAGTAGCCAAAAAACCAGAGACATTGAATAATTTAGAAAATATTACACAATAAAAAATTGTTGATTCGGTATGCAGGAAAATTGAATTTGTTTTCCCTTTTCAAAGCATAATTCATCTTCTTATCCTACTAAGTATTCGAATTCATAAGTTTTGTGAAAATGTTAAGAAATCTTTAACACTTTTTAACCTCCTTAACAGCTTAATCCACAAGAGCTCGTGAATCAAATCCTTGCGCAAACAGTTCGAACAAAACGAAATAGGAAGAAAAGGATGGTTTCCTCTCAGCAATCTTCTCGAAAAAACTCTGACAGTAAATAGAATTCCTTGAAAGTTTTCTCTAATCTGTAGTTCAGAGTCGCCATTAAACTATAGGTCATCATGGGTGGTGTGAGAAGCTAGATTGTAATCCTGACTAAAGAGATGTAATGATATCTGAGCTTGAACATATTCTATGAATATTATGAACTAAAATATTTCTTTGTGCCACTTTCTCTCAGCTGTCTTCTGGCGAAGATTCTGAGAGAAAATACGAAAATATTCTCAAATCTGTAGTTTAGAGTCGCCGTAAAACTGTAAGTCCCACAAACATCATGGGTGGTGTGAGAAGCTAGGTTGTAATCCTGACTAAAGAGTTGTAATGACCACTTAAGTAAGCAAGTACTAAAGGCTAGGTTGGTATTCTTAGTGCCCAGTTAATTTGATACACCAAGACGCGAAACCGCGGAACTAGGTTTACCACGGAACCAGAGATCAGCAACGAGTATTCAAAACGATGAGTAGATTCGAGTCATACTTATAATTTCAGCTACTTATACGCATTCATACTTATTTTAATATCATACTCATACTACTCATATTCAAAGTTGGAAATACTCATCGTACTCATACTTAACAATACGCACGATGTTGTTGATTTCGACTCTCCATGATTCAACATATACACGAAGCACAAAATAAGTATGATTCGAGTACGAACACCACAATACTCGCTAGAAGGTTGTGTGTGTGCTTTGCTTGCTGTCTTTGTCTTTTCTTTTCTCTTCTTTTGTAAATACAACAATAACTACTACTGTAAATTTTGATGAATGATTCGAGTGACTTTTAATAGTTGAATTTTAATACTCTTGACTCACTCATACTCAAAATTTCATAAGTACCTATGAGTAGCGAAAATACGATTCATTGCTGATCTCTGCACGGAACCCTATTTAACCAGAATCTGCCATACAACAAACCTGTAATCTTTGTAGAGTTTCTAATGCTCTCTAGCTTTAAATCTGAGACTTCAGTGAAACTCATGTAAGAAGAATATCCCATTTTCGTCCGGCATCAGTTTATCTAAACCCTGAGCATTTGAACCTAAGAGACAATGTTCTGTAGTCACTGACAGTAGAGAGGCCTCGTTGCCTCTTTCACCTTGTGTGCTTACTCTCAAAATGAGCGCATAACTGCCTAACTAACCGGCAATCACTTATCTACTATTCGCTGTCTGCATCGTATCATACAAATGTTTGACTTTACAGAAGCCTGTAGACCCTCTAAATCCAGTGAAACATCTATGTTTCTGAGCTCCGGACCCATATGATCGGAATATTAAATTGCTTAGCTATTTCCTTAAGAGACAAGTAAGAGTCAGAACCAGCTCTTGTCTGCATGAACAAAGATTTCAAGGCATAGGTCAGCAGGCCGATTGTTCGTATAGATATTTACAAAATTCTTCCCAAAGCCTATGAACTCATATCATTTTGTGTGAAGTATCAAAACTTTAAAATTAATCTGGGCATGTTTTGCATACCTTGCGTTATATTATTTCATGCTTTAAAAAGCTTCCCACTTGAAAATTTATTCTCCCAAGTTAAGGTTACGGCACACAATTAAGGGATGAGAAGACCAACCTTTGTCATCACAGAAGTCAGAACCAAGTTACCGATAATTTTTTACATAAAATTGGTTTTTGTATCTGTTCCTCAAAGAAAAATTAAGTTTCAGTTATAATACCTCTAAATAGTATAGAAAAGCACCAGAGAGGTGTTTCATTCATTTTTTTTTAATCATTGGCCGTAGAAAATACCAAAAAACATTTTTTATCCTTTCTTGTTCTTCATCTCAAACATATTTTGTTGATTTCAAAAGCTGCTCTAAAACTTTTTGAAAATTATTTAAATTTTATGCATAAAAAGGTACTTAGAAAAGTACATTTTTAAATAAAAAAAAAGTAACATAGTTTGAATAAAATTCCATTTCAAGAATTTCCCATAATAAAGTTAAACTGAAAGAGGCGAAAACAATTTCTATGCTTTAAAGAAAATTAAAAAGTATCACAAAATGTACTCAATTGTTTAACAAAACAGGGAGACATACTCCCTATAAAGTAGTGCGCATAATGGACAATATCACGGCGCCTAAACTGTAATCAAGACTGGTGGAACTAATTGTTCAACAGCTTTTCAAAACAATTTTCAACAAATTTTTCTTTCTTTAGCCCCGCATTCTTATTTGCATGAAACAAAGAACTGCATTTATAACTATCGGGTGCAATGTAGGCGTTCTTTAAGAATTTTTGCATAAAATATTAAAAAAAAATCGAACAAAGCATATAAAAAAACATGAAAAAAATTTTAAAAAGAAAAGAATTAAAAAATACAACGAAAACCTTGAAAGTAAGAAAAGGGCTCGAAGACATTTAAGTTGATTTTTTAAACGTTTTTTTTTTTTTTGGTGTAATTAAATGGCCTAAAACAAATGACTACTGTTTTAAATATTTTAACCTTTCGATTTCTACGAGACAGATAAAACTAAAACAAAAGCATAAACTCATAAAATAATCATTAATTTTGTGTGTTTTTTTCGGCTTTTATTTTTGTGTATTTATTTGCCCTAAAGATTTATGACGAACTACTGTTTGTGTATTTGTTTTAAATTTATTTTAAAAAGTGAAACTGACGAAACTAAATCACAGTAAAATCAATAACAATAATAACAACAATAATAGTGTCAAAAATAAAATTTACTAAACTTTCCTCTCCTTATTTAATTGAATAGAAAACAAATAAATTTTCTTTTCATTTTATTTAATTCCTCGTATTGATTTATTAACTATTCAATAAGGGAGTGTTCAATGTGTAAAAACCATCATCATTTTAATCATCAGTTCCTCTAAATAAACGAATGCATAGAGTAAATAATTCTTTATTAAAAACCATAAAAACCAGTTAAAATGTCATAGAGATGCTCATTAACCATAAACAAAGGTAACAGCAACTACAGTATTCCCTCGATTTACGTCGTCTCGATTTACGTTGTTTCGATTAACGTCGTCAAAAATTTTGTTCCCTTCAACATCGATTTGCGTCGTCATTCGATTTACGTCTCCTCTATTGTTTATAAACAAAATCAGGGGAATTCCCTCTTTAAAAAAATTCAATATTTGTGTGTAACTATTTGAATAAAAAAGAGAGTTTTGAAAAAAATAAATATTTAAGTACATTAAATATGAGTTCAAAATATAAAACGTGATGTTCTAAGAAGAAAACGAAATGTAATTTCGTTAAAAACCAAATTGGACATCTTAAAGCGTCATGATAGTGGCGAAAAAGTGTTTGTTATAGCTAATATAATGGGTCTTCCACCTACAACAATAAGATACATCCTAAAAAGTGGAGTAGAAAGCCGTGCAAGTGCAAAAGCGACTGCGTCTTCTTCTATTGAAAACACTTCTAAAATATATGTTCCTCTTTTAAATAGTATTTAAGTGTTAATGGATTATTTTTAATTTTTTATTAAACTTTTTGTGAACAACATATGAAACAAATTTTTATAACAAATCAAAAATCCATCTATATTTATGTATGTACATATGTACTTAGTTATACAGAATAAAAATTTAATTATTTTTGCAAAATGTACATACATAAATAAATGCATCTGATAGTATGAGTTATTTGGAATTCGATTTACGTCGTTTCGATTTACGTCGCCTTTTTCCGGAACATTCTACGACGTAAATCGAGGGAATACTGTGTACTTTTGCTTACCCAATACACCACCTGCTTAGAAAATATGGTAGTCATCTTTAAACGACACATCATCATTTGCTGACAAGTCAATCGTATTAACCCATATCCACCTAAGGTTACAGTTTTGGAAAAATTTTTTTGGTCCAAGGAGTTCTAATTGCTAATCTAATTCATCACCGAAATTTATTGTGTTGAATGGTCTTTACTAAGTATTTTGAAAGAAAATATATCTTGGTATGGTATGGGTTAAAAGTATTGCAAAAATTCTCATCAATTTTATTATCGGCATTATGATATTTTAAATACAAGGAAATATAACTCTTAACAATTAATTTGTCATTTACTTAACCTGCTCAATACATTACCTGGTAATATCGGGTGGGCCATCTATCGGTTTAAATTTAAATCATCGTTTATCGGTTCGAATCTGGCAATACCTATGTCCTTCTAGTCTGTCATAAAAGTCTATATATTATCACCACTGAATGTAATGAATCCATTTTCACTGGAGCAACGTTAGGATTTATTGGAAATTTATTTCCAAAACACAGACAATTGGTCGGAAATTGCACGAAAATGTCGTACAAAGTTTGGTCGCAGAGAAGAGCCAACAGTGCACGGTAAATGCCAGTTTATTGCTAAACTTCGTGAAACTGGTTTCATTGTCGATGTTCCAAGATGTGAGCGTGCTCGTACAGTACGTACACCCGAAAATATCGAAACTGTTCTTGAGAGTGTGCGTGCGAGTCAATCAACATGAACTCGTCATCATTCTCAAGAATTAAAACATTTCACACACCTGGGGCCGAATTACCGCATTCGTGTTCGAACAGACTTTCGTATCGAATACAATTTAGTGACGAATCGAATGGATAGATTACCGCATTCGATAGCTCACGTATCGAAATTACAATAAAATGTACAAGATTTTTTCTAGTATGTAATAGAATTGACACACATGTTTTATTAAAAACATATGTATGTACCTATGTTAATACATTAAAAAGCAATCATCGAAGAAGAATAAGAAGAAAAGTAAACAAAATCTTCGCCGGTATATTAAATATTTATGCATATTTGTTAAAAAAATGTCATTTGATATTTTATTTTCTTTATTGTCGTCCAACTCAGAGGATGATTCTAATACTATTTGTATTAGAAAACAAATCCGAGACAAAAGTGACCCACTATCATTGCCGGCTCCTGCGTGAGTGAATTGGATGCAGTTTGGTAGTATGTTTTTGGCCAAATTAGGATGCTCCAACATGAACTGAGCCATTTCATCCTTTTGTTTTCCATTTATTTTGTTTATATTGGTCCTTTAAATGTTTTTTTTTTTTCTTATTTAACTTTAAAAAAAAGAAAACAAATTATAAAAACTTAAATTTTTTGGTTTTTTTATGCACGCTTAAGTAAAAATATTTCTTTTCGATAGCTGTAGTGTTAACGAATGACATTTCAGAAATATGCATTCGATTACACACTCGTTATCGTATGCTATCATCTCAAATTTCGATACAACCTATTCGATATCGAATGCGGTAATCTAAAGAAGAAAGATTACGAATAATTCTACTCGATCACGAATGCGGTAATTCGGCCCCTGTTTACATCAAATTTTGCGAAAAGATCTCAGTATTATGTCTTACAAAGTTTAATTGGTTTGAGAGTTGAAGCCCCATAACCACCCGCTTCAATTTTGCTTCGCTAGATGAGCCAAGGAGAAACTCCACAATGATTTTGAAAAAAAAAACATTTTTTCGAATGAACCTCATTTTCATCTTGGTGGGTACATTAATAAGCAAAATTGCTGTATTTAAGACTCAGAAAACCCATACGTGTTCTTACAGAAGCCAATGCACCCATTACGAGTGACTGTTTGGTGCGGCTTGTGGAGCGGAGTCATTATTGGCCATTATTTCTTTAAAAACTACCACTACGGTCAATGGAGACACCATACGCACCATGATAACCGATTTTTTCGTAACTGCTCTTCATGGTATTGATGTCAACGGTGTTTGGTTTCAACAGGATGGTGCAACTTACCACACATCTATGCCACAATCGATTTATTGCATCTAACGTTTGATGGCCATATAATTAGACGAAATGGTGATGTCAATTGGTTCTCAAGAAGTTGCGATTTGACACCGATGGACTATTTCCTAGGGGGGCGCTGTTAAAGAAAACTGTTATGCCGACAAACCAGAGACAATTGAGCATTTGAAGGCCAACATTCGTGATGCCATTGCCGAGATACGAAATATGAATGAAATAATATTCCATTTCTAAGCACAACAAAAGAAATTTTTGCAAAATTTCAAATTTTTATTTTTTTTTATTATTTTATTGCATAACATAATTGGTCATTGCAACCATTAGTCAGGATTACAACCCAGCTTCTCACACCACTTATGTTGTGTGTATTAATTTTATTGGGCGGGACCTACAGTTTAAAGTCAACTTTCAACGACAGATTTTTTTGAGAAACTTTTCATAGCAAATTTTGTTTACTTTGAGTGTTTTTGCCAGAAATCTGCCGAGGAAATATTTCTTCGAATTTCATTTTGATGGAAATGTCTGAACTGGAGTTTGAACCGTGGTCTCACGAGTAATAAGCCAACACACTACCTACTAGACTACGACAATTTTTTTGTTTTGGTTTTTAGCATTTTTAAATTTAAACTTTTAAATGACCTACCCTTTACAACAGAGTTGGCTCTTTTAAATCAACTATGTTTGACTAGTACTTAGCAAATGTAAAGCCGACGTTTTTAATTATTTACCTCCTAGCTGGCCTGGTATAAGGCCTAAAATAACAATAAGGCCTAAAAATTGGTGACAAAAAAGACTCAATTGTCGTGTATGGAACCATAGAATGTGGAATTTTCTAAAAGTTAATGCATCACTATGAATATGGTTGTTGGATGGCTTGAAAATGATCCCAAGGTGCTGGTAATGAAATTTTTTTAAAAATCCCACCGCGACCAATAAATTATTTATGGGATTTGCAAAAATAAGATTTAATTTCATTTGCATTCTATGGCTTAATTATTATAGAACAAATACATTGAAACAATAAGAAGCTTTTTCTAAGAAATCGTATCTACTAGCCAACACTCAGTGTGCATATCAACAAGTCTAGTGGGAAGAACATTTTTTTTAATACGGGTTCAAAAACCCCTTGTATAAGTAAGTGTGCATTATTTATTAATTAATAAAATAGTGCAAATAATTAATAACAAAATAATTAAAAATTTTGTTTATTTTTTGTTTCATTTAATTTCAATAATATTTACATTTCAATGGGGGTAATTCCACTTGGCTAGTCTTATAGAATTTTTTTTCGCGATTTTGTTTTTTGCTTTTTTTTTTATTTTATTTAAATTAATAATTTTAATATAAATTTTTATTATTATTATTATTATTATTTCAAGTCAACTGTAAGTATGTAATAATCGTTAAAACAATATAAAAATAACGATAAAATATATTTTTGAAAAAAAAAAACGAATCAGTTTATAAAAACACAACAGCAACGACTATAATAAAATTATAAAAACAAAATGCAATAAAAACAAGTCGCAATTATAGGCACCCTGTATACCATAAAGTGTAGATTAAAAGCAGTATTTTACTCGCAATTTAATGACACATACATTTCAAACGTAATAAACTTGAATAAATTAAAGAAAACAATTTTAATTCGTTATTTTTTTTAAGATTTAAAAGCCGTAAAAACTCCTAAAATCTCTACAAAATATCTCTTCCCATGGATTTTAAATGAACGATGATGTAGCCCGTAATAAACAGTAAGTACTAGCAAACTGTGTAGGGTGTTTTCAAATCTATTCCATTTGCCGTATTTATTTATCATTAATTTTATTAATATTTTATTTAATTAATTAATAATTCTTTTGTATAAAAACTAATATGTTTTTTGTTTTTGTTATTATTACACACCGTTACACCAATACATTTCTAATTAAACTCAAAAAAAAAAAGAATTCATTTAATTTTATTTAATAATCGCTTAAATGATCACATGTTAATAAGCGACGAACAGAAAAAAAAAATTAATTGTTCCTCACGAATCAATTAATTCATAATTAATAATTACAATTTATTTATAAATTAACCGTTAAATGGTTACTACGAATAATTATCATCGTCTGTTTCTAATGAAAATTTTAAAGCCTATTTCCCCCTTAATTGGAAAGAACTTGAACGCTAAACCTTGGGTTTTTAAACTTTACATTGCGGTTTTAATGGGAGCGTAAATGGCACAGGTTATATTCTCCAACAGGAACTTCCTTACTTTCCTAACAGTTATTAGCGACCATCTTGTTGAAGCTACATCTGTTAAATTACACACATACATACATACATAATTAGTCATTACAATCCTTTGGTCAGGATTACAACTTAGTTTCTCACACCACTTATTTTGTGTGTGTTAATATATGAGTGGCGGGACCTACAGTTTAAAGTCGACTACGAATGACAGGCTTTTGAATACCTTTTCATGGCAATTTTTAGTTACACTCTACAGTTTTTGTCCGAAATCTCCAGAGAGCAAAACCGCCGAAAAAATATTTTTTTTTTCATTTTTCGTTTAGTTGGAGATGTCTGACCTCGTGTTTGAACCATAGCCTCACACCTAATAAGCCAACAAACTAACTACTAGACTACGGCGATTTCTGTATATTTGTCAAATTAGTTCCCATTTATTCAGTCTGTTTTGTCACATCATCATGGACGACCATGTACAACAACATGTATTCGTTAAACGGCCCTAACTAACCCTAATGTTCCGACGAGTTCCATTTCTGGATGAATGAGTACGTGACCAACTAAAATTGTCAAATTTGTAACGAGATCAAAGAGGATCCAATGTACCCTGAAAAGCTCCCTGTTGCTAGTGGCTTTTGATCTGGCTGCGTCCTCGAGATATATATTACTCTGAAACGTTTGTTAGGCCACCACTGCCATCGGCGAGCACTATAGGTGATAACCAACCTTTTTTTGGACTGAATTTGATGATCTGGACACTAACGACATGTGGTTTCAACAGGATGGCGCTAAGTTCCAAACACCTCATGCCACATGGGATATACCACATGAGCGATTTGATGGCATAGTCATCTCAAGTAGAGGTGAGAGGTCACCGAAATCATACAATTTGATTCCGTTAAACCTTTTCTTAAGGAGTTTTCTTAAGTTGCAGGTGTAAGCGAACAAGCCACAAACCACAGTGGTCCTCAAAAGCAACATAACGCACGCCATCAAGCAAATTCAGCTTGATTTCTGTCATTATTTCCCCTGAACAGTAGTACAATAATCGGGTAGAGCAAGGATATATGGAAGGCAGAACTGTTCACCAAAGATTCCACAAACACAAAGTCGTATGATCTGGTTCTGTCAGTGTCAGAACTTGGACGACGTTCTTTGGGAGGCATAAACCATTATTATCATGGGATCCATTCGGTATATTTATTTGAAAACCATGATCGATAGTGAGTTCGCGTGTGCTGTAATCAGTAGAGATACCTAGGCATTTGCAAAGGAAAGATGGAAAATTAGCTCCTTTTCGTAGAGGTCTCACAAATCTGGCCCCCTTTAGAAAAATGTAGAACAAAATTGGTCTTGAACTTAACCAGAGGACATCTGAGAAATCTCACAGCAGTTGACTGCTGATTGCACCTTGCAACGACTCCCGCATTAACTGTAGTGACGAGAAAGAAAAGGAAGTCATTTTCATTATTATTGCCTGGCACTTAATAACCTGAAATGAAGAATTCTTGTGAACTCAGAATTCATTGAACGAACATGTCTAGTGAAGGGTGATTTCGATACATACATACATAACTGGTCATTACAACCCTTCAGTCAGGATTACGACCTAGTTACTCACACCAATTATGTGCGTGTGTTAATTTTATACATGGGTACCGAGACTTACAGTTTAAAGT
Organism: Sarcophaga caerulescens; assembly: GCA_927399465.1. Taxonomy (NCBI): domain Eukaryota; kingdom Metazoa; phylum Arthropoda; class Insecta; order Diptera; family Sarcophagidae; genus Sarcophaga; species Sarcophaga caerulescens. The sequence continues at coordinate 68,371,649 of OV656867.1, read as the reverse complement.
CGACACCGACCGATAGATTTTTTGAGAAACTTTTCATGGCAATTTTATTTACTCTCAGAGTTTTTACCGGAAGTCTGTTGAGAGGAAGTCGCCCAAGAAATATTCTTTTTTTTTTTTGACCTCGTTTGTTGGAGATGTCTGACCTGGGGTTTGAACTGTGGCCTCACGTCTAATAACCCAACAAGCTACCTACTAGACAACGTCTACCACAAACTGTTGCAATGTTTTAGTAAAAAGGCGGTACACAGTCAGTATCACAGAGGGACGTTAAAAGAGCTCTAGTAAGCTAAGCTTTTTGAGGCGGCTGCCATTTTATCCAGAACTAAGCTGACCTAACCTTGATAATCATTGTCAACTGAAAATTTATAATAATTTATAGAAGAAAAAACACTTTCATATGCTTTTCTTGTTTACCTTTAACATTTTGCTAACTTATCAATTAACCCTCGCGTAAGTTATACGACTTAAATGTTGTCACACAATTTATAAAATTCTTCGAAGGTAATTCCCAACAATTATAAACGAAATGAAATTCAAAACTTGTACTTATAAACGCAGTAATATTGACACAGTTTAAATGGCGTAACATTTATTTAAAAGAAAAACAAAAACGAAAAAAAATTTTAAACATTTGAAACAACAACAAAACACTGACAACAACAACAACAAAATTGTTGGTGACAATAAATTGAACAAGTTAACGACGACAAATAATTTGTTCAATAAAAACTTGATTCTATTAACGTATTTAACACTTGGTGACAACAACTACAACTACAGCAATAACAACATAATTTAACAACAACAACAACAATAACATTAACAAGAAACAACAACCATTAAAAATTAATTATGAAATCGCCTAAAAATTTTTGTGAAAAAAATTTTTTCGTTTCGTTTTTTTGCTTCATTTTTAAGTGCATAAATGCAGGTACAGATTAAGATTGGACTTCTTGGTGTTATTGGATGTTGTTGCTGTGTTGTTTAGAGCTGTTTTGAAGTTTTGCTTTTAGAGTCCGTCATTAAGCAGACACAGCAACAACAACAACAACCAAAATGTAGTAAGTTTAGTTGACATTTAGCTAAAACATGAGAAGGTCGACTGGGGCATATTTCAATTTCAATTTTTAAATATTTTTTCAATTTTTTTTTTTTTTTTTTGCCAATTCCATATTAAAATAAATAAACAAATAACATGGCTTGTTGTATAGTTTTTGATTTTTTTGCAAATTCATACAACAACAATAACAACAACATTATGAAGAAATAAAATTTATTTAAAACGCTACTGTGAATAAGAAAAATAAAAAAAGAAACATACGCGTAAACACGTAAATTTGATTTATTTTGGATAGTTTTTCTAATTCAATATCTGTTAACCATTACACATACCATGTCCCGCCACTGGTGAATGCGGTGCGGTGAAATAGATTTCACAGAGTTTTTTAAGTTTGAGTTTATTTATTTTTTATAATACGGTCGTTATGTTAATGACCTGCATATCATAATTCAGCAATGGCTGTCGTTGTTGCTCTCTATTGTTGTCAGTGTCTTTAAAAAAGTTTTCGGTATGCTAGCATATCTGCTAACATACATAATTTGTCATTACAACCCTTCAGTCAGGATTATGGACCTAGTTTCTCACACCACTTATGTTGTGTGAGTTAATTTTATACATGAGTGGCGGGACCTACAGTTTAAAGTCGACACCGAACGACAAATTTTTTGAGAAACTTTTCATGGCAATTTTATTTGCTCTCAGAGTTTTTGCCAGAAATCTGCTGAGAGGAAGTCCCCGAAGAAATATTTTTTTCATATTTTCGTTTTGATGTCTGACCTGGGGTTTGAACCGTGGCCCTACGTCTAATAAGCCAACACACTACCTACTAGACTATGGCGACTTCAGCATATCTGCTAACGTAGTGCTTCAATTAGCAAAATCGCCAAAATGAAATCATCGATATATATTGAATCCCTTTACAGCAACACAGATTAGCGTATTTAACATAAAGGAAGTGGTGCTTCAAATTGATGCTTTACGGCTTAAAGTCACGAATTATGGGGAACGAAATTATTTGAGACTACTACCATATGGGACCTCAACTACACCGGTGATATGAGAAGAACACTCTCTAAACATATGTTATGAGATCTTGCACTTCAAACAATCTCAGTATACCGGGAAAGAATTTTCAAGAACTATGCGGCTTTCTGAACTGTAAAAGGACATCAGCTGTTTGATAAAAAAAAAAAACATTGAAATTCGACAGGCAACTAAACTATTGACGGATTCAATTCTGCTCAGAGAACTCAACAGATAGATTGATCCACTCAAGGAGAAGTTCCAATACAAATAGTGCACCACACAACAGATGAAGAAAATAAAAGTCACAGATGGTTCTTATCTTATTAACACAAAATAACATTTACAGGTATGTACAGTATTGGTAAACTATGCCTTCTATCCTTAAATCTCATGGCACATGGATCGCACAATTACGGTTCACAGACCACTTTTCTATTTTAAGCAATGCCAATAGACTTGACATACGCTCAGATGACTTCCGCAAGAGCTTTGTGTCTGTGAAGGAAGAAAAGAGTTTTCAGCTGGCGGTTCTTAACTTCTTATTTTCTATCATCTTTGACGGCACTCTTCAAAACAAATTTTGATGTTTCGCAATCTTTGATTTGATGTCGTATGGGGAATGTTTGATTGCTGGTTGCGTACTTATTGTGTTATAACAACATGTCTAAACTCTACCCTAAGTCTACCTCAATTGAAAAAATTAGGTTAACTTACTCGGTACAAGACTTTTAATTAAGGGAAAGCCCAAAGCAAATGTCTAGTATTCAGTGTGTTGACGTGGTGGGAACGCCAGATCAGACTTCTCGAACATATCCAAGTATGCGACCTATTGTCATTAAAATTTTTTTAAATCTGTCCTCCGGAGTTGATATTAAACTGTATGTTCCACCAACCATGAATAAAATTAACATACACAATATATTCGTAGGTGGTGTGAGAAACTAGAGTGTTATCCTGACTAAAGGATTGTAGTGAGCAATTTGGCTCACGCAATTTGACACGTGACCAAGAGCTGCGTCGACATCACGTTAATAGCATTGAGCAAAATTTTGATAAAAAAAAAACGCAATTTTAATCTAATATTAAGGGAACCCTTTACATTCCTCCTATGGTATTGTTTGATACACACTTTAGTCTATTAAGTCGCTTTTCCATAAACTACAGCAGAAAATGGTCTCTCGTTGAACGAAATTTTTAAAACAATTGTTGATGCAATGTGACTTTAATTAGGGGGAGCAACATGCTACAGCTAGTAGGAAGTGAGCGTGACGTAAAGCCACGGTTCAAACTCCAGGTCAGACATCTTCCAACAAAACGAAATATGAAAAAATATTATTATAGAAATATTTCTTTGGCGACTTCCTCTCAGCAGATTTCTGGCAAAAACTTCGAGAGTAAATAAAATTACCAGGAATAGTTTCTCAAAAATATATCGTTCGGAGTCCCACCAGTCATGTACAAAATTAACACACACAACATAAGTGATGTAAGAAACTAGGTCGTAATCCTGACTAAACGGTTTTAATGGCCAATTATGTATGTATGTAGAATGCCACACAGTTCATGTAACAATCGTTTTCCTTCAATCGAAATTGCTGAGAAGACTGATTTTACGAAATTATAAATTTGGAGAAGTTTACGGCTATGATCTCTAGAGTTCACACCTCTAGAGCTATTAACAAGAGCCACTGTATTTAAACAAACCACACTGAATTGTACCCGTGAAGTACAACATTCTATTTGGAATTAAGAAAATTTGATCTAAATTCTGTTTAAAAATCATAAACAATTGCACCAAAATATTTGACATGTATAAGCAGAGCAGCAGAGGGCCATTTAGCGAATATCATATTGATATTTGAAAACCGAAATCGAACTTGAAAGACTCTATACATATATGGTAGTTACTTTGATATTCACATACCTTGATATCCAAACAGACATTTAAGTATGTTCCAACAGACCTGCAAACATTGTAGACAATTTTGTTTTTGTTTTTTTTTTCTATTTTAGTATGTTTATCTACCATTTTTCTACAAAAAAAAAATACTGCAAATATTGTTGTTGTATTTGATAAAAACAAAAGAAACAAAACCAGCCAACAATAACAACAACCAGATACAATATTTCAATATTTACCAAGTCAAGTTGCTCCGTATGTCAGCCAGCCACAGAGCCATTAAACAAAGTAACTTAACTTTAAAGGTGACTGACAGTCATAACGACTAACTACAATAACAGCAACAACAACAACGACTGCAACATTTTAAGCATGTTTGGTAGAATAAGTAAACACTACTCGTCACCCCTATTCACAATTGCATATGCCTGCTCCACACTCATACTTAAAATGTTATCAGTTGCAGTCGTTTTTTTTTTAATTTTTCTAAGCATTTTTGCTTAAAACCCAGAAGAAAAAACCCGATGCAAAAATTATTGAATTATTGAGAAAAGCTTGTTGGAGCTATGCAATTGCATTGATTTTAAAAAACCACAATAACAACTACATACAACAACAACAAGACAAAAAGTGGTAATAAGTTGGTGAAACAAAAAAAAAAAACAGGCAAACAACTAATCACGGTCAAGTGCAATGCATGCGACACTACACTACGAGTGAGAGATAGAATGAAAAAATTTTCCAATGACAGCAAACGAAATAAAATTCACCAAAAACTTTAAAACCAAAATTATTGAAAAGAAATTTAAAGGAATGTTATCATTAGATATCATATGTGAGTGATATGATGCCATGATATGATGATATGTTCTGATGGGTGACCACCATCAGGTTCATAACTTTGACTTGGCATACATAATTGTTCTTCTGAAAGGCTAATTCGAATAACAATGAATCGTTTTCACATCACGTGAAACGTCGAACAGGGATTGAAGGAACTGAGGTTGTGTCCTACTACTTTATGGAAGATTTTTGACGAAAAGAACTGATGTTAAAAGCTTTCAAGATTCTATTTGTGCAAGTGATCATCCTCCATTGAAATTTTGTTGTCCGATAAAAACCATTTTTGGTTAAACGGGTACGTAAATAAGAAGAAGTGAGAGAGAGAGGATAGTCCATTGGTTTTTGTCCACCATTTCGAAAGCAGAGCAATGCTTTTTTGGCAGCAGGATTTTCTCTGAAAACCTCTTGATTAACTCTGACAGTTAGGCAAAGTTTAAGTCTCACACGAACGTGCTTGCAGCATCCTTGAATGCTGAAAATTTCTCAGGCACATTTCGGATCATTCAAAAGTAACTCTCATATGGAATTACTGACGTATAGGGTTGGCAATCCCGCTCTATATTTTCAATCCCGGGATTTCGGGATTTCATTTACCTAGTCCCGGGATCCCGGGATTTATCCCGGGATTTTAAAAAATTTGTTCTTGAAAGATATTAACATATTATTTCAATAAAATTAATAACATGACACATCCAAAAATTGGTTTATAAGAAAGAATTTATTAAATTATAAGAAAATTAATTTTATTTTACTCATTTTTAAATTAATTATAAAGAGTTAATTGTTTTTATAAATATATACTCTTTTGTTGATCAAGTGCGATATGTTATTATTTTTTATTATTTTTAAAATACGTTTTGAGGAAGCACAGAGCATCCAAAGTTTCATCGCTCAAACGAGTTCTTATTTTAGTTGCGAAAAATCCAGCTGCAGAAAAAGCGCGTTCAGACTCTACACTGGCTAGCTTAATAGTCATTAAAAAAATCGTATGCTCTTTGCAATAAGTCACCACGTGTTTCTAAATTTTCAAACAAGAGCATTTCTCTCTGAACTTTTACAGACAACGTCTCACATCGAATTGCTATCCTCGGTAAATGTGCTTTTTTTATAGCTTCATTGAGCTCGTCTGAAATATTTAAAGGTTCTTCAAGAGAACAAGAAAGAGATTCAGATGGAAGCTCAGAAGAATCTGAAATAATTTCGAAAGGTGCCTTATCTGAATCTGAAGGTGTAACTTCTGACTCAGAAGCTATTAGAAGTGATGTAGCTGGACTTGAAGCATTTAGTCTTTCGAGTAACTCAACTATTAATTTGCGACATTGTATGGAAGAAGGAACCGTTACGAACTCTGTTTCGGATTCGGACTGAACATTTGTTCTACCATTGTGCAGATACTGAAGTACCCCAGTGATATCTGTTCTCCTTTGTGCATACGAAGGATGAGGGCTGATAGTAGTTTTTGACTTATAACGTTGTTAGCATCTTTAAGTTTTTTTAACATAAAAGTTATGGCAACATCGGCTGAGAACAGATTAGCATCCCGACGGCAAAGGGCGTCAACTGTTGCTTTAACTGGGACAAGAGCACTAATGATTGCGGATACCATATTAATCTCATCTTTGGATAAAGCAAAATATTCACCTTCAGGTGGACCTATGTCTATTAGTGCCTTTGGTATACAATTTCTTAATAAATAAAGACGTTTTAGTGAGAGTTCTAATATACGATTTTTTTCATTGCGGCTTAAAAAGTCAAATCCCGGCATAGGTATTTTGATTACTAACTGACGCTTTTACTGTCTTACTTACTGACTTGTTTAATTGGTCGTTATAACTCTTAAATTAGGATTACGACCTAGCTTCTCACTCCAATTATGTCGTTTCAGGGTTAATCCCATACATGAGTGGCGGGACCTGCAGATTTTTGAAAAACTTTTCGCTGAAATTTTATTTACTCTCAGAGTTTTTGCCAGAAATCTGCTGAGAGAAAAACGCAGAAGAAATATTTTTTTCATTTCGTTTAGTTGGAGATGTCTGTCCTGAGGTTTAAACCGTGGCTTTACGTCTAATAAACCAATACACTGCCTGCTAGACTACGGCGGCTTCAACTCTATTCCGATTGACTTTGTTAATTTGGAAATTATCCAGTCGTTAACAACAAGACACATGCTATAAAACGAGGTTCTGCTGGAAACCTATGGATGAAAAGAGGACCGACTTACTTTTATCTTTAAATCGCATGACCATCTCCCGCACAATAGCGATTCTCACAGGCTACTGGCATTTTGGTAGGCATGATGAAACTCTTACCATTCCGGCAAATGACTTCTGCAGAAGCTGTGGCTCTAAGGAGAGGAAAAAGAGTGTCATGAAAAGAAGGAGGTTTTTGACCTCTCACTATCTGACATGCTTGACCGAAGCATTTGAAAAAAATTAAAAGCTTTGATGAATAAAATTCAACAAAATGGAATGAGAAACATAAATAAACTAAACACATATTTAACTTGTAACCTACGTTTACATAAAAGTGTGTTTTAATAAGAAATATTCCTTCATTCTGCTTCGTTCATATTGAACTCGTAACCCACGTTTACATAAAAGTCTGTTTTTATAAGAAATATTCCATAATTCTTAATGCTTCGTTCTTTACAACAAAATATTTGAATTTTAAATATTTTCTGCAAAGAATTCACCCTCTTATAGCTCTGTTGCTTTGCCAGTGGGTTTTATGTTACGTTTGTCAATTTGGTCGTAAACAAGCAGCAAATAACAGCCATTAAATGCGTTTTTTTCTTTTTCTTGTGTGCATATTTAAATTTATTATGAATTTATTTTTAATTCTTTTGCATTGAATGTTAATAATCAAACACTGGAATATTGATATTGAAATTTAAAATAATCAAAATCAACACACACACTTTAGGAAATTTAATTTCTTTTGGATATCACTTTCCATAACAGTCGTCTGCTCTGTTATAGTGATCTCAACTGCTAATTAATCATACAAATTAAATATAAAAAGCAATGAAATTATTTAAAGAATGAAAGATCAATCACAAATGTATATACTTTCTTCGTCTTCGTTTTTTTGTCTTCTTAAAATATGCAAAATTTTTTGATGATCATTTTTTATGGCGCATGCGCGCGCTTGTTATCACGTGCCAAATTAAAAATAAATTTAATTTTGATTGTTTTTTTTTTCTTTTGCAATTCATCTCAACGATTGCATTTGAAACGACGGCATAATAAAGTATTGATTTTCCAATGATTAAGTAATAAAAAATAAAAATAAATTGAAAATATATTTGAAAAAAATCTGTAATTCGCCGCCTTTAAACGCTAATTATTGAAAGTTTTTTCTGTGTTTCTGGTGAAAAAAAAATCTCCATTCAATTTTATTTTCCACTAAAAAAACTTTAAACTTTAATATGGTGTTTCTCTCTTTGTTTTTTTATTATTTTGTTTTCCTCTGATGATACCAGCCATTCCAAGCCAGCCAAAGCAGCAGCAGTCAGCCATCCATCCATCCATCCATTCATTTATTCATCCATCTATCCATTCAACTACACTCTCTCTCTCTCCTTTACACTTCTGTTCTGCTTTTTGGTATTGTATGGAGAGTTTGCGTGTTTTTCTGCGTGCATACAACCGTGTCAATAATTACCCGTGGGACCAGACCCCCAAAGCAATACCAGAGACCAACCGACTATGGGTATTAAAACAAAAACAACAAAAAAAACGACAAAAATAACAATAGCAGCAACAACAACAAACGAAAAAAAAATAAAATTAAAAGCTGCGCATTTACAGATCCACTAAAGGAAACAACAATCGCATTGCCGGCCATGTCAGTGAAACTACCAAAAAAAATTAAAAAAAAAATTTTTTTTAATCGAGAAAAAAAACTCCCAAAATTACTACTGATAAGAGCGAAATGTATGGAAGAGGCAACAAAATGAAAATAGAAATACACTGTAAATAATAAATACACTGATAAAAATAATACTCAGGATTACTCAGAACGAAATCCTAATGTCTGTTAGGCTATTAGGAAAAGCAATTTGGGAATGAAGTTTCCACTTTGATGTCAAAGGAAATATGAGGATATTTTCTGACAGTCTACGGAAGTTTGAATGGTTCAACGAACTCTATTTTAATGGAACAGAGTTGGCAAAAAAGGAGGCAGTTTCATAAACAACAGGCCTGAAAAATCAATTCTTCCAGTTCTGCTGGACAACATGGTCTAATGATATCTCCAGATTACACTGCAAGCAATACCTTTTCCGCAATCGCTTCTGAGTCCTCTAGGTCCCTTATGCTACAATTTTGCTTGTTCACTTAACTACTGATTAAGAAATCCTGTTGTAAATAATTAGTCGGGTTCAATTGTAACGTCAGTTGGCCGTTACATTGGGTTTCTCATTGAGCGCTTCCTACCTTTAAATTCAAATAAAAGAAAATGCGAGTCACTGAAATATTTTATTCCTTTGTTGCACCTATTGATGGATGCCATTATTTGAGGAATATTACATGGTTTAAATGTCTGCCATGGCTTCTCTCTTTTTTCATGACTCTTGTACATTAATCAGGTTGAATTTGACCGCTGGGGTGAGTTATGTAAGCTTTGAGGACCTCTGTGGTGTGTGGCATACACCTGCGACTTAAGAAAACTGCACAAGAAGAGTCTATCAGAGTCAAATTGCATAATCTCGGTTGTCAATTTACATCAGCTTCCCTCGAGATGGCCATGATCACAAATCGCTCGTTCTGAATATCCAATGTGGCATAAACTGTGTGCCAGATAGCTCCATCCTGTTGCAACCACATGTCGTTAGTGTCCAGATCATTCAATTCCAAAAGGCCAAAAAGAAGTTGATATGACAGGTACAATTACAGAGAACGCAATGAGTTTACAGAAACAAACAAAAGCCATATTTTAGTGAGTTCGTACATAGCGATGATTAACGTACGGAATTTCTATAATCCTGTCAATTCATAACACAGTGTTGCTTTGAAAATTGGTCACGTTGGGATTACTACTTTTGTAGTCTGTTCTTAGGTGTCCTTCACTTCAATTCCAAATTTATGCAGGCCTTTTACGATATAAATGATCCTACAGCTGAAAGATATTTAACAGCTAGCAACCTTATCATCAGGTCAACGATTTTGATACCAGAAAATTGATATTCGAAACTTACAAAACCAATGCTAATGCTAAGTACTAAATTTCATTCAATTCTGAGATCGAAAACCCTGGTAAAGTATGATTTATTTACTGAGCCATTAAGTTTTTGAAATTATGCCGATTTGCGTAATTATTTACTAGATGTTATTTTGTTTATTATAACAATTCAAACAGAGTCTTAAAGGAAGCAAATCAATAACTTTCTTTCCCTCTAGAACGAAAAAAATTAGGTGGCAACTTTTTACCGATTAATTGAACAGAAACTTCATAAATTTCCACACAGAGTAACGAACATACTCTTGATAAACGAATACAAAAGTCAAATCATCTTAGTAAATCGATACAAGACCAAACATCGGTACCATAACTCTGTGAATTGTTTAAATGAGAGATTAAGCCTTGAAAAAGATCAAAATTTTCAATCGAACGCATTCAGGAGCATAACAAAATGAATCGGTATAACAATTCCATTGCAACGTACAGCGGTGTTGGAGACTAGTAGCATTGGTTCTTTAGACTAAAGCCCCTGGTTCAAACACCAGTTCAAACACCAGAACAAAACGAAATATAAAAGATATACGTCTTTCTGCTCACCAGTCTACTGGCAAAAACTCTGAAAGTAAATGAAATTGCTATGAACAGTTTCTCGAATAAAGACACACATAAAGCTATGATTACCAAAAAAAATTTATTTCATTATAATGCCTGGGCCTTGCTATTACATACGGTATTGGTTGCAGTAGTGCATCGTTTTGAATTCATATTCAATAAATTTCATGCACATTTTGGGCTGTATGGCTGCAATAACTTGCCAAATGTTGGTTTTCTAACGTTCCAACATTAGTATGTTAACTGTGTACACACGCTATTATAGAAACTACTATAAAGCCAAAATAGCTCATGTTGTGTGGCTCGTTACATTGTATTGTTGACACCAAAGTTCATAATCCTCAACTTCAGGCCAAACAAAAAGCTCGCAATCATACAGTCATAGCGCACAGGATCAACGGTAACGGTTCTCTCATTATGCGCCCTAAACCAAGGTTTACCAAAAATTTTTTGGTTATGTATTAGTGAGTAAGAGAGAGAAAATAAATTGAGAGAATTGATTTATTTACAGCCATAGAAAAGTGTTTGTAATATACGTTATTTTGATTGTCATTTTATCAACTTACATATGTAAAGCTATCTATCTTTGGCTTAATAATTTTAGATAAGTAGAAATAAAATAAAAAAATCCATTTTTTATTAAAAGATCGTAAAGGTATCCATCGTTGGCTTAAAAATTAGAACATGTTTTTAGATAAATAAAAATAAAAAAAATAATAATCCATTTTTTATTAATAGAGAAAAAGCAAGCATTCTAAAGCATTTAAAAAAAATTATACTATGCGACAATATATATAAGGCATTGAATATTATCAAAAGCATCTTTTAACATACAACATTTTTTGAGTGTCATTCTGAAAAAAATGGTAAAGCATCCGCCGCACATGTGTTCTTGTCGCAGTCTGATCGACAACTAAATCAAAAAACACAAGAATGCGTGTGAGTTCTCTCCGCACAATTGTGCTATGAAATGGTAAACGATGCCCTAAACAATCATTTCTTTCAGTTGCAATCGCATTTCTAAAATCATTTCTAGGTTGTCCGAGAGTGAGACATAAGCTTCATCGCTGAAGAAAATTTGGTTCTAAAAATAAGCATTTGCTCCCATTCGGTATATTTTCAATGCTTTGAACGGTCAACTGGAATTAGTTGTTTTATTGGGACTTAGACATTATATGGAGATGCAAATCCAAATGCCTAATACGCCATAATACGCCCTAAGATATGTCCAATAGCTGAGAATGAAATTAAATTAAGAAATTCAAATTATCAGCAACACTTTCTCTAACAAAAGCGATATTTTCAGTATGTGTATATAAGGCAATGAGGAAAAAACCTGATTGCATATGTAATGCTTCCAGTTTCTTTCAATTTCTTTATCAACCTGGCAATTCTTTACATCTAATCTCCCAATAATGATCGAAATCACTACTTTTATAGGCAGTTTGAACTATTTTACCGCATTCTTCAATTGTTAAACGATTCATATTCGAAATATGGCTATCTCAGGTCTTTCAGGTAAAAGATATTTAGCAGCTGACAGCCTTGCCAGTCTGGTGGTTTCAATATAGGCACAATTTTATTATTCTGAGATAATTTTTCATCATTTACCAGCAAAACCAGTTAAAAATTCAAGTTTTTTTAACATCCAAATAGAGAAGATGATTACATGATGATTGATGAGTCCCTAAACAAGACGTTAATGATTACAGCTATTCAAAGCTCTGCTTACAATAAAAAATAGAATTAGAAAAAGAGTGCCAAAATTTAGATTTACATTAGGAATCATTTTTTATGTTTCGCTCTGTTTTTGAGTTTCTTTTTTTTTTTTGTTATTGTTTTTTAGTGACTGAATGGCTAAATGGCTGACTCGATTTGATATTTTGGCTAAAACTGCTACAACAACAATATGGAATACGTAACATAATGTAATGTAAAGAAACAGTGTATGTGTCTAACCAACCAAACAACCAACCAACCAACCAGCCAACCATCCAACCATTCATATGAGAATCTATGGATGGATGTAAGATTGTAAGTAAAATGTGTACGAATTATGTACAGCGGCAGTAACAACAACACTTTATACAAGCCAAGTTAAAATGTAAAAGCCATTGTTAAAAGTACTTTTTGTTGGTTGTTGTAGTTATTGTTGGTTGGTTGGCTTGTTTGTATGTCAAAATGTGTATTTTTTTAGGTTTTTTTTTTTTTTTGAAGTGTGGAAAAAAAATTTTTTATGAATTTTTTCTATTCTGTTCTGTTCTGTTCTGCTGTTGCTTTAGCTGGGTTTGAATTTTTGAAATGTTATGGACTGGTCTGGATTGGATTGGATTGGTTTTTGCTTTGGTTTTCTTACAGAATAGAATGGCAAAGGGAATGGTATTGGGAATGAGAATAGGAATGGGAATGGGAATGGCAGTGAATGCTTGGCATTACTCGCATATTGTTGTTGTAGTCATAGTAATACAACAATGTGGCCATCATTGTTAACTCTCTGTTAGCAATGTAGACGCTTGTAGTTGTTACTGTGGTTGTTGTAACAAACAGAGAAAAACACTTCAAAAGCCAGAGTATAACAGAAAAAAATACAGCAAAATGGCGTTTTCTAGCGGGTGGTTCAAAAAAGTTTTATTTTTTTTTTTTTCATTAAACAACAGCAACAACAATAGAAAAGGAAAACTTCTATAGAAAATACCAAAAAAAAAACGAAAAAAAAAGTAAGTAAAATGCGTTATTTATGAGCGACGAAAACGAAAAAACAAGCCAAGTTAACAAACTGAAACATGTTATTAAAATTAAACTAAAAGAAAAAAAAAGAAGAACGAGAACAGGGAAAAAAGAATAAATAAAAATACCGGGGAAATTCAGTAAATAAATGGCTACATTCCACTGGTATTGTTCTATACGTACGTACATATATTTATCTTTATTTTTTAGAAAAATTTATAATTTGATAATGAAAAGGAACGAAAAATAACAAACAAAAAAATAACAGAGAAAGACACACAACGAAACGTTGTAAAACAACGCAGTCATTAGCAAACCCTTTAGGGAATTTCATTCCAATTTTTGTATCCCTGTGTCCCACCATTTAATGTCTAACTAAACAAACTGCATAGAAGTAACGTATGTATGTACATGTCTCACCCACATAACGAAAATAAACTAACAAAATACTACCGTCCTAGTCCTTCAAATACGCTCGTGTTGATAGTGTGTTAAAATTTAAATGCTCGAACATGTTCTGTTAAAACACAACAATGTACAGAAAAATATTAATAAGACAACAACAATGACGTTAACAAAAAATTGTCATCAGAAACAACAACAACAATAAAACAAAATATGTTTTCTATTAAACGTGTGCTAAAATTTGAGGAAAAATGAGAGGCTGTTGACGCCTTGAATCTTTTTCTAAATTTATCACACCCTTACATGTTAGTGTGTTTACTTTTCAATGAAATTCATGACGAATTGTCAACGAATTTAAGGATTAAAGTGGCAGAGGTAAACACCATTTCCAGCAAATATTTTTATTTTTTTAAACTTGAATCGTTCTAAGTTCAGAAAATATAACAGCTTTTAAGGCGTAATCAGTGCTAGAGCAACGACAAGAAGGTTATATAGTACAAGACTAGTTTAGGCTAAGTTTTTTTAGTTTAGGCTAGATTTTAGGCATAATGGCAACGTGCCATGATGTTTAAGAACTTACAGATTCCATAAGAAATTTTGATTATTCTTTTGGGCTGGATTGTACCGTGATATTTAATCGTTGTCTTAAGCAACCCTCTATTGGTTCCTGAGAGCATGAATTTGGTTTGTTTACGTGAAAGATTTATTATTCAGCAGACTAGTTTTTACCCAGTATGGGTATCACAGTGACAATTCTACTTGCTTTCTGTCGAAGCTAATCTAAGTCATCTATTTCTGTGAGAACGACTTTGGCCAGGTTATCATTGTGAAAAGCGAGCAAATGGTCGATGACTACTAATTTCTTCTTGTCTAAATTCGATAATCTGGACACCAGGACGGCGCTAAGTGCCACACAACTCATGTCACATTGGGTACTCTGCCGAAGCGATCTGAGAACACGATTATCTCAAGTGAAATTGATGTGGACTGTGCACTGAAATCGTGCGATTTGACCCCGTTAGATTTTTTTTTGTGGGGTTTTCTTAAGTTGTATGAGAATAAGCCAACAAACCACAACGCACAGCCAATCGATGCCATTTAGAGAGATTTATGTGCGAGAGTCATGGAATCGAAGTTGCCGTGGTCTAGTAGGTAGTGTGCTGACTTATTAGACGTGAGGCCTAGGTTCAAACCCCAGGTCAGGCATCTCCAACTAAACGAATTATGACAAAATATTTCTTCAGCGACTTCCTCTCAGCAGATTTCTGGCAAAAACTCTGAGAGTAAATAAAATTGCCATGAAAAGTTTCTCAAAAATCTGTCGTTCAGAGTCGATTTTAAACTGTAGGTCCTACCACTCATGTATAAAAATTAACGCACACAACATAAGTGGTGTGAGAAACTAGGTCGTAATCCTGACTAAAGGGTTGTATTGACCAATTATGTTATGTATGTAGTCATGCAAAATTTTACATTTCCGATTACCCTCCACACAGAGAATCCGTGACGAATACTTGAACGATATTATGCTTCACTCATGAAGTCACCGTAGTCTAGTAAATAGAGTGTTGGCTTCTTAGACATGAGACATGATCAGACATCTCCGACTTCATCGGTTTCCTCTCTGCAGATTTCTGTCAAAAACTCTGAGAGTAAATAAAATTGCAATGAAAAATTTCTTTCTTTTCTTTAAACTGTAGGTCCCGCCGCTCATGTATAAAATTAACACACACAACACAAGTGGTATGAGAAAGCAGGTTCGAAAAATATTTCGAAGACATCTCACACTTTATTTTATTCACAATTTAAAGATATGAAGAGCATAATGAAAGACCCTATAGGTTTAATTGCCACAGAACGTTCTCCGTTTGTATTCATTGGAGAAGCAACACACAGATTTTAAACGATGCTTTCTTATCTCAGATACAAAAAAAATACAGCAGAGCTAGGTGAGGTTAGGTTGTGTTGAAATGGCTGCACACGAAAGCACGACTAAGACAGAGCTAATAGCACATAAAGAATGTTCTGGAATGTAAAAAGGTGGCTAACAATTACTCCAGCGCACTTACACATGCGGAAACTATGCTGAACTTTAAAGTAGGAACTATGGATCCAGATTAGATCGTGTTTACCACATATCCATCCATAGATGAATTCTTGTGAGACTAGCAACTAAACTAAGAAAAATATGACCTAAAACTAAACTAAGAAAAATTTTCAAAAGTTAAAGGAAACAGTGTAAAACTTTATTAAACATATGTTTTCGTTATTGCCTCCACTAAATGTCCTTTTGTTGTCAACGACTTCAAAAATCAATCAATTTAAACTGCCGGTTTTCACACTTTAAAGAATTGTAGCGTTAAAGGGTTAAACTCACAAGCATGTTGGTTGGTTAGTTTGTCAGTTTAAAAATGCTCAACATGTGTGGCAGTAAAATTGAAAGAAAAATTTTTGGGAAATTGAAAACAAACATTTTTGTGACTTCAGATCTAATTTTAGATCTCAAAATGCAAAACAAAAAATTGTTCAAAAAATATTGAATTTTTTGTGATATTTTTTTAAAATAATTTTTAATGTTTTTATATTAAATTGTTAATTAATTAGTAATTTAACAGATTTGCGTGAACTTTTATTTCGATTTTGTTTTTGTCTTGCAATAAAATTTTTATGAGCGTTTTATTATTAAAAAGAAAACAAATTTTAGGGGGGATTTTATATTGTTTTCGTTTATTGTGTAAACGAATAACAAAAAATAAAAATAAAATTAATAAAAACAATGCTTTTAATAATATTTATCAATTTAATAAAATTATCAAACAAGTTGAAATTGTTTTTTTTTTTTTGAGATTGAAAACGTATACGTTAATTTAAAACGTTTTTTTTTTTTAATTTTTTTTATCGACAGACCAACATTAAAACTGGTTCAATTAAATCATTAATTGTTAATAAATACAATAATTTATTTATTTGAAGATAATTTAAGTTTTTTTGATTTTAATTGACAAATACATCAGGAATATTTACTTCAATAACGAGTCTCCAGATGATGCAACTTTACATTACGATTTCGTCAAAGACATGAAAAGTTTATTCAAATCATAAATTTTAATTCATAATTATTGTCATAAGAATTTGGAAGAGCAAAATTAAAGCTCGGGTTCAATCAAAATATTCACCTTTCTGGGTGGTGCTTCTGTTAAGAATAATGAAAATGCAAAACATTAAAACATTTCAGAAGCCACCAAAATTCACTGCGTAATTTATTGGTTGAGGGTTTTGAAAAATGAAAAATAAAAAAGAGAAGAATTCTTGAAAGAAAGAAAAACAGAAAAAAAATTATTGCCATTAGAATTGAACATTAAGAACCACCAAATCTGGAACTGAATTTCAGTTGAAAACAATTTAAGATTTTGACAAAAATTGGCAGTAAATTTGGCTTAAACAGCCGATATGATTTGAATTGATTGGTATGTTTGTTTTAATAAAATAAAACTTAATTTACCCAAGTGAACGATGTCGTCAATTATCATAGACAATCACAAAACCACAAGTGGCTCTATAACGTTTTTTGAAATTTTTCAAAATCCATAACACATTGTTAAATCAAGCGTAAGAGACTTTCTTGTAAGATTTTTTACTTTCAAAATTTTTAAAATACAGATGGAATTCGGTATCATTTTCTATCTGACCTTACTTATGTAAAGCCTTATGGTGTAAATTGGCCTTTACTGGTCATCTGACAAAGTCGGTGTCAAACTTAGTATGTATCGGCAGTTCATAGAACTGTTTTCCGACAATGATTTAAATATAGATTTCGCACTTAGATTAATTAAAGTTTAACAATTTTTAAAAACTTTTTTTTACAACAAAATTAAGGGACGGGCTCCACTCTTTGAGGGCATTGTGTTGAAACTCGGAAAATACTTATATTGCGGTACAGAGGAGTGGTAAAGTAGCGTTTGTGTAACTTGGATGTGAATCTATTTATGTTGTAAGGGGTAAGAATAACTTCTGTAAAAAGAGTGTTTCACATATGAATAGTACGTCTAAAGAACTAACTTTCTCTATAAAGCATTGAGCGTTACACTGGGCAATCTACCACAAATGTAGTATGTTCTCTACAAGAAAGTCGAGTATTATCTAAAAAAAAAAATATGAATTTCGGGATTTTTTCCAAGAAATCAGTAGAGTTGGCTAAGACGAAAAGCTTCAAAATAGACTACCGGCCTCTACATTTAATTTGTATTCAATTAAATAACGAATTAAATGAAAATAAAGGTTTAAGATAATATTTCTTATGAGAAAGTTATACTCTAAACTGTAGCAAAAACAAAAGCACTAAACTTTCTGTATTGATTTTAGTAATCAGCACCTCAGATTAAAGCATAAGTGTGGTTAAATCGCTTTATATAATACTAGATTAGCTTAGATACGACGGCTAGGACGACGATACTCTACCCATTTTGGTCCAAAGCGTTTGTCAATCTCTGTAAACGGGAATATTTAATGGAAGACTCTCTTATAGCGACCAATAATATAAATGTGGGCCACTTTTGTTTCAGAAAGCATGCGGTCAAGGTGTCACATTGATAGTTTTCTAAGTGCTCAACAATTTCTTTAAATACGATCAACCGTTAAAGGTTCTTATAATTTAGAAATTCAATTAAAAGAAAAATTCTTTAATCTCTTCTCCGTGTGTAATTTATAGAAATGAATTCATTCCTATGATTCTTTTAAGAGATACAAGTATTGTTACATTCAGTTTAAGAATTTGCCAAATTAAAATATGTTCTATTTGTCTTTAAAACTATTTTTAACTATTTTTATCATAAGTATTACCACCATTATAGCTTCCCTTACATTTAAAACAAAAATTTTTTTTTCTTGAGGAAGTTATTCACATTTTTTAAAATTCATACTCATTTTTTATGGATTCTACAATGTTCTTTAATAATTTTCATTGATCAAAGATCTGAACAATTTTATGTATTAGCTTCTTATGGTAGAATAAAAAAATTTAAATCGTCTCTAAGGACACTACCTGATGTACCAGAATATCGCTATCCACCGTACCAGAAGTAATAAATGAACAGCTCCTTTGAGAGACATGTGCAGATGGCTAGCTAATTCAAGAATTTGAAAATCGATCAGCAATTCAGAAGCCTTTACCAGGATATTGCTTAAAGCCCGACAACACATAAGTTTTGCCGTCCATTATACCATATCCATTTACATTTTTCCACCGAATTAGCCTTTGAATTTCTACGTGGAACTTAGTTTCATACCATTTTGGCATTTAGATTACTTTTTTCAAGCGGGATTAAGCTATTCGAGGGATCGAACCAGTGTATGCCTTTTGAATTGTTTCATTTAAGTGCCGTCGCTTTTGATAATGTCATGTAAAAAAAAAACCAGATATTGTAGAATTGCAATGATCCGTCGCAAATGATAATTAAAACTAGAAGTCGCCGTAATCTAGTGTCTGTAGGCTTTTTAGACGTGAGGCCTCAGTTCAAACCACAGGTTAGATATCCCCAACAAAACAAAACACCAAAAAAGAATATTTCTTTGGCGACTTCCCCTCAACAGAGTTCTGGGAAAAATTCTGAGCGTAAAAAAATTGTCAATGTAAAGTTTTTCAAAAATCTGTAGTTCGGAATCGAGTTTAAAGGTCGCTCCACTTATCTATAAAATTAACACACACAATTAAAGAGCTGTGAGGCAAAGTCTTTCTGTAAGTTTGATAAGGTAGAAAGGTCAATAGAGAGCAATCATTGGAGTCGCTACCTAGGGGCTAGACAGGGCAGTGACCCAGGGCCCTCAAGCTCAGGGGGCCCTCGAATCCTTACCAGAAATCTCGATCGAACTGAACTTTTGGAAATTTCTCCCATTTTCAAAATAAATATGACAGGTTTGAACCCCACTTTAATCATGACAACTCAGTTGAGAGAAATTCAAAAGTTATGCCTAGGGAATTCCCCTAGGAATTCTTTCTGAAAGTTGGCAGTTGTCAATTTGACGGATAGTGATATGTTCGTTTTATTATCCATCGATGTGCGTTTTATTGTGAATTCGAGTTAAGATTTTTTTTTCGAGAACGGTTAAAAAATTAATGCTGTATAAGGAGTAAGTAAGCTAATGTTAATAAACTGTTTTCTACTGGGCAATATAGTGGTTCAATTTTATTTGATTTTACCACGCCAAGAAAGAGAAGATAGTAAACAAAAATTGCCCAAAATTGACAAGTTTTTTACTCAGCCTTCTGCAGGTACATCTTGCCAAAATATTTCTATTGATATTGAAATATTTATGTTTTTAGAATCTACAAGATATTTGAGTGCAACAATTCAAAATGATTGAGAGCTTGGGGACCAATCTCGAAACCCATCTACTAGAAGAAATTAGAGCTTCACCGTTTTTTGCCATCATAATAGATATGACACAGGACATATCGAAGGTAGATCAGCTAAGCATTGTTGTGAGGTATGCAGTAATAACCAGATCGGAAAATGGACAGCCAATTGATATAGAAGTAAAAGAAGTGTTTCTAGGCTTTTATGCAGCCATCAAACATGACCCGACCTTTATATAATAAACTGTTGAATCTTCTCTATTTCGTTTTATCAGCCAAACCTACACCAAGTATTAATTGTAATTTATGTTGTTACTGTTTAATATTTTTATTACCTGCCCTGCAATGCACAAAAAAGAGCTTATGTAGCTTAGCATTTTTAAAGTATTTGTATATTTCACATTTTTATTTGATAAAACCTAATCAGTTTACATAGCAGTGGAGCCCCATTTTTTAATTTGCCCCAGGGCCCTTGCTTGCCTAGCTACGCCACTGAGAGCAAGTACGGACTTACAGAAAATGAAGGAAATTTGAAATTTAAATTGAAGCTTAATATTGATTCGAATTAATAGGCATTTTGAAGTAAGTCTAGTAGTTAGTGTGTTGGCTTATTAAACGGGAGCGCGTGGTGGTGTGAGAAACTAAGTTTTAATCCTGACTAAAATATTGCAATGATCAATTTAAGTAAGTAAGTAATACTCATATTAATACAAGTATACTGTATGTGATCACTTAGGAATTTGAAAACGATTATAGGCGTTAAGAAATCTAGAGAAGATATGGGAAAAATATACTCAGAATAAATTATTTTTTCAATATCGGAGTATATATCTACAATAAAATGTTTTTATAAAAATAAAACGATTTTAAAAAGTTGTCAATAAAAACTTAATGACGATTGTTGTCACTTTCGAGCAGTGTTGCCAAAACATTATTGAGAAAAAATGCTAGATTTTTCTAAAAAAAATGCTAAAAAGTGCTAAAATTTTTAAAAAAGTGCCAAAAAAAAGTGCTAACAAAAATTAATAGAAAAAAATTGATTTATAGTTAATTATGAGATCTGTATTTCTTAAAAATTCATTTTTATACTTAAATATGAATAAAGAAATTGAAATTAAATTAAAAAAAAAAATCAAAAATAATATGTTCAATTCATTTTTAAAAACAATAAATCGAAAGTAAATTCTTAAAAAACAAAAAGCATTCAAATTACTGTTTAAACATGTACTTTTAAATTCATAGTTTTTCACATAAGTTTTAAGATGATTAAAATAATATGATGAATTTGAAAAGTCCAGTCATCATCATCGTCATTTTCATCATTATTATCATAACTTTCACCAGATCCAATTAATTTCAGATAACTCGTTGGGACTTCATATTGGTAAAAGCACTTTCCGCTTCGTTTTAATCCGTATCTAAAATGTTATTATATAATAAAATTAAGAAATACAAATTTAACATTAAACTTATACCTAATTGCTAAAACAGAATTTACTGTCTGTAGATGTAATCGGTTTCTTATATTTGTCATTACGATGTTCATTTCACTGAACACACGTTCTACGTCTGCATTAGACCATGGAAGACTGAGAAGTTTTAAAACAAAATTGGCAATCTCCTCGAATCTCTTGTTTCCTCCGGCATCTCTATATGCTTTTACCTCTGACCAGAATGATACTATGTTGTTTTTATTAATCCATTTTATATATTGAATGTTGGAATATTGATCAATTATTTTTCCAATTTCTTCCTCGCTTATACAAAATAATTTTAAAATTGGTAAAATATCACCTTTTTGGGAACTTAAAACGTTTCGTACCGAAAAAAAATCTATGTTTTGTAAAACTTTTATATTATCTGGTAATCTTAAATAAAGAAGGGATTAGTTTATATATTTTTTATATTTATATTTACCTTACTTTTGCTTTAATTGGTTTAGTAATCCAACAACGAAGTTAATGCAATTGTTTCTTATTTCTTGTACTTTATTTTTACGAATTTTATTTGTGTTTTTCAATTTTTCCACCTGAATTTCAAATTCATGGCCAAGACTACAAGTGTACAAAACTTTATCTTCGAAATTTAAAAATGCTAAAAAAAGTGCTAGGTGCTAGATTACTTTTTTTTGGTGCTAAACGAGTTTAAAAAGTGCTAAATCTAGCACCAAAAGTGCTAAATTGGCAACACTGCTTTCGAGTGACAATTTCTGATGTAAATGGTAAATACGTATGTCTGCAAATATATTTATGATAGATATAACAAGACCCATTGTGCAATAGGACTACAACTATTTTCATTATAAAATAAATAAGTTTTTTTTTTGTTAATTTTTTTAAATAATATTTATTTGTTTTTTTATTATTTTTTTTATCTTTTTTTATGTTTTGTATAGAATGTTTGTTGTTGTTGTTGGTGGTGGTAAGAACCAATGACTTTAGTTTTTTTTTTGTTTTATTTTTTCTGTTTTTATTTCATTTATTTTACGTTATTTAATTCCATTTAATTACTATTTTACAATTTTATTGAAGGAATGCTTTTGTAAATTGTTTTTTTTTATTTAAATTTTTTAATTTATTTTTATATTATAATAATAATTAATTGTTTTAGCCATTTCTTATATGATTTGTTTTTTTTTTTTTTATTAAATTACCATTAATAATAATAATAATAATTTCTTTAATAATATAATTTTTTGTTTTCTTTATTTTTTAATTTTAATTTTCTTACAAATGTTCAACACTTAAAAATTTGTTTTTTTTTCTGGTTTTTGTTTTTGCACAATTATAGTTAAAAAAAATGTGTTTTTTGTTTTTTAGGAATTTAATTTTAATTTTTTTTAAGGGTTTAGAAAACAAAAACAATAAAAAAATTTATACAAAATAAGGTTCTTAAATAAAAATAAAGGAAAAGATTCATTTGATTTCAATTTATTTTTGTTTTTTATTAAATTTAAATAAAAAAAAAAGAATTAATTTTTAAAACATTTTTTGTTTGTTCTTTATTTTATTTTATACAACTTACAATATAAAGAAAAATTTTTATAAATTTTAACTAAGTTTTGTTTTTTTTTTTTTTGTTTTTCTCTCCGTATATGTATTTCTTATTTTAAAGTTTCTTTTTTGTTTTAAGAGGCGTATAAATCTGGTTGTGGTTTTGGGAGTTTTTTTGTTTGTTGTTAAAAATAACTACAAATTGTTTTTATTTTTTTAAGTTTTTTTCTATTTTTTAAAATATTTTTTCTTTAAACCTACAATTTATCTGTGTTGCAATAATAACTTTGACTAACTCTTAACCTCCATCCAGTGTTTTTAAATCAATCCATCAATCAATCTATCAATCATTGATTTCTTGTTCTATTTATTTTTTTTATATATTTATTTAGTTTGAATTTGTTTTTGTTTAAATATTTTTTTGTATTTTTATTTGTTTTTTAATTTTTTGTTTTTAAAATTCTTAATTTAAAAAGGTTTTCCTACATGCTAATGACTTAACTATTTACACAAGAGGGTGGTGTGGTATGGTTTTTTTTTATTAATTTTTTTTAAATTCTAAAAAAATAGATTTACAATTAAAACCATAACAACAGAAATAAAATCACAGGAAAAATTGAAAATAAAATTTGAAATTCAAAGGAAATAAATTTTAAAAATAAAAATTATTTTTTGTTTTTTTCTATGGGGTTTCAAGAAGGTTGTTAAGTTAAGGAAATCAAAGGAAAAAGTGTTAAAAAAATTAAGTTTTTTTTTTTGCAAAAATATGTATAAAAAAAATTACCTTTTGTTACACTCAGTCCGCAATTGTTAAATTTTTTTTTTTATTTGCTTTGCTTTGCTTTACTTTTGGCCAACACTTTTTCCTTTTCATTTAACACTGTTTCCTTAACTTTATTATTTTTTATTCTCATTTCTTTTTTTTTAATTTTTAATTTTTTATCTTTTTCCCGTGTTTTTTCTGTTGTTTTACTTGCTTAAAATTTATTTTTAACCAACAAAAAAAAAACATAAAAAATAAAAAAAAAATTAAATCTTAAATCTTAAACAATAAATTGTTTGTTTATTTATGTATTTATTATGTATTATGCATTATTTGTTTATTAATTATTATAATTTAAAAATTGTTTATAAAACATCACTTTGTAACTCGTTTGATTTGAATTGCCTTTTTTAAGTTTTTCTTTTTCCATCGTTTTTTTTTAAATTATTTTTTTTTAATTTTAAATTTTATTTTTTACATTTAAAAAGTTTTTTAAAAACTTTTATGTTCAAAGAAAAATGAAAGAAAAGAAAAAGTAGAAAAAAAAAAAGTAAAAGTTTGCTTGTGTAAGTGTTTGTCTGTTAAACATCTTTTATCTTTACTTTACACCATTTCCTTTCACGTTGCACACTGGTTTAGTAATTAAAACTTCCCTTCCCTGTAAATTCCTTCTAAACTTAGAAAAGAAACAAAAAACAACAAAAACTCTTCCTTTTTAACTGGGCTAATGTAGATAATGAGGGCCAGGGGAGCGCTAAAAATGCTGGACAATAGTTTAAAGTCTTGAGCATAAATTCTTATCGTTCTCTATAGCATCGCGATAACGGTCGCTCCATCGTTCCTTAAGACGATTCATAACCAAACCATGCGGCTGAGGCTGCTGCAGCGGCAGCAGCTGTTGAATGCTATTCACCCGAACCACCGAACGTATTAAAGTGTCGCACTGCTCCTGGTGCGGCGGCCGCACCGAATTGCAAACTCCATTCGAAGAGGCGGCGAGCATGCAATTGTTGCTGCTGCTGTTGGTGATGATGATGATGTTGCTGCTGGTGATGGTGTTGATGCAACGAATGTGGATTCAAATTTAAGTGATGCATTCCAGATGCACCACTTACGCCCAAAGCCGAGGATACCGAGGAGGGTGAGGCGGCCGATGACGAGGCCTGTAGTACACCACTACTGCTGTTGCCACCGGGCGATGCCTGTGGCTGTTGCAGGTGATGGTGTTGGCTGGAGGAGTGCTGTAGAGCCTGATCGCTGGTATGGAACAAATGAGGATGATGGGCGGGATTGAGATGCGGATGTTGATGGTGGTGATGGTGAGCAGCGGCGGCCGCATTGTGATAACGCATGGGATCAATGTACATAGCAGCCGCTGCAGCAGCTGCTATGGACGAGGCTTGTTGTTGTTGCTGTTGTTGCTTCAAGTGCTCATTATCGTTATTGTTATTGTTGTTATTATTATTATTGTTATTATTATTATTGTTGTTGTTATTCGTTGATCCCAACGGACTTTGTGGCGACATCACATTCGTGGTCATGGTGGCCGACGAACCGGCCGATGAGGAGGGTGTATTGGGGCCGTGCTGTTGCTGATGTGGATTATGTTGTTGTTGTTGGTGTTGCTGCTGTTGTTGTTGCTGTTGTTGTTGGTGTAGGGAGGCAGGAGTAGACGCAGCTGCAGCTGAGTTCGACTCCTGGATTTCTGATTGCTAGTGGGCCGTCAGCTGATGACCCCCGGCCGTTTGCATATTCTGTGGACTCAACATGGGCGGACTGTGGCTGTGACTATGCGTACCCATGGGACTACCATGCATATCGTGATGAGGATGATAACCGCCATGAGCATGCATATGACCCGGAGGCATGCCATCCATCATATCACCACCCATGGTGTTGGGTGGTGTCATACGTTTCTCTTTCTGCCTACGATTACAGAACCATACTCTCACAACTTCTTTTTCTAGTTGCAAACTGTCGGCTAGCGAGGAAATTTCTTGGGCAGAAGGCTTTGGCTGTTTATGGAAATGCTGTTCGAGCGCTCCTTTAACGCTCACCTCAATGCTGGTGCGCTTCTTGCGTTTTCTGCCCTGAGCGGCTATTTTATCTATGCTAGTCGGTGAACCCGTAGTGGAATCAGCTTCCTCCAGCCATTTTTGTAGCAGAGGTTTCAGTTTGCACATGTTCTTAAAGCTCAGCTGTAAAGCCTCGAAACGGCAGATGGTTGTCTGTGAGAAAACGTTGCCATAAAGGGTGCCTAACGCTAGACCCACATCGGCTTGGGTGAATCCTAAT
This sequence comes from Sarcophaga caerulescens, assembly GCA_927399465.1. NCBI lineage: Eukaryota > Metazoa > Arthropoda > Insecta > Diptera > Sarcophagidae > Sarcophaga > Sarcophaga caerulescens. The sequence continues at coordinate 68,345,492 of OV656867.1, read as the reverse complement.
TTTATGCGACGTTGTTTGAATTGTTTGGCAAACGCTTCCAAATCATCGGAGGTGGGTGTATCTTCTTCGCCGCCGCTAACATCACGATCGCCGTGCATGTGATGCGGATGTATAGGCAGAGAAGGCGAATCACCTCTTAAGGCATGATGGAGAGGGGCAACACTTTGATGATGGGCCGGATGAGCGGGATGCAACATACCGTTCATGGCATGATGATATTGCAACGGCGAACCGCCTGTGGGCGCGTAATGGGCAGCAGCGTGTACAGGGGCATGCCAGGCATGTGGCGAGGCCATACCCTGTTGTACTCTGTGTTGCTGGGAAAGATGTGACATTTCTTGTTTAACAGCGTCGGCGGGATGATGATGTGAATGGTGAGACTGTAGGGCCCAAGGATCTGTAGGGGGTAGAGAAGTCCATGGATTTGAGCTGAGGCCGCCGGTGGGCGTAACTGAGCTTAGACTGCCTGACACGCCAGCACCAGAGCCGCCACCACCACCGCCACCTGTGCCTATGGTGTTAGGACTGGGCGATGAGGGCAACTGATGGTGAGCGGCTGCTGCAGCAGCGGCGGCATGATGATGGTGATGATGTTGCATGTACTTCATTTCGCCGGCATCGGTGGCTGAACGCGGCGAAGATGTGTGATAACCGCCGCCCAATGCCATATCGAGATCACCGCTGGACGGTGCCATGTATGAGGTGGCGGCCATCCCCACCGCTCTAGGGCTGTTCAGGCCCTCCACGCTGGCGGGGTAGGGCTCCAAGTTGGGGCTCAGTTTAACGACTTTGAAAACCGATCTGTCAAAAGAAAGACCAGGGTCCCTATGCTCATTCCACTCAAACCGTGAGGCAACCGTCTTGAAGTCTTGCGTCGTAACGAAATCAAACGAGAATTATTCAGCACAAAAGCAAGTTGAGCGTAGCTTTCCCCCTTAGAAAAAGCAAAGCTCAACTGTGGTTTTTTTTTCTTGTATTTTTTAAGGGGCAATACGAGGCCAAAGCAACAAGTTGTTGGCTGATGTTTTTTAGATTATTCTTCTTGCTTTGCGCCGGGGGTCAGGTGTGTAGAGGTGTAAATATGTGTTTTGGAGCAGACCAGTAAAAGTAAAAAAAAATTAAAAACCGACGGCAGTTTTTGTTTGTTTGCTTTCGTAAAGGCAGCGGTAGAGAAACGTTTTAAGCAACTTTAAAAAAAAAAACAATTTTTTGTTAAACACTTGACATCTTTTAAAATTTTGCTGTTGTTTTTGTTGGTGTTTTTATCTCTCTGCTTGTGTATTGAATTTAAACTTTTAAATGTATTCCTTTTGTTTTGTTGCATCAACAAATTCTGTTTAATTTTTATTTTCTTTCTTGTTTTATTTTAAATTTTCAGAAGAAATTTTTTTAGTTTTAAATTTTTTCTTTTCTTTTTATTTTTTGATTTGTATGTTTAATAAATAATATTTAAAATATTATTATTCACCACTTTAGTTAATAACTTAAACCCGCGTTTATTTTTTTTTTTTTTTTTGAAACCCGATTTACGTTTTCTTTACTCTTTTTTTGGCCGACTGTAAAGAGTTTAATTAGGAAATGTTTGTTTCTTTGATTTCCATTCAAATTTGTTTGTTTTTTTCTCGAATTTTTTATTGAAATTTTTTCATTTTAATTTTGTAACTCTTTATGAAAGAATTTTGTTTTTTTTTTTTTCTTGCTTTTTAACTGATTTTTTTCTGTGAGTGAACCGTATTGGTTTCAAATATTTCTTGCGAAGTCTTTAATAAATTCACGTGTAAACTCGTAGAGCTATCGAAGTGAACTAACGTCATGCATCGTCAAACGAAGGTACAGAGAGCAAGCAAAAGGCAAGAAACTACTACACCACCAAAACCACTCACACACACAAGGCACACACACACATCCATATGCTTAGTAGACTACTAAGAAATAAATGAAAAAAAACAACAACAAAAACACGCAAATATATACACTCTCTGACAGAGCTGGGCTTATAGAAACAAACAAGCAAACAACAACTATGTTTTAAACACACCAACAACATACATGCATACACAGCACGAAAGTGTAAATACGCATTCACAATAAACAACAATAAAAACAACAACATCACCAATGGAAAAAAATAAAAAAATTATTCCAGTATAAGCAAGCAAAAGCCAATGAGTCTGAAAGAGAACACAAAAACCCTGGCATACAGTGCAAGCAAAAAAGAGCCAAACATTGCTTGAAAAATGAAATGGGTGCTTAGCCTTTCAAGCTAAGTTAAAAAGAGATAGTTTTAGTGGACAAACAAAATTCATATTGGATTCTGATTTATGTTTAGATTGGTGACTGGAAAGTTAGGTGAGTAACAGAGAGTAAATATTTAAGGGAAGAGTATTTTTAAGTTGTAAACTGAAAACAAAATACAAGAATTTCAAAAGAGCGCAAGAAAACTCAACATTTTAATATAAAATTAAAAATTGTTTTAAGTTTGTACACTTGTGTACAAAGAAGGAAATTTTTCTTTGAACATACCAGCAGCCATAATGCTCTCGTGCTTTCTCTCGCCGCATTCAAAAGCAAAACAACTTTAAAGAGCCAGAGTTAACTAAATGGAGCACAAGTAGAGTAGATTTTAAGTCAAATATTCCAATGTTACGCCTATTTTATTACATTTGAAAACAACATAGGTACATACATACAATTGTTAGTATTACACTCTCTTTCTCTAACGCTCTCTGTTTGTGTAGGTATTTTTTTGCTATAGCCAGTGTAGTACATATGTTGTATTGTGTTGTGGTGGTGCTGTGTAGTGACAGTTTTAATTACTGTGTTTACCTTTTGAGTGCTAGAAAGAGAACAGTAACTTTGTTATTTAAAAAAGAAAAATACTAGACACCACGACATGGCAATAAAAGAACACCCTCTCTTTGTTAAATTATCGGCAACTGCTAATATCTGCTTAACAGTCAATAGTCCACAGCATTCATTGAGGATTCGGTATGAAAAATAAAATTTAAATGCCCAGTTATTTTGGAAATTCTTACCTTTTAAGAAATTATCGAAAAAAAAACAAAAAAAAAAATTAAATAAAAATTAATTTCCCTAACATTTGTCGTTTAAATTGTGTTTACAAAGTCTAGCATTTGTTGACGCCAACTTATCTTGTGTAAGGAACTGTTTATTGCTTCCATATTCCCACAAATTCTTATACACATGCACACATTCGCCTATTAAAATAATATTTTGGGCTCTGTTACTGTATTTAACGGCTCTTCAAATGCAGTTGGATTCTGTCTCTTGTTCCTTAAATAGGCGCGTAAAAATTCTTCCAAAAGAAAAAAAAAAAAAATTAATAAATTTTGAATCATAAAAACAACTACAACAACAACGTGTAAAATTATTTATTAAAAATTATAAAAATAACTGCCAGATTTACGTTAACTTGACAATTGTTTAAAAGTCTCATTAAACTTTTGCTTTCATTTATTTCACATTCTTGCTCTTTCGCTCTTTCTTCTCTTTCTCTCTCTTTGTTTATTAAATGCCCGACTGGACTTTGATAAGGAATTGAGTGCTATTGAGTTAAAAGCGTTGATTTTTCTTATGTTCTCTTTGGATTTCTGTCACCACATTGTTATTGCTGTGGGTGGTGTCACTTACGCTTGACTTATGCTGGCTGTCATTAAAACATTTTATTTGTTTGTTAATAAACCCCCAAAAATTCTACATAAGTAAGTGCGTGTAGATATGTGTGTGTGCGTGTTTGTAAATGAAAGAGAGTGCGTTAAAACATCTATGTGCGTATGTGGGTGTGTGTGTGTGTGTGTTAAAGTTTCACTTTAAATATGTTGTGTTGTTGTCTTGTATTCAAATTGAATTGCAGTTTTCCATTTAAATATGGCCATAATTTGTTTGTTTTAATTAAAATCAAAACAAAAACCAAATCAAAAGAAAAAATAACACACCTACAATCAAAATTTAAATAATATTGTTAAGGTTCTAGCCAAATAAATATAAAAGTCTTAAAACCATTAAAAAAAACCAATGCAATAGAATGAAAGCGACAGTGCAGAGTTTTAATTTATTGCGGCGGCAAATGAGTGATATTTTTTTAAACAAAACAAAATTTATTTTTCTTTAGAAATACAGACTTTATAATCGACTTTAACCTGTATTTGCAATGAAAATTAATTTGGCAAAAGGGCTCAATACAATGTGTTATGTTATGTTGCAAGGTGGACTATATTTTAAATTAATTTCTTAAAGCTTAAGTTTAAGGTTTATTTCAAGTAAAAATGAACTGAAATCAATTTTTTCTGTTAGTTTTAATTTCGTGGGTATCCAAAAGAGATCTCATTGTTTATATACAGTAAAATCTTTTTTTACACGATTTCGCAATAACACGGTTCGTCAAGAAGAACATTTTAATTTTTTACACGCTTTTTTCGGTTTAACACGAATTCCAAAAAAAAAAATTATAATTTTTTCATGATTTTTTACAGTGTCTTACAGGATAACATCATTATGGCAACTCTACTACACAGCATGTTTACTTTAAGGGAAATACCCTTTTTATTTAACATATCAGTTTATTGATGACGCAATATATAATTTCAAAGTGCTTAAAGTTAATGTTTAAGTTTATATTTTTTATAAATTAGTGACAGCTTCAAATTATATAATCGGAATCGTTAATAACTTTTCAAAAGGTAACATAGTGTTAGGTTGTTATTGCAAAAACCAATTTTATTTAATTTCGTTTTTACAGTGCCCTTATTAATACAATGTCTAAACAACAGCATTTTCTAAAGCAATTTCATTAGAAACGAAAATAAAAATCTTAGACTATCTAAGAAGTGGCGAAGGTCCAACATCTGTTGGCAAAGCTTTTGATTTAAACGAAGCTATCACTTTTTTTGCACGGTTTTTTAAGGAAATATTTGAATTTTTTTCATTTTACACGATTTTTTATGGTTGTGGAACATATTTCCAAATTTACATATGAACCGTGTATTTTTTTTACACGATTTTGATTTACACGAATTTCTTAGGAACGTATCTACCGTGCAAAAAAAGATTTTACTGTACATACATACATATGTAATACATAATTGGTCATTACAACCCTTCAGTCAGGATTTCGACCTAGCTTTTCACACCACTTATGTTGAGTGCATTAATTTTATACAGTAGTGGCGGGAGCTACAGTTTAAAGTCGACTCCGAACGACAGATTTCTTAAGAAGCTCTTCATGGTAATTTTATTTACTCTCAGAGTTTTTGCCAGATATCTGCTGAGAGGCAGTCGCCGAAGAACAATTTTTTTTTTTCATATTTCGTTTTGATGCCTGACCTGGGATACGAACCCGGGCTTAATGTCTAATACGCCAACACACTACCTACTAGACTATTGTTTAATACAATAAATTCCCACCAGGACTCAAGTGTTATTGAGACGGCCTACAAAAATACCCAGATTTTCTGTTCACAGCTTTCGCTGTAAGTCCGACCAAGTCAAGACAATTTATGTCAGAGGTTTTTCTGATTTATTTCAATAAACTTTCCCCTTGTTCCTTAAAAATTGATTCAAAGACGTTTAACAAACATGAAATTATAATTTCCAAGAAATTCGTTTGTAATAAAGTAATTGTGCCGTGGTCTCTGCAAGAGATAGCATAACCCGTTGGTAAAAACAATTCCAGTCACATTTTGAATGAAAATTGATTCATCGTAACCAAATAGAAATAAAAAAGCGATGGACGTACGGCACTTCTAATGGAAAATGTTTTTCTTCTTTTTTCACCAACAAAACGTGTTCAATTCGACGTATTTGGCAGAACTTTCATTAAATCCGATCGACGCCGATCAATTGTCAACATTATATACTTAGCGAGCCTTGCATTGAAGCACCAGTGGCTATAGAATACTATTGCCGTCTTCTCTCACGATTTCCTATAATGAGGGGCAGCAAACACGCTTTATATTGGCACAATTGATATTTGACCAGTCCAGTTTCCTTAACTGGATTATTCTCGGCACCATAAACTGACTGTCATCAAAGCGCTCACGCCATGGCACGCTTGTGCAGTCAAGATTGATTGAGACTAACCGAAATGGTTGAATTTCTGAATTTTGTACTTCCAACGCATACTGGGTCATGTTCTATGTCAACATCCGCTCATCCCTGCATCAAATATTTATTTCATGGAAACATATTCCTCCATCCGAACGATATGAGCAAGCGAGCAAATCTGCAGGATATCGCTGCGAACTGGCGACGGTTTCCTCGCTCTGGTCTGAAGACCTTACGTAAAACACCTTTCTCGAATAGTTTTTCATTGTGTAAGAGTTTCTACGCGGTGGGCCTTGGTTGAAAAAACCAAATTTAAGGTCAAATGAATTGGATTGCGCTGCAATTAACATTTTTTCCAAGAGAAGTCACGTGGAGACTGCTAAGTATGATGGAAAGTAGCTACGAATGGAAATTCTAAGGAAATTACAGAAATAATGAAATGAAGGGAAAAGAAGAGAAGCAAGGAAAAGGAAGTTAATATCCGGAAATATTTCTTTAAAATGCGAAAAGCTCAATACAGAGATTGTTTGTATTGCGACGGAGATTTTGATGGTGCAGAACAAACATTCTTTAAGTGTAGGCGATGAAAAAGTAAAAAAATGAAAGAAATTAAATTGAAAGAAGAAATTTGTCGTGCAACTACGGTTGACGAAATGCTACGTGGTAAGGAGTACTGGAGAAAAGTGACGAAATATGCATTCCTATGAATGAAGAAAACTGAGCTGGACAGCAAACCACAACGACGACTGTGATGGCAAGCCACTGACGGTACAGGGAATAATATTTTGGGCACGTATTCGAAGCAATGCTTTTGCGATTCTGTATGGAAAATTTCCTTGGATTTAGTGAAAACATCGAAGATATTTTCCTGCTTCAACTTACATTTATACTCCTATTTTAATATTTGAAAATATTTAAGAATTTTTCTTTCAATATTTTTTAGCCACGACCTACTCAAGCCCTTTGCAAATAAACATTCAAAGTTATTAACACAGGAAAATAATTTTTAATTAATGAATAAATAGGTATTTCCTTTTAAACCATAAAAATATTAGGCGAATAACAAATCAATTCAACAAATATAAAAATTTTGTATTCAAAATGACGGCGCAATTCAAATTATGCCAAAGAAATGTGCAAAAAAAAAAGAAGAAAAGGAGCACAAGAATATAAATAAAAAGGTACCAAAAATGTTCTTGAACTTGCATGTCTTGCATTAAACTATAAACGGTAGACAAAAACCACAACAAAAGGAGAAAAAATTCAATCAAAAATTTTTAAAAGCAACAGCAAATAAAAAAACTGATTTTAATGAATATTTTAAAAGGAATTTACAAAATCGCACAATAACTATAAGAAGAAAACCTTTAAAATATTTGCCGACAAAATAAGAAAGGAAAGGAAAAAAATTTTAGAACTTAAACACTTACACATGCATGCACCTACTAATACACAAATGCGACGAAAAACAAAAGTTCACAAAAATGTAAAAACTTGTCTACTTTAAGGTATAAGTAATATCCAGGTCAACAATTTAATTTCTTTTATAAACAAAACACAAATAAGAAGCAACAACAACCACAACATAACAATATCCTTAAAAATAAATACCAGCCGAATATTATAAATAATTCATAAATTCACACTTTGGTATGCAAAAAAAAAAAAAAAATTATGTGTAGTACATGTACATGCCCTCCCCTCTCTTTGTTTTTATTGTACATTATTGAAATGAATTTTTTTCAGATGGCCACTCTTTAAAAGCCAACAGAAAAAAAACGAAGAAGAAGCCTAGACGGTGAATATTAAATGGATAATTATGCAAACAAACACATACACACAGGCATTTACACAAATTAATCTGAAATACTATTCTACTCTCTGTATTTAAAAAACAAACATTCTCTCTCTGTCTCATACAAGCACTTGTGTTTTGTTATTTAGTTTTTTGTCGTTTTTTATTTTTTTATTGTTGTTGTCAAGTATTGCATATTTTTAAAAATTTAATTATAAAAACAAAAATCCTGTTTTTCATAAATATTAAAAGAAAAACAACAAATTACTGAGTGTAAGAAAACAAAAAACCCGAACAAATTATGCTAAATACGCACGCGCCAATGCAACCATTTAAAGAGAGCGAGGCAGAGAGCAATAATGAAGAGAAAAAACAACCAAAGAAAATTTAAATATTTCCTTTTGTTGTTTGTGTTTTGGTTTTCTTTTCAATATATTTTAAAAGTTCATACCAACAACAACATAAACAAAGCAGGACTTGTTGCATTGAGATTACAATACTCACTCACACTTCCATACAAAAGAGAACAAAAAAAAAAATAAAAAAACTCAAACTGTATGCTAATCAGTTTAAAATAGTTTCCAACAACAAAAAAATAGAAGGAAGAACGGACAGCACTGGTGCTCCTGTGGCTCTTCTCTCATAAGTGTTTTAATTATGATCTCTTAGTTTGCATAATTTCTATTGTTATGCTTGTGTTTGTGTTTATATTTTTCGTTTTTTTTACAAAATCTTGTGCCCTTTTTAGTGTTTTTTTTTTTTTTTGGGAAATTCACTTTTATAGTTCACTGTCCTTTTAAATGCACTCACACTCGCACAAACACACACATTCTTTTAAGAGAATTTTTAACGGTACTTTTGATGAACTTATGAATGAAATAGAAATGAAAACATTATTTAAATTATTTTGATTTTTTTTTGTTATGGTTCTTGATGATTTATATGAAAGGAAGCGTTAGAAAGGAATAGAGAGTAGGAGAAATATTTATGTGTACCTACACATGCTTATTAACGATAATGTTCATGAAATCTTACATTTCATACATGATTAGTCTGTAATGCCATCTCTCGAAAACCAAAAGAAGTGGCAACTATTGGGAAAAACGCCTACAAAGTGTTAATTAAGTTAACCATGGTTTTTCACCTAAAATTCAATAGAAATTTTTAAATTAAAGGGAAAAGAATAACAGAACTTTGACAGTTGATAACGGCCATCATTTTGAAGCTACATCAGTCAAATTAGCATACAACTTACTTAATTGATCATTACAAGCCTTTAGTTAGGATTACAACCTAGCCTCTTACGTCACCATAGCTGCCAGATAGATAAAACACCAAATCGTCGTATATTACAAAAAAAATCGTCAAAATCTTCAAAGACGTTCATTGAAATCGTCAAAAAATCGTCAGAAAAAATAAGTAAATAAATTCAAAGGTTTTAATAAAATTCTGTGTGATGTTCGCTAGAACCGACACATTTTTTAGTTCCTTGACTTCTTAAGACGGTGCAAGAAATATTTCACTTCATTTGATCTTCTTCCTATTTACATCACTTACATCCGACCAAGAATAGAATACAACTCTCATGTATGAGCCGGTGCTTCAACGTCTATTTTGAGACTTCTCTACCGCGTACTGGAGAGGGTAGGTTATCCAACTTCATTGATTTATTAGAGCATCGCTGTAATATGGCTTGGGTTTCACTGTTCTATTGGCACTGCAAAGGATTTTGCTCTAGCGAAATAAAGGACTTATTCCCGAGAATCAAATAACACTCGTGTTTCTAGGCGAGCAACTCCGTTTGTGGTCGATTCGTTCTCCCTTCTTGCAAACGTCTTTCCTACACTGGTGTCATAAAAGATTTCAAATCCAGTATCCACAAACACTCCTCCCTCTTTCCTCCTAGTTTTCCTAGTTCCAACACAATGCACTGCATGAGTAGCGGCTATTCGCTGTTGGTCGAAAAAAATGTAATGGCACTTGACTTTGGTTTTCCTAGAGTGATCTATATTCGAAACTTTCCAAATGGTCTGCAACGGCAAATTGTAAATTATGCTCAACTACGAGTGTTTATCTTATTTCTTATTTATTTGCCTACTATATTCTGGGTAATGTTAGGGTATCTGAAGATATTTGTAGAACTTACCATTTTTCTTTAAATATCTGACCATTTTTTTTTTTAATTTCTTTACTTATTGGCACTTTTATTTATGTAATTTAGCATTTTTTTGTTCGTAAATAATTTAAAAATATAATACTTTACTTCTTGTTATTACTAAACTAAATTTGCAAAAGTAAAAATTTCAAAGCAAATACAAAGATTAAAGTGGCTTTAAGGTACAAAAGTAAAGAAGATTATGTAAATAATTAATTTCTAAAAATCGTCAAAATAAGGGCATAAATCGTCAAATCGTCAATATGATATTTTTGGAGAACAAAATCGTCAAAATGACGATAAATCGTCAAATCTGGCAGCTATGCACGTCACCCATAGTGTGTGTGTTAATTTTATCAACAAGTGGAGGGACCTATTTTTGAGAAAGTTTCCATGGCAATTTTATTTACTCTCAGAGTTTTTGCCAGAAGACTGCTGAGAAAAAATTTTTTAATACTTCGTTTTGTTCGAAAAGTCTTAGCTGAGTGGGGTTTAATACAGTCGCCCTCGTCTAATAAGCCAACACACTAGACTACGTAAACTACAGGGACAGATGTAACAAGAGCAAGTTATAAAAGTGATTTATTAAAATGAGTGTTCCGTATGTCGAAGTCGCCGTAGTCTAGTAGGTAGTGTGTTGGCTTATTAGACGTAAAGCCAGGGTTCGAGCCCCAGGCCAGACATCAAAACAAAATACAAAAAGTATTTCTACGGCGATTTCCTCTCAGCAGATTTCTGGCAAAAACTCTGAGAGTAAATAAAATTGCCATGAAAAGTTTCTCAAAAAAATCTGTCGTTCGGAGTCGACTTTAAACTGTAGGTCCCGCCATTTATGTATAAAATTAACACACACAACATAAATGGTGTGAGAAACTAGGTCAATAATCCTGACTGAAGGGTTGCAATGACCAATTATGTATGTATGTATGTTCCGCATGTCTTTCTTTATCATCTTCGGCAATGAGGCCCATTTGTGAATGAATGGGTACTTCAACAAAAAAATTGTTCAATGTGGGACGATACTAATATATATTATATATGTATATATTTTTTCATATTTCGCTTTGTTGGAGAGGTCTGAGCCGAAGACGTTTGAACCGCACAGTAAGGCCCAAAGACATCTATAGACCATAACACGTGCAAACCAATCACTTTATCTAAATGCTATGGCTTTTCCACAATCACAATTGGGTTCTTTGAGTCCATTATTCAAAAATGTTGCTTGTGGATGTAATTACCACGTTATAAATGAGCTTCAATGATAAAGAACAATCTGAACTAAAAGCCTGTTGATCTAGCACCTAATTAGCATTGTGAACGATCAACTGGATTTAATTGTTGCGTGAATTGGAATTTCTATGGATTGAGATCCAAGTTCGAATGCAATATGAACTCGAATTATTCGTATTATTCGTGTGGGGCACATTACAATGATTCATTGGCCTGATCACATTTTAAATTTACTCATGATCACGCCAATTTTTTGCCTAGTAATTCTATTATGATAACCCTAGTCACACCATAATGCTTGAAAAGTGGCTACAGATCAATCACCACTATTATAGTCAGTTTTCAATATTTTTAGGCTTTTCAAAACGTTCAATATTCGTAAATTCTGTTCATAATTTATATACAATCATGAGCATATATTTAGAATCAACATACAATTTACAAAAATAAAAAATAATAATCACTGAAATTAATGTTTTACTTACATCATGCATTACTTGTGTTTCTTGTGCTTGATACTCTTCAATCATTATTTCTTTAGTTGGACTTTAAATTCACCGTCTGCTGTAGCACTGAAAAAAAGAAAAAACGAAAATAAAAAAATTAAATAATTTGCATAATGTTTGTTAAATATTTTAATATTTATTTTTCATGGTTTGTAAACAATTCATTCATTCATTCACTTATTCATTCATTCATTCAAAGTGTATTTACGCATACTCGTAAATGGATGGCCGTTTAAAAGATTTAATTTTTTTTATGATTTTTTGCATTTGTATATGTAATATGTCTGTGTGTGTTTTTTTTTTTTGTTTTCAATAGAGAAAAAAAAAGAATTTTAAACTAATAACAATATTATTAATAAATAAACACACACACACATACACAAATAAAATTAAAGTAAAAATATTTAATTAAATAAGAAGCGTTTTAGTTGGTCAATATTAAAACTTTTTTTTTTTTTTAAATTTTAAATAAAAATTCAAAATAAATATTAAAATTCTCTACACTTTTTTCAATTGTTTAGAAAATTGTTTGTAAATAAATGCAAAACAAACACAACAACACCAACAGCAACAATACAACTCAACTTAATAATGATTTTTAAAAATAAATATTTTAATGCACAAATAAAAAAGTTGTTAAAACACACACAATTAATTATTATTTAAGTAACTTATTTAGAATTTTAAAAACATTTAAACATTAAAATAAAAAAAAAATATTTCTGATTTATTTTAGAACAATACACCCATTATATGACCCATTATAATCGGCAAATGTATAGAATCCCTGAAAGTTTTTCTACACCCAGTAGAAATTTTTATACACATTCTTTTTCAATAGGCTGTATAAGTCGCAATAGACTAGTAGGCTTATGTATTGGCTTATTAGACATGAGGCCACAGTACAAAACCCATGCTAGACATCAAAACGAAACCTGAAATAATATTTCCACGTCGATATCCTATCAGCAGATTGAAAATGAAAAGTTTCTCGAAAAATCTGTCCTTCGGAGTCTGTAGGTCTCGCCTCTGATTTATAAAATTAACACACACAACATAAGTGGTTTCGCATACCGCATACAGGTTGTAAACCTGACTGAAAGAGTTGTAATGACCAATTATGTATGTATGTACTAGTTTCTGAATATCAGATCTCTTTATAGTCATACTAGTCCACATAACACGATATATTCTGGTTCAGAAAATAAAAATGCAAAAAGTGGGACAAAAGTGGGCCTGAACCTAAGCAGAGAACCACTTCTCGTGATAACCTTAAGCATCTATCGGAGGTAATGATTTCACTGTCTGGGATAAAGTAATTCACGGGATTAGGTAGGTTTTATAATGGAATCACCACTGGTAGGGTGGATCCTACTTGTCTTACATACATAATTGGCCATTACAACCCTTCAGTCAGGATTACGGCCTAGCTTCTCACACCACTCATCTTATGTGCGTTAATTTTATACGTGAGTGGCGGGACCTGCAGTTTAACATCGACTACGAACGACAGATTTTTGAGAAACTTTTTCATGGCAGATTCATTTACTCTCAGAGTTTTTGCCAGAAATCTGTTGAGAGGAAATCGCCGAAGAAATATTTTTTTTTTTTCATATTTCGTTTCGATGCCTGACCTGGGATACGAACCCGTGTTTTACGTCTAATAAGCCAACACACTACCTACTAGACCACGGCGACTTCACTTGTCTTAGTAAAAAATAAAAACCTGTCTTGGATTTAATGTCATTGCATATAATAGTAAGCATCAGAGCAATGAAAACAGTGTTTAGGTTAATAGAAGACAAGTTTAAAGCGAGCGAGATTCATCAGGAAGCATCCATCACCTACATAATCGATTGGCTGGCTACATCTTCCTTTACAGACCCCGTAGACAGTATCAGTAAACTCTATGATTTCAGAAATGCTTTGCTTCGAGAATGAGTAATAAGAGTGAAGGGAATAATTTATTTAGAAGCAACGTACTTTATTAAGTAAGGCATCAGCCTTAGGTCGATGAGTCAATGACATAATTTTATAGTAGTAGGGGTATTCAGTCTCGAAGTGAAATATTCGGAGCCCATTGAGCAAGTCATGAGTTGTTTTCAAACTAAAGTTTACGTCAATGAAAAATGCGCTCATAAATCTTGAGCAGGAAGTATAGAGAACGGGGCACAGCAGTCAGGCTTCGAGATTCGATTGATTCGAGATTACAATAGAAAGCTTAAGGGAACAAAGCGATAATAAATTGTCAAATCAGATGTCGAGGAGGGTAATTTCCACACTTTTGCAGCACGCTGAAGAGACCACAACCTTCCTATGGAAAAGTAAGAGGTGCTCAGAAGAAAATCTTCAGTAAAAAGAAAAATGTGAAGACAATCTAAAATTTTGTTGAGTAATTACAATGAGAAGTGATTTAAGTTATTTATCCGAATTTTACGTCGTAGACTTAAAGAACACTTGCTTGAGAGTAGGTATGGATTCAAGCTTAATATGTAGATTCTGTGTTGAGGACAATGAATCACCAGAACACATACTTGGAAACTGGGCGAAGTTAATTATTCGCAGAAAGAAATACACGAATGTTTATCAACTAAAAATCAAGGAGTTATCCGAACAGCAATCTAAAGTTTAGCAACGCTACAAGATTGCGGGAAACAAACCACATGGTCTAACCTTATGCTCGATGTAGTAGCGCAATAGACCAGAGTTCTGATGGAAATGAAACACATACAAACATCACACTAATAGTCAAGCAGACAACACACTAGACTGCCAAAACACAAAATTTCGATATAACATCGATGCTTCTTTCTCATGCATTGTATTCGTATTATCAAAAAGATATGTATGAAGATTATTGCATACATACATACATAATTAGTCATTATAACCTTTCAGTTAGGATTACGAGACCAAGCTTTTCACACCACTTATGATGTGTGTGTTAATTTTATACATAAGTGGCGAGACCTACAGTTTAAAGTCTTTAACTTTAAACCTTTTCATGGCAATTTTATTTACTCTCAGAGTTAAGTTGCCAGAAATCTGCTGAGAGTCAGACACCGAAGAAATATTCTTCTTTTTTGTATTTCGTTTTGGTTTAGAAGTCTGACCTGGAGTTTGAGCCGTGGCGCGTCTAATAAGCCAACACACCACCTACTAGACTACGGCGATCATTGCATATGACTGCAAAAGCAGCAGCAACCAGCTTTAAGACAATATTGTTGAGGAATAAAAAAATTTATTCCGATTTCTTTGTGAGCTAGGATAATTTGAAGATCAATTCAGTGGAATTATGACATTGAGTTTAAATTTTTAAGCAAATTTGAAATAAGTTTGGTATACAGTGGGTATTATAGGGCATCAAATAAACGACCTCAACTTAAAAAAAAAAAAAAAAAATTTTCTTATCATGGCTGTATAAACCATGTAAAATGAAAATTTATAAAAAATGACATTCGTTTTTTTTTAATTTCCAAACCATTTAATTTGATTATTTCAATTGTAAATTTTAAATGACTGTTCATTTCATTTCAATTTTTTCAATTTTCTAGGCGAAAGCAAAAACTAAACAAATAATCTGAAATGAAAAAACACGATGAACGTGCATCTAATTAAAGCAAAAAAAAAAAGAATAAAAAATTTTGTACAACGATTAGAACAATAAATAAATAAAAAGGGAAAGAATGAACAGAAATTGAAAAAAATAGAGTTTTTTCCTAACCAGGTGATCCTTTAATGAACAGCAATTTCCCAGTCAAAGTATCGTTTTAATATACACACGATACACACACACACTGTTTAGGCGGCAGGAGATAAATTATTGAACAGCCATCAATACTTTTAAATCACAAAAAAAAAATCGAATTGTAAATAAAAAACAACAACAATAACAACAACATGAAATTTTAAGCTAATTTGCATATTTAGTTGAATAATACGAAAGGGGAATAAAGCAAGCATAGGAGAAAAAAAACGAATTCCCCTAAAAAAAATTGAAGGAAAAAAAACTTTTTTTGTCAAATCACAAGCAATGAGGCCTAAAATGAAATTGAAATTGAACAACATTTTTTGCAAACACACACACATACATACATGCGTATACATATATGTATACTAATAGTGCTGAACAGGATATTATAACCATGACGGAAAAAAGGAAGAGTTTCTCTCATTTTTTTTTTTTGGTTTGGTTTGGCGCGTATTTAACAATTTTTGCCAGCTAATTTGCATATTAAAGTGGTATGTGTAGTAGACATGTTACTGTATGCATGTATACGTGTGTGTATTTTATGTTAATTTAATTCGTTTTTTTTTTCCAACAGTTACTGGAGATATTTTTTTTTTTTTTGCATGACAGGACTGTAGGTAGTAGGCCTTTAGGTAAATAAAATACAAAAAAAAAAGTGAAAGGATTCTTCCAAACACTCTACATCATCATGGAAATCATTAATAATTGAAAGGATATGCGAATATTGAAATGAAAACATATTAAAGGATTTTTAAATTTTTGCTAACATTTTCCAGATTCAAAGTCCTGTAACACCCTTTTTTTCATGAACGTCTAACTCAGCTATTGTGGCATAAAATGCATGATAAACCATCGCAATATGTAAAGGATGTACAAATGAGCACCTATTGTATACTCTCTCTGTGCCAGTTTGGCTGTCTTTTTAACTGTCATTCCTTTTGTTTTGCTATGTAAACAATACGATTTTAAAATTGAAGTTTGTATCTCCAGTCAAGACAGTTTAATTTGCGTACATGCGTAATGAGAGATCATTTTGTAGACATCCTTTAAGGATATTTGGCAATTGCTTTGACATCATCTTGGTGGACGCTGACCCTTTTTTGTTTTGCCCAAATAAATGGCAACTAAATGGGGTGGTTTTAAGAAAACGATGCCTTTACGCTCTGATTACATCAAAAAAACAGCAAAACGGAGTTCAAAGAAATGTCAGAAGAAACATTCAGAAGAAGAAAGAATTTCAAGTACAAACAATGATGATAATTTAACTCTTTTATGAATATGCATAACCTAACACACACATGCTCATAAACTCATACTCTTATATGAAAAAATTATCTCTTTATGTCCTTATATTTCAAGAAGAAGAAAAATTTTTTCGCGCGCAAAATTTCAATTTTTTTTATCCCTCAAGACAGCTTCAAATCGTTTCTCTTCTATTCGGTTTTTATTCTTTTTTCTTCTTCTTGTTGTTGTTGTTATTATTGTTTTTGCAAAAAAGAATTATTTTTTTAAGATTCACCTTAATTTGCATATTTTTGCTATAGAGTCCTGTAGCAAGGCAAAGGGTTGAGGCTTATGAACACAAAAACGGTTACTTTTTTGCATTTCGAAATTTCTTGAAAATTAAAAGCCCAGTGCAGTTCATTAAAAACGTAGGCAAGAAGGTTTGTTTCACAATTAAAAAGTGCGAATTATTAAATGATGTCGGATGATGGAAAAGAAAATTTGCGTGTCCTCTTAAAGGAAAATTTTCTTAAGGGTGCTTAAGATTCTACAAGATTTGCGTATGAACCGTGCACAACAAATAAAATTTATTTATTTTAAATTTATTACAGAAATAAAGGCTTGTTAATTGGTTGAAATACTTTTTGACATGAGCATTTAAAACTCAAATGTATTTGGCAATATGAAGGTAATTTTATATTTGTAAGAAGAAATTTTATATTTCAAATCATGAGCAATTAAATATGGTTTGAATAACTTTAACCTCAAGAGCATAATGGCATCAATTAGTATTTCAAACGAATAAAAAATTTCTATGATATCTCATACAGAATTTGTTTAATTTAAATTTAAAGCCAGGAAGCAATAAATGAACGGCCATAAACAAAGCGTGAGTCTCATCTGCTACCGCAGTATTTTCACATCCACATTTGAGATGATAGCTTATAAATTATAAAAAGTCTATCATTGCAACTGTGCTAAGTGATGTAACGTGATCGAATAGTGAAGATCCGCTAAGAATTGTAGTCAATTCAGGACCGGCACTCTGAAAGTTTTTGCAGAATGAATAACTCTTAGTCTGAATCTGTATTACCACGTATTTTTGCAATCTTACTTACATACTTAACTGATCACTAGAATCCTTTAGTCAGCACTACAACATAGCTTTTCACATCAACCACATCATGTGTGTTAATTTTTATCATGAATGGCGGGACCTACAGTTTAAAGTCGACTCCGAACGAAAGATTTTTGAGAAACTCTTCATAGAAATTGTATTTTCTTTCAGCATTTTTGCCAGAAGAATGCTGAGAGGAAGTCGCCGAAGTAATATTTTTTTGAGATGTCTAACCTGTGGTTTGAAACACGGCCTATTGTCTAATAATAGTAACCATCTTCCAAGCCTTACTATAGAACCGGCCTGAAGAAAAAAATTAACAGGCAAGTCGGTTTATGCCCCATCCAATCTGGTGTTATTAGCCTTTAGATAATAATAAAGCAAACAGTCGAATGGAGCTCTCTTATATTTAAAATTCATCGACTTCATTGAGGAAACGATCGCCACAATACAGCACATATTAATATGATAAGCACTTCGTAGCAAAGGGGTGCTCGTGTCAATTATTAATGGACTGTACGATGAAGTTAATTGCCGCATTCTACATCAGAGCATAATCAGTTGTCCCATGACCACCAAAGTAGGTGCACATCAGCGATGTTTACTATGTTATGTCTGCAATTCAATGAAGTTATTCACAGCAGCTTGATGAAAATCATATCATGGCCTAGTGGCATCACACCCTAATTGAGGATTTATACTACGCAGTCTGTTTGCTTTCCAATATTTTTGAGGACATGAAGACGACACTTTAATGTGTGGTCTCCTGAAAATCGAAACTAGGAAAATTATCAACATTCAGTCTTTCTGCCATGCTCCAGACTTTCTGGAAGCTCGTTAAAAATCAAGGCAATCTTATGGACGACCGTCTAAAAACTTGTTATATATAAGACGCCGTAGACTACTAGGTAGTGTACGGACTTATTAGACGTGAGGTCACGTTTCAAACCCCAGGTCAGACATTTCCAACGAAATATGAAAAAATATTTCAACGGCGACTTCCTCTCCGCAGATTTCTGGCAAAAACTCTGAGAGTAAATTAAATTGCCATGAAAAGTTTTTCAAAAATGTGTCGTTCGGAGCCGACTTTCATCTGTAAAATTAACACACACAACATGGTGTGAAGTCGCTGTAGACTAGTAGGTAGTGTGTTGGCTTATTAGACTGAAGGCCCGAGTTCGAATCCCAGGTCAGACATCAAAACAAAAATATGAAAATATTTCTTCGGCTACTTTCTCTCAGCAGATTTCTGGCAAAAACTCTGAGAGTAAATAAAATTGCCATGAAGAGCTTCTCAAAAAACTGTCGTTCGGAGTCGACTTTAAACTGTAGGTCCCGCTACTCATGTATAAAATTAACGCACACAACATAAGTGGTGTGAGAAGCTAGGTCGTAATCCTGAATGAAGGGTTGTAATGACCAATTATGCATGTGTGTATGGTCCAGACTACTAAAGTTCTTGTTGGCATTATTTAGTACAAGCAAACGTTTTACGATTGAGGCGAAATTTTTTTGGAAGAAGCGTTATAGTGTGGGGAACATAATCTTATTCTCAAGAGGCAGTACATGTGGCACATTAAAGTAAAATATAGTCTTCCTCGATAAATGTTGATCTAATTCAATGGCTGGTATGCAATCCCAACTGCATATGAACGGAAAACTTATGGGGAAGCCGAAAAGCTAAAGTTCTCGCATTGGGTAGATAGAGTACGTAAAACATGCTCTCAAGATTTTTTGTGAAACTTTTAAATAAATCTAAATAAAATATAAATAAACTACAGCGGTCAAACAAACTTCTATGACTGTAACTCAAGCATTGATATAAAATCGAACATAAAAAAATGGAATAACATCCTGCTTTCTCTTAAAACTTGTTCTAAAAAAAAAAATTATCGGAAATCTTACTTCATAATATCATTTCAAATTGATTGGATACATTTGGCCTTGTTTACCTTTAAGGCGTGTTATCAAAATAAATTTATACGATCCGTTTACCCTTTAAAATACTTCTACTTTTGTGTCTACCATCGTATGTGGTTAAGTTAAAAGTATTCCCTGTTTTCTGAGGATTTCAATGACCTGCCTATAACAAGGTCACTGAATTACTTGCGATTTCCTCAATAATTTCTTGACGGACCTTTTGTAACCCCAACCAAGCCACGTATGAAAAGAAAACTTCTTCAAATACTCATAAAGAAGGCAACAAAATATACAAGAAATGTTTACCACAGACACTGGAAAACACGAATAAAACCATGACCAACAAAGCAAAAAAATGCATTAAAAACCATAGAACCGATACAATTGAAACACTTTCCTTCCAATGGTATAATAAAATGAAATTTAAAAAAAACGTTGACAAAAAAAAAACAGAAAAAAACATCGTATTTGTCTATTTGACTCCTGATTAACAACAACATGAATTAAATTGAGCCGTGAAAGACCAAACAAAAAAAAAACATAAAATTTTAATAGAAAATGCAAATACAGCGCTGAAATCCAAATCCATTTATAGACAAACGGACTACATGAAGAGACCTTTAGGGGTCATAACAGCAACAACAACACATCAGAACTTATAATAATTAAAATAAATAACAAAAGGGGTGCATATAATTAACGTAACCGACCGCGATTTTAAGGAAAATTTTAAAAAAAATAAAAATAAACTGAAAACAGAAACGTCAAATAATGGCTCATCAATATGCAAAATATTTCAAAATTTCCCGAAAAAAACAAATGAAGGCAATAAATTTGTTAAAAAAAAATTATTTCTTTTTTAACAAAAAAGAAATTAATAAAGTTGTTTAACTCCCCTTGACAGTGGCAAACAAAATTTATGACAGTTTTATTGTGTGGCATTAGGGAATCGTCGTAAATTTTTCTGTCATTATTTTGCTCTCGTTTTATTTTTGTTCTCAGCAACCTGGCGGAAATTATGAAAAATATTTCCTAAGAAACGCGTTACTATTCACTTTAGCGGGGACTTGAACCATTTAATTGCCACGCAAAAAAATCAACGTGTGGTGAATTCATAGAGAGAGAATGAATTAAAGGAAGCAATTTCTCCTTTTTATTTCAATGACAAACTACCCCCGTTTCGTATGAATTCAACGGGAATATAAAACGGAAGTGATACAAGCGCAAACTCAAGTTTTTGAATTGAATTTTAATTTCAATGTGAGAGAATCTTATAAGAACTTAAAGGCCTAACAAAACACTTCTTTCCCTCCTTTTTACAGATTTTTCTTTCCATGTTTACTGAAAGAAGGATTTCAAACATTATGAAAATGCCAATTGGCTCTTACGTACTTACATAATTGCTCATTACAACCCCTGTGTCAGGATTACGAGACCTAGCCTCTCGCATCACTTATGCTGAGAATGTGTTAATTTTTATCCATGAGTGGCGGAACCTAAAGTTTTGGTTCTGATATCTGACCTGGTCTAATAAGCCAACACACTACCTACTAGACTACTAGGTCCAGCCTAGTGCCATTTCTAAATCAAAAAATAACAGAAACAGGCATTCAGGCTTGCCGAATACCAGATTTGACAAAACCTTGTTATCTACAGAATACAAATGAGCTGCCCCAGAATAAGCGGCATGATAATGACAACCTCAGCTAAGACTTGAAAGGGTTACTACAATCTGTCCAGTTGATAAACACGATATGAGATGGCTTTCACAACTTATCGGTTTCAGATCATTTGGAAAATACATTAGTCATGGCCATCAAATACAGGATGGAATACAGAGCATTAGCTGCATCACTCTAATATCGAATCAAACAGAAGCGTGGCATAGCAGTCCCTTGTAACTTGTTGCTACACGGACGACTCTAGAAGTAGAGATAGAGACTGATTTAGCTCTAATAGATATAGAAACCAAAATTTACTAACGTCTACCACAACATTACTCGGTTTCCCTAGCAGAGGTATATGCAGTCAGGGAGTATATAAGCTGGACTTTTGCAAAAATTTGCTCCGAATGGATCTTAAGATTTTTAATGGCAGCCTGTTGGCAATTAAGGCAGAGACACAAGGTCTAGGGACTGTTTAAATTGTAAAATGTGGTACAATCCATATTATTTGCATGCCTAACCACAAAAGTCTTACGGTACAGAGAAATTCGAACTAATGCTAATGATATCAAAATCACTACAAAAAGGACTAAATATGGCAAGGATCAAGCATAAGATAGATCTGAATAGTATAATAGGCCATAAGGACACCTACTTTACAAATACTTTTACACATTTACAAGCAGCGTAACCGTTTGGATGATTTAGGACATCGAATATGACTCTAAGAATAATAAGAATAAGCCTCTAACATTTCCATGCCAAAAAAGAAGAAAAAACGAAAATCTTTGACAGAATTATTAGGTCCATTAGTTTTTTTTTATGAAACAAAAAACAATCAACATAAAATTAAACGCAAATGCGAATTTACCCCCAGAACGTTATAACATCATCCACAACATGTCCATTCAGAATTTAATAATGGCTGACTTCCAAATGAGAGCTGAAATTAAAGAAGAAATAGGGAAATAATAGATATCGACTGTGACCTCCAACACTTCAAGAAGTTTCTCATGTTTGAAGCTAGGACAACTCTGAAACTGGGCAGAAAATATTTGAACAGCACCTGTCCAATATTGGCCAAACCAACACTAGCATCTGCCTATTGTGTATGGCTCTAGAACACGTACAGGCTACTGAATACACACATACTGGGTGAACACAACTTGTCAACACTTGTACTGGAAGACTTTATCCAGTGTCTTGATGTACTAAGTCTGTGATTGACTGGGGAAATCATAAGAGATCAACTGTGTTATTAGTACAGAATGTCGTTTTGGGCGGATAACATTTCCCGGTACAAGTTCTTCTATTTCTTTCAAAACACATGCCACAACTTTGTGTCTCCTTAAATGAAATGGATCGCCTGGCTTAAGCCCATAAGTTAGCTTGTAAAAGCACTTGTGAAATAATTGATTTATTTATGGCTTGCTATCCGAAAAGATTCCCATAGTTTTACAACAACAATAATAATAATTTTTGTATTTTAATAGAGTGAGCAACATTTAGGCATTCGGATTCACATGACCACGATAGATAGATAATCTCTGTTTTTTTTTTTTTTGTAAAATTATTTTATAATGCGAGTATTTATGGGTTTATGGCAGTTTTAATTAAAAGAAAATAGAAAACAACAGCAACAACAACAACAACCAAAACAACAACACCCAATTTAAAAACAAATTCAGTTTTCGTTCAATTTTACATGTGGACTCTGCTAATAAAAAAAAACGATGAGAATTTCAAATGATTGAACTTTAGCGATAAAAAATTTTATTTATTTAGTGACATACACCTCTACATACTCACGGTGGGATAAAATTTTATTGGTTTTTTCTTTTTTTTTCGTTTTCATTTTTGGTTACAAAATTGGGGGGGACCCATAAAAGTGGTAACACAGAAAAAGTTAGAAATCAAAATGAAAAAATCGAAAACGAAAAACGTAATTAACAACGAACGAAACAAGTTTTTCTTTTGGGCCATTTTTTATTTGATTTTATTGGTTTCTTTTCTTCTTCGTTTTTATGAAGACGATTTACGAAATAACGCTTTTCTATTGAGATCTTCTTCGTTTTTTTGTTTTAGGTTTGAAACAGGTGGGTTGGTTACCAATTCTTTGACGAAATGAAAACTAACGCTGGCGCAAGAGCCCATTAAAAATGAATGAAAAGTTTTTATTTTTAGAGGACAAATGAAATGAAAAATTTGATTTCCAAATGATGTTCAAGCATTTTGTTTCAGCGTTTAATCAATTTCAATCATTCTTAACTTTTTTGTTTTTATTTTTTTATTATCGGCAGCAGCTGCTGACCTCACTTATCTTATATGTCAAGTGTGTTACGACACGTAGTGCTTATACGCTTAAGGGAATCGTCGAATTAGAGACAGTAGCTATGCATTGCAAAACGAAATAAAAAAAAAACAAATATTTCTTTGGCGTCTGCATCTCAGCAGATTTTTGACAACTTAACTCTGAAATAAATAAAAAATAATAAAACTCTGAATAAATAAAATTGCCATAAAAAGTTTCTCAAAAAATCTGTCGTTCGAAATCGACTTTAAACTGTAGATCCCACCGGTCATGTATAAAATTAACACACACACCGCATAAGTGGTGTGAGAAGCTAGGTCGTAATTCTGAATGAAGGGTTGTAATGATCAAATATGTATATATGTATGTAGTTGTGCATTCAATTCGACATTCTGAACCCCTTATCTGCCTTAATGAGGAAAAACTTAGGAATAAAACCATCGATTCAGTGTTTACCTCTGGATTGAGGATCCTTAGTCAAGGCAGGAAAAACAAAGAACTCCTAATACGAGCTGGGTAACCCATTTTCACTCATGGGTCGAAACTCTATGTAGGCACTGGTGCTGTGATCTTTTGTGAGAATCTCAGGACTGTAGCTTCGTTATAGACTGGCCATGGTTAACCTCACTTCTAATAATGCGGACAGTTACGTAATTTTTCTTGTTAGTTAAACGCGGTCCTGTTTAGAACAAGAACATCGTTCTGTTGTAATTGCAAGTGTTTCGTAACCGTAAGGATTCAATAGAACCATTGGTTTTTATAGGATAGTGATATTCGTGGAAACAAAAGGGTTGAAGCACTTGCTAGATTGGATTCTCCACTCGATTGATAATGGGTGATATAGACATCATTTTATCTCCCGGTTTTTGCCGCCCAGATGCAAGTACATCTTGCTGATTCCTCGACTGTTTTATTTTCATAAAAACTTCTATTCCCAACGAAGTTGCTTACTCCTCGTTAATCTTCCAGTAAAAGTGTTCAAAATTTTTTATTATGGCTCAACACATGTAGGCCGCGATAGTGATATTCCTGGAAACGTGAAAGCTGATACACTAGCTAGATTGGTTTCTCTCTCACTCAATAGATGATATAGGTGTTGTTCCTGATGTTCCACTCTGCTACGATTATGATCTCAGTGGCAGATTATTTCAAGAAATGAAGCAGTCGCTGGGAGGAGAGATCGGGCTGTTACGTAGCCTTTGGCCATTTGTCGGCAGTGGTAGCTTAAGTTATTGCTGCTGTAAATCAAAAAGTCCAACGTAAGAAGGTTAGCACGGATCCTCACCAATGTATTTGTAATGTCAGATCGCTAAAGGAGACTTGGGATCGATCGCATTTAATGTAGAGATAAAGAGAAGTTGTAGATGATTTCCGGCTCTTTGTGGGCGTAGATTAACTATGCTGAGGGAGGATTGGTTTGATGGTTTAAACTCTTTACCAGGAGCCAATATTCAGGTTCTCTTTTATAAAGGGATTACGCTGGTTGAGGTTGTTCCCACACAGACTAGTTCGATAACCTGTGCAAGCAAACACTGAAACTCTGAGAAATAAATACTCTGCTGCACAATAGATCTCGATATGGAACCATAAGGGTTAACTTGAAAGCATTAGATTTCGGTAGAATTACATGGACTTTCTATATACTACTGGTCTTTGATACATGTATATCAATGTATATTTTCTGGATCATAGGGCACATGCTCAGTCGCCGCAGTAAATGCTGTCTCAA
This sequence comes from Sarcophaga caerulescens, assembly GCA_927399465.1. Lineage (NCBI taxonomy): Eukaryota > Metazoa > Arthropoda > Insecta > Diptera > Sarcophagidae > Sarcophaga > Sarcophaga caerulescens. The sequence goes on along the minus strand of OV656867.1, from coordinate 68,320,027 downwards.
TTCAAATTGAATAGGAGAACGACTCATACATTATGTGTGAAGACCTGCAAACTGCGAAAATATTCCTGTGCTCTAAATTATTTTCATCATTCTTGCGTGAGACAGCTAGGCTCTGAAGGAAACAGTGAGGATATCTTGTGGGTCTACGAATCGCCTTATCGGTTTCCTATGAATATTAACTGTTTTCATTCCATGATTCGTTTAGATTCGGCATTGTGACCAGATATGATAGGAATACATACATAACAAACGAGTAGTATTGGAATGGAATGGGTCCCCTAAAAGGTAGAGTCATCAGCTGGAATAATTGTCGATAACATAGTGGTCAATTGATGGTAATGCTAACCAACAGTTTTAAAACAATTATCGTTTATTAGGCGTTTTTAATTAACATGTTGTAAATGAAATTTCTCAATTAGAAAATAAAAACCAAAAAAACTTAAGTTTTAATTATGCGCCCTAACCAACCATTAAACGTCTTAATTAATACGGATATAAAATTAAGGAAAATTCCAAATAAATTACCAAATACAACACACCGTCATAAAGTCGGTCATAATCTTTTTTAATAAAACACAATAAAACAAAGAAAACAGGCATTAATTGGTAATCTAAGACGACTGGGTGATAGGCTACAGTCATAGGATGAAACATTTTTCTATGATTGAAGGAGATTTCTTTATCTGTGGAAAGTATACTAAAATTGGATCAGAATAAGTTACAGAACATATTGCATAAAGGTGATAATAAAGGCTCTAATTAAGGCTGTAGCAGCCTTAGTCTAGTAGGTAGTGTGGTGGCTTATTAGACGTGAGGCCACGGTTCAAACCCCAAGTTATACAACTCCAACAAAACGAAATATGAAAGAATATTTTTTCGGCAACTGACTCTCAGCAGGCTTCGGGGAAAATCTCTGAGAGTCAAATAAAATTGCCATGAAAAGTTTCTCAAAAAAAAAAAAAGTCGTTCGGAGCCGACTTTAAACTGTATGTCCACGCCACTTATGAATAAAATTGACACACACAACATAAGTGGTGTGAGAAGGTATGTCATTATCCTGAGGGAAGGGTTGTAATGACCAATTCTGTATGTATGTAGGTATGTAATGAGAATTTATCTTTAAGCCTGGTTAACATAACCTCAAACAGCCTTCCTATCTTTGACTGCTGTAGGGTATAAAAAATCTCGTGTACTTAACAAGCAGCGTGTAGGCAGTTAAGGCTTACAATTGACAATAAATTCTTCAACGTTTTTTTAATTTTTTGTTTTTCTAATTTTTTTCAAACATTTTTCCAAGCCTGTTAGTAACGTACATACGTACATACATATGTGTTCCGAAATCAAGATAATGCCAATGGTCGGATTTATTGTCTCTTAAAGGTACACAAAATAAAAATTAAGACAACTTAAATAAACTCTTAATTTGTGATCAGATAAACTAGATTAGCCAACCAGCCCTGACTAGTCCCTCCTGTAGGCTGGCCAAGAGACATAGAAAAAAATTCACACAGAATTCAGATTTTAAATCAGTTTGAAAAAAATCTCTCTCGTTTTATGGGCTAATTTGTTTATTTTGTTGTTTTTATTATTGTTACTATTCATGTTGTTGTTGTTATTGTTGTTGTTGCTATTGCATTTGATTAGCCAAACAGAAAACCAACAACAATAATTAACAAGTTTTTTATGAGCCCAGTTTTATTCCCAACATTATGCGTTAAAAACAGAAACAAAAAAAGCCCAAAACCCAACCAAACCAAAACAGTTAAAAAACATAAACCCGATAAAACTTTTTACTTTTTTTGAGTTTTTGTTGTCGTTTTTTTAATACGAAATCTTCTTCTTCTTTCGTATAAACGGTTTTGTTATATTTGTCTTGTTAAACCTCTGTATCCGTCTGTCCAATTCCATTTTTATGGCAGTTTTTTTCCTTTTTTTTCGATTATTTTTTATATCGTTTGAGACAAACTAGAAAAAGCATTAAAAAACGTTTTTTTTTTCGTTGATTTTTGCCAACAACTAAAAAAATTTGAAAGTTTTTGGAAAGAAATTAATTAAAACGAGGCAATTAAAAAGTGGCTATAATTAGTTGAATCTAAACTTGTTGCTGTTGTTGTTGTTGTAGTTACAAACAATAACACAATGTGGAGGCGAGGGTATTAAACTTTAAAAGCCCACGCACTTTTTGTTTTAGTTTTTTTTTTGTTTTAATATAAGCGAGCGTATAATCCTAACAAAGTGGTGGTATCTCGAATCAAACTGTAGTGGAAAAGACAGAATGATAGATCGTCTTTTAAACTGATTTCCTTCCATTGGCTATTATAATACTTCTACTATTTAAATCCATTAAAATGGGTTTTTAGTCACAAATTCCAGTTCTGCTAAAGCAAAAATCTAAATCAAACACACCTGCCATCTAATAGAGATTGGAAATAGATTCTGCTGAATGAACATAAAAAACTAAAAGACTTCTAAATAAAGTTTCAAAACGACGGCACTATGTGCCACACAGCTTAGCCATACTATATAATCTGAATGGTTATCTCATGTGGGCGTGATGTAAACTCGTAACCAGATCGGGCAAATTTCCCCGTTAGACTTTTTCTAGTAGAGTGTAAACCAAAAACAATTGCGGTCCGCACAACCAATATATTATCCTCCGCCATCGAGTGTATTCAGCCTGATATGTATATATGTTAGTGTTATAAAAACTTTGACATTTCGGATGCGCTTCATCCAAAGCAGCTGTGCAGGACCTCTAAAATAAGTTATATTCCACACATAATGGCTTCAATAGGTATTTCAAACAAGCAAAAAATATTTCGATGATATCTGAAACGCACATTGTTTGCTTACAAAAAAAAATTAAGGATAGGAAGCTGTTAATGAAAGACCCGATAGTATTTTTATATTCCTCGATAAGACATTCATACATACATACATAATTGATCATTACAACCCTTAAATCAGGATTACGACCTATCTTCTCGCACCACTTATGCTGAGTGTGTGTTAATTTTATACGTGTGCAGCGGAAACTACAATTTAAAGTCCATTGCTAACAACAGATTTTTGGGAAACTTTTAATGGCAAATTTTTTATGTACTCTCAGAGTTTTTGCCACAAAACTGCTAAGAGGAAGTCGCCCCAGAAATATTTGTTCATATTTTGTTTTGATCTAAGAAGCCAACACACTATCTACTAGACTGCGTGTCCTCATTTCAGTTGATTCTGGCTTCACAGAATAGTTATAATTTTGTGTTCCAGCCGGTGATGTAGACGTCGTTTTATCTCTCCAGGCAGAAGCAAGTACATTTTGCTAATTCGTCGGCTGTTTTATTTTCGATTTTTATAAAAATCGGAATGTACTGGTATGCTAACTGATATTCCCAACGAGGTTTCTTAGTCCTCATTGACCTTCTTGTAAAGCCTTTGACAATCTGACAATTATTTGATGGCACAGCCGCAAATTTAGTTACCTCTGGAGGTGGTGGGCTAAACATTCTGTATTTAATCAAAGCCCATAATCAGAGAAATCAAATTTACTCCCGTAGATTCATTATTTTTAGTGGCCTCAATGTACCGATTGCGGAGCACTCCACTTTAATCATACACAAAAAGTCTCAAACCAATTGATACACCCCCTAACATATCAAGCAAGGTCTTTAAACAATGCAATGGGAGACTATCGTCGTACAATTGGGCTGAATAACTGATGCACAACATTTTCAACAATTAGTGAAAATAGTAATAACAACAACAACAACAAATTACCACATATTTAATTGCACTTTATTGTGTACTTATTAAGCCAGGATGTCGATGAATATAAACACCACCAAAAATGTATTTCAAAAACGCGGCAATTGGCAGTTAAAACCACGCACAGCACACCACACCATAACGAATTGGTGTGCCTGTCTAGTGAGGTAGCGTTTTTGCATTTGATTCCATGAACGTTATCACTTCATGTTCATGTTGGTATCAAAAACAAAATTATTTGCTGTTGTTGTTACTTTTTTATATTCATTATTGTTTAATTGTTTTTGTTTCAACCATGGCCAGGCCAATAAACCATTCAATATCACTGCAATACTCAAATAAACTGTTATTGATGCAACAACAGCTTAACAAACATTTAATTGCACCTGTAACATGGAAACATTTCATATTGTTGCTGCATACGTGTGTGTGTGTGTGTGTGTGTGCGTAAGTTAGAAAATGTAATTTAAAGAAAAAATTTAAACAAAAAATTTTTTTTATTTGTTTTCGATTTGTGGAGAATGTTTTTTCCACATTTTTTTTCGTCTTTTCAGTGGTGAATGTTGAATCTATTTTCGTTGGCTGATCCCTGCAACACGTTTTTCCCAAAACAATAAAAACAACAATGACAATAAAAGATATTCGGGCGTTTTCTAAACAGTCAAAACGCCCGTTTTATTGAAGAAAAAAAACCTCATCAAACAATCGAAAACAAAATAAAAAATTAATCGCTTAAATAGTTTTTAGCTTTCGAGGGAAAATACAGGGGAAGTATTCGTCTCGTATGATATCATCTCGTCTTGTTAAGGAAATCAAAATCTTTACAGAGCAATCAATAGAGAGAAGAGGAAATACATCTCAGGTTATCGAACTGTTTTTGTAAAACCTAGAAGGAGTTCTAATGAAACAAAATTTCAAACAAAGGCTTCGAGTTGCATGAGTTTGATTTGCGAAAACACACACATACAGACATACGTACATAATTAGTCATTACAATCCTTTAATCAGGATTAGACCTCATTTATCACACCACTTATGTTGCGTGTGTTAATTTTATACATGAGTGGCTAGAGCTACAGTTTGAAGTCAACTCCAAAAGACTGATTTTTTGAGAAACTTTTCATGGCAATTTTATTTACTCTCAGAGTTTTTTCCAGAATATTGCCGAAAGGCAGAAATTCTTTTGTATCTTGTTCTGTTAGAGATGTCTGACCTAAGGTTTGAATAGTGGCATCACGTCTAATAAGCCAACACACTACCTACTACACTACGGCAACTTCTGTGTACACTCAGGAGTAAATATTTAGTGAATTGTGAGACTAAGGCATGAACAACCCGATTCATTACTTACTTACTTACAACCCTTTAGTCAGGACTACTACCTAGCTTCTCACACCACCCCTGTTGTGTATATTAGTTTTATCCATAAGTAGTGAAATCTACCGCTTAATGTCGACTGCGAACGATAGATTTAAGAAGGTTTTCATGGCGATTTACTCACAGGGTTTTTGCCAGCAGTCTGCTAGCAAGGAAGTAGGTGGTTTGAACACATACTAGGCTCTGGCTGCAAATAGTTGTAGACTGAGAATACCTCATAGTAACATCTGTAAACGCTGTAAGGCGAATAAGAAGCGGAGACCATAAAGCATCTGACATGTCATTGCCCAGTGCTTGGAAATCTAAAAAGAAGAATTCTTGTGCACCCAGAATTTATTGACAGAATAAGCCAAGCTAAAGTAGATTTGAATGACAGTGTTGTGTGAGTTAATTTTATCCGTAAGTGGCGACATATTTGACAAGCATTTCATACCAATGGCTTTAAGAGCCAAGTTTTTGTTAGATTGTTGCAGAGAAGAATGTCGTCAGAAGAAATACGTTTTTTTTTCTTATTTTCCTCTCTCATAACTGAAGTCTGAACTCTCGTGCCCTAGTTTAGTAAGCCAACACACTTCTCATCAAACTACAACGACCACAATCTCTACTAGTGCTCCTAATTTATCAATCGATTTTAAGTCAATAACGTTAGAGTGTGTTAGTCAAACTGCCTAAGTGGGTAACCATCCCTTTCTTACTTATATTATTAACAACTATTTTGATATCAACAGCACCAACCACACCACCACCACAATCGTTATCATCATCAGCCACAGCACCAGCAGCAACAGCACTACATTGTAATACTGTATACTCAGTGCACGTGATTGAACTTGTATTTGCAATTAGAAATTCAAATCACAATTTGTAGATATTTTTTCTCTCCGGTTTTCTTCTGTCTTTAAGAAACATTTTTACACTGAAGAAGCAGCATTAAGCCAAGCCAACGATTATAATAACAACAGTAAATGGCTGGCAAGTAAACAGATTAAAACGTTTGTGTAACTATACTCTGTACTTTAAAGCCATCCATTAAAAAAAATTATTGAGCGTATGTGAACACACTCCGAAACGATGTAGTCAGTCGTAGCAGGTTTATTTATTTGTTTGTTTGTTTGTCTGTTTGTTTGTTTGTTGACTTGATTTTTGAAAGGTTTTCCATCAACATTTTTGGTGGCTTTAGAAGAAGACATTTACACATAAGCAGGCGGACACAATTCATAAATAAATGTTTTGGATTTCAAAAAAAATCTTTTTCTTTTCGTTTCTTTTCTTTTCACTTTTTTGCTCACGCACCAATCGTATACAAAACAATTAAACAATAAAACAAGACGACAAAGACCAAAAAGGAGACACAAAAAAGAAGTATGGAAAGACGTTTGTTATTTCTTTAATAGACGTACACACACACACACATTTCTATTTAAAATAGTTTGAATACAAGAACATAACTACCTCAAATACAAAGAATTTAAGAGAAACAGAAATAAGAATGCTAGCTAAAGCAATTATTTCCATAGACGTGCTTGGGGAGTTTTAAGTATTCAGAAGAACAATATAATTCACCAGGCATATGAAATTAAGGAAACTTGATAATGATTAGCGTTATCTACGCTAACATAATGCAGATATTCTTTAAAGGTAAGCATGTTTGCAGTAGTCATACCCTTTGGCACAGAGTTACTTACCGTGTGCAAAAAAAAAATTGTATTGTATTGAGGATTGCGACCTAGGTTGTGTGTGTTAATTTTATCCATGAGTGGCGGGACCTATAGTTTAAAGTCGACTCCGACTCGACAGATTTTTGAGCAACTTTTTCTTGGCAATTTTATTTATTCTCAGAGATTTTGCCAGAAGATTGCTGGAAGGAGGTCGCCGTGGAAATATTTTTTCATGTTCCATTTTATCTGAGCTAGGGTTTGAACCACGGACTTGCGTCTAATAAGTGAACACACTACCTACTACTCTATGGCGATTTCGGTACCATTATCTCAGACTGAAATAAGAAGTGAAGAGATATCCTAAGAACAAGCTTTTAAAGAAAATTCTACAACCTATCATATGCTTAATCATAACACTGGTCGCGTAGGCTTCCACAAAATTTCCGTAGCTAACCATGTCGAAGACCTGTGTTCTTTGCTTAGAATTCTAGAATCCTATCCAAATTAGATACAGAGGATGTATAGTCAATATGGTGAGTTGGTGATCCTCAGTTAGGATGAATTAAGCTGAAGTATGAAGTACATGCTGAAAACATTTGGCTTCAAACAGATAGACAGAATGGAATCTACATGACATCCATCCATCCTGAATAGAAAATACATGGCATCTTGCAAATGAGGTTGAAGACCCTGAGCAGGGGCTACTTGGTTGGTTTGTACTCTTTGTCGAGAGCCGACATTAAGGCTCTGCATGGATTCATAAATAGATTGCACTTCTCAACCGCTAAGGCTTCAAGATTGCAGTCGCGCTTTCTTGTGTGTTTGCGGTCTTCTATACTTGCTTTCCTACCTCTTCTCCTTCTATAATTTCCTTATCTCCTTTACTATCAATGTGTCATTTTGACCTCTGGATAATTGTCATCGGGACTACCCAACCCAACCTTGCAAATGAAATTGGCCAAAATTCTATTTTCACTCTTGCCTGGGATAATACTAGTCAATGAAGGCAAACTGATTGCTGATGCACTAACAAAGCAGGCACCAAATTGCTTGTTTAGTATATCGATCCAATTGTTTAGTATCCAGATCCAACATCCTCGTTTAAAGTTGTGAAAGAACGAAACAACCCAGACTAAATGATTCAGAGAAGCAACTCGCAATATGACATGTTATAGCACTGATTCAATGAGGCCTCCTGTGCATGATAACTGATTGATATCGTCTAATCAAAGCTTATGCAAAACGATTGGACCTACTCCATAATAATTTTTAAAAAAGAAGGATCTCTGAGCCAACGAATTGACTAATCTGGCGTTAATAGGCATAAAAAATAAATTTCAGTTTAGGGTACCATATAGTCGGACATATGATCCATTATAACTAACTTATCTAATTATCTTTAAAACGTTGTATTATTGGACAGAAATATGTAAATAAATAATGGAAAGAAAATATACAAAAAAGTGAAAGAATTTTACTGTTAAAGAAAACACATTAAAAAAAAAACAAAAGACTTAAGCAACGAACTTGTTAAACAGTGTTGATGGCAAATTTTTTGAAACTGACTTGACAATGATGGAAAATTTTTTTATTTTTTTTTTTTTAATTTTTAAACTAAATATTTCACTATTTAAACTATTCATAATTTGTTGCTTTCTGTCGTTATGCAAAAACTGTCTTCTTCGAAACCGAAACAATAGAAAACAAAAGATTTTAAGACACAAACTTAATGCATTCACTTGCAGGCCATAAACAAATCATAACGCAAGCAAAAGAAAACGCATTAAATAAATTTAAAACTGAAATAACAAAAGAAAATAAACCAGAAAAGAAAAGAGGACCCAGACAACTAAAATAAAAATACAAAAGACTTAAGATACAAGCACATTTTATACTTTTTTAACTCTCCACCCATTGCTTGTAAACGAAAGCAAGCAAGCAACTCTATTTTTGTCTAGTCGAGCACAAACAAATATACGTTTGTACATCCATACAATTTTGAGCAGACATTATTATTAATGTCTCATATTGACACTTGTTCATGACCTTATCATTGGCCGTATTTGTCTTTGGGCCAAAATCGTAATTTAAGCTGCAAACACATTTCCTTTTGCAGCAGCATAACTCTCGTATGCCATTGTACAGTGTGGCAATCGTTTACGTTGCTGTTTGTGCAAATCAATTCATTTCAATTATAATTACAGGGTTTGTCAACAAGCTTAAGGTGAACAAAAACGTTTTTATTGAGCATTTATGCGAAATTTTTGTTTTTTTTTTTTTGTTGTTGTGGTAAACACCTTAATTTTTTAGGTTCTCATGTGTAGCATCGCAGAGTATATAACAATTAAAATGAAACTTTATTAAGCAAATTTAAAATAATGATGTTCACAACATTACGATTTTTATCTAAAAGCACTTCACCTACCCTCTTATAAAAGTATTTCGTTTGCACTTGTCTTTAAACATTTATCTTCCGCTTGCCAATACGAACAGAAAAAAAAACCGAAAATAAATAAATGTCAACCCTAAGGTTATTATCGATTTCTTTTGGAACAATAAAAAATAAAAAACAAAACTCGTACCTCCCATTTGACTAGTCAGTCCTAGGCTATAGTCGTACATACTTTAACTCTTCCTTGGAGTGTGGAAACACCTTAACCACCCTTTAAATAATTTCTGTGTTATCGTTTTGTTGTTCATTGCTTTGTCCATTTCCATTTTCATTTTCAGTTCAAAATATTATTAATAATGATAAAAGAGCTGAAATAAAATGTATGTAATGCTCGAGGCTGCTGTCAATACAATTCTTTGCTTCTTTCTAGTCTGTTTATTTTTTTTTTTTTAGGTTTGTGTCTTTGCAACATTATCTATGAATGGATATTTAGGCACACTACATGAAGTTCTTTTGGATGGTACACGAGAGTGTTCTTTAATGTTTCAGGAATATAACAAAGTTAAACTGTAGGTTCAGCCATTCAATGATAAAATTAACACTCACAACAAGGGTGGTGAGAGAAGCTAGGTTGTCAGCCTGTCTAAATGATTGTAATGATCAAATACGTAAGAAGATAATGAGCAGTATAACAATTCTCACGACAATAATTTAATCAAGTCTTTCCAACAACTTTCCCTTGGGAGAATATCCGAAAATAAGCTACAGTATACCAAATACCTGCTTAGTTTAGCAAACTCGAGCACCCATAGCATGATATCACATGAGCCGATATTCTCGAAACTAACTACCAAGTCCTGATCAGCCTCAGTGATTCGCTTTTAAGGCATGACCTTAAAGTTAAGCTAAAAACCATTCTAAAAGTTTATTAAATATAGTGATCGATATTTAGAAAAGAAAGCTCTCTTGGAATAACATGAAAGAGTGAGTCAAATAAGAGATGACGGCATAGAGCCAAGCACAAACATTGTCAACTAAAGTAAGCATAATTCTTTTCTTCCTCAGCCGATCTATAGCCTCTCCAGAATTAGTAGATAAGCGAAGTCTCTCCACGTGCCTACATACTACGAAATGACATGTGAGAATATATGCTGTAACAGAGACGTCGCAACGATGCAGTTAAAGTAATTAGCTGTAATGCTTCCTATTAAATTTAGGATACGTGAGCATGGCAATTATGCTAGACTCCTGCACTTGACATCACCTATAAACAATTTTTCACATGTGGCTTGATATTCTATGGCAGTATGGCACGTCTTATGACAACCAGTTTAGACTAAAGCTTGCACTTCAAAGAGATCTGATTGCCGGTTGGCTGTTAAAGAGGGTAGATGTACTCAAAGTTGGAAATTCATAATTCAGGATCAGTTCTGCAACATGATTTGTGGTAATTACATTGGACTGAAACACACTACAATAGTCAAGGAGGCAGAGAGATATCCTATCATTCTATCTTATTGTTAACTTTAAAACTATTCGCCTAGACTTCCAGAAAAACGCCGCAGCTGATCAGATCAGAGAACCATTCTTCTCAGCTCGAAACTCTACGTGAAACCTCCAAGTCTTCTCTGCTTAAAATTCTAGTGTGAAACTACCATATTGGTTCAGATAAAGTATGTTCAATTCCTGAGATACGATGGAGGAGTTACCGCAACAGGATATTCGAAATCTAGCAAATAAACAGGATGACATCTATCATTGAACAGGAAATACTACACATCTGGTGAATTAAATTGGCAAGATATCCTATTTTGTCTCTTGCTTGGGATAATACAAGCACTAGTTGCTAACTACTCTAGAGCTCATGTAGGAAACATCCGTCGTTGTCCTCGGTATTTTACTTTCAGTTCCTGACTCACTTGAATTTTTTACAGGTGCAGACCCAAAGCATGAAACATAATTCGCCAAGTCGGAGCTCTGCAAAATGCTAAGTTCTTGTAAGCGACGCACAATCAACTTTCTCGGATTCTTCTGGTGATGTTTTCAGCAGATCTTGCGTTTCGTCGACGTACGGTTGTTAATCGTTCGTTTGCTAAAACAGTGGACTCGAATTTATTCACCCCATTGTGACATGGCGATTATGAAGATTGTAAAACGGGCAAAGCGCGTGGTAGCCATTTTAATAATTTTTGATAAGTTGTTGAATCTAAAATCCGTTCGTAGAGTTTTGGTATACATACATACAACCCTTCAGTCATGATTACGAACCTAGCTTCTGACATCACTTCTGTTGTGTGTGTTCATTTTATACACGAGTGGCGGGATCTACAGTTTAAATTCGATTGCGAACGAAAGATTTTTTGAGCAGTTTTATTCACTCTCAGATTTGTGGCAGAAATCTGCTGAGAGGCAGTGGCCTAAGAAATATTTTTTCGTATTTCGTTTTATCGGCGATTTCTGACCTGTGGTTTGAACCTTGGCCTCACGACTAATAAGCCAACACCCTACCTTCTAGACTACGGCGAGGACTTTGGTATAACAAACTAAATAAATGACAACTAATTTGACAAAAGTTGCTTCAACAAGGTGGCCACTATCAACTGTCAACTGTTAGAAAGATCCTTGTGTTCAATTAGTAGATATTTGACAGACGTTTACAAACTACTTGGAAATTATAATTTACAACAAGATATCATGGTCACATACTAATTGTAAAAGCTAAACTACCCTTTCTACACTTGTACTACCACTGTAAGTGGCCAAATAAATTCTTCAATGGCCGATTAGTTGGTGGTAACCTTAAGAAATAATTAAAAGCTAAAAATTTGCGCCACAACACAACAAGAGGAGCGTTGAGGAATCTAAAACACTAAATTAAAACATAATCCCATAATCTTCTGCAAGGCATCGATGATTTCTCTAAAAGATAAAACAACCTTAACAACAACAACAACAACAGCTACATTAACAACATTACGAACACAAAATAAGCCAAAAGCTAAGACACACACATGTTCGTTTAAGACAATAAATAAAGTTTGGTTTATGGTCTTAAATAATAAAGCAACAACAAAAAGAAGAAAACGGAAAACAGAGAAAAGAAAATAAACGATAAGAAAAACAATAACAACAACAACAACGAAAAGTATTAAAATTTTAATGCATTTGTAGCACGCGCGTGCTTTTAAAGTTGCATTACATTGCATAGGGATTGCATTGCATTGCATTGGATTGGATTGCATACAATTCAATACGTTTCGATTGCCTTATAATTATAAGGTGGTGGTCACTCAATAAAAATTAAAATAAAAACTTTTTAACTCAAAAAAAAAACAGCAACAACGACAACAACAAGAAGAGAAAATAATAACAATATTAATACCAATAATAACAGAGTCAGTGTCAGTATAAATACATGTATGTATGCCCAGTTGTCTCGGTTGGTCTATAATAATAAAAGAAAAAATGCCAACACAACAACAGTATAGAGTAAAGCAAAAGAATAACGAAAATGTTTACCTGTTTCCTTATAAAAATCCAAAGCGATACCCGTACAAATAGACTGGGAACAGAAAGAGAGGCGAAACGCGCAAACAACTATTTCCACCTGAAGACATTTACATACCGATCGATGGGCTGCTCACGAACACAGGCACACTTCTGCTTACCCTCCTAATCTAAAAGACGTTTAAGAAGCAGGCTATAAAAAAGCAATTTTTGCGATAAACACACACATACACACACAAACACTCACTCGCTTTTAGCCAGGCCAAGTAAGTATGAAAACAAACAAAAAAACACAAAACAAAACAAATCACTTTATTGGAGTTGTTTAAATACGAAATCAAAATCTGTATCTCATAAACGTCAGCAACAACTGCAACTGCCACTGCAACTGAAACTGTATGAAAAATTATTCATCGACACTTAATAAAATTATGCAAAAACAACAGAAAACAAAATTTAAATAAATTATCGCTTATGAAAATGAAAACAATTTTTAATTCTTAGTTTTTTCTTATTATTTTCAATGGCTAGAGAATATTGAATGAAAATACATATTGAAATTTAAATTTAAATTCAAAAATTTAAATTCAAAAACTACTAAACGAGTGTATGTACTATGTAGATGCGAGCCGTTAAGTTAAGAGATAACAAAAGTTGTTCCATAAATTACTGTGACTTAATTAATAAATATTTGTACACACAACGATTGTTTAGAAATTTATGAGCGAATTAAAACACCCAATAGGAAATTTTTGCAAGTTTGTCATCATTTAAATTTGCTACAAACTTTTGAATTTACTAACCATTGACTAAGTTGTGATAAAGACTTGTTTAGAAACAAAGGCATAACTACTTTGGTTACTTAAGAGGATAACTCCTGGTCCTCCTGTCTATTTACTAACTCGCTTAATTCATACATGAATAGATCAACCTAAAAACCTGACATATATATTAGTACATACACACCTATATATGTACGTACATAAAAACATACATACATAATTGGTCATTATAGTTTACAGAGTTTAAAGTCGACTCCGAATGATAGATTTGTGAGAAACTTTGTCATGGCAATTTTATTTACGCTCAGAGTTTTTGCCAGAAAGCTGCAAAGAGAAAGTCGCCTAAGAAATATTTTCTTCACATTTAGTTTTGTTGGAGATGTGTGACCTGGGGTTTGAATCATAGCCTCACGTCTCATAAGCCAGCACACTACCTACTAGACTACGGCGACTTTAACATACCTATTCACTAGCCTTTAAGAAAGAAATTTAAATTAACTTAACGTTGGTCAACAACATAACATATTCGCAATCTCTTTCCGGCCTTCGCCGTTACCATATCTACTGTAGTAATAGCTCCTGTAGCAGTATCTCCTGTATAAGTATCTCCTGCAGTAGTATCTAATGTAGTGGTATCTTCTGTAGTATCTCCTGTAGTAGTATCTTCTGTAGTAGTATCTCCTGTAGTAGTATCTCCTGTAGTAGTATCTTCTTCAGTAATATCTCCTGTAGTAGTATTTCCTGTAGTAGTATTTCTTGTAGTAGTATCTCCTGTAGTACTATCCCCTGTAGTAGTATCTCCTGTAGTAGTATCTCCTGTAGTAGTATCCCCTGTAGTAGTATCTCCTGTAGTAGTATCTCCTGTAGTAGTATCTCATGTAGTATCTCTTGCAGTAGTATCTCTTGCAGTAGTATCTCCTGCAGTAGTATCTTCTGCAGTATCTCCTGTAGTAGTATCCCCTGTAGTAGTATCTCCTGTAGTAGTATCCCCTGTAGTAGTATCTCCTGTAGTAGTATCTTCTGTAGCAGTATCTCCTGTAGTAATATCTTCTGTAGTAATAACTCCTAAAGTGGTATTTCCTGCAATAGTATCTCCTGTAGCAGTATCTCCTGTAGCAGTATCTCCTGTAGTAGTATCTCATACAGTAGTATCTTCTGCAGTAGTATCTCCTGTAGCAGTATTCACTATCTCAAAATGCCACCCTCTAGGCAAATTGTTTCAATTGTTTTCGCCTCAATCAGTTTCCCCTCCTAAGCCTAAAATCCTTCACGCATCATATTCAAGTATTCAAAGTTATACAAGCATTATCAAGACATCTCTGACGAGTTCCTTAATGTCAGCAACAATTACCACCACATTCCTAGCATACATCTCAATATACTGCAGTTACTTCATATCCACTCTTGTTCCTTAAAAAGACTAAGTCCATCCCAGAAAAGAATACTTAAAAACTACTGGGCAGATAGTCATCGTAGACCAGTTCAAATCCCAGCTCAGACAACACCAACAAAACGAAATATAAAAAAAATATTTCTTCGTCAAAAGTGAAGTGAAAAAAAGTTGCTTAAAAATCTGATCGGAATCGACTTATACACCCATGTATAAGCAGAAAAAGAAGAAGCTATGTCGTACTCCTGATAAAATGGTTATTATGTATGTATATATGTACATATGTACTGGCCAGACTCTATAAACAACTGGTGAGTATTAGAAATTGTTGAAAACATACAGAAATCTTACAGCACAAATGACGCTGGATTGATCATATACCACGAAGACAGAAGGAATTTGAAAAAAAAACCATTAAAGCCACATATGGAGCCACAGTGGCGAGAAAAGTTAAATGCCAAACTTCAGAATACTGCTCGGTGTCAGCAAAGACAATTCCCTGCATAGCATCTGATAGACATCCAAGTGTTTCCTTCTGGAATCCATTAATTCCCGACGCGTTCCAGGATTCATTTTCATTTCGTTTTCATAACCTATTTTCCTAATTACAATACAATGCACTACATGAGTAGGGAACATCAAATGAGTGTTGGTCTTATAACAAAAAAATAGGTCTCGAGACAAGCCCTCTTTTGTATAAGTGTAGTCTCAGTGCCCAGTCAAAACACCAGTTACCAACCTCATTTTACGCCTGGATAGTCTAATGCATAGATATGATATTGTTTTTTCACAACCAAAGTTTTGATTGCCTCAAACCCAATTAGTTTGAGAAGAATCTTTGCCTCTCTTTAACTTGCCCTTGGGTGAACATATCCCACAAAAGGGTTCTGATCAAATCAACGGCTAAAGCGCTACTCTCCACAAGCTCGTCTGCTTAATCATTTCCAATAACTCCCACATGATTTGGAACCTAGCAAAAGAGAATTATACCCAGCCTCTTTACTTTGAAAATTCAAACTATGAAATCGTCTTTTCATACAGTACGGTGCATAATTTATGACACCACCAACCATTAAGTAGCAGTGATGGGGGGGAGGTATTAAAAAAATCTTTGAAATTATTTTCCACACATTCGTATGCGAGTTGTTTATGACAAAATTGATCAAATTTTACAAGAGGACTACAACACAGAGTTGAGTGCAACTAAATCAAGATTTCAAGTTGTTGTTGTTGTCGTTAATAAACTACTATTATTAATATTAAAGAAAATAAAATACAAAAATGGAGCGAAGAAAACAGGGAGAATGAGAATTTAAATTGCGATGCTGCTGCTGTAGCTGTGTTGCTGGCTATTTAAGGTGCCAGCAACTACTACTACTACTGGAAGATGATGGTTCGATGGCTCGATAAATTGTTGTAATATTTGTTGTACATGGCTACTGTTAAATTATAAACCAGAAAATATCACAACAAGAAATTGACGATTGTATCACAAACGTTTTTAAGGAACCCCATACAATAAAGGCATCATAATGTGTTAAAAACAGATGGATGGATGGACGGATGCGTGGATCGAACGAATCGATGGATGGCTGAATGCATAGACTAGACCCTTTATGAATGGCTATTAAATTAAAATTTCTGTTGTTGATACTCTGTGCAGCATAAAAAAAAAACAAAATCTAAGGTAATCATCATTTGGTGGTGTTGCTATGGTTCATTCGGCTTGTCTTTGCATTCTGTTGACGTTGGCAATTCCGCTCACGTACAGCAGTTTATTAAAATAACTTTAAGATGAACAGCCAAACATGACACGTAACACTCGCCCCCTCTTACTGTATGATAGCCCTTCCTTCTTAGCCGGAATCGAGACCATAGAAAATTATTGACGTATAACGACAATATTTTGTTTTTTCTTTCATTTCTTTTGTTTTTTCTTTTTTTGTTTTCTGATTTCTGTGTTGTACAGGTAAAAACAAAATTAGTTTAATCAGCAATACAACAACCAAACAGCAGCAACAACTATAGTGAATATTATTATAAACAACATCAGGTGTTTGTTAATAATTCCGATGATCACTTGTAACAACAGCCACAAAAGATTTATTTTAAATAAAAACAACAACAACAACGTTATCAATATCAATATTACAATTTAAAAGTAACGCACTTTATGGCTGCCTGGTTCTACACATTTTGCTACCAGTTTTGAGCACAAATTTTTTCATTTTAATTTCTCATCTTTATTTGAAGATCTTTAGCATATGATTCATACCTCGCTATGGAACAGTTTCATTCATACATCCATACCATACGAACCAGCCAACATGCCAGACAGAAAGCCTTTCGTTTCACATCTCTCTCCATTCTCTCCATGTATTCGTGCAATACTTTATTCGAATCGTTGTGTATCAAACGCAAACGCAACATTTCGTTTAGAGTCGTATGGTGATGCCAGCAGTTGAGAGGCAATTTAAAATGAATTGAGAGAAGAACAAGAGAAGAGAAGATTTTCGTCTTCAATTAAAACCTTTTAACAGTATCACGTACTAAGAGATCGTTCTAAATGCTTTGCTGCTGATGATATCTTTCAAAGATGACGATGACGACGTTGATGCTGATGATCACTATGCCAAAGCAATAAGTTTAATAGCGGAAAGAAGTCTGCTTGTCGCTGTTGTTGCTGTTGTTGTTGTTGTTGGTGTTGTGCTTTAATAAACAAATTAAATAAGTTAGAGGTGGAATATTGAAAATATACTCTCGTAAATGTAAGGAATTTTTAATATCCTACCACCATTACCATTTGTTTGGTTCTGCCCAACTTGAATTGCCTTAAATTATTACATTTTTCCTTAAATATGACAGTGACAATGACTGTCATTATATTGCTGCTTATGGCGTGAATTCTGTATAAAATTTTTAATTTTTTTTAACACTTACAAGTGTTTTTTTAAATATGAATCGTAAAAGAGGTTCATTTAAACTAAGAACTCATAATTTCGTTGAAATTATCAGTTCTTTACAGAGGAGTTTATCACTTTTCTTGCGCAACAATAATGACCTTGCAAATGAAGGACATTAAAAGTTTATTACTTAATTGACACTGAAATGAAAGTGTTGCACGAGTACTTGTCACATAAAAGTTCGCTAATTGGTTGGTCCGAAGTGGAAAAGATGTCCAAGAAGGTATTATCATCATAAGACTGTATGGATATGGAGTGAATCGCCGTCAAGTGGTTCTTGAACTTCACCTACATCTTCATTCAATCACTTCTCTTCACATTCTTTGCAGTTGCACACTTTCT
The DNA here is from genome assembly GCA_927399465.1 of Sarcophaga caerulescens. Taxonomy (NCBI): domain Eukaryota; kingdom Metazoa; phylum Arthropoda; class Insecta; order Diptera; family Sarcophagidae; genus Sarcophaga; species Sarcophaga caerulescens. The sequence goes on along the minus strand of OV656867.1, from coordinate 68,301,857 downwards.
GCAATAATTCACACGATGCACAGCGACCTATTCGATCTGGTATTAACTTTATTTGGCGCTTGAGAAATATTCTTCGGTTTATCTTGCATAACGCAGAGTCTATGGGAGAGTTCGTACAAAGCATCTGCATAATACAGCGACTTTGTCGATTATCCAGCTTTTTAGGACTTTACACAATTCCATGTGATCTGTTTCTACTCGGACTGATGGAAACTGCATTCATTATTTAAAAATGAATGCCACCGCAGTTGTGGTAACAATCCTGTAGTACACCTGAAGTGGTCTAGAAGATTTAGATATTTGAATGCATAACACAATGCACTTGTGCACCTCATAGCTGTTGCGTATTACCAAAATTCTTTTCAATGGACTGCATATTTCTTCGCTCGGTCCATGTACATACATACATACATAGTCATTACAAACATTCAATCAGGATTACGGCCTAGCTTCTCACATCACCCATGTTCGCTTATCTTTAAAAGAAGATGAAAAACAACAAACTTGTTGGGTATTAATTGAAATGACAAGTTTGTTGCTTAAGTCCTTTGTTTTCATTCAGATTATTTGTTTGCAAATATGTCATAATTTTGGACTAGAAGTAGTCGTTTTTGATCCCAGAATGCAATATTCCAAGCCCAAGGGGAAACTCGCGGGTAGCTTCTAAGCTGACATCTATGCCATCGAAAGATATGGATATGTACTCTATTCAACCTGGATTATATACTACCATTCGAGTACTCGTCTCTTATGAAGTTAAGATAGTGGCATAGTAAAAACTGAATCAGCTAGGAAGGCAAAATAAGGTCACCTTCTGCTGGGTCGCAATGAGCAGCCAGACGAGTATGCTCTTATGTGGATTGGAGGCGGATGTTTGGAAAAATATACTCAATGAAATGAAAAATAAAGAGAGCCAAAGACTCTTCTTAAACCAAGTGGGTTTGAGGCAATCAAAACTTGTATTGCGAAATTGTAATTTTGGGTGCCCCGATGGGCTAGTTGGTAGTGTGCTAAACTTCAAGTGCCAAGGCAGTGGGTTCAATTTCCACCAGAGACTCTAGGCGTTTGTGATTGTCTGATTGTTTGATTGACATTATATGTGATTACTCACACTAGAGAAAGGAAAGTGAGAAAAAAAGTAACTCTCGAAAAAAATGAGAAAAAAAATAGTCGCACACTACCCCCTTTCCTTTCTCCTATAAACTATCTTTCCTGTACTCCAACACAATGCACTGCATGAATAGGAGTCATCTCCTGAGTGTTAGTCTGAAAAAAGAAAATTAAAAAATCTTCATGAAATAACTTAAGGTTGACAACAGGCCTTTTGACAGGACACTGTAGACTCAGGATACACTTAATCAGACTTGGGGTTGTTTCGTGTATGGGTATGTAGATTCCGTGACGCTGAGAGTGAATCATCGCAACATATTCTTGGAATCTATGGGGGCATTAATACATCCCAGAAGGAAACACTTGGGTGCATATCAGATGCTAGGCAGGGAATTATCATTGTTGATGCCGAACAAATTCGTGAAATTTCTCAGGCTTATAGGAAACTTTATTGGAATACCCTATACTCTATTAATAACAAAAATTTAAAAGTGTTTAGCTTCAAAGCCTCAATATTAAAGCCTCATGTAAGCATAGAATTTCAAATCAGATTCAATTACTTGAGCTAGTTAGCTACAGTTGCAGTTACAGTTGATGTCGATGAGAGTTTGCATTCCTCTGGAATATAAAAATCTGACGTGATTACGTGCCACTTTAACAACAGAATCAACAAAGCTTCACTAAGAACTATGAAAAGAAAGAAATAAATTTTAAAATTCAAATTTTCTATGAACAAAAATACTTAGGAACACTCTTTCAAAATTTCTTTTATTATTTGAAGATAAAAAAATATTTCAAAAGTAAATGATAACAAAAGTAAGAATTATTTTTAAAAGAATATTAAAAACGTTGTTGGAACAATATTTTTTCCAACAATTAAAAGCAGATCAGGAACAATGGCATGAATGTGAGGCCGCCGCTAGTATACGAGTACGAAGAAAATTTGACACGTTCCAAGCTGAACTTCACTCTGTCTTTTTTTTGTATTTTAAATGGCTGTGTTACATATTCTTTTGTAACGCAGATAAAAGGAAAACGGCCGCAAAGAAAAACTGTTTTTTATCGGAATATTTATAAGCTTTTCTTCAAAACGTTCACAAAGAAAGATTTTTTTTGTTGAAAACTTTTAGTAACAAGCGCCGTTTACGTACAGAATTTATGCGATATTCAGAGATTCGAGGTAAACAATTACGGCGAGTAATAAAACTTTATTTTTCTCGTTTTCTAAACTTTTTCATTTCAAAAATATTTTATTTATTTAAACGGAGTGTTGTACGATACGAAACTTGACTATTTTAACTGCACTGTTATGCACATACTCGCATATGTTTAAAAAAAAAGCAACAACAAAAACAACAAAATACAAGACAAAAATAAAAGAATTTCATTTTATTTTGCAACTTCTTTAGGCTTTTGTTCGAATGCAATCAACGAAACAATATCGGCAACACGTTCAGAAAGTGCACGCAGGAAAGCAAACAACGCTACGTTCCATGTACCGCTTACAAAAATATGCCGCAATGTCACGTTGTTGAAACTTGCGAAAAAAAAATGGCAAAAAAGTAAGCAAAAAACCAAAAAAAAAAATTTAGAAAAGTATGACAGTTAAACTGCAACAACAACAGCAATGACAATATCAAGAGGGAAAAAAATTCCAAAACTGGACAGTTTTTTTCGCTTTTTTTTAATTTTTTTAGCTGCTGCCAACACATAAACTCATCAAAACCTTCAATGCCTTCAAACATTCTCTAAAAGCCATAAAAAATAGTGTCAAGCCAAACTTCATTTAAAATGAAAGTCATTCAGTAACGAAATTTCCAAATAGCCAAGCCATTGAAAAAAAACCACGAATTGATTTCATGAAAACTGTTCAAAAAAATTCTTCAATTTTAGTTTTAAAAATTCTTTTCTTTACTTTCATTTCAAATTCTAAACTAAATTGCTTTTAATTCCATGAACCCTCAGACACCACTTCCGTTTTAACACTCCCGCAGCAAACCAAGAGCCATCCATCTAATCTTACCAAAGAAACAAATCAAAAGAAAAAAATTTAAAGATCGTTTAAAGTGTTTAAAAGATCTCCAGCGATCGTAATCTTAATTAAAAAAGGAAGTGTACCTTTATGCATTTTAATTAGGATTCAATTTCCCTCTCTCTTACTCCCTCTCTCACAAACCCGAAAACCAAATCAGTGAAATTGATTTAAACCACAAGAAAAAAAAATGAAAGTGATTCAAATCGAAAAGAAACGCCACTAGCCAAGACGTTAGCATATGCAATGCAGGAAAATTAAATTCTCTATCTGTGAGGGAGTGCGTGCTTGAGGTGATAATGATGATGAATTTTATTTTGTTTCCTTGAGTATCATAATAAACCGTAAACAAGACTTCAATACAATACAGGACAACAAACCTAGCAGGACACATTCAACACAATAACTGCTGACTTAAAGTGCAACTAAGCTGTACTACTTCCCTTCTTGCTCGCAAATTGTTTAGAAATTATTCGTATTTACCTATGCCATGGGGTTCTCAGCCATGGGATCTGTTTTGCGGCTCTTTATATCATATTTTGAATAGGAATTTCCGCTTCATTCCATACAAAGTCCAACTGCCACTACAATTAAAGCCAGCTGATCATTTACAATGCCTTAGATATGCTGATAGGATGCTAGAGCAACAGATTTTATCGCGAGTTAGTTACATCAACCAGCCATTTTGTTGCACATGGGGCTTGGAAAACATAGAATTGATTGTGGAACTGCATTTGGAAAAAGTGACTGTTTGGTAAGTACTATGGTCTGGTGATGTCGTATTTATTCGAAAATGATCCTGGTAGGTAGGTCCAAGTGGTAGCTTTGATTACAAAAGCTCACTTGAGCACGCATAGCGGCCCGTTGTGACGTCACAGGTCAACGCAGTTCCTGTACTGACCGAGTTCCACCAAACTAGGGAAGAAGTTGGTCAGCGCAAGCGCTGCACACTAAAAGCACGACTATCCTACGCTGGAAAATCAGCCCGAAAGTTTAATAAACGAAGCTATATCCTTAATATCAATGGATGATAGCTCGGCCAAATAAGAATACTATGCCCGTATGAAACACACGTACATACCTAATTTTTCATTACAACTGTTCAGTCACGATTACGACCTAGCTTCTCACACCACATATGTTGCGTGCATTAATTTTATACATGAGTTGCGGCGCCTACAGTTTAAAGTCGATTCCGAACGACAAATTTCTGAGAAACTTATTAATGGCAATTTTATTTACTTTCAGAGTTTTTGCCAGAAATCTGCTGAGAGGATGTTGGAAATGTCTGACCTGAGGTTTGAACCGTGGCCTCACGACTAATAAGGCAACACACTAGCTACTAGACTACGGCGGTCAATAACCGTCGTTTAATGGTCTGCTATGTGATTTCAAAAGCCACACAACACGAACAATTTTTGCTTTATTGCCACGTGACATGGGTGCTATGATAATAATGAGATGAAGGGCTATAGGGTAAAACGGGGCAAATTTAAACCAAATTATTCCTAAACTTTTCTAAAACCACCGGCAGCAAGTATGTACTTAGGATCTAAGGCAAAATAAATTTTCTACTTTCCGATGTGCCAACCAGTGGTTTCTAATCTTTAACAAAGGAATCCTGTATTAATCTTATTTAAGCTTATGATGTAGCATATAAAATTTCGAAATGAAGTACGAAGACTCCTTAATAACGTAGCAGAAATTTTCGAAACTTAAAAAAATTTCAGGATCAAGCTATATATTCCTTAAACTAAGGCGGTTTTTGGTCCCTTGAAAGAAATCCACACATAAATTGTACAATTAAGCAATGCATTTTTATATCCTCGTAGAAGTTCTGATAAGTACTCCAGACTTTCAAAGTTCTCTTCACTTTTAGTGGAGATAATCATAGGAGGCTAAATATCATTGAGGGAGTGGTAAGATTTTAATGTTGTGTGGTATACTTACAGTTCATTAGAAATAGTCAACATACCTGGAAAAGAAAAACAGAAAAAATTATTAATAATTTAGTGTAAAGTAAAATTCTTAATGCTTAGCATTTTATTTCCTAAACTTTAGTCTATCAAAAAAATATTTTTAAAGTATTCTTACTCATACGAATTTCTTAAAACTTTATGTGTAAAGAATTTTTAAGAACGTTGCCTTAATTGTGCAAAAATGTAACTTTTAAATAACTTACTTCAATTTCATTCAATTACAATTACGTCATTCATTTTTAAACTGTAGATGTTTTCTTCACAATGTTATTCAAAAAATTATGAATAACTTAATGAAAAGCCTCCTGCTAAGTCACAGTTATCGAAGAGAACACATATAAAATGCGATATTAGTAGAGGCAATGTCCTAGAGCTAATTGACGACTCCTGAACACGATAATTAGCATCGGGACTTAGCATTAAAGCAAAGCTCCCTTAGAATGAAGCTGAAAACCAGCCTTAAAGACTAATAAATCTAGCTATTCATTGGATATCAAGTGACGACAACTCTGTTAAGCTATCATCAAAGTGTAAACTAAATGAGAGAACCTTGCGTCAAGCCAGAGACGAACAATGCTTTCTTCCTTCTCAACCGATGTATAAATTTTTCATTGTGCGACTATCTATTACACCATGATCCGTGAGAAAAGATAGAATCACAGAGATGCCCCTACAGCAAAATTTAAATAATTAATTGATACGTTTTCTATCCAATTTAGTTGAGATGAGTCTGGCTCTGAAGCAGCTCAATAATTGCAGGCATCCAATGGACTTCAAAGAGTCCTTGAAACGAGAGTTAAGAGATGTACCTCTGTTTAGTGCAATGCTATACGTATATGTACAATGCTAAACGCTTGAAAGTCCAGAGTACTTATCAGAACTTCTTGGAGGATATTGTAAATGCGTTGTTTACTTTTGCTATTAATGTGTGAATTACTTTCAAGGAAACAAAAACTGCTTTAGATTAACGAATCTATAGCTTGATCCATGAATTTCTTTAAGTATCGAAAATTTCTGCAACGGTATTAAGGAGTCTTCATTCTGGAATTTTATATGTTACGTCATAAGGTTAAATAAGATTAATACAGGATTCCTCTGTTAAGGATTAGAAACCATTTCGCTTGACAATAGCTGGCAAAGTTATTTCAGAAAGTACTTGCTACCTGCGGCTCTTTGTAAGTTCATCGTAAAGTTTAGAAACAAAATGGTATCATCATAAAGTCATCCATCTCACAGCAGCCATGTCACGTATCAATAACGGTAAAATCGTCCGTGTTGTGTGGCCTTTAAAATCACAAAACGTTCTGTCCATAATCTTCAATAGAAGACCATTAAACGACGGTTATTGATCGACGTAGTCTAGTAGGCAGTGTGTTGGCTTGTCTAGGCCTCGGTTCAAACCCCAGGTCAGACATCTTCAACAAAACGAAATATGAAAAAATATTTCCTCGGCGTCTGCCTCTCAACAGATTTCTGGCAAAAACTCTAAGAGTAAATAAAATTGCCGTGAAAAAGTTTCTCGAAAATCTGTCGATCTGAATCGACTTTAAACTGTAGATCTCGCCACTCATTCTAGAAAATTAACGCACACAACATAAGTAGCCTGAGAAGCTAGGTTGTAATCCTGACCAATTATGTATGTATGCAGTTCTATGTATACAGCAAGACTAAGAACGCTTATTAACGTACGTTACATGCTGAATGCTTTCAACAAATTGCCTGGCATCAGTTAATTACGATGCCGAGATCAAGGGCAGCTTTTTATTTCTGGTGATTTGCAGATTCCCTACTGTCATTGGCGTCTTCTCGATCTTCTGCGTATCCAGGGTATAATTATGGTAACCTACAGTTGATATTTTAAGTGTGGCACCACTTTTATAAACCTTATAAGTTGATCTGGATTTTCTTATTGAAAAAAAAAATATAAAAAACATGTCAAAAAAGGTTTACGTTAGAATGTTAGACGCAATAAAGCTCTAATAAAATAAGTTCTAAAACAAACAAAAAAATAATAAAATTACCTCTAAACTGCTAAGTTAATATCAATTTCGAGAAGAACCTCTTCTAACAGAAATAAAATCCAATAAAAAGTTTCCAATAACCACCTGCCGTTACAACAAATGTTCGTTCTAATTTTCTGCCTTCTACATGGTAGCCAACAACAGCGACAGCTTAGCAGGACACTATGTTCCGTACCGTCACATACATTCCAATTGCTGGATGGATGGATGGATGGATCATCGCATATGAAACGAAACAATGAATGTCTTCTTCGTTTTTTTCTTTTTTTCTCCTGGCTTCGCTTACATACTCCATACAATTCGCAAACAGGGTTTGACTATGAATTTTAATGTTCGGCTGACAAACTTGGCCTTCATTTCAACAACCGAAAACAAAAGCAATAACAAAAGCAGAAGCAGAAGCAAACAAACAAAATAAAGAAAACATTGCAAAATTGTTTTTTATTTTTTTGTTTCTGTTTTCTTTTTTTGCCTTCTTTAAATAAGAAATCAAAAAAGCTGCGTAACATTTTTCACTTGTCATACAATTTATTTTAGTTTGCAAGCCTCAGCTCTAGAACAGTGAGTGATAAAAGTGAATTTAGTTAAAAAATGAATGCAGTTTGAATCTAAATTTAATTTCTTAGTTATTGGAAATCATTTCACATCAAAAGCATTAATTTTAATTTTGAAGTCTCCATGGTCTAGTAGGCAGTGTGTTGGCTTATTAGACGAAAGGCCCGAGTTCAAATCCCAAATTGCAGATTTCTGGCAAAAAACTCTGAGAGCAAAAATTGCCATGAAAAGCTTCTCAAAAATCTGTCGTTCGGAGTCGACTTTAAACTGTAGGTCCCGCCACTCACGTATAAAATTAACGCACACAACACGAGTGGTGTGAGAAGCTAGGACGTTGTACAATGGGTCAATTCGACCTCCGCCTACTGTACTTGTCACAGTTGACAAGTACACGTCCTCTAACCTAACCTATAAGCATTAAAATCTATTCACTTTATATTATAAAAATGCAAGGATGCATTTAGCATAACCGGCATGATGGCAAATGTAGGAGAATCTTACAATTAAAAACGCTAATGACTAGAACGAACTCAGAATCAATTAATCAATCAAGAGGGAGAGACATGGTATTCATCATAGCAACACCATTCAATATGTACCCTATAGCCCTGATGAAAATAAATCTCAAGACAAACTTCCATTAGTCTTACGTTGCATCTTCCAACAGGGAATTGATAGCTCCGGTCTTGATGCAGATACATCTGTCAAATAAGTTGTGATTTATTCAGTGCGTTTTACCAAATCACCAAGGGCGGATATAGTATTCAACAATACGATCAAATAAAAAAATTCTATTATCAAAATGGTCGCTCTTCTTTCATATCACGATAGTTATAATCGTCCTACCGAGAGGACTGTTGTAATGTTGTGGATAATTTCGAATTCTTTGGTTCAGTAAATGATCGACCAATACCCATACATAGCCGAAACCCAAGATCTGCTGAAACATCGCCTCTACGCGTAAAAGTCAGCAGTATATTTTGTGTCGCTAACAACAACTAGGTCTTTCGAAGACCACAGCTTAGCGAATTTTGCATCGTGACTTGGGCCTCCCCCTTTTTATTATTCAACTGATGTAGCAACTGAAGATAAACGATCATAAAGCGACGAGGGTCATGTCAGAATGAATGGATGTGTGAAAAAACGAAATGGTCGAACTTATATATATATTTCGAAAAACTCACTGTACGGCTTGGATTATAGGTTGGTGGCATCATTGGTCCATATTTCTTAACCAACAATATTTCCCAGGTCATTACTATCAACAACGAGCATTAAAGGTCGACGATTACCAACTTCTTTTGGCTTAAATTCGATGATGGTGACACCAATGACATGTTTTTTCAACTGAACTGCGCTCCGTACTATATAGCTCAAGCCATGTGGCCACCGAAATCGTGGAATTTAACCTCGTTAGAATTTTTCTTATGGGTTTTATTTTTGAGACGCAGGTGTTTGCGAACAAGCCACAAACCACAGAGGTTCACAAAGTCGACATGATTATCCATGTCATCAGTCATATTCAGCCTGATTTATACGTCAGAATTATGGAAAATTTTACATTTTGGATTTGCTGCAACCAGAGAAACAGTGGCATCAATAGGTCTTTCAAAGGAAGGAATAACTTCGATGATATCTGACATATACAATGTTTCATTTAAATTTAAAGGAAGATAATAACAAAAGAAATTGCATGGAATTATTTTACCATTTTCTTCAGATTTTTAGATTTTGTATCTACTTTTGATGCTTACAGTGTATATTGACAATATATCTGTCCGTCCAGATGTATGTCTGTTGGTATGTCTATATACACTTGCTACTACTTCTTGTGGTATTTTGTTTTTTTTTGTCTTAGGTTTTTAGCGTTTATTTTATTATATTTTATGTACGTTTTTTTTGTTGTTTTTTTTCTTCAGGCAGACGTCAGCAAGCAACCTGGTAAAAAAAAAGACAATTTTTGACAATGATAAAATAGTTTAACCTCCGCAATGTGCGCGTTTTGAATTTGAAATTAAAGCTTTTCGATTGTTTTTATTTCAGTTTTTATACGAGCACAGCAACTACAAACAAAATTTGTTCGATTTTAGTTCAGTTTTCCATTAAAACAAAAGAAAAACAACAACAACAAAAAAACTAAAAAGAAGATCAAAAAAAAACACATATTGACGAAAATCAAAATAAAAAACAAAAAACTACTTAAAAGACAATATCAAGACGTATTTTTAGGTTTTTTTGAATTTTTTTTTTATATTTTTGGGTTTCTGTCATGGTTTATTTGGGCGATTGTGGCTGGTGGAGACCCATTCCATAAAAACGAAATTTACAGAAATTTGTTTATTTGTGTAATTTTTTTAACTTCTTTAATTTGTTGTTGTTGTTATTTTGCTAAAAATTGTGATCAATCTAAAGTGCGTGTTTGGACTCAACAACAAGTAAAAAATACAAGAAATAAACAAAAAATCATAATAAAAATAATAACAATAAAAAAAAAGTAAAAGATACACAGAAATTTTAACAACACAATCGTTTAATCGTATTTAAGATAGAGAATCTATTCATTTATGACCAGTAGCGCTGACAAACAGAGAAAACAAACCCACAAACCATCATCAACATACCAACCAACTATGCTTACAATCGCTCTTTAATTTTATTTCAATTTTATTTCGTTTTTTTTCTGTTTTTTATTCATAATTTTTTTATATCATTTGGCTACTAATTCACGTAAATTACTTGAGAGAGTCATGCGTAAGCATGCATTTGCTTAACTCCCGCGCATAAGAAGGCGGCTTAGCCGGGTCTTTAAAAAAAACCAACATTTTAATAACCAGCACAACAAAGCCATACAAAAAGTAATTTTTCTTCGTTTTTTTTTGTTTAAATGTGACAATAAAAATAAAATAATTGCGGCCATAAATAAATTCGTTTAAAAGCCAGTAGTTGTGGCAAAAAACCACAGCAACAACAGAAGTAGTAGTAAGATTTCTACTGCTAAACTTATACACATTTCAACTGCGAGTAGACTTCGACTTACTCGTACGTACATACGTATTTAGCATATCGGCTGGCTGCTTGCTTGTGTTGATGTTTTTATTTTTCGGGTGACATTTGTTGCATATTTTATGTTGAATTTTAATTTAATTTAAGCTTCTGTTTTATTTGCTTTTTCTTGTTTCTGTTTTTCTTTACCTAGAACAACAACAACAATAAAAACAGCAAAATTCTTTATACTTTCTTGCTAGACTTACGTAGACAATAGTGCACCACCATTGATGAATTATTTCGATAAAATCGCTATTTTATTGCAACTATTTAAACAAACAAAATAAATTGTTTAACGCGTCAAAATAAAAAATTGCATTGATTTCTCAATTTTAATTTGCTTATCTTTAAAAGAAGGCGACAAACAACAAATTTATTGAGAATTAATTGAAATGACAAGTTTGTTGCTTAAGTCTTTTGTTTCCATTCAGGTTATTTGTTTGCAAATATATCATAAGGAAGTTTGTTTCTTAAGTCTTTTCAGGTAGGATTTTCTTTTCAGAATAAATATTAAGGACCTTAATTTAAGGATACATACATACATAATTGGTCATTACAACCCTTCAGTCAGGATTACAATCTAACTGTACTGGACTATTCTATTTAACATGACTCTTTAGCATGTCTTTCACAGAGTCATGCTGCTTGAAAGTTAACAAATAAAAGCAGGATCAATATAATTTAACAACAACAACAATAAAAAGAAATAAATATTGATACCACGTGCCATTGTTGTGGATTAATTGTTTTGCTCATCAGAATTTCTTCTTCGGTGTTACAATTCAAAAACCAATCGATGGTTGTGGTTTATGATACCCGATCTTCTGATGATTTTCATGCTTTGTTGCTTAAGTCTTTTGTTTCCATTCAGGTTATTTGTTTGCAAATATATCATAAGGACGTTTGTTTCTTAAGTCTTTTCAGGTAGGATTTTCTTTTCAGAATAAATATTAAGGACCTTAATTTAAGGATACATACATACATAATTGGTCATTATAACCCTTCAGTCAGGATTACAATCTACCTTCTCACACCACTTATGTTGTGTATGTGTTAATTTTATACATGAGTAGTGGGTCCTACTGTTTAAATGTCGTTTTCGAACGACAGATTTTTAAGAAACTTTTCATGGCAAATTTTTTATTTACTCCCAGAATTTTTTCCCAGAAATCTGCTAGACTACAACGACTACTGCAAGAACACTCAGGAGGAAATATTCAGTTTTTTGTATTTCGTTTTATTGGAGATGTCTGGCGTGGGGTTTGAACTGAGTCCTTACGTTTAATTAGACACCTACTACGATGACTACATAATTTATAGGATAAGAGTGCCTTAAGCGAATTGTTAAACATTCCTTCTTATACTTTAATTCATGTAAGGCGATATGCTTGTTACTTAACACATATCCTTGCTGTGTAATTATAATTTATGGGTAAATATTTTAAAAAATTTTAATGCTTCGTATACAGATCGTACTTAAAAGTTATCCTGAATCACAATCCTGGTTCTCCAAGTTCCTTTTTTAAGTTTAAGAGCTGAGGTTTGTATTCGGAGCTCTCGTCTAGCAAAACAACACACCTCTCACTAGATGAAGCCTAAAGCCGATTAAACGAATCAGATTGTAATTCTTCTACACTCCAACTTAAATACTAAGTTGTAGAAACTATTGTACTGACGCTGATGTTCGCAGCACCATCTTTAAATACACTTAACGACTCAGAATCGTTTTTTAGATTAATTTTTGGAAATCATCTACGTAGTGCATAAAATTTCGCAATTTGAATACATTCTGTCCTTTGAATAGGCCCTCAAAGCTACGTATATTCGCAAGAACACTCTGCCGACATACTTCAGGAAACTTTATTTAGAATTGGAATTAAAAAACTAGGCTCTTGCCATGGTACTGACACAATACGATATATTAGACTGCTCTCAAACTATATAGAGTATCCCTATAATTTTCTTTCAATTCTAATGCCCTAACAAATATCAGAATGGTGAACTCCCTGTTGTCCACAAAGACAATGCCCTGTCCAGCATCTGATGTCCAAGTGTTTCCTTTTGGCAAGCATTGACAACCCACTGATTCAAAGTATATGTTCTAAAGGTTTTTCTTCTCATCATCACCGAACTTATATATTGGGGCCAAGAAGATTGCTTTTCTAAACAAGTGATCTTTGAGTATACAGCGCCCGATCAAAGCAACCAGTTACTAGCCTCAAATTACTTATAGAGAGTAGTATACACATACGTACATACATAAATGGTTATTACAATACTTCAGTGAGGATTACGATCTAGCTTCTCACACCACTTATGTTGTGTGTGTTGATTTTATACATGAGTAGCAGGACCTAGAGTTTAAACCGAATCCGAACGACAAATTTTTGAGAAACTTTTCATTGGCAATTTTATTTACTCTCAGAGTTTTTGCCAGAAATCTGCTGAGGAAGTCGTCGAAGCGCTGAGATTTCGACTCACAAGTTCTCGTATAGTAAGTTTTAACACGTTATCTACTAGACTATACTGGATAGCGCTAGAACTATTTATTGCAACTATTTAAACAAACAAAATAAATTGTTTAACGCGTCAAAATAAAAAATTGCATTGATTTCTCAATTTTAATTTGCTTATCTTTAAAAGAAGGCGACAAACAACAAATTTATTGAGAATTAATTGAAATGACAAGTTTGTTGCTTAAGTCTTTTGTTTCCATTCAGGTTATTTGTTTGCAAATATATCATAAGGAAGTTTGTTTCTTAAGTCTTTTCAGGTAGGATTTTCTTTTCAGAATAAATATTAAGGACCTTAATTTAAGGATACATACATACATAATTGGTCATTACAACCCTTCAGTCAGGATTACAATCTAACTGTACTGGACTATTCTATTTAACATGACTCTTTAGCATGTCTTTCACAGAGTCATGCTGCTTGAAAGTTAACAAATAAAAGCAGGATCAATATAATTTAACAACAACAACAATAAAAAGAAATAAATATTGATACCACGTGCCATTGTTGTGGATTAATTGTTTTGCTCATCAGAATTTCTTCTTCGGTGTTACAATTCAAAAACCAATCGATGGTTGTGGTTTATGATACCCGATCTTCTGATGATTTTCATGCTTTGTTGCTTAAGTCTTTTGTTTCCATTCAGGTTATTTGTTTGCAAATATATCATAAGGACGTTTGTTTCTTAAGTCTTTTCAGGTAGGATTTTCTTTTCAGAATAAATATTAAGGACCTTAATTTAAGGATACATACATACATAATTGGTCATTATAACCCTTCAGTCAGGATTACAATCTACCTTCTCACACCACTTATGTTGTGTATGTGTTAATTTTATACATGAGTAGTGGGTCCTACTGTTTAAATGTCGTTTTCGAACGACAGATTTTTAAGAAACTTTTCATGGCAAATTTTTTATTTACTCCCAGAATTTTTTCCCAGAAATCTGCTAGACTACAACGACTACTGCAAGAACACTCAGGAGGAAATATTCAGTTTTTTGTATTTCGTTTTATTGGAGATGTCTGGCGTGGGGTTTGAACTGAGTCCTTACGTTTAATTAGACACCTACTACGATGACTACATAATTTATAGGATAAGAGTGCCTTAAGCGAATTGTTAAACATTCCTTCTTATACTTTAATTCATGTAAGGCGATATGCTTGTTACTTAACACATATCCTTGCTGTGTAATTATAATTTATGGGTAAATATTTTAAAAAATTTTAATGCTTCGTATACAGATCGTACTTAAAAGTTATCCTGAATCACAATCCTGGTTCTCCAAGTTCCTTTTTTAAGTTTAAGAGCTGAGGTTTGTATTCGGAGCTCTCGTCTAGCAAAACAACACACCTCTCACTAGATGAAGCCTAAAGCCGATTAAACGAATCAGATTGTAATTCTTCTACACTCCAACTTAAATACTAAGTTGTAGAAACTATTGTACTGACGCTGATGTTCGCAGCACCATCTTTAAATACACTTAACGACTCAGAATCGTTTTTTAGATTAATTTTTGGAAATCATCTACGTAGTGCATAAAATTTCGCAATTTGAATACATTCTGTCCTTTGAATAGGCCCTCAAAGCTACGTATATTCGCGAGAACACTCTGCCGACATACTTCAGGAAACTTTATTTAGAATTGGAATTAAAAAACTAGGCTCTTGCCATGGTACTGACACAATACGATATATTAGACTGCTCTCAAACTATATAGAGTATCCCTATAATTTTCTTTCAATTCTAATGCCCTAACAAATATCAGGATGGTGAACTCCCTGTTGTCCACAAAGACAATGCCCTGTCCAGCATCTGATGTCCAAGTGTTTCCTTTTGGCAAGCATTGACAACCCACTGATTCAAAGTATATGTTCTAAAGGTTTTTCTTCTCATCATCACCGAACTTATATATTGGGGCCAAGAAGATTGCTTTTCTAAACAAGTGATCTTTGAGTATACAGCGCCCGATCAAAGCAACCAGTTACTAGCCTCAAATTACTTATAGAGAGTAGTATACACATACGTACATACATAAATGGTTATTACAATACTTCAGTGAGGATTACGATCTAGCTTCTCACACCACTTATGTTGTGTGTGTTGATTTTATACATGAGTAGCAGGACCTAGAGTTTAAACCGAATCCGAACGACAAATTTTTGAGAAACTTTTCATTGGCAATTTTATTTACTCTCAGAGTTTTTGCCAGAAATCTGCTGAGGAAGTCGTCGAAGCGCTGAGATTTCGACTCACAAGTTCTCGTATAGTAAGTTTTAACACGTTATCTACTAGACTATACTGGATAGCGCTAGAACTGGTTTTGCTGCTGGATTTGAATAAAGCCAGCGTGAGACTACATACTGGGTTTCTTATGGGGCACTGCGCGGTTAGTTCGCTGACAAGGATCTGGAAGATATCTCTGCTGTGCTATTGCAGCACTTAGTAGGATTTTTTGTCGTGTGCCGACATTAGGTTTGTCCTGAGTTTAATAATAGGGTTAAGTTGGTCTTTTAAGGGGGCCGCCACCTTACCTTACCTAAGCTGGTTGAGAAGTGCTACGATATCAAGGTCGTAGTCTTTTTCAGCTCTCTGTTATGTCTATTCCTGCTTCTTTTCTCATTTCTACCCCGCTGTATAATTTTTTATCTATTTTCAGCACAAATATAAATGGTCACTTTACCTCTTGTTTTAATGGCAAATACATGAACTCAGACCAAACAAAATTTCGATTTCAAAGAGCCCATTAAGTTGTAAAGATTCACTGCCTCTCTCTATCTTACCTTTCAATGAAAGTATCTTTCTAAACCTCTCCTCTTCTCACTCCATAGCTATACTCGGGCCCCATTAACAGTGTGTAAACTCCTGTCCTTGCAATCTCAGGTGCTCGCCTATTACCATGAATTTCCACACGACCTGAGAACCAGCAAAGGGTGACCCTATTTCACCAACTTTGCACACAGGCACATAATATTTTCAAGCTAACCGCATAATACTATGAGGTAGTATTGCTAGGTACCTTGAAATAATCCCTTCTTTTTGCTTTTTCGTTTCAGTGCAAACGAAATTTGCATAACGGTTGTGTTTTATTTGCAGTAAACGCTGCTCTTTATTAACTGTTAATGAACCATTAAATTTAACAGTTTTCTAATAAAAAATCTGACATCTGACGTTTCGTTAAATAATTCAGAATACACATCATCATCATCATCGTCACTCAACCAATGCCTCATTTATTTATTTGTTGATTAACTTTGTTTTTTGCAAGTAATTCTGATTTTTATTGTGTTGTTAATTGTTTATCTACTCTCTTCTGTTTAGTTCTTTTCTTCTCCTTTTTCTCTCTTATACAGTGTGATTGTTAATGTGTTAATAAAACAAATGATGGCCAAACAATGGCCAGAATGATGATGAAAACAACAGCCACACACGGAGGCAACCAACAAACACTCTGTGAATGGAATGAAGTGTTGCAGGGTAAGAGTGGTAAAAGAAGAAGAAGACTTTCAAAGAATCTTTTAACAATGCTATGTTAATTGGCATTAACAACAGCAAGAGTAGCAGTAACAACAACAACAACTATAAATAATAATAAAAATAATTTCTTTGTACTTGGAATTGTTTCAAACTGTACTGGACTATTCTATTTAACATGACTCTTTAGCATGTCTTTCACAGAGTCATGCTGCTTGAAAGTTAACAAATAAAAGCAGGATCAATATAATTTAACAACAACAACAATAAAAAGAAATAAATATTGATACCACGTGCCATTGTTGTGGATTAATTGTTTTGCTCATCAGAATTTCTTCTTCTGTGTTACAAATCAAAAACCAATCGATGGTTGTGGTTTATGATACTCGATCTTCTGATGATTTTCATGCTTTGAATTGAATCCGGAATTAAAAAATATCCCGTATATATATATATATATATATATATATATATATATGTATGTGTGTATATGGACTGTTAATTGATAAGGAAAATAATTCCCTGTTGAGGTATCGGTTTATTTGGTTTTGAAATTAATTTGAATTTGTTGTTGTTCCCTGTTGTTTGTTATAATTGAAATGATTTTTTTGTTTTTCGTTTTTCTTCTCTGTTTTTTTAAGGTGATTGCATTTGTTTCGTGTGTAATTGTTTTTTTACACGCAAAAATCACAAACGAAACAAATAAAACTTAAAATAACAACAACAATAAAAACACAGAATAATAATATAACGATGATAAAAAGAATTAAAAAATGTGAAAAATCAACAAACAAAAAAAATAAGAAATAATTATAACTTTATTGTTGTTATTCATTGGTATTTGTAGAATTTCGTATTGGTAGTTACAAGCCAAGCAATTTTACGACTCTACTCAATACCCTACTCAATTAAGTGGCAGTATAATGTGTTTCATATATCGCTTGTAGCACTCATTGCGAGTTCTTCATTATTGTGTAAGCAAAAGATTGCTTTAAGATCAATATTAATCACACTATTCAGTTCAAAAGCTGCCAAGCATGCAAAATAACATCTTAGTGATGAGAAAAGAGGCTACGTGACTCATAAATTACGCATTAACTGTGATGAATATAACACCAGCCCTTGTCGTAAATACAAGCTTAATAATAAACCAACGAATGTAACAGCGTATGCGCATGCACTATGGGCTCAGTCATTAGATATCTGATACAAGCATTATAATCGAGGACACTAAAGTGGATCAGAGCAAACGGAATGAATGTAAATAGATTAGGTAAAGTAGTAGGCAAGTCGCCGTAGTCTAGTAGGTAGTATGTTGGATGATTAGACATGAGCCTTTCAAGCTAAATAATAAACCAACGAATGTAACAGCGTAAGCGCACTATGGGCTTAGTCATTAGATATCTGATACAAGCATTATAATCGAGGAGGCATTATGGGAACACTAAAGTAGATCAGAGCAAACGGAATGAATGTAAATAGATTAGGTAAAGTAGTAGGCAAGTCGCCGTAGTCTAGTAGGTAGTATGTTGGATGATTAGACATTGACCTTCGGTTCAAACCCCAGGTCAGACATTTCCAACAAAACGAAATCTGAAAAAATATTTCTTCGGCGATTTTCTATCAGTAGATTTCTGGCATAAACTCTGAGAATAATTCAAATTGCCATGAAATTTTCTCAAAACTCTGTCGTTCGGAATCGATTTTAAACTGTAGATCCCGCCACTCATGTATAAAATTAACACACACAATATAAGTAGTGTAAGAAACTAGGTCGTAATCCCTACTAAAGGGTTGTAGTGACCAATTATGTATGTAAAGTAGCGAATGCTACTTGTAGGAAGAGCTCCCACTGAAATCACTATTTAGGTCCATTCTGATACCACAATTAATATTCAACCGGGAGTTAAACATTCCTTAGTGGAAACCAATCCGAGTACGGCTATCTATATATTAGAGAGTCTGGTCAAGAACGTTGGAAAGTGAAGGTAAGAAAAACCTTCGTCTCTAAATAACAACAGCAGGGCACTGACACATGAGGTGAAAGACTCACAGCTAATCAGACTTATATTAAAGGATTCGGTCAACGATGACAGAAAGTGAAAGGTTCAACTTTCTCTTTCAAGAGCAGAGGACTGATACATGCGTGAACGACCGTTTCTTTCTCTCCCTTAGAACCACAGCACCTGAAGAAGATATTTGGCGGAACGCTACGTCTATCTGACTTCTTATGGGACAGTGGCCGTGAGAATCGCTATAATGCAATGGAAGCCCCTTCCATGCAATTTGAAGATAGAAATGAGTCGACCCTCCTCTTTTTTTATATGTGTCCAGCAGAGTCTAGCAGTAATACACATGCCGTCTTGCTGCCAACGACCAACGCCTTGTAAAATAATAATATCCAAATCAACTGAGACAATATGAATGTAAATATAGTCGTCGTAGTCTGGTAGGTAGTGTCTTGGCTTATGAGATGAGAGCCTGTGTTTCAAACAGTCGTCGGCACAAAGAGAACATATGAACATATAAAGCCGAAGAAAATCTTCCCGTGAGGGACATTGGTGCCGACGTCTGGTTTCAAACCTCAACTCAGACATCTCGAACAAAACGAAATATGAAAAAAATATTTCCTTCCGGTAAAAACTCTGAGAGTAAATAAAATTGCCATGAAAAGTTCTATCGTTCGGAATCGACGTTAACCTATAGATCCAGCCACTCCCAGGAATAATTAGTCTACCCAGCATAAGTGGTGAGAGAAACTATGTTGCAGTACTGAATAAAAAGTTGTATTGATCAATTAAGTAAGTTCGATGTATATTTTTCCGCCAAAGGTGATCGCAAATGATAAAGGCTTCTCAGCCTTTATAGCTGTTCAGAAAATGAACAAGAAAACGAATCGGCTCTAAAGTATTCCGCCATCAGCGACAATAGCCACCTAATATTCTAGCTACCATGCGGATACCGTCTATTTTATAAGAAGAAAGACAATGTGATATGTGGCCAAGCCAACACTGAGGATTACTGGATATTAAGGTTTAGATTCAATTGCTTTAGTGGCAAAAACGGAAGTGGTTAACTGGGAACACATTAACACTAACATGAATTCTGATACGTACACAGATAAATGTGCTAAATTTGGGTTTTCGGATTACTTAACCTAAAAGTGTAAAAGACACGGTTTTTGTAGAGTAGTTGACCTCAGATTAAATGAAAACAATGATATTTAATTACCATTGCCTAGAGGCCTTACAAGTTATAAAACAATGGGACTGTTGAACTTTAATAAACGAACAGTAGTGAAAAAATCAAGGCGATTGAATACGGCTTTTCAAACTTCTTAAAAACTTTTCTGCGCTTTCCTTTAACCGATTTTATGAGAATATAAAGTACCGACCCTATTCCTCTAAAAAGAGTCAAAAAAGCGTACTTACAGGTCTTTAATGCAAACGCTTTAAAGTGGCATGCATAACAATATTTTTTTGTTTTAATTGCGGATTTACAATTGCGTTTTTTTATTTTAATTTTAATGATTATATTTGTGCAGTGAATGGTGTGAAAAATGATGGAAGTTGTAATTTTTATTTCATTATAAATAACATGCAATCGGAGTGTATTTTTTTCAATTTTTTTTTTTTTGTATTTTTATTTTAAAATTTATTTCATTTCTATTTAATTCAGTTTCTGTATTATTATTATTAATAAAGGGGAAACCATAACATGTTAGGGGGTTACTTCTTTCTGTTTTTTTTCCTAATGATTTCCATTTAATCTGTTTGGAATTGTCTAAATCGGATTAAGTTTTTAAAATTCCCCGTATTATTAATAAAATTCTAGTAAAAGTACTGACAATAACAATTTTTTGTAACACTCCTAACTTTTCTTTTCTTTACTGAAAAAAAATTTTTTTTAAGTTAATGACTAGTTTTGCACACTGTGGAAAATAAAGAAACCGAAAATGAATATTTAATAAGTAGGGAGACCTCATTCCATTTGTGGAACTGTTTTTTCAGAAACACAATATTATTACAATCTAACAGGTCTTCCATTTCATTTGTGGAACTGTATTTTCAGAAACAAAATATTATTACAATCTAACAGGTCTTTCATTTAGTGATTTCCATATTTACCTTCAAATAAAACAAAGTGTGTGTGAGATATCTTCGAATATTTTTATTCGTTTGAAAGACCTATTGATGCCATTACTTATGGAATATAAAATCTTTCAAATGTCCGTCACAACTTTTTTGGATAGAGCTCATAAATATTGTCCAATTTTCCATGGCATGGCATAGGTTATGTTCGCTTTGAAAACCGCTATGGTTTTTAGATTATTCGCATACGCCAGCGACTTAAGAGAATCCCACAAGAAAAAGTCTAACGGTGTCAAATCAGATGATCTCGGTAGCCAGTTCATAGCACCTTCATGTGAGATGACCATGCCCTCATATCTCTCATGTAGAATATTCTATGTAGTATGAACGGTGTGTTATTAACACCAAATGTCGCTGCTGTCCAGATCATTCAATTCAGGTCAAAAATAAGTTGATAAACATCGAACTATAGTGACAATATTGGCCTGACCAATATCGTTCTCAAAAATATAAGTATAGACGATGATGCCGGTCAAAATCTACATCAAACAGTAACATTTTCGGAATACATTAGACACCCTTGGAACTCGTTTCAAATTCAATAAATTTGTTTGTTCACGTACCCTTTCATCCAGAAATGGATGTCATTACTAAGATGATCACATTTTCAATGAACATTAAGGTCCGTTGGCAATTGCTCTAGAACCCATTCAGCGAACACACCATGTTGTCTGTGGTTGTTTAATTTCATAATCCAATTCGACTCCAAGCGATACATCCGGTAACCCTATCGATCCCCCATTTACAGTAATATCAAATAGGATAACATCACTACAACCAGTACGACAACGGAATCATCTCACCAGACAACTGATGCTAGAAATAAAATTCTCAACATCTAATATCCTAACGGAGGCCAACTCTCCCAGTCCGTTGAAGACACTACGACCTTTAAACCTAAACCATTGCCTCTTCACCGCAAAACAGTGAAACAAAACGAGTTCCACGTGCTTCACGTTCCCCCACATTACCGTAAAAACCTGAAAAAAGAAGGAGAAGAAGCAGTCTGTCCCGCAGAGCATAATGCTCTGTTAAAAAACCTTTAAAACACATTGCCTAACAAGTTTTGAGACAAGTAGAGTAACCAGAGATCAAGTTGACCCATTGTACAATCACCTGATTCAAAGTAGCTTGAAGATTTTACAGCCTTTTCAATACCTCCTGATCCCCTGATCTACCAGGCGGTAATCAGTGTGGCCTAAATGACCGCTCAACCAAGTTCATGCGCTTCTCCGTTCCATCCTTTATCAGGACATCTGTAATCTTATTGACCTTATGCCACAATGCCTCAGAACTCAGTGAGGTATCGCCCCATGACTTTCCAGGAGTTTTGCAAGAGACCAACTTCGTGCTAATATAATGCCCAGTCCAATACTATTATGGCAGCCTGGCTTTCAACATAGATAGCTACCCGGCTCAGGTCGTTTCCAAACCAGATTCGTTGCCGGGAATACTACACCACTTTTATCAGAGAACCTGAAGAACGGTTTCATACACACATACATATACATAATTGGTCATTACAACCCTGAAGTCAGGATTACAACCTAGCTTCTCACATCACTTATGTTGTGTGTGTTAATTTTATACATGAGTGATTGGATATACAGTTTAAAGTCGACTCTGAACGACAGATTTCTGAGAAACTATTCATTGTAATTTTATTTACTCTCTTATAGTTGAGTTGCCAGAAATCTACTGAAAGGAAGTCGCCGAAAAAAAATTTTTTTTTTCATATTACGTTTCGTTCGCATCCATTTTCAAGCCAACTGTAAAGATAACATGACATCCGAGTAAACTATCTACACAACGCCTTACCTACCTCTCGGAAAACTATTCGAAATTACTTATCCTGATCACATAATACGTAAATCCGAAAGCGGACAATATTTTATGGAAGAAAATTAGTTTAATCGATTAAACATCCTGCCATTTTCAAGTCAAAAAGAAAAAAGTGGAAAATCTTATGAATATTATTCTGCAACATCCTTAAATATTGTAAAAATCCCAATAAAAGAAAAATTCAAATTGAATCGTTATGTGATCAATTATTTTAAATAGATTTCCTATACCATTTTTCCATTCTTATTTTCTTTTACATTTCAATTAACACAATCAAAGGTGTGTAGGTAAATCCCTTTTCGAATGCGTTTTCCTATGCGTTACAAACCTTAGCTAATCGTTACAGAATTTACACGGGCACTTAAAGACAATCACAGCGTTACAGTGTGTATTAAAATGAAAATCTTCATCAGAAGAGATGAATAATAGCAGGAGAAGCAAAAAACTTTGAATTTATATTTCACGCCTGCATTAATAACAATGAGTGGAGAGCTTAAAAGAAAGGCAAAAAATCTGAATTAAATTGATGGAAAAAAAAACAAACAAATCTGGTGACAAAATAAAAAAAAGCATTAAGGAAACAGTACGAAACGAAGCTGATTGTGTGCTGTTAGACTAGGCAGACAGATCGGCTGTTGGAGAGCAGCTGCTGCTAATGCGGCTGCTGCATAAGATTGTGGCAAATGTAGAACATTCAGCTGAAATTGTAAAGAAATAAAAAGAAACAAAGCTTTGTAAAGATTACAGAAAAATGTCATTCAAGGGCTTGACGCGCCTCCACAAACTAAAAATAAAGGCGAACGCAAAAAAAACTTTGCAGAAACGTCGTCTAGTGGAAAAATACGCAAAACAACAACAACAACAAATAATAATAATAATAAAAATTATATGTTTAAACATTCAAACATTTAGGGTGTGGTAATCAGCACCACAAATAGTCGCAAAAGAATGGCAAAAACGTTAATAAAACCCATTTGCTAAACATTTTAGCCAAATCCCAGTAAAACAATAAAAAAAACCCAAAAAAAAAACAAAGAAAAAATTTGAAAAAGCCAACAAAATTTAAAAAAAAGAGAAAAAACGTCATATGAAAACGAGAAAAACAACAACAAATCCTTAATACATTATTAAATTATTTTTTTGTTTTTGTTTCCATTCCTAAACCAAAAAGAAACTCTATTACAACAACAACAACAAAATAACATCAAAATTACCAGTGAAAGTATTTCTTTCGTTCGTTTTTTTTTTTTTTTTTTTTGGGAGAAATTGCATGTGAAAGACTTGCCTACAATCATGCACACGTTCAGTCTTTCATTCATTCATTCATTCATTCAGTCATTCATACAATCACATCCTTCATTGTTTTCGTATCATAATTATTCGATTTGATTAAATAATAATAAAAACAGAAATAACAACTAATTTCTCTGATTATTTTTATTGCTAAAAATACGAGGGTGGATTAACACAATTACACTCACATAGATACACATAATGATTAACTAATATCCAAATTAAAATAGCAAATCATAACAACATTAAAAATGAACAGAATAACCTTAATATAGATAGTGGATGCATGTTAATGGATCCTTCATTAAGCGCTTCTTATCTTTCAATTTAATTATCATCGACAATTTTTATTCGTTTGAAAGACCAATTGATTCTATGACTCTGGCGCATAAAGCAAGTTGAATTTGACAGATGGCTTGAGTTATGTTGGCTTTGAGGATCATTGTAGCTTGTGGTTTATTCTCATACACCTACGACTTAAGAAAACTCCACAAGAAAAGGTCTGACTGGGATAAATCACAAGTTCTCGGTGGCCAGTTCACAGCACCTTCACATAAGATGACCGTGCCCTCAAATCTCTTGTGTAGAATATCCAATGGGGCATGTACTGTGTGGCATGTAGCATAGGAAGTCCTATTAACACTAAATGTCAGTGCTGTCCAGATTATCCAATTCAGGCCAAAATAAGTTGATAATCATCGGAATACAGTGATGGTTTGATCAATGTCGTTCTCAAAAAATTACGGTCCGACGACAACGCCAGCCCAATGACTTTTTCAGGATACATTAGACGCTCTTGGAAAAAAAAGTCTAACGAAATCAAATCACACAATCTCGACGAACTGTTCAAATCTCTACGTGAGATGACCATCCTCTTAAATCGCTTGTGCAGAATATCCAATGTGGCATAAGCTGTTAAAACGATATGTCCTTGGTGTGAATATCATTCAATACTGGACAAAACAAGTTGGTACACTCAAAAAAAGAATCAAGCCATCCGAGCTTGAATCACTCCATATCGGTCACAATAGTACGGTAAGTACGGTTTGGCTTGAATCAAGTACAAAAGAGTTGAATCAAGCCCGAATCAGCCAAGTACAAAAGTGTTGATTTTAGCGCGATTTAAGCCTTTTTGGGATCAAAGTGATCTCATCATGTATTTGGTTTAAGCATATTTTTTCTTGATTTAAGATCGAATTCGTACTTGATTCAAGAGAATCAGAAGTTGAAGTAATCCTTAAGCGCACATGTTTCAAGAATTATAAAGTTGATATAAGCTAGATTTCGTACTTGAATTAACTTATAAATGGGATCGAATTGAGGCAAATCGTACTTTATTCGAGCACAATGAACTTGATTTAAGCCCTAAATTGTACTTGATTTAAACCTAAATTTATCCAAAAAGAGCTTGTTTTAAGAATTTTGAACTTGATTTAAGCTCGAACTCGTACTTGATTTAATCCTAAAATCGATTGATTTGAAAAAAATGCAAGTCATCTACCCAAAAAAAAAATGCAAGTCATCGACCGGAATAATCCAAGTCATCTACCAAAGAAATGCGAAAAATACGACATTTTGTTGGATATACAGTGTTGGAAAAAATAATAGAAACGCATCAAATTTTTATTATTTCCTTAAATTTTTATTTATCTTTAAGTAAATAAAAAAAGGTATATTCATAAACTTAAAAGTATCCCCATTGTCATTTACATTAGCAAGAATTTAACAGCGATTTCCAACAATAAAAGTTTATTACGAAAAAGTATACAATATTTTAATGATAAACTAGTAATCGTTTCTATTATTTTTTCCAACACTGTATATTGTATAAATACACATGAACTAAATGAGAATTATTACAATTTTTACTTTTGAACTTAAAAACCCACAATTCCATAAATCAAATAACAAATAACTCAAAATAACACTTTTTTAAATAGATTTGAGCTTTTTAGTGTTGATTTTAGTAATATAAGGTTTAGTTTTTCACATCAATCCCGTTTTTTGCTTGTTTTAAGCAACCAATAGCCAAAACGGTCTTAATTTTTCAAGCACGTTTTTTGGCTAAAATTGAGAATAGAAAAGTTGATTTTAGCACGCCGTTTTTCTTTCTGTGTAATCATTGATCCATAGCGCTCGCTATTGAGACTGATGTATCGGGGTTATGGTCCCACATCATGAAGATGGGTCTCGTTCCAAATTCGTAAATTTTGATTATTCACGTACCCATTCAGTCAACAATGGCCTCAACGCTAAGAATGATCTTTCTCGAGGCTCGTTCCAAGTTCAAAAATTTTGTTATTCATCTACCCATTCATCCAAAAATGTCCTCATCGCGAAAGATGAACTTTCGCTGAAGTTTCCAAGTGCTCGAAACCATAGACAATGACATGTGAAAGTACTCTGTTAAAATTAGAGTCAGTTTCCAACTGCTCGAAACTGACTCTAATTTTAACAGAGTACTTTCACATGTAATTGTCTATGGTCGTTTACCTGTAGCTGAATAAGTTTCGGGTACAGGTCCAAGTCATGACCTAAATTTGACAACTTGTGAGGTGCGGAAAGGCAAGTTCTTTGAGCGACTCGAAATCGATTTCCACACTCTCATGGACAGCGGCGATGTTTTCATCAGATCTTTTGTTGTCGTATGGGTGTTGATCGATCGTTTAGACCACATTGCAAATAGTGCTTTTAGTACGACAATTTTACAATTGCCAAAGTTGGCGATACGTTCCCCGAACGGATAAATTTCTCTACAGTCCACAGTAAACCGGTCTGAAAAAATGCAACTAGTTTGACAGAAGTAGCCGTAACAAGATGGCCGTTATCAAATGTCAATGTTCAAGAGTACATACTGAAAGACCCGATTATTGAAACAAACATACTTTGCATGCTAATCATGGACTAGAGTAAATTCCATACCTTCCTGTGCTCGCCCATCAAATTAAAACAAGTCCAGTATAGGCTGGACTTGTTTTGAAAACAAAATGTTTCAACAACCCTCGCATATAATGTATACATTTATTATGAACAAATTATTAAATTATAGTGAAAGAAAAAGTCTTTTAAAGAAATAATTTCCATTATCAGTGATTTTCGAAAATTATGAAGACGCAATCGATCATCTACTTTTTTTTTGCTCGCTCTCTTTAATCTTCTTTCATTCAAACTTCTTCTAATACTTTGTGGTTGAACACGCAACAAATCATTGAAAAGAAAACCTCAACTATTTTGATTTGTGTTGCCTCTGACTGACTGACTGACTGGGCTCTTGTCTTCTCTATTCAACAAAAATGTTTACGACACGCAAAAACTCATTTTAGAAAATCACAGACCATAGGGATGTCGCGTGCGTTGAACATGCGTTTTAAATCATTCGCCTTCTCTTCTTCTGTTTTTTAAACTTCCAAGTTCAGATGCAGGAAAAAAATACTTTGTTGTAGCAAGAAAGACGGAAAATTGCTTGCAGCCATATTTATGTATGTGAAGAATTTCATGCATACCATTGAGACTGGCTGCCGGTCCATCTAAACGTATAGCTATCTCTGCATATTCATGTTTTGTGGTTAGGTATTCCTCATCAGTACTTTGCTTGTGTGTCTTTAAAAAAAAATTCTTTTGATTTCATTTGATTATTAAAATTAAAATTTATTTTGTTTAGTACGATAATCGAAAGTTATCGATTATTATTAGAACCCATTAAATATTGTATTAAAGCTTGGTGAATTGGTATTCAAAGTGACGGTAATTGCAGAAAGCTGAACAATATTTTCCACATCAAATAGGAACGTTTTCGATAATTACCAAATTCAACATGGGGCCTCATAAATGGGCCTTATTGCATTGAAAATCACAGTCACTTGTGAACTGCTGCAGAACCCAGTCAGCGTACACACGTCACTGTCTATGGTCGACCATGGTAACTTGGCAAAACAGACTGAATAAATGACAACTAATTTGACGAATGGTAGTTCCAACAACGGCTCTCAATAATACTAATGCCATCGATGGAAATAATATTCCCAGAATTATACGAGACAATACATGATAATCGTGTATACCGCTGACATCGATGTCATGAGACGCTCACTGCATGGGATAACTTCTATCTTTACGGATATCGATACGAACATAAATTCCACAAAATACTTGGACAACATGTGTAAGTTGATAGCTATTATAGCTTCAGGGTAGTTATAGAGTTTGTTGACCTTTTAGTCTAAACAGGCAGTTAAGAAACAAGCTCTTCTCTCGACAAACAAATACTCTAGAGGACACTTATTGGCGCTGAAGCAGAAGATGCTATGCTTGGAGTATTTGACAGAAGAATTCTATGTAGCGCTTACGAACCAATCTACAAAAACGCAGAATATCGCCGCCTCATGCGCCATGCGCTCGTTGCGTTGTATGCCGACATTAATATCGCAAAACACTCTCAACAGTTGATGGCTGTGATGGTCAGGAACATGTCATGAAGATGATCAAAAACACTCCAGTAAGAAAAGTTTTAAAAAATGATCTCGTGGAATCGCAAAAGGTTGCGTCCAAAGCTCTGATAGATCAGGTTGAGGGAACACTATTTAAAGAAGGAAATTAGGGAACATATGCCCCAGGCTAAAGCGCAATAAACCTACGATCCAATCGAGAGACTTGAGAAATATTTAAACACGATATTATTATTGTATTAATAATTAGACATTACAACCCTTCAGTAAAGAAGGAAATTAGGGAACATGTGCCCCAGACTAAAGCGCAATAACCCTACGATCCAATCGAGAGACTTGAGAAATATTTAAACACGATATTATTATTGTATTATACGTACATAATTAGACATTATAACCCTTCAGTGAGGATTACAACTTAGCTTCTCACACCACTTATGTAGTGTGTGTCAATTTTATAGATGAGGGTTGGGACCTACAGTTTAAAATCGACTACGAACGTCAGATTTTATTTACTCTTAGAGTTAAGTTGCCAGAAATCTGCTGAGAGGAAGACGCCGAGGAAATATTTTTCCATATTTCGTTTAGGTTGAGATTGTCTGACCTGTGGTTTGAACCGTGGCCTTATGTCGAATAAGCCAATACACTACCTACTAGACTATTGTGACTTCTTGTATTATATTTCTCTTAATAGTGTATACAGTTGTGTGCGGTTTTTTAAAACAATTTTCACATTGGTTTAATCCCCCTAATTTATCACTTAAAGCCAGACATTTCTAATGCCTTTAATTAATTGAACTATTATGGGCTGTTTTTTTTTTTTCAAATGAAACTGCATTTACTTTTTTAAATCACACAACAAACGAATGAATATGAATTTTTTGTTACTCCTTCAACGTCAATTATTCTGAGGCATGCGATGCTGATACACCTTAAAGGTGTATAGCCACAGCGTTATGCTTTTGTGGCATGATTTTTTCCAAAATAAAAAGAGATAAAATAATCCTTTTCGATTATAACGGAACGCTTTTTGGCATTCAATCATTTAAAATGGTTTGATTTTGACGTTTTATTAAATTTTTTACTCTTCTTTTTTTGGGTTTCAAAAAAAAATTAAATTTCTAAAGATCGATAATTTAAACTAAAAGGCAGCCACACTTTTATTATGAAAGAAAATAAATTTTGTCGTCAAAACTAAAGCGAACACAATACTATCGAGTAGAGATTCAAGTTTTGGGCCTTTTAACTAATTTGGCAAAGGAAAATGTACAAAACCTGAGGCCAATTCCAGAAAATTGCCAATATGTTGTTGGCCAAGCCAAGCTTAAAAGGTTGAACATTGTTTTTGATTTATGACTTTTGATTAAAAATTTCTGCAAAACAAAAAAATCAAATTTTTTTTCTTTTTGATGAATTTCTGGCAACTACACAGCAACACTATTTTCCAGACAATTTTTGTTTTTATTTCTGCTGCTGCTGTTGCTCAATTTAAGAGAAAAAAAGATTTCTAAACCTTAGAATACAAAAAAAAAATTGATTTCCTTGACTTTATTTCATGGTGTTAAATTTAATTAAAAAAAAAAACTAAAAAAAAAGAATTTCTTTTTGAATAAAATAAAACGAAAGTAAAGCAAAGGTATTGAAAAGTATTCTTATCAATTCCGTAAACCATCAATATGTATAGCAAAAGGCCAGCTCATGTATCATGTGAATGTGAAGTTTTACATGAATGCCAGAAGAAGTAAGAAAAAGAAAAAAGGACAGCCCAACTCAGTTTACTTGCCACACCACCAGTGTATGGTTAGTGTAACGTAAGGCAACCGCATACAAATAACTTTAGTTCAACGAAGGTGGTCGTTATTATTCCTCTGCAAATGATCGACGATCCACCGACAATTGTTTGCACTTAAGATTTTTACACATGATTCGCTAAATTTAGCAAGTAAAATAATATGTTGTTGTTGTTTTTATTATTATTATTGTTCACGTTGTCATTGTTGTTGTTGTTTTTGTTGTTGTTGTTTTTGTTGTTGTTGTTATTCTAAATGCTTTCGTTGTTATTGGTCCAGCATCAGATAGGCTGTAAGTCAGTCAGAAATTTAAATAAATAAAGAAGCCATAATGGATCATCCAGACAATGTATGTGATACGCTACACTTTTATGTATAGGCAGCTGGAATTAAAGACTAAGATTTACATATGCAAAGTTTGTCAAACTAAGGTAATTTAGTTTGAACACTGAGTATTTCATCTTTCTTTAACAGAGCTACAAGTTAGTTCAGCTCCTCACACAACATGTGTGGTGTGAGAAGCTAGAATGTAATTCAAACCAATTCTTGAAATTTTTTAATCGTATGTACACTTTTGTTGGCCTGTATATGTTCCCATTGTAACCAAAATCAATGCTAGATTCTACTTGGACTACTAAACTTCAATCTAATAAATTATTTCGACGATGTGTGAATTTACCGGCGGTACTAATGGCGTTGTACCACTTCGAAATGTGACAGATCTTTACGTTCTCGATTCTTTAAATTACTTCTTATGGTATAACGTTCAGTTTAAGTCTTATAGCAATGAAGCCTTTACTTCGTCAAACATTGCAAATATCCATTCTTTCGTAAGTCCGTGCAATTCTAGAAACAGTAAGAAGTTACAGGGTTTCACATTTGGTGAATAAAGTGGCTGAGTAGTGTTATTACTCCTACGCCAGTACTTTGAATAGTCTTTTCGATATTGTGGATGCTTAATGGGTAGCACAACTTCGAGGTTATACCTCATATCGATAATCTTTATGATAATCTATCTATCGGGTCTTCCATAAAACGCTCGCTACAATTAAATTTAAATAAAATAAAGTATTTCACACACACTTTATTTTATTTAAATTTATCATCGAAATTTTTTGTTCGTTTGAAAGGCCTATTGATGTCATTATATGTGTAATATAACATCATCCAACAGTCTGTCACGCGTTCTCAATAACTCGGAGGCATAAATCCAATTAAAACTAGCCGATGGCATTGGTTGTGTTAGCCATGTGACGACCGAGGTTTGTAGCTTACTCACATGTACCAGAAGTCAAATGTCATTGGTTTCCACATTCCTCGGATGCAACAGCAACTTACAAAAATCCTACAAGAAAAAGTCTAACAGGGTCAAATCGCCTGATCTCGGAGGATAGTTCACATCATCTCCACGTAGAATGGTCTGGCCCTCAAATCGCTCGTTGTTTCTAGATAATGGAATTCGGGTCAAAAAAAAGTTTCTAATCATCGACCTATAAAGCAAGCCGTTGACAGTGACGACTTGGCCAACGTCGTTCTCAAAAAAATTGGTGAACGATGACGACGCCAGTCCAAAACTTCCAACAAACAGTGACTTTTTCGGACAGAATTGGACACTTTTGGATCTTATTCCGCAAGTATTAATTCATCTAGAAATGGAACTCATCGCTGACGAAGTTTTTTTTGTTGTAGATTAAGTTAGGTTAGGTTAGAGGACGTGTACTTGTCAACTGTGACAAGTATAGTACCCGGAGGTCGAATTGACCCATTGTACAACGTCCTAGCTTCTCACACCACTCATGTTGTATGCGTTAATTTTATACGTGAGTGGCGGGACGTACAATTTAACGTTGACTCCAAACGACAGATTTTTGAGAAACTTTTTCATGGCAAATTTTATTTACTCTCAGAGATTTTGCCAGAAATCTGCTGAAAGGAAATCGCCGAAGAAATATTTTTTTCATATTTCGTTTTAATGCCTGACCTGGGTTACGAACCCGGCCTTTACTTCTAATAAGCCAACACGTTACCTACTAGACTACGGCGTAAGGATTAATTGGCAACTGCTTCAGACACCATTCAGAATAGGTACATGTCATTGTTTACGGTAATTGGTTGAATTAGATATCTTGAAATCTTAATCGTCTTTTTTCATTTACTGCATTCAACTACAGAGCAATTTTGTTTTTTTTAGCATTTCTGCAGCCTTCACTACAATGTTGGAAGTAAATAATTGCTCAGAGAGTTCATTAAAACATATCTTAACAGCTTCAGCAACGCTTAAATATTTTGTGTCTCTTTTTTCCAGTTTTTCTTTTTTTTTCATTCTTTTTTCTTAAAAAAATTATAATAATTCGCATAATTCGACAACTTGTACGAATTTAACATTTTGCACTTCTGAATACCAAAAACAACAAACAGAAGAAGACGACAAAAAAAAAACGAAAAATTGAAAAAAGTTCCACCATGAAGGAATCCGTTTTGATAGCCTCCAACAATGTTGAGACATGGTTTTTTGGGCTGAAAAGTATGGAAAAACGGAAAAGAAAAGAAGAAGGAAAAGAATTAAAAACATGGCTGACAACATTTTAAGCATCACCCCTGCCGAAGAGCCACAAAATCATTTCACGATCGCATTAAGAAGAAGTGCAGCTGTATTTAGGGAAAAAATGCAAAAAATTAAAACAATCCTGTCCATTATAATTCATCCATGTCGTGTCCTCTCCATATTGAAGTCATAACAACATCATATACAACAATTGCTACTGTTTTGCTTGCTTGCTGGCTGGCTTACTGGCTGGCACATGTGCTGAAAGACATGAGTGCCACTGCCACAGTCACAGTCAAAGCCCCGCATAACATACTCGTGCAAAGAAGAATCTCCTCCTGTCATTTTAAGTTTGTCCTCTTCTCCATTTTATTTCTTTTTATTCTTCATATTCTTGAGCAAAGTTTATGAATTTTTTTGTGTGTTTTTTTTGTTTTTTGTTTCCACAACCAACTAGAAAAACGAAACAATATCTGCGCTTTTAAAAGGAATTCAGCCAGTCAGTCTCTTGGTAAAGGAATAGAGCAGCATTCGGCCAACTGACTTTCAGTCTCAAAAATATATATTGTATTGGTTAAGGAAGAAAAATTAGCATAAACTTATGCAAAATCATGAGACAATGATTCTTCTCCGGTTTTCTTTTTTTTTTTAATATTTATAAGCGAATCTTTTACG
Source organism: Sarcophaga caerulescens (assembly GCA_927399465.1). Lineage (NCBI taxonomy): Eukaryota > Metazoa > Arthropoda > Insecta > Diptera > Sarcophagidae > Sarcophaga > Sarcophaga caerulescens. Next base: position 68,268,386 of record OV656867.1, on the reverse strand, counting down.
TTTTATGAATGAATTTAAGCGGCACTCACGATTCCTTTGGCCTCAAAAAAAAAAACAAAAAAACACACAAAAAAAGAACTTCAGCTACTAAAGCAAGTTTGTTTTTAAGTGCAGCGACAACATATGAGTGTCCAGTCAGTCACACATTGATGAGCGCATCGTAGATCGGCTCAGATGTAAAACATTATTGAAATTTGTTAAAATCACGAACTCACAGCAGCAACTACAACAACAGCCATACACTATCACACATTTACTTACTGTCCCAAAAAAAAAATATAAAGTCAATGGAAAAATGCCGCCCTATTTATCGTCAAGATTATAGTCTAAATGAGGCATAAATATTGAAACATTGTAACTAATAATTGGAATACGCTTGAGAGGAGAAATTGGTTCTCTGTGTAGTGAAAATAAAACTACGGTTATCAAACGCAATTCATCTGTGCTATACGAAAATTTCGGGAAGAAGTCCTTTTATTTCACTAGAACACAAGCCACATTACGACGGCGTTCTAATGAATCGGCAGAATTGGATATCCTACCTTCTTTAAGGAACACCTTCGCATTTTTCTGTATGGCGAACATAAAGTCAAACTAAGTTTCATAGCCTAGATCCATACATAAGACTTGTATTCTTTATAAATCGAATAAAATACGATAAAATTTAAAAACGTGCAGTTTAAAGGCCTAGTCGGCTAGATAGTTATTCACGGATTCCAAAAAAGTTTTCTCTACGGTCAGGTAAACTTTGAGACCAGAGATATAGCCAAGGAAGCTAATTTTTTTATATAAGCAAAAAAGTGCTCTATATAAAGCGGCCAAAATTAAGAAAAATAACAGAATAGAGAGTGGGCTGGAGAGCCCTGGTATCAAGGAATCCAAAACAGTTTGTGTTACGGTTGAGCATTAATTACAACCGGAGATATCGGTAACAAAGCTAATATAGATAATATAATATCTTCATCACCAACCAAGAAAACTGCAAGTCATCGAAAAAAAAAACAAGTCATCGACCAAAAAATTCAGCTACCAAAGAAAAAGCAAGTCATCAACCAAAGAAAATGCAAGTCATCAACCAAAAACTGGAAGCCATCGACAAAATATGCAAGTCATCGACAAAAAAAAACGCTAGACAGCGACAATTTTGCCCGATTTATATAGAAAACTTTTTTGCCATTTAAAGAAAATAAGTAGCTTCCGGTCACAAGTAACGCTCGACCGTAAGGAAAACTGTTTTGGAATTCTTGAGTCTATGGTTAGACAGCTCCACTAGATCCACTTTGCCACTAGGTTCACTTTTTATCCGATTTTGACCGATTTCTATAGAGAAATTTTAAGTAGCGTCCGATCGTAAGGAAATCATCGATCCAATAGCTACCCAATCCACGAAGTTCACACATTTTTAAATTTTGTCAAATTTTGTTTGATTCATGTCAGGCATATTTGGTAAAAATACACGATTTTTCAACTGCAAGTTGTAAACAGTTTTGGAGGACATGGTTTAGTAAAAAAAAATACCCCAACATTAATTCTCTTAAGCCAATTTTTTATTTATTGACGCCTATAATTAGCGACGGAAATCGATTTGAATTTTTTTAATTAAAATCACAAACACAATACAATTGTATTCAGAACTCATGTAAATAAAAATTGAAAATTCAAAAATTTTCTAACGTTTAAACAAAAATATGCAAAAATGTACTACGTTCCGATTTGTAAGGGTCTTTAAAATTTCCAATTTCCTTACATAAATTGCTACCAGGTTGTGTCTAACAACTCCGTGTAATTAATTCCAAAAAAAAAACAGAAAAATTTTAAAAATTCTGAAAAAACTAGCATTTGAAGGCAATGGACCGGTAGTTTGAAAAAAAAAAGAACGTCAAACATTTAAGCGGCACATTTAAAATATTCTATTTTTTTTTAATACCTTTTTTATAAAATGTTTTCTTTATTTTTTTATATTTTTTATTTGTATCACTTTAGACTCCATCCAAATCGATTAACATCAATTTTTAATGCTTTTCCCCAGTGAATTTAATTTTTCGCCTTTTTCTTCTCTTACATAAGACGGTAAAAACGTTTCGAAATCAGAGAAAAGAAAAAAAATCCAGAAGAACTAAGAAAAAAAAAGAAACTGCTCTTGACACAAGCCGAATCGCTGCTTGAAATCAAAATCAAGACAGAAAAAAAACATAAACATAAAACGACAACAACAATAATAACAATGATTAGTGCCTACTGTGTGAGACTCTACTCTTCGGTCCGTTCACCACTCAGTGGAACTGTCTTTGTATGGTTTTTCAACTACCCAGACAGTCAGTCAGTCAAGTCAAGTCAAACCAAGTCATAGCCAGTCAGTATTCAAAAAAGGAAAAACAGAACATTAACGCTGCATAAATTGTCATAAATTACGTAGAAAAATACAAAAATATCAACAACAACTGCAACAAAGAGAAAAATATTGTATTTAAAACCATTTATACAAATACATAAAATAACAACAACAACAATAGTTTTGAAAATCTTTCTTTTGTTTTTTTTTTTGTCTTTAATTTTCAAAGTTCTAAACTCGAGCAGTTACCGGTGGTGGTGATCACTTTCATAACATCACTGTTAACCCTTTACTGGGTTTACACAGATGTTGCAACATTTTTATGTTCATTCATTTATTTAAATAATTTCCGTTTACAACATTTAAAGGACTACCAAAAAACACTTTTTATTGTCGGCAGGAAGAGGTAATCTTTGATCTTTTGATGTCTCATGAACATAAAATTGATGAGATGAGGATTTTATTACTTGCATCAAATGGTTTGAAAGCAATCGGAAATATTCGAGTCTTTAGAGTGGCAGTCAAAGTTCATACAAATATTTTCACCAAAAAAAACAATTATTTTCCCCATTAAATATCCTTATGGTTTTCTGGTTGGAGCTCATCGTAAACGTCTAATTTTCCATGACTATGGGTTCTGTTGATTTTGGGGATCTACATGCACCAGCGATATGTTAAGAAAACCCCAAAAGAAGAAGTCTATCGGTGTCAAATCGCACGATCTCGGATGCTCGTCTACATCCATCCTGTTAAATCCACATGCCGTTAGTGTCCAGATCAACCAATTTGCTCCCGTAAATATCATAACGGTTTTCTGGTTGAAACTCATCCTAAACGTCTAATTTTTCATGGCTATGGGTTCCGTTGATTTTGGGGATCTACATGCACTAGCGATATGTTAAGAAAACCCCGCAAGAAGAAGTCTAACGAGGTCAAATCGCACGATCTCGGAGGCCTGTTTACATCCATCCTGTTGAACCCACATTCCGTTGGTGTCCAGATCAACCAATTCGGGCTAAAAGAAGTTGACAATCATCGATCTATAGTGCTCGCTGTTGGCAATGATAGCCTGTTCAACGTCGCTTACACCAAACAGTGTCTTTTTCCGGATACGTGACACGATCTTGGATCTCATGTGTATTGGTATCGTTCCAAATTCGACGATTTTGTTTGTTCACGTACCCATTTATCCAGATGAGAAGTCTCTTCGCTGAAGAAAATTAGGTTCAGTTTCCAGCTGCTCCAGACACCATTCAGAGAACACACAACAATGTCTACGGTCGTTTAACTTCAGCCTCATGGGCCATTTAAATTTTGTGCGGGTGCAAGCCTCAGTCACTACGGAAAATTCGCCCAGTTTTGGCCGGCGGAAGGCCGAGTTCTTGTGAGTATCACGAAATCGACGACCTCATATTCTCATGCACTTACTGACAGGTACAGGTACTGGTAGATCGTTTACTGAACCATTGGACTCGACTTTATCGGCCACGTTGCGAAAATGGACGTATGTTATGTAAGACAGTAAGACCAAAATTACTATAAGGAAACATGTTTACATTGATGTAAAGAAGTTTTAGGCAGAACCGGGGAGAACTTGTTTCGTGTCTCAAACAGATTGATAAATTTAATTTACAAGATTTTTTTTTAAATCAAGTCAAGCAAATAGATTGTGAAGGTGAAGAAAGTGGTAGTAGTGTTTATGGACATTAAATACCTTCTTCTACCTCATTAAAACATCGCTAAAGGCTGAGAGAACTAAGGGAAGTCTGCGTCCTGCCTGTGTTGGACCGTTTAACAACCTCTGTAGATTGGATTTGCAGGTCACTCCGAAGTCACCCCGCTATCTATCTATTATGCAGTGACCCGTCATAATAGAAACAGGAACAAAAATTTCTCCATGACCCGGTTAAAGTTATTGGTCTGGCTAGGTCAGTCTGACAATAAAGCAAGATTTCTTCTTACCTCAAGATATGTTAGCTGCCAAATGTTTTTATCTAATGGACAGATTGGTATTCTGGTATTGGTATTCTGTAGGCATTAGCAAGCTTACAATTATCCGGGGAGACCTCCCGAGTGTTGCAGCAGATGCTTTAAACCTGAAGGTTGTAACCGAAAGAGATCTGATAATGGCTTTGTTTTCAGAGAAGATAGGAATGAGATCACTTGTCTAGGTTCAATTCCACAATTCTACACTAAAGGATCCATGGTGTCGTCCCGTTATTCTCCATTCTTATTTCTGCAGATCTGACCATAGGACCAGTCTTCACTACTAGGAATCCTAGTATATAATCTTCTATCAAGATTAGTCTTAAAAGGGGTACAGACAATATAACTCAAAACGAATACTTCCTATAATGAATTTTGCGATTCACTGTTCGATCGACTACGAAAAGATGCGATATACGAGAAAAAAGAAGAATTTTTTATTTTACTAGAGTACAATCAGCAGTTCTAGCGATAGAATAGTGAAGCATAAGGCTTATTGCGACGGCTTTCCAATGAGCCTATAATGGATCCTGCTCTAAGAGTGCTTTATAAAAAAATTAAACTTGAGATCGATTTTCTTCTCCTCCATAGAGAACGATGAGCTCTTACATCCCTACATCATCAAAAGCCTCTGGATGAAAAATCAATTTTTAAGAATTGAATTTTGCGACTCTTATTAGTGCAACTAAAGGTTAAGAAAGTCCAACAATTGACGCAAATGATTTCGAATTCGACAAAATGCATTCATTGTTCAATTCAATTCAATTTCTTTTTCACATTTTTTTTTGTTTCTGTTTATGTTTTTATCGCTAAATATGGGTAAAGTGCTGAAACGGTTTACGCTCGTATGCTACCCAGGCTTCCATGTTTTAAGGTGATAATAGAAACGAATAAAGAATTGTTACATTTTATCTGAAAGATTGAAACACAAAAAAAAAAAACTGGAATAACTAAAAAAAAGTTGAGAAAAAAAAAAACAGAAAACTGAAGGAACTGACTGAAAGAATTCATTACGACATCAATTCCGGTGTATTTATTTTGCGTTTCTCGCATTGCTCCAGAGTTATAAAGAATAAAACTGACTGCCATACACAATAACAACAGAAAAACAAAAACAAGCTGCTGCAACAGTAGCTGTAAAAACGTTCAACATTCAATACAATTGTGTGAGTTTTTCTTTATTTTTGATGCGTTTCTTTTTTTTGCATTTGCCACATGATGATGTATCTCGTTGGGGGTCTCAACTCACAACTCTTGAGCCCAGAGAGATAAGATATCTTTCTTTTCTACCGTCTTTGTTTTGTCTTTTGGCAATGGCAAGGCAACAAAAACAAAATGCATTGAAAACCAGCATTTAAAACCGTATTTTAAGCTTTTGTCTGTCACTGAGGTTGATCATCAATTCCCAAAAAAAAAAAATCGAATTGTTTCTGATGAAGGGAGATGGATAACCGTCAGAGTTTAACTTCCCATACCAAAACAATGTTTTCAATTCAATACACATTGTCACAGCAACAACAACAGCAGCGTGCGTAAGACAACAACATTCAATATCAATAATCGAAATGTTAAACATTTACGATTACAATGGTCTCCTCCATCACTTTATACCAACAACACAATGTCACAGATTTTTCTTTTTTTTTTTTTTTGTATCCAGCAACTGGTTGGATCACAGTTTGGTTTGAATTTTTGATTTAAATCATCACTCAGTCTGTTTTCAGGGATAATGATATTCAAGATTGACCAAGAATAACAGACGACTTGGATTAAAATAAAGGGAAACCTGAAACGCAAAATGTTTAAAATAGCCCTGCCCGGTTGCATAAATTTAACATTTTTAATGAAGTTTTCGATTCAGAAAACGAAAACAATTCATGCAACAATAACAGTTAGAAAACGAATATCGAAAATCGCATTTGATTACAAAGAAATCGATCACTGCAATCTATCTCCCTCTCTCTCTGTCTCTCGCTGTAGTAACTTAAAATAAGTAGACTGTACGTTATAGGAAATTAATGTCAGACCTCATTAACAAAATTGTCAAGCTAAGTGATAGACAGTTACAATGGAATTACATTTGTAAGTAAAGTTGGAATAATTGAATGTAAAAGAATAAATCCTTCTGATAAAAATTCAGATAATTACAGAATACGTCCAGAAACAGGCTCAATAGCAAATGGTGGATTATAAAAATAGAAACAATTGCTGCCGATATAATAAAATATCTCGCGTTTGAAAGAGTTTCCTTAGAATAAGAAAAATTCAACTGTAAAAAAACATATTTGGTCGTTGCCATTGCCTGACTTAGTATTGTTTTAGGAGTAATCGAAAACGAACATCAGCAAAGAGAAAATATTTTCCAAAAAACAGTGATGAAAATTCAAACCAATCGACTAAAAACGTATCTAATGTTGCTGTTTTTTATAGAGGCCAAATTTGATTCCCTTCCAGAAATCAAAAACTTTGAAATATCCTAACAACTAAACATTGCACAAAAAACCGTCAAACGAAAACGTCAGGAAATCTAATCTTGTCACCAAGTGATAAGCAGTTGTTTCCGAGCACAATTTTATTGATAAAAATTCTCCTCAATAAGAGCTTGAGAAAATCGATTGTGAGTCGTTGTTTGTATATTGTTGCGAGAATTTCGATGAGAAATTGCGTATGAAATTTCCTTTAAAACAGAAGATAACATACAAAACGGTACACTTTTAACTTGAATAGGATCGGAGGGAATGGCAGCTTCGTTGCAACCATTTGGGCATATACACGTAGTCCGTGGTGATACCACATAAAGCGATGCCCCAGAGCTAATTAACAAGTTCTGATGTCAGCAGTTACAAACAGTGACTTTCGCATTAAAGCGTGACTTTTTAAGCTGAAAACAAGTCCGAAACTTTATTGAATTTGGTGACAAGGAATGGCAGCTTCTTTAAAATATCGTAAAAGAGCCAATTAAAAAAAAGGCAAGTTCTGTAGATCGCATTTATAGGTAAGCGAAGTCATAATAAGTACAGGAATAATAGTGTACCTACAATCTAGTTACAGTAGTAGTTACTGTAGTTTTTCAGTACAATTGCTATCTAATTCATGCCAGAGGTGACGCAAGATTTCTGCTCAGCCCAAGATTTGTTAGCGGCCAAACACCTTTGCCTCTACTGTACAATCTAATTTTTCATATATGCATTGGTATTCTGTAGGCCTTTGCAACTCATAAATACTCGGGATGTGTCAGTCGCCTTATAAGATAAATACAAAACTACAGCAAGAGTCGATTAAGGCAGTTGAAACACATGCCAATCAGTATAGACATGAAAATTGTACCTGAAAGAGATCTGATTAGCGCTTAGCTTTTAGCGAAGACAGCAATACTAGTGGTTGGAGATCCCTTACTTAGAATCAATTCCGTAATTCCACATTACAGGATTCAGGAATTCGAAAAAATATACTATATTACAATGAAACCCTCCAGATTAGTAGCGTCTGCGTAGATTTCCACATAACCTACAGATCTGGTTATATCAGAGTACCAGTCTTCACTGCTTAGTATGAAATCTCGTAATAAGATTAGTTTTAAACGGGGTATAGACAATTTAAACCAATAGCTTGGGATTCCCAGACAGAATGAAGGCGGTGCCAGAAAGAATAGGATGCCAGGATGACAGGGTGTTAGATAAGAAAATGTCTATCAAGCAATCGAGATGAAAGCGAATTAAGCATCACAAATAGGGCTTTTGTAATGGTAGTGCGCATAGTAATTCTCACTTTAACCATGTCTTCTTCAAACACTCATTTATTATACTCTTAGTCAACTCAGAAGAACTATACACAAGAATCCGAGGGCCATCTTAAATATTTTAAAGCCTTTCACAATAGAATATATCAACTTCGAGCGTGTTATAAAATATTCTATCAACTCTTTCAACCTAACCTACAGTATTGAAGAAAGTTAACCTTTTTCATCGCCAAATTCATTTAAGAATCCTGAATAAATTTTGCCCCGAAATACAATTTATTTCATTTCAGCGCCTTAATTGGAATTATTACCATTAAGAATTATTCCATAAATCCTTATTTAAATTTAAAGTTCATTAAAGAAAATTTCAAATTTCAAAAAATTCCCTACAAAACCAATCATAACAATCACAAGCCATTATTAAACACTGCCGTTGCCATATTACATGCTTTATTGGAACTTATTTGTTGGAGTAAATTTTGCGTTTTTATCGCGATCGCAACTTAAACACTTTGACATGAACCCACCACATGGCAGTGTTTATGCTTGCCACCACAATGTACTCGTACAACTTGTAGTTGCAACACAGATCGTGGCAGGATAACTGTGGAAAATGTATGTCTCCAAACATTTATTTGTCACGGTTTTTAATTTTTTTTACTTTTATTTTAAGAGTAAATTTTCTTAATAGTAGCCAGCGGTGGTAGCAAATCTAATTACATGGCCAATAGAAGGAAATACTTATTTGGTTTGGAGAACTTTAGTAATATTAACTAAAAGTGTTGAAAAGTTTTTTGGTTATTAAAATTAACTTAAATATCAAATTTATAACACGCAAACCTTTTTAATAAGTGGAACAAGTTGATCAATACTGCCGAAAATTGGTTAATTATATACAGGCTTTTTAAACAAAAATCTGGCTCATGAACTTTAATGACAATAGCATTGATCGATAAGCAGGTCCACTTTCAGCTACACTATAACTCGTAGATTAAAATCTACTCGAAATTTGACGTATACTATTTTATTTGTTTTTGTAATGGGTCGAAATCTTCTAAGGCTAGTCTCAAAGTGAATTTCGGTAAGCCTTCGTCCACTTTCCTATTGATAATGAACTGTTGCAATAAATTTTCACAAGCTTCTATTGAGATTCACTTCTCACTTACAAAAGTATTCGCTAACTGACCGAACCTTGTAGTAATTATATAGTGTCAGTTCGGAATTTAAGATGGCAACGTAAGAAACATGTTTCCGGATCACTGGTAGTCATTATCTTCTATTAGACAAAACAATAGCATATTTTGAATGGTCTAATTATTGACAGTATAGGCCAGAATAATGACTTTGAATCTTTTAAAATCTTCCCAACATCCAATTCTAATTTAACTATCCTTGTCATCATTAGTAGCTATTCAGTTGAGAAGTGATAGGCAGTTTAACGTTCACTCAAAATACTTCTTTTGTATTCCGCCTTATTCAAGTTGTTGAAAACAGTTGTGCAACGTTTAGCTTCTGAACAATTGCAACACAACCAGAATGCTATGAATTCTTAATACCAAAATTACCGCAATTAAATCGATGGCACGAGGGATGTTACAGCATCACAAACTTTTCATATTTTCAACTAACTAACAAGTGTCTTTGTCTTTATCGCAGAAAACGTGTAATATAACGTATTTCCACCTCTCTGGAGACCCTACAAGCCTTTACACTGTATTAAGTCAAGCAATTTTTGCAACGCAAGCAACTGATCACTTAAATTTTACTTACTTGACCATTACAACCCTTTAGTTAGGATTACAACCTAACTCCTGTTGTGTCCGTTAATTTAAATGTTATTTATGAGTGGCGGGACCAATAATTAAACGTTTACTCGAAGTACAGATTTTCCTGAGAAACTTTTCATGGCAAATTTTTACTCTCAGAGTTTTTGCCAGAAGACTTCTGAAGAGAAAGTCGTCAAAAGAAACATTTTTTTTTTTTATTTCGTTTTGTTCAAGATGTCTGAACTGGGGTTTAAATCGAAGGCTCATAAGCCTACACATTACCTACTTCGGTGATTATTAAATTCTTCGAAAGGAGATCAAGTTTTTCAAAATCTTTGAAATGTGAAACCTAATGGCAATTATCGTATTACTTCGCCATTTCATCTTCTAATTGCCTGTCATTTGTTCTCAAAATGATTCTACGAACGAAGTGAATTAATATTTGAAATCAAATTTTTTTTATTTTGTTTACTTTTTTTAATGTCGCAATCAGCAAAAATACGTAGAAAATTTCCCCTTCCTGTACATAGAAAATTCGCTTTAAGACAAGTGTTCAATAGGTTTTAAGGGTCAAGGATTTTTCAAGCCATTTAGCATAGAAATTGTTCTTACTAATTTTTCTTTTTTTTAGTTTTCCTTTACATATATGAATGGTGTTTACAGCATATCGTTAGTCTCATTCGCAAATGTGTTAAGTCCCTTTTTTCAAATTTTATTTATTTATATTTATATTTATTCAGTTTTTAAAATTTCTAAACTGTTTAAACGCAATTATTTTTACAAAATAATAATAATATTAATATTAATAACTAATAATGTTAATTATTATTATTATTAATTAATTAATAATATTAATATTAATATTTTTCGTAGTTTTATGGACTTAGCATTTTTGCAAACCACAAAATTACAACAACTTTAAACTATATAATGACATGTTTAGTTGTTGTAAAACATGTATTTAGTATAAAGTTACCGTTTTGCATTAAAATCTCAATTTTGGAAAAAAGTGGACTTAGCGTCTTTGCGAATTATACTAACGATATTCTTATTAGGGAAATGCATAAAAACGAAATGCAAACGATTTGCAGCATGTCTTTTTAAAATTTTCAAATTTTTTTTTTTTTTCTTTACCGCTTAATGTTCACGTGCTTTATAGAAAACCAGAGAGAGCACAGAGGGATAAAATCAGCGCCCATTAAATAAATGGCGGGCGTATTTACCACTCGTTTACCAAATTCCAAGGTGTATTGAAAAGAAAAAAAAACAAACAAACGATTGTTAACAATCAATTCCAATAGAAACAAACAATCATACTCTACAATAATAATTTTTTTTGTTTTTTTTTTTCAAATTTTGATTTGGGGCTTGCCGTTGTCGTTAAATTTGAAAAATAAAAAAAAAAAAGCGAAATAAAAAAATCATTTGGAAAATACAATTTGAAAAAATGAACGAATGAACGTTTTGTTCTCCCTCATAAGCATTTTCTAAATGCTGCTACAAATACGCTTATTAAACACTTTTAAAAACTGCTTATATTTGTTAGATTAGACGGGCTAATATGGCCAGAGTTAAATAAATAAAATAAATCGATTTGAATTTCATCAATTTCGTATTCTAGACTTGATTTCGTCAAATTACACTTGAGAAATTTTAATTTTTTAAAAACACACAAACTAAGCTTGTGATTTCATATTGTGGGTATACAATTTTTTTCCTACCATTTTTTTTTATACGATTTTCAATCTGCTTCTGTAATTGTGAATATTTGGTTTCCATTTTATTTTTTATTTTTCTATGTTTGATTTTGTGTTTTTCTCTATGTAGACATCTTGTTTAAACAAATTGTATTTAATTTAAATATTCTATCTGTTCACATCAACCAAACGAAAGGTAACGAAACCAAACGAAACGAGTCAGTAAACGAGAAATACAAATTAAAAGCATATCGTTTAACTACTACGGTTCCTAATGTAATCGATTTGTTTTTGTCTTTTCAACCATTTTTGTGGCGAAAAGACAAAATAACACTAGGTATGTATCTGCTACAAATACGGTGTGGTTTTGTTTGCTGGTGTGAATAAGAATTAAGATTTGCATGCCCGATAAAAAAAAGCAAAATTATTTTATTTGTTTTTTTTTTTTTTTTTGTATTCTTATTCATTCATTCACTCCTTTTTTTCTCTCTCTGGTTTTAATAAATTTGAACGTTTTAAACAAAACGGATGACAACATCATCATCATTCACACACAATTCCAAGGCATATTGACAAATTTGTCAACATTCAGCCGGAGAACATGAGGATCGGCTATGGCAATAGCAGTAGCAGTTGGCAGTGGCAGTAGCAATTTTTTAGGTGTATAGACAGACAGACAGACAGCAACACTAATGCCGGTAGCAGTATTAAAAGCTTAGAAAGAAGACACAACGTATCCCCATTATTAATTCTAATCATGTTATGTGGATTAATATAAGCAGACAACTTCCTGATAAACAAATATTTTCTTTTATTGTGTACTATAATCACATAAAATTTTGTTTAATTAATAACGAATACAATGCCTGAGCTATGGTGTACATGAGCATATTTTAAAAATAAATTTTCTCAGCAAAATATTACGAATAATTACCACAAAGATTTTATTATGACAGCAAGGATGCACAAATTGCAACAAAGAGATAACGTTCCTTAGAAAACTCACAAGTGCCCAAAGAATATCGTAAATGTCCTCCCTAATGGGGTCAAATGGAGAACCAAAGTTAACTTAGGCACAACAGTTTGCAGCCTTATTCTTGCAGCAAATAACCAACCCCTACATATTGACTGTAAACTTTACAGTGTAAAGGTACGCTTAATAGAAGAGAAGATAGAAAGGCACAAACTCATCTCAAATCAATTAGATCTGAGGCAATCAAAAATTTTGTTGGGAAAATACAATACAAGTCTCAGTCATGCATCAGACTATCAAGTAATGATCTAAGACTGTTAACCGGTCTTTTAACAAGGCACTATAGACCCAGACTTTCTTTATTCAGAACGGGAATTGTTTCTCACCCAACTGTTACGTTGTGAATGAATCATCGGGAGTTAGTTCCAGATATTTTATTTTCATTTCCTGAGATATTATTTCATACAGGAGTTGAATATTCATCCATTTAGGAAGTTTTCTTGTTCGTGTAAATGATACTACTGTGGTTTTGCACGGATTTATCCTCAGGCCCACTGTCATGCACCAAAGACTTATAATTTCAAGACCTCTTTGAATGATATCCTAGAGAGTCTCTTTAAATTTGTCTTTAGCCATTAAGACTAAATCATCTGCAAATCCTTGGCACTCAATGACCGCCTCAGGTAGTTTTATCAGGAGTTCATTCACATCCAGACTCTACCTAAGTGGTGAAAAGACCCTGTTCATGTCTATGACGAATAATATTTTGATTAAAAAGTGAAAATCGATTGCACCAACTTATTTCCAATAGGAATGGAAGTTTCTACGAGAGATTACAATGGAATTACATGGTTTTGAAGAAGATATTTTAATGCACAAGATAAAAGAAGGCAATAGAAGTCTCCGTATTCTAGTAGCCATGGTTCTATCACTGGCTCAGACAATTCGAATTAAACAAAATATGAAGAAAATATTGCTTTCGATGGCTTTCCCTCAGCAATATTCTGTCAAAAACTTGTGAGAGTAAATAAAATTCCCATGAAAAGTTTGTCAGAGTCGACAATAAGCTGTAGGTTCTGCCACTCATAGATAAAATTAACACATACAACATGGGTGCTGTGGCAAGCTAGGTTGTAACCCGGACTAAAAAGGGTTATTATGACCAATTAAGCAATAAAAGAAGAGAAGTTCTTTATATTCTTTACCTTTTTTTTTTAATTTTAAGAGGCGTGTAATAAATTTTGATCAGCGTTACAACTGAATGGATGTACAAATCTCTGCTCATTATAATATTGTAGGGTATGCAAATATAATTTAATTAATTGTTGTTATTGTACGTGTTAATAAGAAAATAATGAAAATTTGTCATGCCAATACATAGCAAAATAATATTGATAATGATGATCATATAAATATCGATCATATAAACAAATCAAAAAATAGGTGTGTGATCAAACTGAATTCAAATGAAATAAGAGATTTAAACAAACAAAAGTAAAGAAGATATTAATATATTGCAACTATCTACAAGTTTGAAAATCTGCTGAGGGCTGGGCCCAGTTTCTAAAACATTTTTTGAACAGCAATTGAATTTAAACTGAAAAAACGTTAAATTTTTCTGTTAAATAATTAGAAAAACTATCGTTAAATAATTTGCTAAAGTTTCCGTTAACGTCGTTGTCGTTATTTAAAGAGACACGACACCCTCCATTAATGGCAGGAAAGTTTAACATGAATTATGGCCAGTTTGTTTACACAAGCAGAACATCCCGTGACAACTTAATCCACTCGCTCAGTGCAATTATTGCTAAAGAGGGTGGCATATTACAGGAATTTTTTATGCATTTTTTACTGGACTTTTTCCGTTTTTTCACATCTCTTTTCGCTCTCTCCAATGAATGAATATGAATGAGAAAAAGTATAAAAAATAGAAAAAACTAAAAATAAATTTTGGATATAAAAAACTTCCCTTTGTTATAAAATAAAATAAGACACACGCTTTCACTACACAGTTCCAGATGAAAACGAAAACGCCAAATGAAAATCAAATGTTCTAAACATCCGGTATAGGGTCACATACAATACAATTCAATGGCCGTTTGCATCCACTTTAGATAACCTTCAACACGATTTTTATGCTGTTCACATAAAGACATCATCACTGCGAATGGTCACTGTTTGTTGGGACAAGGAAAATAATATTAAAAAAACAGGCAAAAATTCTCAAATCCATAAATACCAAGTCGTTTATCATTAATTTTTCTTTATAAAATAAATGATTTGTGTTTAGCTTCCGATTTTTTTTTTTCTCTTATTCCTCCTCTACCAAATCAAAAACTAAAAAGAACTTTTCAACAGATTTTCCCACCGAAACATAAGACGCTTTGCTTTGGTTTGGCTTGAGAAGAAGAGCTTATTGAGTGGGTTTAAGAAAACAAAACAAAGAGGGAAAAAAACTACTTTGGATTCCATAGAGAATTCTAATTGTTTTTCATCATTTATGGCAGCCATTGTAGGCATTTGCAAAAGATCACATTACATATGAACGCTTCGGTACAATGGCCAATATGGCCACTTCCACTTTAAACCAGAAAGAAAATTAAAAAAAAAATCGCCATTTTTAGCTTTAAACAGCAGATTTGCTAGAAACCAGAGTCTGTCCACTCGAGCACAGTCTATTGGGCTTTAACACTGGCGGAGATTTGTTGGCTTTGACGTTGGTTGTGTTGTAGTGCCATTTTATAAAGAGATGGTATGGTAGGAGAACTTTTTATGGAATTATGACTTGTTTCGTGTAAGTGTTGCAATGACAAGTTGGCACAAGTGTTGTTTTTGAAATTTTTTAAAACGCCATGACAACAGCCAGGCAGCCAACCAGCCATCTAGTCACTCAACCAAAACAACAAACGTTTCGTAAGTCATGAATGCATCTGAAGCCACAAAACGTTGATTTTCTCATCATGTTTGAAGCCTGAAAAGGGCAAAGGCAAATAATTCCAGTCAGTCTATACATGTAATCGATAGGCCCCCATTTAAAGTTCTCGAAATTCTTTACCATACTGGATTAAAAATTAATTTCCCACCTTAATGAGTATAAATGGGGATTTATTTCAAAAAAAAATCTCTTTTTCTTACAACAAAAAAAAAAGCAAATATAGAAAATGGAGGAAAAGTTTCTTTCCAAGTGGAATATTTGTTTTTTTTTTTTTGTTAACCATTTTGAGTTCATTTTCATTTAATTCACTTATATTCTTGATACTTTGTACAGTATTTTGGTGAAAATAAATCAGAAATAAAACAAAATAAAATAAAAACAAAACAAAAAATAAACAAACAAAGCAAAGGTCTACAAAGCAATGCTCTGGATCAATAGCAAAAAACAAAAGGCGAACAACTAACATAAGTGATCCACTTTTAATGTTTTTCAAACCTTTGGATGCCCATATACTTAAAGCATAATACAAATGCAACCCAATAAGCCTACTCATAGCATTACATTATATTCTCCTGGGACCATTACTTAGTGAAGTGGTTAGTGGATAAAGTTAAGTAGCTTCAAAGAATTATTCTTGTGATTTTAATATTTAATTTCAACGAGAGCACGATTGAATGGCACGACGACAAATAACAGAGATCCGGAACTGCTGATGTCATATGGGCTCCAAGAAGGTCATGGAATTTAAATTCAAGTGTTTCAAATAAATACCACAAGAGTAAAACACACTTTTTTAGTCAAAATAAATATAGACAATGATGATTTGGGGTTCAAAATATTGATTAGATAAATCATCTTCACAGGCAAAAATAATTTTTATTACTCTCGGACTCTGGTTGAGAGATGCCAACCAATAATTGTTATGAATACAACGTAACCTAACATTCTGATGAGCTGTTGAGCATACTGAGAGTGTCTTTGGCAGAAAATCATCAAACACATCATCAAGCATTTGCATAGACATGCTTTGTGGAGAAGGAACCCACATTTTCTTGTTCAGTTACTCAACCTTTTGAAGTCGCCGTAGTCTAGTAGGTTGTGTGTTGGCTTATTAGACGGTAAAGCACGGGTTCGTATCCCAGGTCAGGCATCAAAACGAAATATGATTTCAAAACGAAAGCAGATTTCTGGCAAAAAAGTTTCTCAAAAATCTGTCGTTTGGAGTCGACGTTAAATTGTAGGTCCCGCCACTCACGTATAAAATTAACGTACACAACATGAGTGGTGTGAGAAGCTAGGACGTTGTACAATGGGTCAATTCGACCTCCGGGTACTGTACTTGTCACAGTTGACAAGTACACGTCCTCTAACCTAACCTTACTCAATCTTATTGCCATTTGAAGTCGCCGTAGTTTAGTAGGCAGTGCGTTGGCTTATTTGGCATGAGACCATGATTCAAACCCCAGGTCACCCATCTCCAACAAAACGAAAAACAAAAAAAAAAAAGAATATTTCTTTGTCGACTTCCTCTCAGCAGATTTCTAGCAAAAAAAAAAAACTCTGAGAGTAATACAATTGCCATGAAAAATTTTCTTAAAAATCTGTCGTTCGCTATCGACTTTAAACTGTAGGTCCCGCCACTCATGTATAAAATAAACACACACAACATGGGTGGTATAAGAAGCTAGGTTGTAATGACCAAATTATGTATGTTATGTTATGTAATTGCCATTTAAAACATCACTTTCCTTGCATATGAACTAAAAATTTTAAATTTCCCTAATTTTTAGAGATTTTAGCTTTCAATAACATGCGCGATATTATTAAAAAAATTTATTTTTTAATTATTATTTTTAAAAATTGTCTACCTTTCTTTCTGTATAGTATAGCAGATGTGTAAAGTTCAAAATTCTTCAAAATTTCTTCTACGTTTCCTTCTATGAAATGATGGACAGTTTTTCCAAACAATTTGCCCGCTGGGTATGTATATACAATATGTACATACATACGTAACAACAGAGTGACAGTCTATATGTCGAGTGTCCATTAGAAACAAAATGTCAAACAGTTAAACAACAACAACGACAACAACAGCTTCAAAAAGCAACAATACAGAACGAAAAATTTGCAATTCTGATGCGTCAATTGTTGTCGTTGAGTTTTTCGCCGAGTTTTTACATACATTACCTAACGGATAGTTTGTCGGACTGTCTAACTGTATGCCGCTTTGTGTGTCTGTCCATATTTCATGGCATTTTATTTTGTATTATTAGTGTTCAAAGTTGTTTATAATCAGACGATTTTAAGTTGATATATGTATATGAATGTCTGTCCATATGTACAAACATTCAGTCTGTCCATTTATTTATTTATAATACGCTTGCGGTTAATGTGTTGCTATTAAAATATAAAAAAACAAATGAAAAGTAAATATTTCATGATTTTTTCTTTTTTTTTTCGTATTAAAAAATAGAAAAAAGTAAATCGATTTACTGGTAAATTGTTAAATAAATTATGATTTTTCGCAGGTATATCTGTTTAACCACATTAACTATAAACAGCTAAACAAATGGATTTCAAATTAAGGCGCCACATATTTACGAAAAAAAAACAACCCTGTTGCGTTTCTGTGGCTGTCAAACAATAATTGTTGCAAACACTTTCACTATCTTTTCACCTTCCAGGAAAATAAAAATAAAAATGAACAACAACAAGAAAAGACATGACGTGGACGTGGCTAAGACGAGGGCCGTATTACTATTAGAGGCTTAAATACAAAGAAAAATAAACAAACGAATGCCTGACACCTTAGAAAATCAAAATAACAAGTGTAAGGGGTTGTTGCAAGTGCAACACTTAAACACTGTTAGTAACAATAACAATAATAACAAACCATAAAATTCACACGTGCAATCTCTATTATATTTGTATGTCCTTTTGTGCGTCTATATTTTTAGGTTGCTTGTTGCTGCAATTCACAGGAAACTAACAGTAACCTACACAAGAAATCCTGCAGTTTTATTACTCTCATGTTTAGGGGTGAGACATGCACGCGATGTCCTTAAACTGATAAGATTACATTTCAAGAATATTGAATGTAGCCTACGGAGATAATCATCGAAATAACAGGTCAATTTTATAGCCTTTACAGCCTAGTAAAGGCGTGGGTAGCAGACAATTGAGTTATCCATTGATGGTGTTGTTTAACTTGACAAAATAATTGGAAACAATTTTATATTCTTTGTCTTCATTTTTTATTTATTTTGGAAACTTATAAAACCATGTCATGGTACTCTCAATATTATCCTGTTTATCACTTAGAAGGTATTCGAAAAGTACTTCCGTTTTAAAAGGAAGCTATTTCAACAGGAAACTGTTACGTGTTTACTACTTCCTCTCTCTCTCTCGCGCTCTCTGTCGTAATTAATTAAATTTTTCAAATCTGTAAAATCGATTTTCAAAACTGATTTCGAATTCTGTGTGACCACTTACTTAAAACAATTAGAAAACAAATCCATTTTTTGCCAACATTTTCTACATCTTTTTGGTAAAACAATCAAATTTTCTGGATTTAGTTGCATCTAGGAAATCTTTGCTCTTTTAGGAATTTTCCAAACTGTGGTCTACACTGTGCATAATTGCCGAAAAAGGTTTGCGGTTTCAGATTCAGTCAATAGCATGAATTGCAACGTTTTGTTGAATAAATATTCAATGCAAGTGTTATAAAGAAGGAGGAATGGAGGTATTGAATTTACATAAAGTGTAATTTACTATTGGCATGCCAAATAACCAACCATCCCTTTCGTAGCTGATTCTGTATTTTGGTTTTTACTACGGCATTTACCACAATTTTGCATTGAGTATTTCTTTTTCTTGATTCTTTAAAGTATTAGAAATTTGTTAGACAGACAGTATTCGATTCAAATTTAAGCACACAGTAAAATCTGTTTGTATGTCACCCTACGGCTATAGTGAAACGAAATTTATTATTTGTTCAATAGTTGGTTTCTATAATTTGTGAGATTAAATTGACAATCGGATCAAAAAACCATAAGTAAATAAATAAGTATAACAAATAATAACAAAACAACAAAGAAGTTACATACTTTAATAACGAATTACAATAACAAAACAACATAGAAACAGTTCTGAAAGTTGCCAGACCGTAAATAAAAACATATAAAAATAGCGAATGCTAACGTTGCCAGTCTGTAGTCAGCAGGTTATAGTAAAAAGATAAACACTGGGTTTTATGAGGTCCTATTTTAATGCCGATAGTACCTATTCCGACTTTCAACTACAAACCAAACTGCCTGTTAGTCTCTACAAAAGTGTGAATGGATTCTAAAAGACTAAGGGCCATTATTACAACTTGCCGTTAAACTTGGGTTTAGTTAAAGGTAACTTCACAGTTCCCTTTAACTTCACAGTTCCCTTTAACTGATTTTCGTTATTACAACTTAAGCTAGGTACTCTGTTCAAAATTTCGTGCGAAATGATGTCAAACTACATATAAAATGTTTCGTATGAAATATTTGCGAAACAATTTAGCAAAAGCAGTACTCTGTTCTTATTGTGAAAAACTCTGTGAAATTTGTCTGGCAACTTTGTTTCCAACATACGAAATAACATAAGCTGCACTTCTTTCGCACGAAATTAATACAAACAGCTTTTCACATTTTATTTGTTTTTCTTAAATTCGTTTATTTGTTGAGCCGGAAAAATGGAAAAAATTTCAAAATTATTAAAAAATGAAAAATTTAACGGCACAGATAAGCTGTTACTGATAGTAGCTGTAAAAAAAAAACAAAAGCTTATTTGGAATAAGTGCCATAGAAATAGTTTATATTATTAAAATTTGTTATTGGATTTTTATTTTATTTTCAGCTTTCAAAAACATATGGTTTTTGTTTACCCATTTAAAGCAATGATGCATACTTTCAAGCAATAAAACCGACAAATTTACCAAAATCGCGAGATAGACTACATTTGTTGCACATCAAAATTATCGCATGAAAAAACCATCAATTTTCGCAAATATGAACAGAGTACCTACCTTTACAGATAAAATAAAATTAAGATATGGCAGTGCCGGAGCAAAGTCGATAAAACTGCTCAATTAAACAAGTCTTTTTTAATGCAGTGGCAACTGCGGTCTTCATTTTTTTGTTGTATATGCTCATTTTGTTTAAATTTGAAGTTGCCATATCGAAAATAGTATATGATATGGCAAGTTCAAACATAAACTTAACTTTAAAAGTTACCGGTAGGATGATCCTCCCTTTAGCTTAACGCTCACTTCTACCATATTGTCTACTTATAATAATGAAAAACAATTTATCTGACTGTTAAAATCCTCTCTTTAGTTAACGGCAAGTTGTAATAATGGCCCTAATTATCCTTCATTTGAAGTTATCCTGTGTGTAACAGAGATGATGTTCTGTGGCTCGTCTTCTGCCGAATTTGTTTTGCATCCAGGTACCAGTATCTCGTTATCTTCCTAAAAGGCTCTTAAAACAGGTTCTGGTTAGGCTTTGCGAAAGTTTTTGAGAAACTTTTCATGAGAATTTTATTTTTACTCTCAGAGTTTTTACCAGAAATCTTTTGAGAGGAAGTCGCCAAAGAAATATTTTTCCATATTTTCGTCTGACCTGGGGTTTGAACCGCAGACAACCAACTACCTACTACACTACAGCGATTTTCCCTTACTTTGATGCTTAAATCAGGCTGAATTCGGTCGATGGATTGAGTTATGTTGACTTTAAGGATCGAAAACTCTACAAAAAAATCTAACGGCGTCAAATGCGCATTATTTCTCCTCCACGTGAGGTGACCATTCCGAATCTTGTGTGTCCTGTGGTTTAAAATTCATTTTACCTTTCAAGGAAAAAGTATAAGAATTCATATACAATTCGATTAATTACACTTAAAAAGGCAAAATCAATATACATATATTGTCTATGCCAGACGATATGGTTAAAATTTCTCAATTGAAACATTTTATTTTTTGTAATCTTTTTAGTTTGATTTGAAAATATTGTATAAAATGGTCATCTTCCTTCTCTCTCTCTCTCTCTCTCTCTCTCTTAAAACCAATAGTTATTGACCTTTCCATAGAAAAGTATGAAATACGGCATACGCATGGAGACATTAAATGTCTGTCCACTTATCGAAATACAACATCATGTACAACTGCTGCGAACAAATTAACAGACATCGTTGCCAACTACTGACTGCATACAAACAATTACAACAACAAAAAACAAAACAATTACAAGACAAACATCAGATAACAAATGACAAAAATGGACAAAAATAGTTGAAGATAACCTCTCTATTCACAGAAATCAACCGTAAGTAGAAGAAAAATTTTGTTCTGTTTTTTTTTGCATAGGGGCTTACGATCAGTTAACAACACTTGAAGATTTTTGACATTTTGTTTCTTAAATGGGGGTATGTATGATCATTAAATGGAGGTGTGTACGTGTGTGTGTGGGCATATTTACAATTAAATCATTTATTTTAAAAGAAATTGAATAGAAAAAGAAGAGTTCGTTCATTATAATGCAACCTTAGATGTAATACATCCTGTACATCCTTTACATAGAAAGAAAACTCATTGGACTTGAAGATATCTGTCGTAGATGAAAATGAAAAAGTCGTATTTTATTGTTTTATGGGGGGTTTTAATAGATTTTGTTCATTAATTATTTAGAAAATGAAGGTTAGGTTAGATTAGGTGGCATCAGCACACGCGAGATTCCTACTTGATCAAAAATATTAGTCCTGTAGTGCTACCGCCGTATACTAGTAGATAGTGTGTTTTCTTTTTAGACGAGATTCCATGGTTCAAACCCCAGCTCCGACATCACAAACACAGTAAAATATGGGAAACATATTTCTTTCTGTGATTTTTTTCTCAGCAGCCTTCTAGCAAAAGCTGTGAGAGTAAATAAAATTGCCATGAAAAGTTTCTCGTTCAGAGTTAACGTTAAACCGTAGGTTCCGCCACTCATGGGTAAAATTAACACACACACGACATGGGTGAGGTGCGAAGCTAGGTTGTAATTCTGACGAAAGTGTTGTAATGATTATGTAAGGAAGTAAGTAAGCTTTGCTTCTACATTTCTTTCAATTAAAAGGCTACGATGTACACCATTAAGAAGCGCCTTCCAACCCAAACGCGACATTGACTCACTTCTATGCCAGGCAACGTCCTTTAACCTAAAGTTAGGCAGTTCCATCAGGGATGTCAATAATGCTGTATCTAAGGCACATAGTCGTTGGGCGTGCCTCCCTATTAGGCAATGCCCCTTGAGGACAGATATCACCTTATAAATGTCAAGTCGATAAAGAAAAATGTGCAAAAATTCGATCATGTCAACCTAGCGATCTCTGCTGATCAGGATACGTTAACTAAAGAATGGATTTTAATTCTAACAATCAGCATAATCGTGGCCAAGATGATCTCAGTTTGCCTAGTACGTCCACAATACAGTTTCTGAGTATGTCCATATGCCGTGATGATAGTTATTAAGGATAACAAGGACTCTGGAACAGACCACACTTTCTGCTAGCCAGGACAGGATACTCTACAGTACAGCGCTACAATTTTCACATCACATGAGTACGGGAATACGGCGGCATTTTGAAAAACTACACGACAGGGGATACGCCAGATTGAGAACCCCTTTGAGAACTACCAAACTCAGAAATAATAAAGCAGTAATAGATTCCACTAACGATTTGTAGGTGGTTTCGGATACGGGTAAAATAATGGAATAAGACTGGTCAAATCTGCTCAAATTCCAAAGGAGTAAGTCTACCATAACTGTCGGAGTTATTACTGGACATAATACTGGCATGACCAATGATTTTTCTTGGAGCTGTAGAGACGAGAAAGAGGAGGAACCGCTTCTCCACTTCTTACGTAAGTATATAAGCAACTTTATATCATAAAATAAAGACAAGAGTCGGCTTCTGCTATGCAGACAATCTCACTGACCTGTCAAGGATGAACGTTACGAGTCTAAATAGCTGCATCACAAGCTACGGATGATTCTAATACAGGGTTTACCAAAAATTTTTTGGTTATGTATTAGTGAGTAAGAGAGAGAAAATAAATTGAGAGAATTGATTTATTTACAGCCATAGAAAAGTGTTTGTAATATACGTTATTTTGATTTTCATTTTATCAACTTACATATGTAAAGCTATCTATCTTTGGCTTAATAATTTTAGATAAATAAAAATAAAATAAAAAAATCCATTTTTTATTAAAAGATCGTAAAGGTATCCAACTTTGACTTAAAAATTAGACCATGTTTTTAGATAAATAAAAATAAAAAAAATAATAAACCATTTTTTATTAATAGAGAAAAAGCAAGCATTCTAAAGCATTTAAAAAAAAATTATACTATGCGACAAAATATATAAGGCATTGAATATTATCAAAAGCATCTTTTAACATACAATATTTTTTGAGTGTCATTCTGAAAAAAATGGTAAAGCATCCGCCGCACATGTGTTCTTGTCGCAGTCTGATCGACAACTAAATCAAAAAACACAAGAATGCGTGTGAGTTCTCTCAGCACAATTGTGCTATGAAATGGTAAACGATGTTCTAATACTAGAGGAAATGAAGGACCGCATGGTCCCCCCCATGGTCTAAATACCTAATGTAAAACGGTGCAATAGAATTCACAATAGTTTATTCAAAATGGTTTTTAACTTGGCTAATTAACTTACAGCACAGACAGACACCACACAGCTAAATACTGACTTGTAGAGTTTGAGTTCGTAGAGGCGCACTCTTTTTGTGAATTTTAAAAGAGCTTCGTTGTAAATGCCGCTATTTTGACAACTTCCTATGGCAACCATTTTTTTATTTTGATTGATTGTTGACTTTTTATTTACAGTTATTTTTCTAGCGTTATGTT
This sequence comes from Sarcophaga caerulescens, assembly GCA_927399465.1. Taxonomy (NCBI): domain Eukaryota; kingdom Metazoa; phylum Arthropoda; class Insecta; order Diptera; family Sarcophagidae; genus Sarcophaga; species Sarcophaga caerulescens. The sequence goes on along the minus strand of OV656867.1, from coordinate 68,244,019 downwards.
TAGATTTGTTGTTGTTATTTTCTCATTTCTATTTACATTATTTGTATATGAAATGAAAAGCATAAGAAAATAAATCACAGAAATGTTCACCAAAATAAATTCAACATCATGAAGTTATTGTTGTTCATAATTTTCAAAGAAAAACTACTGAAGCTAATATGTAAACGAAAAACTCAAATGAAATGATTGCATTTAAATTTGTATTTTTAATCAAAATAAATCAGAACAAGTCAAAAAAATCCAGAAGAACAAAAATTTTATTTTAGAATTTTTAATAAATATTGCGTTTGACAATAAAAAAAAAATATAATTTTAGTGTTCACTTGATTAAACAAAAAACCGCAATTAAAGAAAAATGCCAACAATTGGAGCGCGTAATTTTGGCCGCAATAAAAAGTATCCCGATGATGCTTTGGAACTATTGGGCACGCCACAAACTACAGCCGCACGTACCGAAGTTACAGACGTTCAACTGAAATGGAATGCAAATATGGGCTGCCCCGCACCGCCTTGCAAATATACATTTTGGTGGTCAACACAACCGAAAACTTTTGGACGTAAAAGTGCCAAGACACAAAAGTAAGTAAAATTACGTCTTGTTTTTTGCCACCATTTTTTTCGTTTTTTTTTTTTTTGCCAAATTTCGAAACTATTATTTTGTTGCTGTTGTTATTATTGTTGTTGCAATTGTTGTTTGGCAAACAATTTGTGGCGCAACTACATTGAAACAGAATTTTCAAATGTTGTTGGAAAAATGTTCTACACAGATTTATTACATATTTTAGATTGTTGTTGTTGTTGTTGAAATGGTTTGAGCCATAAAGTGTTAAATAGACAAGAGCTAAACAACCACGACCACAACAGCAGGAATCGTTAAAGGTCAAAAGTACCTGAAGGTCAACGAACCTTTCCTTGTATTTGTTTAGAAATACAAAAAGAAAAACAAAATAGTGGCAGAGAACCATTTACATTAATTCTATTCTTGTTGTCCGTAAACAAATACGGAACGGAATTAATTTATTGACTTTCGAGTAGAAAATATTTCTGATTAATAATGGCTTATAGGAAAAGAAACTTGAGGCGTTTATAAGTTATTAAAGAATCTATTTTAAGTGTTAGTAAGAAAACTTTTTAGAAGTGCTTAAATATGCATGTGTGTAGATATAAAGTTGAATCTTAATGGGAGACATTATAGGATAACATGTTTTAACACCCAACCTGTAGAAGTAGTAGAATAGTCAATCACCAATCGCTGTTAGATCATGAGGAGAAAGTTGCAATGATAATAATTTTTTTGTTTTAAATTGAACACTTTATTTCAACCGCAATGGTAAAAGCTTAGACAATCTATTGTATCAAAGCTTCTATTGAGATTATTATCAACAAAATGTTTCAGTATAGAGAGATGGTAATTCCGTCAGGGTGAAGAAACTGCCAATAAGCTCCTAGAGCTTCAATTCTTCAAATTAATGTCGATTGGTATGGCCTAACATTGCTGGTGGAACTCGAAAGTCTTTCTCATTACACGCCACTTAGCGGTTGTTTTATTAACACAGTTACGAGTTTGAATGTAGGATAGCAAACCGTACTTTAACATTAATTCTGTCTAGGTCAACATTTACTCCAGCTCACCAGTCTTCATCCGCTTCAGAAATGGATAGGTTTTCTTAAGTTTTAGAAAGAAGCAGAAGCTCTAAATCTGCTACATTAGTTATTAGTTTTAAACTCATGTGAAGGAGTCTAGTAGGTAGTGTGATAGGCTTATTAGCTGTGAACTTGTGCTTGAAACCTCGTTCGAACAAAACGAATTATCAAAAAATATTTTTTCGGCAACTGCCTCTCAGTAGCCATCTGGCAAAAACTGTGAAGTCGCCGCAGTCTAGTAGGTAGTGTGTTGGCTTATTAGACGTAAAGCCAGGGCTCGTGCCCCAGGCCAGACATCAAAACAAAATACAAAAAGTATTTCTTCGGCGAAATCCTCTCAGCAGATTTCTAGCAAAAACTCTGAGAGTAAATAAAATTGCCATGAAAAGTTTCTCAAAAAATCTGTCGTTCGGAGTCGACTTTAAACTGGAGGTCCCGCCACTCATGGATAAAATTAACACACACACACACAACCTGGGTGGTGTGAGAAGCTAGGTCGTAATCCAGACTAAACGATTGAAATGACTAATTAAGTAAGTAAGCAATAGGAAGAAGGGAGGAGATGAGAACATATGAAGAATACAAGTGGAGAAAAAAGGAATTGAAGGAAGAAAGGATAGAACTGCAGTAGATAGAACAGCAGAAGCCAGCTAATACCAGAGATGGAAGTCTCAATATCGGAAATCATAGCAGAGGTTTACTCAATAGAGTCATTAAAGAAACTTTGAGCAAAAGCTCTTAGAGTTCATCTCTATACATTAGAGCAGAGATACACTTTCGTTTCCTCCACTTGTTTCAAACTTGGCAGAAAGAAGGAGTGCTCCTGTCTCAGAGACGCTATGCCTAGTCAAAAAACTTTTAAGATTCCCGAGTTTTAGGAACCATTAGCCATTAAAGTATCGCCTAATCTGGGCCATAGAAGTCTGTAAATTCCATTGAATATCGGGAATCCTAACAAAGGTTTACTCAATAAGATCACTGAAAAAAATTCGAGCACAAGAGCCTTTATTGTTCGCCTCTATACACCAGAGCAGAGATACAATTTGGATTCCTCCACTTTCTTTCAAACCCGGCAGAAAGAAGGAGTGTTCCCGTCTCAGAGGCGCTATACTCAGTCAAAATGCCTTTCAAGATTCTAATAGATTGCCTCCCCAGTTTTAGGACCCATTCCGTTGAAAAATCACCCAAGCTGGGCCATAGAAATCTGTAAATTCCTCTGTTCCGCCATGAAAAGATCACTTTCCATCTCATCACCTGATTAATACGCCTAAAGAGCTTATGCAGGGAATATATATTCGACCACTATACCAGGTTTCCGCATCTTGATTTGCCAGCCCATCTGTAGCCTCATTACCCCAGACACCAAAATGCCCCAGAACTCAACGCAGTACCATTCTGTTCCTGTTCAGAAGAATTTTTACGACTTCAAAAGTGGCAGTAGATTTTTCTACGTGCTCAAAACATGGAAACCGCACCCCTCTCTTACTCAACTTTTATACACAAAGAAAAATTAACTCCTTGTTCAAGTACTGAGAATTATGAATTCAAATGTAAAACTTGAACTCTGAAGACCCCTTTCCAAAATGATTTGTAAATAAATTAACCAAAGTACTCCAAACACCTGCCATTAAAATGGATATACAAACAAGAGTTCTTTTATTTATAAAACATGTGTAATCGATTTTCTTGAAACATTCCCCCTATGTTTCCCAATAAATTTGGAAATAATAAAGAAACGATAGGCCCTTCTTCCTTTCAGTTGATATGTACACGTAATTAACAAGTCGGCGGTTAAGAAGACGATTAACATATTAATGACTAAGAGCACTTAATCAAAATGGTAGGGTAGGGAACAAAGAAAAAACGCAATAAAAGCAATGAAAACAACAACAACAAACTGTCAATTTTGTTGGTCAGCAAATTATGCCAGTGACATTGAAATTTGCCAAAGGTTCTCTTAGACGCCGGATGTTAGAAAAGTTCAAAGTAAGCGCTGGATTTAAAGGAAAACAATAGAAAAACACTTCATAATAAATGAATATTTTTATAATTTATTACATTGTAAAGCAAAAAAGAAAACAAACAATAAAAAAAATGTACATAAACAGCTATTATTTGAAGTTAGCCACATAATAAAAAGTTATGCCTTAATAAGTTTGTGCACATGTATGCCCAGCTAATGGCCAGTTAGTGCGAAAAGTTAGCCATAGAAGAAGAGCTTTTCCCTCTCATTTTTTTTCTTTCTTTCTGTTTCCTTTTTTTATAATTTAAATATGCAATGGGAAGTTTCATATGTGGTGGCTAGGCAAACCTCTTGCCCGACCAGCTGTTTTCTACGCCTTTCTTTCACTAGACCCATCTGCGCAATTACCGTCAACTGCTTTCGAAGACCGGCCTCAGCAGGAATACTACTTTCTATTTTAAATTTGTCTTCGTGTTTTTAAATATATTGACCATCGGTATTTTCCTTTACGATTTCACGACGAAATCTAACCATAGACGGTATATCGCAGTGTTGAAAAATTGAAATTTTGAAATGGTACTGAACTATAACTGAAAGAGTACTTTATCGCGTCAAAAGGTACTTTTGTAAAAAAAAATACATCCATACATTACAATCCTTCAATCAGGATTATGACCTATCTTCTCACACCACTGATGTCGTGTGTATTAATTTTATGCATGAGTGGCGGGACCTACTTTTCATGACAATTTTATTTACTCTCAGAGTTTTTGACAGAATGAGGTCGCCGAAGGAATATTTTTTTCATTTTTCATTATTTTGGAGATGTCTGAGATTGGGTATGAACAGCGGGCTCACATCTAGTAAGCCAGCACTCAACCTACTAGACTATTTATTTCTTCATATTTAATGCAGGTGTGGTACGGAACAGAAAAACTAACGACTTTTACATACGTGTTCCTCACATACATATAAAACAAAAACTGCTGATTCTGAACGTAACAAAATGTAACAGTTCCGTGTAATCAAACGTCGACGGAACGTTATGGAACATACTTTCGTTTGTAGCATATGAAGAGAAATGTTAATGCTTACCGAAATCATTTGTCGGTTCGGCAGGTGTTTTCATTGCTTTTTGTATTCTAAAAAAGAAACGTACGTTCCGTGGACGTTTGGCTAAGCGGGGCTAAAGCCTAATCTACTTTAGCATTTGTGACGACAAAAGTCGGAGACCTCGTTTTTGCCCACACCATACCTACTTACATATGTCCACCGGTTCAACCAAATCATCATTGTATAGTATGTACTAATAACTAATATTATATATTTATAATTATTTATATGAATATTAAATCCTAACCTGCAATTATTATTATTATAAAATTATTGTAATTATTTCAGCATAAGGTAATAACAAGCCCATTGTGCTTGAAATATTTATTAATGTTGTTAAGGTTTTATGTTCTATTTTTAGAAATATTCTTTTTAGTAATAACGGTTGACGTTCGACCCTCATTTGACATACAAGACCTCTCTGCTGAATTCAATTGTTGCTTGCTCTCACATTGGTGAGTTGTAACGTTGGACACAACTTGTTTGAGGTTCGATCATGTTCGATCCATTATTCATTTCTTTTGTGTATTAAAGCAAGCATGTCTTCAGCGGTCGAGGCAGTTGGTGACGAGTTGCTGGTAAGGCAGGTCGATCTTGTGACATCGACTGAGCTAATAAACATAAGCAGGTCACGGGTGGTGTGGTTCTCCCACACTTGTGACTTGTTTACAGCCGGTAAAACGTTGGCAACTGTGACTGGACCGACACCAGAGGTTTCAGAACCACAATCATTCTGTGCGTAGGCCATTTGATTGTTCTTCTGACACTCCCCTTTGGTTGACTCAACTAATACGATAATTTGACGAACCTGCGACTGGACAGACACCAGAGGTTTCAGAACCACAATCATTCTGTGCGTAGGCCATTTGATTGTTCTTCTGACACTCCCCTTTGGTTGACTCAACTAACACGATAATTTGACGAACCTGTGACTGGACAGACACCAGAGGTTTCAGAACCACAATCATTCTGTGCGTAGGCCATTTGATTGTTCTTCTGACATTCCCCTTTGGTTGATTTGACTGACTGTGCCGGGGCAATAGCAAGGACCAGTAGAAACCACGGTCATCTCGAGCGCATGCCGTTTGACTGTCGTTCTGACTCAACCCCCCTTGATTAATAGCAAGGACCAGCAGAACCACAGCCATCCGGAGCGCATACTGCTTGACTGATGTTCTGACTCAACCCCCCTTCACTCTTCGGCGCTGTTACTCGACAAACGATAGTTACTTGACATGACTGACACTGCTACTTGACGAACCGTTATTTGGCCGGCCTAGGGCTTATTAACTAATATTAAACTTAATTTTTCCTTCTATGTAGCCCTCACGTAGTGTAGTAAGTAAGCTATCTTAAGTTATTTTACAGATTGTAAATAAATAGCTTAGAATCTACAAGGAAATGTTTTTTCTTTATGTAACCACTGGACGCCGCTGAACTACCCCAGCACCCGAGCGGAAACGTGTCGTTGAACGTGTTGCTCACGCATTATTAGTTGAAAAGCACACGACATAAAATACATATGTAATAATAAAAAAGTACTGAAAGCGTCGCGGGGGTACTGCGGTATTTTCGAAATGGAAAAGTACTGAAAAAAGTACTAAAGTACTGAATTTTTCAACACTGGTATATCGTAAATAGCATGCATGTGTTTTGGTCATTTCGTGACTGAGTGTTGACCGTGCACAACATACAACAGTCGCTGGTCTTAGCCGTCGGTCGCGTAAAGTTTTAATGTGGCATTTTTATTAAAATGTTTTTCGGTTTTTTTCTAACATAAAGCCGGTTGTATTCAATTATTGATTTCTAAACGGGGAAAGCAAACAACAAAGAAAAGAACTTTAATTCCTTTATTTTTTTGTTTCGTGTAAAATGTCATGTGAAATTCGCAACGGTTTCGTTTCGTACTCAAAACGTTAGAAAAACAAACAACAACAATAGAAAAAAAAAACGAAAAAATAATGCAAAACTTGGACTCCAACAAAGAGAATACAAATCCAGAGCACTTCCTTAATAACTCTTCTGTAAACACTGCAATTAATCCGGAAATCTCCTACACCTCTAACGCACCAACTAATGATAACACTGAACTGAATACCAACCTAGAGGATACAACTTTATCGAAACGCGGTGCTACACGTCCAAAATTTTCTTTTGCTTCGGATTACACACCCTCAAGTCACTATACCGGCTTAACATCATCATCCTATGATTATAGCGCTAATCTACCAATATCCTCATCCTCTACATCATTTGCGGTATTAAACAACGATTATAGCTCACTGTCTTCAACATTTCCACAAAATAAACCCAACGCCATAGTGCACCCCATTAGGAGAGCCGAACAAGCGGCATTGCCGACAAATGATAACGATCATGGGCAAGAGCTTAGGGTTACTGGCTATAATCCACTGTTATCGGTAACATATCCTCAACCGGGCAATTCGAATACACGTCAATTTGCCGAAGAACTTAATCGTAAATTAAGTCATCTTAGTTCCAATCGGGATTTAAGAAATTCTTCTCAACATGTACGCTGAAAAAAACGATACAAGAAATGGTTTTTGTTTGCAAGTGAAAAGTATCCTATGTTAAGCTATCGGAACAATTATTGCGCGGAAATTGAAAACGTTCTAGATACGTTTTGGCTTCGTAAACATATTTGAATACGATTCGAAGGCTCTTATAGTTGTGTTTCCTAAAATAAATAGGACGTACACCTGCTGATTGATTCTAATATCTTTTACCTTCTATTCGAAGATTATAATTTATTAGTGTTAACGTTTAGTTATGCCAAATGCTGGCGCTTCTTCTGACTATGCTACAGCAGTGTAGTATTCCTAATCGGTTGTTTATAGAAATCGGAAATTGCACTTACAAGAACTTTTTTAAGGTGGACGGACAGCAAACCGAAATATTTAATAGAGATATTACCGCCCTATTTAGAAGGGCGGAAACAAACTATACAGCACTTTTAGTGCGACTTTCTGGTCATATTTACTTATTTCTGAATCTGGAATGTATTTTCTTCTGGAAATAGTGAGTGGTTCTATGCCAGTTGTAGATTAAAATGTGGATATAGAAGATGGGAAGAGGGAATGAGGTCTTTAAAGGGTACCTACTCTACTTAACACGAAAGTTCTTTTAAACTAAATTCCTTTCATGTACGACCTTATTGGGATTACAAGCAGAATCTTTATAAATTATTACATACTTAATTCGTTTAACAAGCCATTGGTAGGGTTTCGGATTGACTTTACACTTTCATTAAGGTGCATTAGACACGCGCGCTTCTACGCCTATTGGTCACACCAATCAATGAAGTCGCCGTAGTTTGAGGTACACTACCTACTGGCTTATTAAACGAGAGCTCGTAGTCCCCTCAGTAGTCTCCTAAGATTCGGAGTCTTTTTTGAACTATAGATCACGCCACTGGATAAAATTAACACACACAACATGAGTGGTGTGAGAAATCTGGTCGTAATTCTGGTAAGTAAGCAAGTAATCGGTAACGCAATTTGGTCAATCCATCACTAACATCCTCCTTTATCCGAACATCCACATCGATGAGGAAATCGTTGTTGATTTGAATGCGAAATCACCACCAACTCACACTGGACCGATGAACTTCCTTCTAATTTTTTTTTTCTCAAATACTTCCAAGGTAGGAACATCGGTGGGTAAAAAGGGATAATGCTGCCGCGTCATACAACTGCTCGGCTGATTATAAAAGAATTTCTTAGAATTTTCCCAATTTTGGGTAAGTTTTTTTGGTTTGCTTTTGGGCCATATTAGACAAATGTTTTCACACTTTCAAAACCACCAGAACTTAATCGCGATTAATTCCACTCAAGAATTAATTTCGAATTTATCCGTATAACAACTATCGTAAGACTGTTTCAAAGTTAAGATAACCAAAATGTGATATTTTAATGACAGTAAAAAAAGGATTTAAATTTAAATACTCATTTACTTTAATCCTGATCTTTCACTTAAAGGACCCATGTTGAATCGTATTTTTACCAAAATCAGTTTCCATCTTTTCACTTGACCAAACAAAAACCAATTCGAATAATAATTATGATTCATTATTAGAACATTGTATTGTACATACGATAGTGTGTGATACAATATTCAAAAGTTAACTCGTGCAAAAAACCAATATTTCTCTCTGTATGGATTTATAGGGTAGCAATCAAGACACACTTAATCAACGACCACTTTTCATTACCACTGTACCACGAGGTATATTCTTGCCACCGCCAAAAGAAATTGTACTTCTTTCGCCGACACGTAAACGACAATTGTATGCCTATGCCTCACATCCTGTAGTTTACAATACCGGCACTTCAGCGTTGTCCAACACATACAACAGCACACAATACAATGGCCATAAATCTAAGGGTACTGGTGAACAAAACTACAACAACCATCGTAACACTTTAACAATGGCCAAGGACAAGTATCGTTACAGCACCACCACCAATAGTCGACATGACGGTAATACTGCTGCTAGTGGTAACACCATGACTGCTAAAGTGCGTGCAAATGATGAAGGGTCTACAGAGATTGTTTCAAATGATAAGCTTCTAATGGCGACGTCAAACAATTTGGCAGCCCCCAAAACGTCTTTGCCTCCGAATGGTGTCAGGGGGTCATACGCATCACCCTCAAATGTGCCAGGAGGTTGGCATATAACGAAACAACAATTTCATCAACAACTTAAACAAAATCGCTCAAAAAGGTACAAATTTATTCGCAAAGAAAATTTTCTTTAAAACTCTTGAATTCTAAACAAAATTAAATTTATTTAAACGTAATACGCTGCGTAAAATATAAGTAAAGGGTGTCTCAGTAAGAGTGCACTTTAGAAATTTAGTGCTACTTTTTTTTGGGTAAGCAGTGTGTTGGCTTATTAAACGAGAGCCCGTTGTTCAGAACCAACCTTAGACATCTCAAACGGCTATTTCCCCTCATCAGTCTTCTGGCAAAAACTGTGAAAATAAATAAAATTACCTGAGAGTAAAAATCTGTCGTTCGGAGTCGACGGTGATGTGAAAAGCTAGGTTGTAATCCTGACTAAAGGGTTGTAGACCACGTCAAGTAGGCTACCACATTACCTACTTGACTAGAAGTTTTTATTAATTGCAATACAATTACAAATTATATTAAGTCCAGCAGAACAGACCAGAGTCTCCGTTGTAAATCGAACACGCGTCATTCACACTAATAGACTAGCACACTACCTTCTAGACTACCAAGGTACACTTAAGACAGTTTTATAAATTTTCGAATAATTTTTAAAGAAATTGGTTAATGTCGCTGTTTTATAGAAGCTGATGATTGTAATATAAGAACCTTCTGTGGAGTGACATTTAACGTTGCCCTAATGAAACACATTTCCGCTTTCTCGCTCTGCAGTTCTACTTTCACTCTGTCTCCTCCATGTATGAACAGTCCGTTCACTTCTTCTATTAGGTTAAGGGTTCCAATCTGTGGCACTTCTAGTGATATCGTTAGTATGGATATTGGTGATATAACGGCATTTTCTTTTAAATTTTTTCAGTAGGCAGGATTCGTTCGCATGTTGTTTCCTAGAGCGAATTATTTGACATGAGTCTCGGTCAGAATAGACGCAGGATCTTACAAAGATAACGATTCACGAATGTTCTTATTTCCTCATATGACCAATGGCAGCGTTCCAAGTTTAGCAAACGCAAAAAATTATAGAATTTTTGCATTCGTATTAAATACTGCAATTTTCGTACACAGAGATACTAAAGAAGGCGAAATAAAATCAAACTACCGTTAATAGAATTTCGCTGACTGTATGGCCAGCCAAGGAGCTGTATTGCGGTTTCCGATGTTCATGCGGGTTTTCTGTTTCTTTTAATATCGTTCCGTTAATTTTAATTCGCCGAGAAAATTTGTTTTGCATTTAGGGAAACGGATTATTTAGTTTAATTCCTCCCGAATTAAATGATTAACCACTTAACATATGTGATTATAGTTGTATTGACCTGTTTATAATGCTTTTCATCAATATGTAGGGCAAAATAAAATATTTAAAAGCCTGTAATTATTTTGTTGTTTTCAACTCTGTTGTTGTTGTTCTAGCGCCATTAGCGTTAACGAAATAATATTCGAAAATAAAAATAAAAAACAAAGATAAAGCATGGAATGGAACCTATAACTTGTAACTCGTCTTCATAATACCCTTCTAGGGAGTAGAGACGACAATTAAATTGGAAATTGTGTCATATGCTCCGAAAACACGAACATACACAAAAATAGTAAAAAAAAATTGTATTAAATGGTATAGAATAGAATGAGTGAAATCCATTTACAACTACAACATATGAACAAATAACAACAAGAACAACAACAAGTACAAAAACAAATAGTAGAGGACTTAATCATTAAATATGTATGGCTTAAAATACGACAAAAAAAAAAGAAAAAAAATAGTTAAAAAACACAAAAACAAAACAGTTGAATATCCTGAGAAAATATTTGTAATAATAGCAACAACATTAAAAACAGAAGTCATCAAAAAATATTTTTTTTAAAACAAACAAAATTGTATCCTTTAAATAGCGATTTTAAATTTAGAAGAAGAAAACAAAAACGAATACAAGGTTTTCATACCACCTCTTCACTTGTCGAGGCTTAATATTCGCAAGAATGAAATATTTGATGGCTTATTTCCATAGAAATTCTCAAAATTTTTCACTCTTGGACATTGTCGAAATGGCATAAACACACTCAAACACATACACTGAGAAAAATTACTTGCATGTTATAAAGTGTTAGCCTTTTTATGGTTTCAAAAGTAAAGTTAAATAAAACACTTATATAGCTTAGGCTTTGGTAATACTTTTATAGAGTCTTTCAACAGGGATTTCAGCTCCTCATGCAACACAGCTCATGCCAAATTGAATATTCTGCTCGAGCGAATTGAGGACGTGATCATCACACGTGAAGGTGATGTGAACTGTTCACAAAGAACGTGCAATTTGTTAGATTTTCTCTCAGTCTCAGGTGTATGTGCAAAAGCCACAAACCACAGCAGTTCTCAAAGCCAACCTAACCTATGTCATCGGTCAAATTACACCTAATATGTGCACCAGAGACAGGGAAAACTGAGCATT